>OX457026.1:37004345-37604345 GCA_949752745.1 Protula sp. h YS-2021
TAGGGTTGGGTATCGCGGCGCAATCTGTATCGCGATACGTATCGCGATATTGGCTGTGTATCGCGATACATATCGCGATATTTTGAATTCTTTAAAAGTGCAAAAATGCAGCTGTTTTATGGCTTTATTTCCAGGAATTGTAACACTTACCTACAGCATTGATCACTTATAGATAATGGCGTTATAACAAATACAAAAAGTATGTTGGCAATGGTGGTTTCGGATGCCATCAGTGACATTAATCCCATTACACAAACAGCAAATGTAACTAAATTTTAAGAATGTCTGTTTGATTGAGTGTCTAAACTTAAATGTCTGATTGGTATATTTTTAACTCGAAACATCAACAGTTCTGTATTTAAAACTGAAACAACAACACAGCGTCTACTCTGACATTGAATCGCAAAATGTCACATGTTCTTTTTATCAAGTTGCCATTCAATTATCCAGTCAGTTCATATCCAATATAGCAAAAAATTATCCATGTTCTATCACACTATAATTGGCCAACTTACATGAAAAAATATCGTGAAAATATATCTGAAACGAAAAGCAGCCGAATATAGTGTGTAAAACGATGAACAGCAGCATTGCAAATATCAGTCGTTAGCATATCACCAAAAAATATTGAATTAAGCATGCAGCGGAAAATATCGAAAAATATCGATATTTCAAAATTCGTATCGCGATACGTATCGTGAGAAAACATATCGCGATATATCGCTGTATCGATAAATATCGCCACCCCTAGTTACCACTCAGTTTCATGATAAAAGAGCGCTCCGCTGCTTGTTAATTGCAATTGTAACAAGTAATTAGCGCTTATCTTTACATCAAATCAAAGAATCAGTTTGCATGCATTTTTCACGCACTCAGTTGCATAATAGCACTGCACTCCGATGCCCGTTAATTGCAACTGTATCAAGTAAAAGGCATAATACCATACTTAAAAAGCGGTCACATCAATTTATAATTGAAATTCAGAACCGTTAACTCCCACGACAGATTGGATCGTATTTAATTATAGAGGTTTATTTGAAATTAATTAAATCCCTCAATTTTCTTGCAATTCACCAGGTTGGAAATAATAGACCCCGTTAAAATCTTTAATTTTAAATTCATCACAAGAAATTAAATTGCAATTTTTAGATCTGCTTTTGGCTCTGTTAAACAGTTACTGTTTTGATACACAAATTGCCTGAAACGTCTTTAGGCAATTTGTGAACAGGGAACCCTTAAATTTGAGGCAATTCACGAACTGCCTGAAAATTTTAGTCAATTCACGAATTGCCTGACCAGTCCAGGCAGTTCACGAATTGCCTGAAAATTTCAGGCAATTCACGAATTGCCTGAATACACAAATTGCCTGTAACATATACACCGTGACGCCAATGCGGACACCACAATTAAAGATAAGAAAACACATCGTCATGAAAACACGTTTATTGTTCGACTTGGATAAATTGCTCAAAGGGCTAGGACGTAAAAGCGGAATAAACATTGCGAAAAACGTATTAAAAGCGCGGAAAGAAATTAGTCAAATGCGCGGATTCCTTAACCTCGTAAAATGGGTGAGGAAAATACACCAGGAAAATTGGTTAACACCGTTGTGTACATAAATGGGTTTGAATAATTTCACTCTCATTTCAATCGACAGTTTTATTCACATAACCCGTTGGTTTTCGCATTTTGCAAGTCGCTCGCGGTATACAAGCCACGAATTACCTCACCATTAGGAGCCTGGATACGTCAAAACCAGCACCCAAAAAAAAAAAAAAGAGCAAGAAAAGCTTCAGTTTCTCCAGAGAAAACATGCGAAGATGACAAATCACGAAATCACGCGCAAAGACTTTGTTAGAAGTATCGGACATAAATTTCGAGCTGTCACTTTGTAAACATTGAAGCACTAATTTGAGTCACTTGAGACAATTCGAGACATTTAAATATTTACAGTTTTCCAGATGGTACAACTTCTTTGTAATTTCACCTGCAGATGGATACTAAAAGGGGTGTTAAAAAGCTGTGTAATTTGTGTTTACCACCGTTGTCTTTTTATCAGTATGTAAACCTGTTATTTTCCGGGCTTTTGCTAAAAAAATCCGCGCATTTTCGTTTTTTTCCCCCGCACTTTGACGTCCTTTTTATCCGCGCTTCTACGTCCCAAATCCGCGTTTTTGGATTTTTACCGCACAAACAGATCTTGAAAAATAACGGCGAGGTTTACAGAGAATTTGCAACATCATGCACTGGACAGAGTTTGCACTGAAGGATGATCTAAAAATGAAAATATACTCGGCACTAAGATCACAAATAAAATATGACCTGAACAGATCTAAACATTCATTTTCATTTGTTATTACATATTCGGAAGTGACACATGACAATTTTCAGTTTTTATATTCATGTTTTCGAATACATGATGGGTAGTAAAAAAAAAGACTGTCCAGGGACAATTCCCCACCTCGTGAATACTGAATTTATACATACAATGCTAAGCGTCCTACTGTAAGTCAATGAAGAATGGTTTATCACCAATATATTATGCCAATTTCGAATCCCCCAAAAGCCACATGGCCAGGTGGCCGTTTATTCCCCTTGCGTCCAATCCAAATTTTAAGGCGTTTTGACTAAGATCCTGGGAGGGGACACCTTTTTTTTCCATAGTAAAAGCCACGTAGATATTAATGTCCGCTACCTTGCGTCAGTTAAGGTTTAAACAAGATTTTTTACGCCAATTTTTTTCCATTATTATTGTATTATTTCGGTAAACCACCAAAACAAAAAAAATAAATAAATAAAAAAAGTCAGGTGGGCCTTGTGTGCCCTACATTCGATCAAAATTTTATGACATTTCCATTAAAATCCAAGAACGTTTTTACGTTTAAGAATTTTTTTTTTGATGAATCATCAAAAAGTAACAGCTAGATTGGTGCCAATGCTCTCTACCATTAGCTTAAATTTTACGAGGCTATATCCCTGTCGTCACATTTTAATAAAAAATGTATGTAAATATTTCTGCTAATTTTCGGCGAATCGTCAAAAAATAATTAAAAAAGAAAAAAGAGGGGGGGGGGGGGTAGGGGGACGGACACTTAGTACCTCCCTGCTTTCGATAAACAGTTAGATATTTCCACTGAGATTCTAGAATAGATGGAATGCCATTTTAACATTTAAGGCTAAGATTTGATCTCAAAATATAATTTAAGATATCAGTAAATCAGCGTTGATCTCAATGATTAATTTCGTTAGCATTAATTGTATTTCAGATGGCATTTTTAGATTGTGACATTAAAAAATCCAACAAACTTAAAAAATATTATTTGAGGCGCACTCGTAATAAAATTTAACGAATCGTCAATTATATTTTGTAAATGAAAAACTGAATTATTGATATCAATACCAGCAACGCAGCTTTTGAGCTAAAGAATTGCTTCTTTTTTTGTACAGTAAACAATTAAAAAGATCCCGTACACAGGGGCCAGTCATTCTTTCATATCCATCTGTTTGCTTCTGAATTTTAGACATAAAAATAGACTGATATTTTTCATCAAAAATTAATTTTTAAGAGATCAAAAATTATTTGTAGATTTAGAAATATAAATTTAAAAAGTCTCATTCTTAAGTAATGTTATTTAAAACAAATTCTTGATATCAATAAAAAGAAAATTAATTATTGAGGCTTAAATGTGAGATTTTGCTATCAAATATTTCACTTCTGGAATTGAACTTCTGATCTCTAAAAATCAATTTTAAATATCAATAAATCGTTTCTGATATCAATAAATATTTTTTTGATATCCCCATTTAATGATAAAGAATATTTTTTTGAGATCACGAACACATTTAGTTATATCAAAAATATAATTACAGATAGTAAAAATTAATTCTAAATATCAAGAAATCACTTTTTGAGATCCAAAATTAATTCTTGATAAAAATAAATATCTAATAAATGTGAAAATGGCATTCCATAAGAACGAGATATATTTTTATGATTTTTTTTAGGGGGGGGGGGGAAGAGGGGGCTAACTTGAACCAAGTTCTTTTCCTTTTTCTTCAGCTAGTTCTTCCGTCACTTTTTGCCAAATCACAGAAAAAAGTGACAGCCAGGCTGGTACAAATGTCCTCTATCTTTAACGAAAATTTCAAGTCAGCAAGGATGTACACATGGCGTCAGTTACGATTTTAAGTAGAACCGCATTTCGCTAGCGAAATGTTAAAACACTTGACAAAAATTAAAACGCAAAAAAACTTCCTTCAATGGATTATTTCTTGAATATTATAAAGTATTTTGTAATATGCATACAGTGTGTTATACAACTATGTACAGAGCTTATGGCAAGGCATGTATGCGGCTTATAATATTCTAAAAAATCGGACCACTGTCAAGAAAAAAAACTCCTTAGGTTGATAACTTAATACCAGCTAAATATATTATCAGACAACACAGCTTAAATACGTCTTGTAAGTCGAGTAGTGTTTGGTTTTGTTGACTTAAAGTTTTATTTACTGATCAGGCATACGCTGTGTTATCTATTTACGCAGTGAGAGCTCGCACAAAGCTGGGCAACTGTGTGGTGTTCTGTGCTGTGGGGTAAATACTGCGCATTTACTTGCAAAAATACACTCTTTTCACATGGCGTTTAACAAAGAAAACGAAATCGAAGGCGAAAATAAAAAGTGACATGCATACGTTCAGATCAAGTTCTTCACAAGTCCCAAGTTTCATGGTCCTAGAGCCCATAGTGTCAGAGAAGAAGAAGACACAAAAAAATCGGAAAACTGTCAAGAAGATAAAAAAGGACGAACGGCTGCTCGCACAAATTCATATAACCCTTGCAAGCTAACAGCTTGTCAAGTGTTAATGAGTAAATGGTCTTTTTGGCAATATTTCGGCCAACATTTTGAGACGTGAGACAAAAAAAGTAATTGCTTGGTTGTTCTAATGACCACCGTCTGTAACCAAAATTCAAGACAGTCAGATTCTATCCCTTGCGTCGTTTAAGATTTCACTTAAATTTTTTTCCCACCACTTTCTTCCCCTATTTTTTTTTTTTTTGGGGGGGGGGGGGGGGGGCTGGGGGTGAATGACGACAAAAAAAACAGTCAGTATGGTAATAATGTTCGCTACTATAAAACAAAATTTAAAAACAGCACAGTTATTGCTCTTGCGTCAGTTAAGATTTTCATAAGAAATATTTCGACCAATTTTGGCGAATCACGAAACAAGTAACAGGCAGTTTTCGGTACCAATATCCGCTACTGTTAGTCAAAATTTCAAGCCTATACCAGGCGTAATTTAAGATTTTTATAAGAAATTGCTTTTTCGTCAATATGTCCGTCATTTTTTGCAAATCACCACAAAAAGAAAAAAAAATGACATAGGTGCAAGTGTCCGCTGCCGTTAACCAAACTTTCAAAATAGTGGGACTTATTCCCTGGTATCAGTTAGGATTTCACTCAAAACGTTGTTTCTTTCACCAATATTTCCCCCAATTTTTTGGCGATTCACAAAAAAAAGTAATAGGCAGGTAGGCACTAATAGTCCTCTGAAGCTAGTTAAGATCTCGATAAGAAACTGGCTTTTCACAAAATATATACCTGAATTTTTGGAGAATCACTAAAAAATAACAGCCAAGAAGATCCTAATGTTCCCTGCCACTGGTAGAAATTTTAAGACAGTAAGACTATAAAATTAAAGACCGTAAAACTATATACCTAGTATTAGTTAAGATTTTAAAAAAGAAACGGATTTTCCACTAAATGTTTGGCGAATCACAAAAAAAGTAACAGCCTGGTTGGTAGAAATGCCTGCTACTTTACTTAGAATTTCAAGGCAGTAAGGCTCTTTTTCTTGCCTCAGTTAAGATTTTATGGAAAAATTGTTTTTCGCCAATATTTCGGCCAGTTTTTGAGGAATCGCCAAGAAGTAATAGCCAGATGGACATATAAGCCCCCCCCCCCCCCCCCACCCATCAAAATTTTAGGACGTTTACATCAAAATCCTATGGTTTTTGGCCAATATTTTTACCAATTTTCGGCAAACCGTCAATAACCTGGTAAGTACTGATGTCCGCTATCTTCAACCAAAATTTCAAAACAGGCCGGCTAAAAGCCTAGAAGATACAATATTTCAACTTAAAAGCGTACATACGCTCAAACATTCAACCCGTTTTAACCCCTTCTGTAGAAGCCTGTAATATTACACACGGCACTAAAGCCCTCCACGTCTCCCTTTGTCCTACATTTTAATTGTGCGGTAAATAAAACAAAAAGAATACTACTGGCAAACTGAATAGTTACTTTCACTACTAAATACTGAATACAAAAGCACAAAGATCAAGCTACTGAAACCAGTCAAAAAATCTTCCAGCTCAAACCAAAAAAAACTGGTCTTTCAACTCCAACTATCAGAACCAGTCAAAATTAGTCTTTCCACTCAAACCACCAGAACTAGTCAAAACTAATCTTTCAGCTTCAACCAACACAACCAGCCAAAACTTGTCTTTCATCTTGAACTACCAGAACTCATCAAAAAGTCTTTCAGCTTCGCTATTTAAACATGCTGCACACTCTTGCAAAGTGGACATAATATTCAGTCCGTCGCTTCAGCATCAGGAAGCAAGTGGGAAAAATGATCGCAAAAGTGCAGAGAAAAAAAAACGCCTAAAAATTTACCATAACGGATCCATGTTTTACACAAACACAACAAAATTACTCCATCAAAACAAAAATCAATGCTAGCAAAAGTGCAAAGAAAAAAAACGCGGATCCACGTTTTACATATACGCAACAAAATAACTCTATCAAAACAAAACTCAGTATTAAGATTAAACCAACGGTAATGTGTCCTGCAAAGGAAGCGACAACAAAATAAAATGCATTTTTCTCTACAAAGAGTATAACAGACTTAAACAGCTCATTCACAATCGCACTTTGTCTTGATTATGTCTTGAGTGAATCCATCCTATTTCTTGCGGGGTTTACGTCTCTTCGTTGCGTCTTCCACCGTATGAATCAGGGCCGAAATGTTGCCAATCATATCCTGAAACTGGCCCTGCGTTTGGCGCAGATTTTCCGTCAGATTCTGCCTTTGTGTTTCCTGCAATCAAACCACGAGTTGAACAGAACAGATCGGCACAGATTAGTGGTAGAAAAATGCAGGGATACACCAGACGTTGTGTCGGCAAAAGATGCTACAACACTTGACTACGTCTCGAAGAGTACGTCTATCCCCCGTGGGCGATATGGCTGTTGCGTGTTGACTACTCAAAATTTGAAAATGGAAGGATAGGTAGATGTAGTGTCTAACATTTAAACGACGGACAGACAGACCGAAAAGTTCAAAACTATATCCCTCCGTTCCACGGGGGATAACTGTGTGCGCTGAGAATCTGTGTTCTGGTGCTGAATTGACTTGCAATGGTGTGTCCGAAGGCGGTATGGGGAGATGGGGGGGGGGGTATGGTGTATGTACTGATACCTCTCACCCGATACTTCGCGTTAACCAATATTGGGTTATGAGAAGTCTACTTTATCTGTAGCCTGAAGAGACACTGACCATACGCAAAACCACAACGGGTGTGCAAAATGTCTGTCGTCGTACTAACAAAAGTTAACTGCAGTTAACTGTACCCCCAGAAGCGAAATTCTAGCTTATACATGCATCACGCAAACAGTTTTTTTTAACGAACTTATTTTGTTAAGCAGAGCAAATTTATTAATTTACTTTCAGCATTCTGGTTGCTGAAGAAGCAACTAACAGAATCAGTTACACTTAATTTTTGTGAATACGGCCCAAGACGATTATAAAATTGGATTACGTTTGTGTTTTAAGAACAAGATGGCATGCCGACATACGCTCCAAACTTTTTTTTTTTAGAGACATTAAGGTTAACAAAACTTTTCTATAGAAAGTGAGAAGCGACACACATAATCTACCACGCGAGACCCACCAGGGTTTGAACCCGTAACTGGCGTTCCCTTCGGTCTGCTTCAGCATTGGCTCTTCTCTTCTCCTTGTGTTGCTGAAACAAAAGCAGTCACTGCGGCGTTATTGTATGGAGCCAAGACTTGTAGTCGTAGCGGCGTATGACCGACAACATACCACACACATCACGTTCTTTCACACGTCTGGTAATAGCTCGAATCGGTACACTCCCAGTCTTATTTTGTAGACAGGCTTATTCAAAATAAAGTGATTGCTTCTAAGACAGGAGAGATTAGCGATATGAAAAATGCTGATATGTTAAAACAACTGTAAAAAAATAGCAATGTAATTTTATGTAGTAATGAAATCGTTGTGACAACAATTTGAGGTTCATAATGTATTTTAAAATCCCTTACAGAGCCTCACAGATTCACTGAAGATAACACGAAATAATTTGTATTTATTACTGAAATATTATCACAAATTCCAACGCCCATTTTCGTCATAAAAATGGTCGGTAGGTCATATTGAATGGGGGATGCAAAAGGTGTAGGACTAGTGAATTTCGAGAAAAGGGGGGCAAAACTAGATGTATAGCAGGGGCAGACACAGCCTAACGTTTCTATCCCGCGCTCCCCTGCAAGAAGGGACTAACACCACTGCTGAGTGCCACATCTAAGCACGTGACCATAGTGAACAGCGGGTGGTGCTAATTTCAACACCAAATATCTTATAGCTAGCCCCGGTGAACTCTGGTCTAGAATAAAGCAATTAAGAACATCTTACCCGTGTGCCAAAATCATACCCTGCATTCTACTATTCTACTTTTTTTTATTAATATGGTTTGCACACCCCTACTGGCACAATGATGGACAGCAATGCCGATGCAAACGAAAGCTACCTCACCACTAGAACTCCCAGAAAGAGGTAAGCCAGAATTTGCTAGGACCAACCTCCCTGCGTCGCTCCTCTTCTTCCGAGTAATACAGTGGGCAGTTCGGCCACTTGCGATTGTGTCCTTGACCCCTACAAGCCCCACACGTCATAGTCTGACACTGACCCTTTCCTGGCGAGGTAAGCTCTTCGGGTTTGTGGTCATCAAGTTGCTTGTATGAATCAAAACTTGTCGACGGCACTGATATTAATATTCAAATTAATCACATATTAACATGGTATATACAGTGTAAATTGTGAACAGATTATAAAGGGCACATTATCATTATATGGGAAGATTCTACCTAAAATTAAAACCTGTTGGCTGAAAAGCCGAGTTTTGCCAGACCTCAAATAACGATTTTTCACACAGCGGATTTCTCTTATAGCCTTTTGGACGGCACAATCAAACACGCCATATCATAAATGACGCTGTAAAAAAGGGAAATGTGTGAAATACTAAAAAAATGTATCGCAAAAAATATGGTTTCGTGACAGGATTCACTTCAAAGAAATATCAGGCTATGACAAATCAAATCCGTTGTCAAGGATTTATAAAAGAAGACCATACTTTGCATATAACAGTCAAACGTTTGAACCAATCGAGGACAAGCCTGCGTCCTGACGACACTCACGCGACAGATAGCTTTTCAAGTCGCCGTCGTCATCGCTCACTGCAGAAGCCGATATTTTCCTGAACTTTCTGGAGTCCTCTTGGGAGTAGTCTTAAAATAACAAACGGTTTATATGTTACAGCGAATCTGTAAAACCAGCGAATCTATAGATTCGCTGAAAATTTCAGCGAATCTATAGATTCGCTGGTTTTACAGATTCGCTGTAACATATACACGCTTTACATTTACAAGCACTCAACACTCTCTGCCCGTATTATTCTTCAAGGAAATTAAAATACATCGCTTAAAAAAACCTGCGGCTTAAAACACGCCTTACTTATTATATTAAGAAATATGAATATGAAAATGAATTCCGGAGTTTAGCTATGAGACACTTAGCCAATCTAAATGCATGTGAGATGCCATGGCTAAAAA
Source organism: Protula sp. h YS-2021 (assembly GCA_949752745.1). Lineage (NCBI taxonomy): Eukaryota > Metazoa > Annelida > Polychaeta > Sabellida > Serpulidae > Protula > Protula sp. h YS-2021. Next base: position 37,014,258 of record OX457026.1, read on the forward strand.
TGGTTAACTTTACCCTCCACACTTGTGGGGCTACTCATCGCAGCTGACGGACGCTTCCGAGACGAACCGCTCTTACCATTGGGGAAGACGTCTGTAGTTTGAGAAAATGCGTATTTCTTCCTCTGTTGTTCTCTGTAATTTGTTAACTGGATGTGGATAGAAACAAACAGAATACAGTTGAAATCGCGACTACTGGTTTCTATAAACGAAGTGGCTATTTGCACAACAAGATTTGAATTGAGCATCTAGTATTTTTTCAGCTCATTGCATTTAAGTATATTATCTACCAGAATTAAGACTACTGCAACAACAGTTGAGAACCCTGTACCAAATATGTGGAGCACGTGGCTTTACCTGTTTGTTCAAGGCTTGCTTGTCGTTGCTTGGTTTTCGTTGTTTGAAGCTCCGTACGTTTTCCAGTGAGTTACCTTTTTGCCTCAATGGTGATACTGAACGGATGGGAAAAGCTGTAAAACCAATACATGTGCACTCATAAATGGATGCATACCCGACAAAACCTTAAGGTGAATTTCTAAACCTTGGTCAAGACCTGGTTCCCGGTAATTAAACTTAAGAAAATCCGGTCTGAATTTACAATGAGAAATTCACCCTCCATGTAGATTAACATAAAAACAACTTTAATTTCAATTATATTAATTTTGAGTTGTTTTGGTTCTCACTTACGTTGTTTTCAAACAAGCTAGAACTATGTCCGTCGGAAAACGGTTGCCCCAACGACACAATAAACAAGAGCAGTGCGCATAGCCCACATATCCACCACAGGCCCCTCCCCATCACTTAAAAACGGCCATCAATAGTCAATCAAGAGCTGAAATTTTCCAGCTGGTGCATTTTCCTTGGACGAACTTGACCCATTTACCATACCGATCTGTGTTTGTTCCCATATAAGCTACATACCAAGTTTCTTTAAAATCCTTGCAGCAGTTTTTAAGTTATCGTGTTAACAAGCTGTTGATGACAGACCGACACGGGGTCGATCGCATATATTCCACCCCCCCCCCCCCCTGTTTGGAATAAATCAGTAAAATGCGTCAGGGTTAGAATTTAAAACTGAAATTCGTGACCGTCAAGTGACTGCTCTATGTGACTAAACTGAATCATACAGTTTACTTGTTACTTGTTTAAAGGCATGCCAAATTTCACCAAAAGGCGTTTATTGGCTTTGACAAAATGATGTTCACAAGTGCATACCAAAGTTAAAAGTGAAAACAGAAAAATTAAACAGAAAACTTGAAGGAACCTCTCAAAGACAAAATTAAGGCAGCTTGAGAGTTCATCCATCCAAGCATAATCGGTTTCAAGCAATATTCGTTCACAAGAGTACACCAAGCGTGAAACTGGAAATTAAAGGTCCAGTGGCGAAAATATAACGCATCCGAGAACCACTGACACGAACACTCACATCGAGTTTCATTTAAATCTCCTCACAGACCTGAATACTGTTCACATGATGACGTCTCTCACAACAGTGTTACAGGCAAAAATTCGAAGTCCAATGGTTCTCTTCAATGATCCTACCAAAAGCTTTAACAGCCCCACAGATAATGCATATGGCCACTTAAACCAGTTTTATTCCATTCACAGGCTTTGGTAGAATTGTGTTCTCAAGATGCACAAAAACCGTGTTCCCCCTGACCTAGTCAGGTCGGCGCATAAACCTTTTTTGAAATCATAGGCAACTTTTAATACATATCTGCTTCCGTTTCACTGCACCCTGACATACACCACAGTGAGACCACACTCATCCCTGTAATGTTAATACTTCGTTTGTTATTTTTATTAATATTTTTATTAGTGTCAAAAGAATCATACCTTGACTTGCACCAGGTAGAACGCCATCATTTTCCTGCAGTTCCCAGGCCAACGCTTCGTCAGTCGTGAGATCAACCCCGATCTCACAGTCTTCCCTTGCCAGCTCAGACTGCAGAAGTCGAGCTATCTCCGAGTCTTGTGACGTGTCCGTTTCTTTCTCTGCCCCGCAGTACCGTAGTTCCGCCTGCAGTCGCTCGGCTAACACGGCGTCGCGGTGCGTACCTAACGGGCCCGCTGTCTGCTGTGGCACGGAGCTCTCGCGATTATACTCCTCCTGGAGTTTTGCTGCAAGCGCCGCATCTGCATCTAGATCCGGGTACTGAGCTTCTGCTTCGTGCGATGTTCTGACACTGCATGAATCCACGGGCTTGTGATTCTCTTCAGTTACAGACTCCTGGGAATCGATAGTAATCACATCTTCAGGCTCAGTCTTGCTTCTTTCTTCCTCTGTCTTAACAAATTGATTATCTAGGTCATCTAAACTTCCAAACTCTTGGGCAAATTTAGAAACGCCGTCACGTAAACTTTTTGTTTTTTCTGAATCAGATGCCAGTAAACCAGCAGTGTTCAGTTCCGCCTGCAGTCGCTCGGCTACCACGGCGTCGTGGTGCGTACCTAACGGGCCCGCTTTCTCCTGTGGCATGGAGCTCTCGCGATTGTACTCCTCCTGCAGCTTTGCTGCAAGCGCCGCATCAGCATCTAGATCCGGGTACTGAGCTGCTTCGTGCGATGTTTTGACACTGTATGAATCCACGGGCTTGTGATTCTCTTCGCTTACAGACTCCTGGGAATCGATAGTAATCACATCGTCAGGCTCAGTCTTGCTTGTTTCCTCCTCTGTTTTAACACACTGATCAAGTACGTCATCTAAACTTCCTAACTCTGGGTCAAATCTAGAAACGCCGTCACGTGAGCCAGCAGTGTGTTGTTCTTCAACAGCATCAAGAACACCATCGGGTTGCGAATCGTCTAGAGCGACAACATCTGGTTCAGTTTTAATTGGAAACATATCATTACCGCCATCATTCTGGATCACTTTTGATGGAGTGAGCGTCACGTGATGTGTCCGAGAACCGGAATGTCCGCTCTCTGTGATGGCACTTTCGGGGGCAGCTCCGGAGCACTCCGCCAGACTGAGCGCCAAGACTCGTCTTAATTGCTCATCTTCGTCTAAAGACGTGACGTCACTGGCTGCCGTGTTTGTGACGTCACGATGCTCATCGTTTACGGCCGGCGACAGTTGTTGTCGTAAAGGCGAAGGCACAGGAGACACAGGCTCCTCGGACACAAGAAGTGTTCTCAGACTTTCTGCTATGGCAAGTTTGGTCATTTCTTCTTCATTTAACAGCAACCCTTCTGATTCCAAACTGCAGGAGATTGAAAGAAGCATATAGTTTTTTCAATAATAATAATAATGTTTTAAAGAGTATTGCTAAAATAAAATCGCTATTTCAAAAAAAATAAACTGCTTCAGAGAGTGTATCTTAGTCTTTAGACACCCCACCACCCCGCCCTTTGGCCTCTGGCTTTCTGGATAACGAACATAAAAATTTATCACAGTGAACTGTGATCTACAATCTACCACCATAACAGATTTCTCGTCTCTGGAATGGAACTAGTGTCTTTTTATAATTCACTCCCTGTTTACACAAGCGGTTTAAAAACTTATACACAAGCGCATGGGGTCAGATTTGCGCAAGTCTGGAAAAGGTTGAAAAGTTTGCCCATGAAATTGGCAGCTACCTTCATATATGGTGTGCATAGACATTTTCTACTTTTGCAAGAACAAGTAAAACACAAGCTGTGTACAGTACTGATATATTGTACAATAACCTCGTTTTCAGGTCAGCCTGGTTCTGCTCGATAGCTAGCCTTTGCCGGCGGTGCTCATCCTCATTTGCCGTAGCCTTTCCTCGCACGACACCGCCTGCTGTTCATAAATTAAAGAAACACTTTGCAAGTTTTCCACAATATCCTACGAGTTTTTTTTTCTTTTTTACCTAATTTCTAAAAATAAACAATATGAAATTAATCAGATCCAACGCGTACCCTTAACGTGCTTGTTAAATGAAAAATTTCCTTTCCAGTCTCCACGACAGGAAAAAGGAAAATTCTTGCATGATTTCTTTTCATGTGTATGACATTCGACGCTTGCACTTTTTACGCATAAAACAACAAGCCATCTTTGCCACACGTGATAACACACTTGGCGGCCTGGTGAAGTGTTCCTCTATTCCCGTGGGTCCTTCACTTTGTGAGAACAGACGACAGATGTGCCTCGTGTCCGCGTGCGATTCGGTTCTCACGACAAACACATCCAGTAGGACTTGTATACTCAAGCTGTGGTACTGCTGTACGTCATAGTGAATCAGGCCTTCCACGTTCTTCTCAATCACTGACTTCACAAAACCTTAGACAATATGTACAAGCATACAAAATTTAAATAATAATAACGTTACTGACTCTAACTTTCAGGAGTTGTTTGTGCTTTAAATAACCTTCAATGCACTACATATTTAAGGGATTTTTATTTTTGGAAAGTTTTATGTGCTTTTCGAATTGGGTAGAATTAAGGGATAACTAGTTCAGCAATACCGAAATTATTTCGTGTTTGCTAAAATATTGCCACCTCTGGTGGTCATTATTTCTCAAAAAATCAAGGTCGACACCCCTGTGTGTAAGTCTCTCAGCGCCAGCAGTTTCACAACAACTTACTTTGATACTTTTTGACATAAATTTGATCAACTGAAAAAAATGCTCATCTGCAGTACATGCATGTTTCCACTCTGGGGTTTGACCCCCGTGGCTGTTCCTGGAGACACATATCAAGCAGACACTCCGCTTACCATCAACGTCCTTGCTCTCGTCTGTAAACGCTTCTTTCAGGGCGTCATTTAACACCTTCTGTCTGTGCTAAAATGTAATATCAACACTTACAGTTAACATGTCAGTCACGTTCTTCGGACCAAGTCACGTGCTTCGGACCAAGACTAAAAAAAGAAAAAAAACTTGTCTCTCAAAAAGTACTCATTTCATGTTCATACTGTTAAAGCACGATGCCGGTGTTCGAAGGAGTTACAATTATGAACAGGAGCCATTGCATGTCTTTTGCATTACACAGACAACGCTAAAACACTGCGGGCCGATTTCACAGCTTAAGTCTAGACCTGGTTTGGAGCAAGTCTAGACCGCGGTTAAGACTGGGTTTCAGACCATATTGAATTTCACAGCCTCGGTTCAGACCTGATTCATATGTGATCTATGTCTGTATAAACTGAAAAAAACCCTGTCTAGACTGGGTTTGAAAGCTGCTTTCGGACCAGGTCTAGACTTAAGTTGCGAAATCGACCCAACGTGTCTCATAAATCGACCCGGCCCTACCTTGTTGTACGCTTCCATCCCTTCAATGACTAGAAGCCTCTTTTCCTTTGGGTTTGACGCAGCAGGAATCCCCAGAGCTTGCCTCGCTGCGGGCAGTATTGGCAAAAGGCTGTCCTGTCCTTTACTGCTGCATATGAGATCTGTGAACCGATCTGTAAAAATACCACACAAAGCAACTGAAAGCTGAAATTACACAATCACACATAAAAGTCCTTGCACACGTGCTCGTTTCACTTTTCATTTCGTTTTTTTTTTTTTTTTTTTTTTTTTTTTTTTTTATTTCTTGGCAGGGAACAACGATGTTCCATAGTAGCCAGAATGCGGAGCGGCACCTGAATTCCACACAGCGCACACGGGAACGCGAGCGGCTGGCGCCAGCACTCCCCTTCCCTTCACTCTCCGCGTGAACTCCGCAAAGCTGAGCAGCTCTCTCCGCAATCCTGGGTAAGAAACGTATCACTTGTTTAAAAGTGGAACTACACAAGGCATACTACAGCATCTGCCTTTATAACAGTAGCTGCAAAGTGCGCAGCTTTCTCGTGTACAAGAATCTCCAAAGGCAGTGGTAATTTTGTTTTGAGATTAAAAAGCTACGATTTGTCAGCGCACATTTTTGATGACGTCAGTGTCACCTTTCAAACCGTTTCTACGTCACTCACAATTTATTACAATTGGATAAACATCAAGAAACAATATTCCTATTTAAAAATAAGTCCGCATGTAGTTTGGATGTTTTAAGTACTTTCTGACCGATGCCAGCCCTACCGCATTGATATGCTGCTTTGATGACAGCCGTGAGGTAGATCAACCAGTGAGCGCTTTTGAACCAGGATGAGGTGTAATTCACTTTGCATCCATGCAAACATACAGCGTCTTCCAGGCGTTGCTACAAATCAAAGAAATAAAAAGAGTCTTGTTTACAAACATTAACGCCAGAATACTTGTCGTACGTCTGCATAATGAACAAAAAATGGCGAATATTTTCTAAAATAAAATGCTTTCTGTAACAAAAAGCAAAGTAAAGTTTATTATGGCAGGGAGAAAAGACTGTCGTATTATGCACAGATGGTCAGGTGACCTTTGTATAAAAGTTGGCTTTTCCAACTTACAAGCATTTCTCTTCGTTTCTCGTCATCAGGTTTGTTTCTCATGTCCATCATACTCCCCTCCAGCAAATAGAATGTGTCACTAAATCCGCTTCTCTGTCACATAAAAGTTACAGTGGATTTTCTGTACATCAATAATCAACGAATTTTGAAATAAGCAGTACAGCGATGAGGAGGCGAGAATATACTTGATTTTGTTTTATTGATTTTATATTATTATTTATTATTTGAAAAAAAAAAAAGCTAGAACAAAAATAAAATGTCTGTCTATTGGCTAAGATTTAAAGCAATTCTGTAACTTCAAAAGTTTAGATGACCATAAAAATCGTTGGCCACAGCGAAAGACAACATAAACACAAAAATCAAAACCTTCATTTTATTAATCTGCCGCATAAACCTGTTATCTGCTAGACTGTTCTCTAAATCATCCCACATTTTTCTCTCGACTACATGCGGCAGAACCTGCAATATTAATACATATTCATTGCAAGCAGTAACTTTCAAAACAGACCGGCGAAATCGACCAAAAAGATTTAATTAGCAAACAAACGCAATGTTGGCAATCCAGCTATGTGTTCTGCAAAAATCCGCGACCCAATGCCCAGTAACCAGAGATGAACTGACATGAGCTGGGCGATAAAATGGAAAATGTGACATAAAACGACGATAGGTTGACAAAAGAATCTTTAATCCACATATATACTAAAAAACAGTCATTTGTTTTCAAAAAGGTTCAAAATCACATGACTTTTAATGCAGGCCCCACGTCTGATGTGTCTTCTGCCGTTTGCTTTCTATCACTTTGGGAACAGTACCTTTTCTGACCCATCACGGTCTCGGATTATCCACAAATAATCGCCGCACGGAAGGTCTCGCACTTCACACACTATCCCCTTTTCAGCGGCCATCTGAATTAGTCTCTCCTTCTGTTTTTCACGAACATCAATCAAGACGATCAGTTGTCCGTCATCAACCTCAAAGCTAAAAAAAAAACAAAGATAAATTTTGTATTTTAAAACTGTACACAAAACTGTACAAAAATTTAATTGCATAACTTTGTCATTTTGCTGCAATACGTACTATTTTGCTGCATAGACTAATACTGTTTTATGGCATAAAACATTTAGATATATTTATTTACATAAACACACGGTCAAAAATGGTCAACTTGGCACCTTGCCAACTCGGCACCTGACCATCTGGGCACTTTTTGGTTAACTCGGCACTCACCAACTCGGCACCCGCCTTGCCAACTCGGCACCTGGGTATACCAACTCGGCACCGATTATAACAGACTTGTTTTTTAAACCCTGACACTATCTTTTTATAACAAAATGCAATTATTCTCGTGAATGACGTGCCAAAGGCAAGTATTTAATCTCTTTCATCACAATAACAGAGGCCACTTGAAAAGCCTGTGATTTTCTGTGTTGTTTTTTATTGCAATTCAGTACGTATCAGAGATCGGTCTTTTATCCATTTTAACGGTTTGTCCCTTTTTTGTTTTGTATTGAAGTGCCATAGTTTCCCTGGTAAATTGCAATTCATGTTTGAGAGTATAATTGCAATTGGAATAATATTTGACAAGCAAGGTGATTGTTTTGCACTTGACTGAGTAATTTACGGAGTAACCTTTGACAAGCAATTGTGATTGGTTCGGTTGCATAGCTCGAGAATATTAAAAGGGATGTTTTGTGAAAGAAAGATTCATCACAAATCAATGTGGATAACTACGATTTATGAAATAAGCCTAGGATAACTGCAATTTAAAAAATGGACTTCGAATAATTGCGTTCAACTTGTTTTTCTGTGCACTGAGATGCCACTGGATAAATGTCTTTACGGTTCTTAGACCTCGTCAGCAGATCGTGAACTGTATTAACTGTTCTAAATTGCAACATAGGACATGCTTCACGGGAATTTCCAGACGGATTATCACGCTGCGAAAAGAGGTTGCACACATGCATTTTATAATTAAAAATGAGAATCAAACAGTGAGAATGGTAATATTATGCAGTTGCAATTTATTGGTATTTCTGTTCTGGAATTGCAATTAATAAATAAACTGGCGTGCAATTATAACAAGCAAACAAACAAGTTTGTCCAAGGACAAAGTCCCAGCTTACGAAAAGCAATAAGACCCATTCCAGCGTGCATGAGCGAAGGAATTTCCCTGAAATATCGGGCTTCAAAAGATGAGACGGCAAAGAGCTAGCTCAATAGTTAATTTAGCACCGGACCAGAACATAGACCGATAAATGCATACAAAGATTTCTTTACGTGAAAAATGGGGAACAGATTTTTTGTATCTCTGGTAGACTGGATAGTCTGCCATAGATACCTTCAAACAACGCTCGCATTTCGGACCAGTGCTCGCATATTTATGTAACTTGCCTCGATGCGCGGTTCTTATTCAGACAAGTACGCATGTTTATTTAATTTGCGTTGATGCGCGGCTCTCATTTTGGAATCGTGCACATGTTCATTTAACTTAATAAAGATTAATTCGCGGTTCTTATTCCAGACCAATGCGCATGTTTATTTTACTTTCGTTGATGAGCGGTACTTATTTTGGACAAGTGCACAAGTTTCCTTAGGTTGTCTTGATACGCGGTTTGCATTTCGGAAGAGTTTCCATGTTTATCTAACTTGCACGGTGCGCATGTTTATTTAACTTGCGTTGACGCGCGGTTCGAATATCGGACCAGTGCGCATGTTTATTTAACTTGTTTGATGCGCGGTGCTTATTCTGGACCAGTACAAATGTTTATTTAACTTGCGTTGGAGCGTGGTTCACATTTCGAACCACTCCACACGTTTATTTAAGTGGCGTTGATGCGCGGTTCGAATTTCGGACCAGTGCGCATGTTTATTTAACTTGCGTTGATGCGCGGTGCTTATTTTGGACCAGTGCACATGTTTATTTAACTTGCGTTGATGTGCGGTTGGCATTTCGGACCAGCGCCCATGTTTTTTTTACCTTATGTTGATGTGCGGTTCTTATTTCGGATCAGTGCGCATGTTTATTTACCTTGTGTTGATGTGCGGTTCTTCTTTCGGATCAATGCGCATGTTTATTTACTTGTGTTGATGTGCGGTTCTTATTTCGGATCAGTGCGCATGTTTATTTTACTTGCGTTGATGAGCGGTACTTATTTTGGACAAGTGTACAAGTTTCCTTAGGTTGCCTTGATGCGCGGTTCGCATTTCGGAAGAGTTTGCATATTTATCTATCTTGCGTTGATGCACGGTGCTTATTTTGGACGTGTGCATATGTTAATCTAACTTGCGTTGGTGCGCGGTTTGCATTTTGGACCAGTGCGCATGTTTATTCAACTTGCGTTGATGAGCAGTTCGAATTTCGAACCAGTGCGCATGTTTATTTAACTTGCGGTGATGCGCGGTGCTTATTTTGAACCAGTGCAAATATTTATTTAACTTCCGTTGGCGGGTGGTTCGTATTTCGAACCACTGCGCATATTTATTTAACGTGTGTCGATGTGCGGTTCTTATTTCAGGCCAATGCGCATATTTCTTTAATTTGAGTTGATGCGCGGTTCTTATTCTGGACCAGTGCGCATGTTTATTTAAGTTGCGTTGATACGCAGTTCTTATTTTGAATAGTGCGCACGTTATTTAACTTGCGTTAATGCGCAGTTCGGTTCGCATTTCTAACCAGTGCGCATGTTTATTTAACTTGCGTTAATGCTCGGTTCCCATTTCTGACCAGTGTGTTTGTTTATTTAGCTTGCGTTAATGAACGTTTCGCATTTTCCACCAGTGCGCACGTTTATTTAACTTGTGTTGATGCGTGGTTCGCATTTTGGACCAGTGCGCATATTTATTTAACTTGTGTTGGTGCTCGGTACTTATTTTAGATCAGTGCAAATGTGTATTTAACTTGCGCTGAGGAGCGGTTCGGAATTCGGACCAGTGTACCTGTTTCTTTAGGTTGCGTTCATGCGAGGTTCGCATTTCGGACCAGTGCGTAGGTTCACTTAAATTGCGTTGACACGCGAATTGCATTTCGGACTAGAACGCATGTTTATTTCAGTCCCGTCGATGCCCGACTCTTATGTCTATTCAACTTGCGTCGATTCGTGGTTCTTTCTTCGGACCACTGCGAATGTTTATTTAACTTGCGTTGATGCGATGTTCTCATTTCAGACCACTGCGCATGTCTATTCAACTTTCGCCAATGTGTGGTTCTTTTTTCGGACAAGTTTGTTTAACTTGCGTTGATGTGCGGTGCTTATTTTGGACCGGATCGCATGTTTATTTAACATCCGTCGATGCGCGGTTCGCATTTCCGACCATTGCCCATGTTTATTTAACTTGCGTTGATGCGTGGTTCTCATTTCAGACCAGTGCGCATGTTTCTTTGGGTAGCGCTGATGCGCGGTTCTTTTTTTCGGACCAGTGTGCATATTTATTTAACTTGCGTTGATGCGCGGTTCGCATTTCGGACCAGTGCGCATGTTTCTTTAGGTTGCGTTGATGCTCGATCCGCATTTCGGACCACTGCGCATGTCTATTCAATTTGCGTCGACGCGTAGTTCTTTTTTCGGACCATTGCGCATGTTTATTTAACTTGCGTTGATGCGCGGTGCTTATTTTGGACCAGTTCGCATGTTTATCTTCCGTCAATGGTTCACATTTCGGACCAATGCGAATGTTTATTTAACTTGCGTCGATGTGCGGTTTTTAAATCTGACTACTGCGCAAGTTCATTTAACTTGCGTTTATGCGCTACAGGAGAAGATTCATTTATTTTTTTTTTAAATTCCGAAAAAAATTCAAAAGTTTTCCAATTCACTCAAAAAGCACAAGCCGTATGCATGACCCCCTAAAGTCGGCTTGTATCAAAAATAAATGAAATCTGATAAAAACAGTAGGAGGAAATGCATTTTGAAGTTTTTTTATTCAAAAATTCACCAAAAATTCTGATCGACTCGAAAAGCACAGGCCGTATTCACGACACCCTAAGCATGCCACAGCCCCAAAATAAATGATGTCTGATCAAAATTGCAGGAGAAGATGCATTTTGAGGTATTTTCATTCCCTATCGAAATCAAGAATTCTCAAGTCGAGTCAAATAGCACAAGCCGTATGCCCGACCCACCTAAGGATGCCTCATACCAAAAATAAACGAAATCGGATTAAAACTGTAGGAGGAAATGCATTTGAAGTTTTTCTTCAAAAATTCCCTAAAAATACAGAAATTATCGGATCGACTAAAAAGCGCAAGCCGTATGCTCAACCCCTTAGGGATGCCTCAAACCAAAAAAAAAAAGAGAGAGAGAAAGATCAAAACTGTAGGGGAAAATGCATTTTGAAGTTTTTTTCTTCAAAAGCTCCCTAAAAATACAAAAATTGTCCGATCGACTAAAAAGCACAAGCCGTATGCACGACCTTTTAGGGTCATCGGATCTTTGAGAGGTTTCGGATCAAAAATGTAAAACGAGATACATTTTAAATTTTTTTTCTTCAAAAATTCCCAAAAAATTCAAAAATCACCCGATCGACTAGAAAAGCACAAGCCGTATGCACGACACTTTAGGGGTGCCTCATACCAAAAATAAATCACACCCGGTCAAAAATGTAGGAGGAGACACATTTTAAAATTTTTTCTTTAAAAATTCCCCAAAAATTCAAAAATCACCCGATCGACTAAAAAAGCACAAGCCATATGCACGACTCCTTAGGGATGCCTCACACCAAAAATAAATGACATCGAATCAAAATTGCAAGAGCAGATGCATTTTGAATTATTTTCTAAATTTTTGCTTAAAAAATTCCCCAAAAATACAAAAATTGCCCGATCGACTAAAAAAGCACAAGCTGTATGCACGACACTTTAGGGGTGCCTCATACCAAAAACAAATCACATCCGGTCAAAAATGTAGGAGGAGATACATTTTAAAATTTTTTCTTTAAAAATTCGCCAAAAATTCAAAAATCACTCGATCGACTAGAAAAGCACAAGCCGTATGCACGACCCCTTGGGGATGCCTCGCACCAAAAATAAATGACATCGAATCAAAATTGTAGGAGTAGATGCATTTTGAATTATTTTCTAAAATTTTGCTTAAAAAATTCCCAAAAAAATACAAAAATTGCCCGATCGACTAAAAAAGCACAAGCCGTATGCACGACACTTTAGGGGTGCCTCATACCAAAAATAAATCACATCCGGTCAAAAATGTAGGAGGAGATACATTTTAAAATTTTTTCTTTAAAAATTCGCCAAAAATTCAAAAATCACCCGATCGACTAGAAAAGCACAAGCCGTATGCACGACCCCTTAGGGATGCCTCACACCAAAAATAAATGACATCGGATCAAAATTGTAGGGGGAGATGCATTTTGAACCAAAGTTTACTAAATAAACAACTAACTAACTAACTAACTAACTAAGTAACGGACACCGCCCGCAAACCGATAGGAATACCCCAGCTTACGTGTAACGTAAGCTGGGCTAAAAACTGAAAATAAGAACTAGAGCCTCAGTGAGGCAGGATCCCCCGTGAAGCAGTAAAAGTAAAATGAGGTCAGGTCAGGCATCACGGCTAAGTTCAAGCCAAAAATTCACCATTTTTGACAATTTCCAACGACGTCAATTTTTGGCCGATTTTTAACAATAATTCCATGTTGCACATCTTATATATGTATATTTTCACCATGCAGGGTTCAGATCCCCATGACATACCCCTCTATGAGAAGCCGGTCGGATAAAACTTTTTGACAGAGAGACGGATGGACGGACCACTTCATAACTGTATCCCTCCGTTTCACGGGGGGATAATAAAACTACGAATTGTAATATTATATAAGTTGCAATTCATGGGATTTCAATTATCGCAATTATTACTAATAAGACAGTGGACAGCACAACTGGCTTTAGCCAGTATTAGGGTAAATGTTAAATTTCAATATTTTGTTGGTATTTGCGGAGAAGCCTTGAACGCAATCAATAAATATTTTTTGCTATTTTTATACCGAAAAAGGTTGAATGAAAAAATCATGAGTTGACAAAAACACGACTTTTTCATTTATTTAAGGTGGGATTTTTTTTTTCGGGTGCCGAGTTGGTATCACCGGGTGCCGAGTTGGTCACACCGGGTGCCGAGTTGGTAAGAATTTGGGTGCCGAGTTGGTAAACGCGGGTGCCGAGTTGGCAGGTGCCGAGTTGGCAAGGTGCCGAGTTGACCAAACCCCCTTTAGTTTAATATCACAAGTAACACTCTTTTCTTTTAAATATAAAAAGAACAGAAGAACATTACCTATTCATCGGCTCAAGTACGTGTGTTCTTAGGAATGTGCTTAGGAGAAGCCTGTTTTACAGATACGTCGAGTATTCTTTTTAATTGCTGTACTACTGCTATTACTGTCAATTGCTCTGGAGTGGCATTCGATAACAGCTAGCACTGACAAATTATAAATAAAATGACTTGCGTTTCACCGTCATCATCAGTTTAAATAAATTCCTCAACGCAATACCTTCGATCTGAGAAAGCAGGCAAGGAAGGCACTACCAGCTGCTGGGAGAACGTGGATACGGCATCGTGGAAGGCAAGCAGGCGTTGTCCCGAAGCGATGCCACTCTCCCGCAGTGCATACGAAGGTGTCGTCGTGGCTTCGCGTCTTATCAAGCCCCTCGTGATCAAGCTCTCGATGCTGTCAAAACCGCCGAAATACTTACCTGTGTTCACGCAAAAAAATACACTTACTTCCCCGTATTTACTTGTTTATTTTATTTATTTATTTTTTTTTTTTTTTAGTCTAATCTTCGCTCAAACCAAAGTACACTTGAGTCCCATAGAGTAAGATAAGCTTTTTTATTCTTTTCAAACACCACCTTTCCCTCCAAAGTTAATAAAACTTATACAGTGACACCCCGCTATTAGGGACAAAAAGTGATTGAATAATTTTGTCCCTAATGGCGGGGTGTCCCTAATTTGGAGGTCCTGTTCTGTCTGACAACTACAACTAAAATCTTTGGCTCTTTTTCTCACACTTTTTCCATCACTATTATTATTTAATCACCATGATTATTTTAACTTTATCAGATAGCGAAATTTGATCATACTTTACCCTTTCTCCATCCCTCCTCTATTTTATTGCTACATGTAGCAGACACGATCTATTGCGAGCTGGTCAAGGTTTCATGGCAACCTGCTTACAACAAGGCATGAGGTAGCTTTCAAATACCACTAACAATACACGCAAGGGCCTTTTTAGGAAGACAATTTCTGGACAAACCCGGACGTGTCGCTTACCTGGAGTTTTGCACGACAAGTCTGTATCCGTCAACTCTTGTGCCACTATCCTTAGCTCGTCTTCAGTCATTGATAAAGCCGGGGGATCTCGATTGTGGCCACGGAACAGACCAACTAATATCGCAAACGGAGCCCTGTACGCATGAGGCACGTAGCGCTTGGGCACCTTGGGGGCTTCACTAATATCCTTTTAATAAAAAACATCTCAGCAACTTAATATTGACATACTCACACAAAAAATGCTACAAAAGCAATAAATGAAGATTGGAACAAGCATTCAATTGAAAATAACATAATGCACAACAGGACTTCTTAAATTCATCCAATAAACCCAAAATTTCAAAAACTTTGTTTGTAAAATTGAAACTAAGATTGCTTCAAGTGCTACAAGACAACATTGCCTTGCCTGTACGCGATGGTGGCGCCTCACGTGGAGGAACGTGGAACACTGATGACAGAGAACAAGGCCGAGTCCGCCCTCACACTCAGCACAGTAAAGCTCCGCCCAGCGACCGCTGTCACAGTTGTCACACACCCGCTCTTCCTTCTACGATCAAAAATCGTTATTGGTCACAGAGACTATTCAGAATTCAAACAATAAAAGCGAACTTTCACTCACAGAAAATATTTTTTTTTATTAATTTCTTAAGTTATTTGCTGCTCGAAAATTTAAGCCATACTTTGGTTTCTTTTTAATTAAACTAAGTACTCCCATATTTCCTGCCATGAAAAGGTGGTGAAGTGTCCAAACCTTTCTCCTCTGGACTCTCCGCGTTCGATTCTGTTCCACATTTGCAGAAGCCACTGCATGACCGGGATCTACATGCTCAAGGACAACACTCGTTCGTGTTGCTTCAACACGGGCGCCTGTGGCCCCTTCTAAGCCTGGCAGATCAGGCAGATGCTGGCCTTCCCTTTCCACCCGCATACCGATGTCTGCGGAGGTTCCCAGGCGGTAGCCCCTATCTTCAGAAGGGCCTGCAATCAAACGCAACACTAAAATGGTAGAAAAGTACACTTGCGCACTCAGTAAATAATTTACTTTGGGGACACAACTTTTTTTAACATCTTTAGTCTTGCGTATGGCTTTTTCGATCTTATATTTTTACGTGCTATACAAGTCTCGTTAAATTATCTGTTTTAAAAAAATATTTTCTAAGGTAATCTTTAATAAAAATCTTTAATGTAATCTCTAAGCTAATCTTTAATGGTGGGGTGGGAGGAGGGTTAGGGAGTCGTGAGCAATGCTGTACTGTGAGATGCAGCGAAGCCAGGCATGGTGGCATGATTACGCAGCAGAACGCAATCGAATTGTCAAAGACCGAAAAAGACGTCTTCCCTTTCACAAATTTCGTCGTAAATATGTGCAAATAATAAGTTGTACGCATTATAAAAAGAAAAGGGATCTAGTCCTAATCAAATATGAAAGGTTCATTTCAAAGACAGAAATTGTCTTCGTCTTGTTTTATGGATTATGGTTCTTGCCATCACCTTGGAAGGATGAGCTTTGCCCCGAACTTAGTCCACCTGCTGCCGCGTTACATTCACGCGGCCTATGTGTGCGACCAACGCTCGTGACTGCTCCAGCCCTAGCAGAAGGGATTCGGGCACGGGGAACCCCTACAGGTGCTCGCCTTCCGGACACTGGTGCTGTTTGCTGGCGGGTACCATCAGTGTTTTTATCTTTCCACAAATCCGAGAACTCATCCCCTTCAATGTCTGGATTATCTAAAAGAGGGCGGATTTAAGTTTCTGTTTTACAAAGTTAAGTCTTCGCACGCGCACTTCAATTGTGTAATATGCTTGGCAATCCTTCAAGTCTTAAACCTGGTGTCCTAGGAACAAGGACGACATGCAATTATTAGTCAAAGCATGATGATTCTAGATGTCTTCACTCATTTTAAATTCCAATTTTAAACTTTAACTTAATAAATTCAATTCATTTTAAATCCAGATGACGCTGTGAAACTAAATTAATATCGTCAAATTATTTACCCAGGGTATCATGCAAGTTAAGCTTTTTCCTGTATCTAGAGACGAAAGAGCCGACTGAGTCTGGAGTCATGATGTCATAGGTTCGATATTCACGGTCTAGCTCCAGCAACCTATCGACGGTGATGTCTGACATTTCTACACCTTTCTTTGGATGGCCACGAACAAACGCCACGAATTCGTTAACAGTTGGAAAAAAGTCCGGTTGTGTATCGCCGAATTCCCTGCACATAAAAATTGCAATTCCCGATACATTGTCAAAAGCCAATATTGTTTATAAATAACCCACAGAAACCATAAATTGTAAACACTCTTCGGTTTTTACTAGTTGTTGAACACAAACTGACAAGTCACTGTTTAGACGACTCAGTTAATCGCTTGAAACGGTTGCTGGTATACTATAGTACAATCCGGTACAGTTCTTTTTCATATCAACGTGTTAATATTCTTTGGAAAGGCGGTTCTGCAAAAACCGGTTTCGACTGTAGTTGAATATTACATCTGATTTGTTAGCTGACTGAAAGCGGGACTGAAATGTATTAGCTGAACCGGCAAGCCAGACACAATTCACGTACAGTCTTTATGGACGGCCCCTGAAATGGAATGACGTCACACAGCTAAAACGTGCTACTTACTTTGAAGAATTGAACAGCACGCTAAGTATGCAGCGCTTGCGGATTTTTGATTTCTCCATAACTTGTTCCATTGTCCTATAAAGTTAGATGAATGTATGGGTAAGACTTTGCCTTGAAATAATATACCCATACCTAATAGATAAACTACATCTTAAACCAAATACATGTCCTTACGGCAATTTTGCCAGAAACACTTCGGACCGCCATGTTCAAACAAAGACTACAGGGACCTAGACAACTGAGTTGTAAGTCGCCATCTATGAAGTAGCTCTGGCCTTGTGTACCCTAATGTTATACTCAATGAGTGATGTCACACATTCTGCGTACAGCGGATGGGGTCAAACACCCGAAATTTTCCATTCGTACTTTATGAATGGACCCAAAATGTTACGTCCAATAAGTCTGCTTCTTTTCAATCTTCTACACATTTCGGTATCAAGGCACAAGCAACTAGAGCGGCCAGTGCACACAAAACATCAGAGTACAGGGATGTACTGTACACTTTCAAATGAGAACTGAGAGGGCGTGACGGTTAGCTCAGTTGGTTAGAGCCTTGATCTGGTAACCCCAAGATCCAGGGTTCAAATCCGGCTCAGGGTGGTAAGTGGGGCACTGAAGTTCGCTCCAGTTGCCTCAGCTAAATGAATGCAGTATATTAGATCACCTATCACGGAATTCCAAATTAACGCCCACTGAGGCTTTCGGACATCACTTTAATTAAAAAAATATAATTAAATAAAATAATTAATTTCTTGTTTTTGTGAGAAAAAAAAACATGTCTCCCCGACCAAATCCATGGTTTTGAAATAACCGTTTCCCGTTTTCTTCCATTCACAAAAATAAAACAAAAAAAATTTCCTTTTCTACAAATATAATCATAATTCATTATGATAAATTCAAAGAAACCCCAACATTGTTCACAAGAATGACCGTCAAAATATTCCGGAAAGTTGCAATTTATAATCATAATGCATTTTTTTTTATCACGGTTTACATCCCCAACTCTCACTCCTTCCCTCTCCAAAAAAAAAACACACTTGTCCTTCACGATAGGTCCAGAACCTTACTTAATCTTGCCAACTTTATGAGCCCTGCACAACTCCTTTTACGTAATGACATCACACACATTTCAAGTTGTGAAAACAGTTTGACTATACACGGAATATTTATACCGAGTGTGAAGTCGATCGCTCTTCTCCTTTTCGCGATATTTTGTGCACGAGACTGGCTAGAGCAAATTTACATTATGACGTCGGTCTCCGCTTGTGCAGTTTGCAGAAAAATTAAATAGAGTCTTTCGAACCTACCAAACAACAATCCCAACAACTGTGAAGGATCCCTCACTTTCAGCAGCCGAAAAAAAAAAAACTTTGCAAATAAAATTCTGACGTGATGAAGTCATATGCCTTCATTAATAACGTAACACGCGTTAAAAGTTGAAAGAGTTGTGCAATGGACCCAAAGAATATCCAAACGCAGTTTTAAGCCGATACGACTTTCCGTTATCGAGATATCTTGCACACAATTCTTTGTTAAAAATATACATATATTTTCATGTAATGACGCCATATGTCATACTTCGGACCTACCAAGCAACAATCCCACCAAGTTTAAACTTTCTCCGATGTTCAGCAATTGAGAAATGGGGCACACAAAAGATTTTTACGTAATGACGTCATACGCCTTTTTTAATTTCGCCACATGATGACACTTTTCGTTGCCAGGCTCCGACAACAAAACTGTCGGACAAACTCGGAAACAACTCCATATAAGCTTTAGAATCCTAGGCCTTGTTTACAAATTGGTGAACAGGCAAAGTCCGCAGCATTGCAGCTTCTTCTTGTGGCGAAGCGAGTCATATTTCAAAAAAAAAAAAAAAAAAAAAAAAAAAAAAACAAAGAAGTGCCCTCACGAATTTTTCTTTTCTCGAAAGCTCATTTGCTCGCGCGTTGCTCCCACGTGGAGAATAAACATGCATGCCGCAAAGAATGGATTCGATGTGGTCTCAAGCACGTCGCCATCATGGAAATTATAGTGCGCCACTGTTCTGAAAACAATTCGAAAAAAAAAAAAACAATTCAAAAAGAACCGTGAAGGCGCCGGAAGGTTACACAACATTTCCGGGCACTTGTTAATATACTTTATCGACATAATTCTGTAAGCTTCGACCAAACGCGTTTTAAACTAATCGTCCCGCCAAAACCTCAACTCTGTGCATGCAAATATTGGTGTTCTCTCACCTTCCATCTTCCAGTCTTCGCATTCCATTGCCAGAAAAGTGGAATAATTCATCCACTTTTACCGGTTTTTTCGCCTTGCATTCCTAGAATAATACAAAATACTCGTAAGGGCATAAAGTTTACTTCGCAGATCATTCAGCATCTGAACTTTTGAGTCAAGTTTCGAGCTGATGTAACTTCCAGAAAATTTCGGATCAATAAAAAACACTGAGTTGATAGAACCAATTTTATTGCGATAACAAAATATACAGCCACCTCGGCTATATCCCGGATCGATCCCTTGGGGGAAAGGTTAGGGAGTGTATTATAACTTCTATAATATGCTCCAGGATCCTCCCCTTTTCCATTCAACTCGATGCTCGAGAAGCATGAATCCGCCAGGGTTTGGGCAAAATTTGAAAGTAACTTTTTAACAATTTACAATTTTTTTAATTTCTGTCGTACTTTCAAAATTCCTGGTCACTGCACTGCACAAGGATTGGAAGTACCCCTCGGTAAAATTTCAAACGAATCCATCCACTAATAAATGCTCTAGGCGCGTGAGATTGACTCCAGTATATGCTAACTCCAAAACACACTTTGCAAATGTTTAAAAATTCATCTTGTCCATTTCTGTCATATTTCACAAATTCCTAGTCACTGCACTGCACAAGCAGGGTTGAGACTTCGTAAAATTTTCTTGTCGCCCGGAGGGCGACCAACTTAAAAAAGTTAGTCGCCCGGCACAAAAGTTAGTCGCCCGGCGCAATTTTTGCAAAAATTTGTCTAGCCCGCCTCACATGAAAAAACAACAACAAAATGGTGTTTAAAATAATCAACAGTATTTACCTGAATATACTCAGGAAAAAAAGTTAGTCGCCACTCGGGCGACCAACTCGAAAAAGTTGGTCGCCCGAGCCAAAAGTTGGTCGCCACGGGCGACCGCGAAATCTCAACCCTGACAAGGGTTGGAACCACCCCTGGGCAAAATTTGAGACGACTCCATCCACTAATAAATACTCTAGGAGCGTGAGACTGAAAGTGCACAGACAGACGGACAGACACACAGACAATGAAAATTATACTGTCCCCGGCGGATAATAAGCATTGAAAAGGATAAGGAATTATTTTATATCCTTCAATGTTCATTTTACTTGAATACGTTTGATTTTGCTGAATATCCGACATCTTTAAAATGCTTGTGCATTATTAAGGATTCCAAAGTTCTTTTTAGTCCCCAACCGGGCTTTAGCCCCGGAAGAGGCTATAGGTTTGATCCATCCACCCATCGCCTGCTGTTACTGCCACCCTGATAATCTGTTTCCTGTGATATTTGGCATACAGATGACCTGCCATAAACACCGTTTTAAATAAAACTACAGTAGTGTGCATATTCCCCACAGTACCCCCCCCCCCCCACCCATCAGTTAAACACGGCCATCAATAGTCAATCAAGAGCTGAAATTTTCCAAGTCCAATTGGTGCATTTTCCATGGATGAACCAGGCCCATTTACGACATCGATGTGTGTTTGTTGCCATAAAAGCTACACACCAAGTTTCATTAAAATCCCTGCAATTGTTTCTTGAGATATTGTGTTAACAAACTCATTCCGATGGTGAATAATTTCCAGGATTTGGTAAATTTAAAAGTCCATTCGGTTCATTTTCCTTGGGCCAACCTAACCCATTTACAATACCAATCATTGTTAGTGCCCACAGAAGCCACATACCATGTTTCATTAAAATCCCCGCAGTTGTTCTTGAGATATTGTTTTAACAAACTCATTCCGACCTCTGAATAATTTCCAGGTTTTGGTTAATTTCAAAGTCCATTTGGTTCATTTTCCTTCGGCCAACCCAACTCGGTTAACAACAGTGAATCAAGAGCTGAAAATTTCTAAGTCCAGTTGGTCAATTTCCTTGGACGAAACTGGTCCATTTACAATACCGATCTGTGTTTGTTCCCAAAGAAACCACATGCCAATTTAATGTTTTCATTAAAATCCTTGCAGCAGTTTTTAAGTTATCGTGTTAACAAGCTGACACAATAGTCAATCAAGAGCTGAAATTTTCCAAGTCCAGCTGGTCCATTTTCCTTGGACGAACCTGGCCCATTACAATACCGATCTGTGTTTGTTCCCATAGAAGCTACATAACAAGTGTCATTAAAATCCTTGCAGCACTTTTTAAGTTATCGTGAGCTCTTGATGACAGACCGACACGCGGTCGATCGCATATATTCCCCACAGGCTCTACCTGTGGGGAATAAATTAGCTTTCATAAAAGATGAAAATTAAAACTCGAACCAGTCTGGATCTTAAATATACTTTGATTGCCATGGAATGTGGTGTGTAAAATGTTTTGAATTTTCAATATATATATATATATATATATATATATATATATATATATATATATATATATATATATATATATATTTGTTTACAACTGCTGACAAAGCAATCACCGAAGCCCAATATATGGTCATAACTTAGGACGGCTGAACAATGAATACCTAACGCACAAATATAACTTAATATAACACAAAGAAAAAATAAATAAAAAATAAATAAATAAAAACGTACTGGAATGGAAACGCTTTACTTACCTTATTTTATAGCTGTCCACTATTAGTGAATGAATTAAAAAAGACCGAAAATACCGCGGTTTTTCTCTCTCGGTTTTTTAACCGAACCGAAAAACCGCGGTCGGTTTTCGGTTACGGTACGAACCGTAACACCCCTAATAAGCATACTGTAAGTTTATTAGTAACTGAGCGGAATATCTAACATCTTCCATTGCCTAATAACAGGAAGGCTGTCACGTTCACAGCCTTCCTGTTATTGGACAATGGAGACGGAAGTAATGGTGGTCTTGTTTCAGTTAAGATGTTCATTCATACTCCCAGTGGACCCTTTCTGTCTTCCTAGGTCAGAAAGGGTCACAGTTCCTGCAACAGAAATGGACATTGATCTAAATTTTCGAGGCTCTGGACCTTTCGGCGCTCGTTCCAGGACACCGAGGTTCAGACTAGTACCGTTAGGCTTTTTCTTACAAGTAAGTATTTGTGAAACACAAGCAGGCCCTAACCGCAACCCAAATTCTTAGGGGTATAAAGCGATGACGGACAGACGGACGCCTTTGGCCAAACTTCAGTAAATGGTGGTTTTGCAACTGTAGGTTCAATGCTTTTGTGGGCGATAATGTGGAATTCTCTTTCCTGATATAAAGAAAACATCTTTTTTTCTCATTACAGAACTGTTATTTGACCATAAAAATTTGGCGTCATAATTTATAATTGAGTTACACATGTGATGCCCGTTTTCCAAAATAACGTCATTGGCCCAAATCGTGCGTCAAGATTGGCAAAATTGAGATCAATGACATGTTATATTATAGGAACTATGACTCCTGCTGGGAAGGAGGCAAGGGTCATCTAGGACTATTCATTCAGGGCGATAATACAAGGTTAAGTAATTGAATACCTCTTTAATGTCTCGAATGTATGTGTCAGCATATTTCGTGACAGTCACATGAATCAAAGCATTTTCCCTAGTTTCTGGGTTATACTGTGCCCTATTTCGAATTTTCAATATCATTTTATTTCTGTGTTTTACAACCCGCCCGCCCCGTATATGACTACAAATAGCAAGGATGTCGTGAAATTTGTTAAGTTAGTTATGTTTACATCTGTTCGAGACATACTCTGACTTCCGCTTGTAAGTAAAGATGTCGCGTATTATCAAAGTTAAGAGATCTCTCCTTGAAATGTTCTAGGATACAACAATTGGCGACGAGTAAATTGCGTTTTATGTTCCTCCCACTACTGTGTTGATGTGGTGGTGGTGGTAGTGGTGGTGGTGGTGGTGACCTGTTGTCGTTCCATTAACGTCGAATTCTGATCTGCGAGTGTTGACTATGGCTACTTTGATTGGGCGGCTGGAACCTTTTGATGAGACCAAGAGTAGCTGGAAGTTTTACAAAGAGCGTCTGGAGCAATATTTCATCGCCAGCGATGCTGCAGACGAGAAGAAGGTTGCGGTTACACTAAGTCTGATTGGTGGTAAGACCTACGCGCTTCGTCACAGCAGTTGTCCCCCAGACAAGCCGTTCTCCCGTCTGCTCGGACGTTTGACCAACTCGGAGCCTTGCTGTAGGAGCACCTTAGTCCAAAGCCTAATGCCATTGCAGAAAGATATAGATTTTACAAGAGGCAGCAACATACTGGTGAGTCCGTTACCGACTATATTGGGGTGCTGCAGAAGTTATCAGAACATTGCGAATTCGGCGATCTTTTGGCAGAACATCTACGCGACAAGCTAGTGTGTGGTATAAGAAGTGAAAATACTCTAAGGAGGTTACTGTCAGAGAAGAATTTGAACTTCAAGAAAGCGAAGGAACTAGCGATTGCAATGGAGATGGCGGTAAGAGATGTTTCTTAGATCCAAGGAACGACAACCAGTGTGAATCGAATGCAACAGAAGGCAGGAAGTCAGTGCTTCCGCTGTGGCAGAATAGGACACGGACCTGATGAATGTAGGTTTAAAGAAGAAAAATGACATAAGTGCGGAAAAAGGTCACATCAAATGCAAATGCAAGGCGAAGAAACAAACAAGCAGTCTCACTACGACCCCAAATTACCACTACGTTTGCACTGCGATGCTTCGGCCAAAGAAATTTCCGGTGTTATTTCTCATGTTTATCCTGACGGTAGCGAAAGACCTATCAGTTTTGCGTCTAGAATTCTTTCAAAGGCAGAATCCAACTACTCCCAAATTGATAGAGAAGCATTGAGCATTGCTTGGAGTATGTAGAAATTCAACATCTATTTATTTGCCAGAAAATTGACCCTGGTTACAGATTTCAAAGTATTGGTTTCTATATTCAATCCAAAGAAAGGCATTCAGAGAACAACAGCTTCCAGAATGCAATGATACGCCATATTTCTTTCCGGCTATTTTTACGACATAGAGCATCAAAAGACGAGCGATCATGCAAATGCAGATGGTTTAAGTAGACTGCCATTTCCGTCCAAGAATAAACACAGCCCTGAAGAGAAAGTAGTTTTCTGCGCATCTCTTCTAGACATCTTTCCAGTATCCTTCAAGCAAAAAGCCAAAGAAACCAGAAAAGATCAAATTCTCTCGAAAATAGTCGAGTTCACAAAGTCAGGATGGCCAGGTACAGTAGACAAAGTTTTGGAGCCATACAGATCTCACGAAGCAGAATTTTCTACCTCTCAAGATTGTCTGCTGCTAGGAAACAGAATCGTTGTTCTCGAAAAATTCCAAAGAAGAACTACACAGTGCCCATCCCGGAATGGCAAAATTGAAGAAACTTGCAAGATCATACGTTTGGTGGTCCAACATCGACAAAGATATTGAAACGCAGGTATAAACCTTCGACCAATGGCATCGCAGAAAGAATGGTCCAAAGTCTTAAGTCCGGCCTTAAGGCAATGATGTACGAAAATTCAACCATGCACGAAAAAGTAGCCAAGTTCCTCCTGATGCATCGCTCGACCAAAAATGCCACATAAAACGAAACCCCTGCGTTACTCTTTTTGGGACGTGAGATCAAGACTAGACTCGATCTGACGAAACCCAACTTCCAAGACATTGTTTACCAGAAAGTGAACACTAAAGATGAACTCTTCCAAAAATCTTTTTCTGTCGGAGAAGAAGTACTGGTCAGGGACTATAGATAGAAACACGAAAAATGGATATCTGCCACGATTTAAAGAAAAATTGGGACTTTAATGTATGAAGTTTCTGTCGACAACACAATCTGGCGACGTCATGTCAATCAAATTCGTTTTTCCCAACCTCCTATCGAAGAAACAAAAATCGGTTATGAGCGACAATACCATCATACCAAGGGTTTACATCCAGAATGATGGTCGAGTTAGAACTCCCATTTCTGAAGTGAAATCTCGCGCCCATGCTGTATCCGGATCCATGAAAACTGAAAAGGCTGTGATTTGTAAGAAAAAGACTGTAAAGGTACCTGGTTTTTCCAAAGACATTCCAATACCTGCATTGTCTGCACCCCCAAGACTGATTATTCGAGCACCGGTATAAAAATATCGCGTTCAGATGGATCTGAGAAAGTACGAAAGAAATACGGTTTCAATGGGTAATGTGAATCCTGTACCTTTAGTTAAAATATCTCTGTGTACATAATTTATTTATTTATTTTAACTTATTTGTTTATTGATCAAATATCTGTGACTCTTGTTTACAGAAAAAAACAGTCGATCAACAGTAGATCAAGCACAGTTTTATTGCGGTTCAAGCTAATTTCATTGCAGCTGCTGAATTTTACTAATGGTAAAGCTTAAAAAAACAGTTGATTTTTAAGAACACTGTTCTGTTTATATTAATTTAAGTTAATAATATGCTTATAGTAACGAGTTTAAATCATAAGAAGTAGGAATTGTCTTATAGGAATGGTTATAATTGGTAAACACAATTATAGAACGCTGGGTCTTACATAGACACTCTTGAAGGACGCTTTATTTTGAGTATCTGAGCTTCCATTTTATTGCAAAAGTAGCGAATGGACTCGAACGATAATAGAAAAAAAGTTTCATTAATTTAGTGAGTAATTCGATTTATAACTTTTCTGAGCATATATGGTTCTTATAGATTTTTTTAATCTGTTTATTAAGGTTTAAAGGTTAAAGTCAATCGCTGGTAGCAGATGAGGTACTAAGTACAGTGTTATCGTAGTTTACACCGAAGACAGAAGTCTTTAATTAGAGGGTGAGTGAGTGTGTTAAGTTATATTTACATCTGTTCGGGACATAGTCTGACCTCCGCTGGTAAATAAAGATGTCGCGTATCGCCCAAAGTTCAGAGATCTTTCCTTGAAATGCCGTAGGATAAAACAAAATTATTCGAGCTTGCCTCATTTACATGAGGAGCACCTAATGAGCAGTTCCTTCAAATATCTGTCTCCTTGCAAATTCAGAAACCTAGAAAGGGAACACTTGCCAAAAAATATATCATTCACAGTGCATATAAGGTCAGATAGTTTGCCTGGGCAGTATCATATCATTCCTAAAACATCTTATAGCTGAACTTGCTTGGAGAAGAAACGGATATTGCACAACAGGTTAACAGTTTTCATTATTTAAATATCGTTATATAGCTGTGTAGAAAAAACAATTCCTAAAAAAATTATATTTTAATATAGCTAAAAATGTGCACAGTTCTATAAAATACATTCAATAAATTCTGAATTTATTTGTTTAAACAAACACTGAAAAAACATATGTTTAGTTCACTCCGTTTGAAGGACATTAAAAAATCTGCTAGTAGGGGCATAGTGTTTTATCCCCATGGTCTGTTCTGGATGGTGCATACAGAACAGACTGTTTATGTGCATAGGTTTATTGTTTATGCTTACACCTTTGCACTAATACCATATCACGTGATCATATTTGAATGATTCGTGGAGTTCTGAATAAAGTCACCAAACGAGTAAGACGTCTCTCTCTCTCTCTCTCTCTCTGTTTTTGCGAAGACATAACAAGCCAGTCGGTTCTGTATGGGGTTGGTATAAATGATAGAAAAAACTGACCAGAAGTGACGCGCGCGCGCCCCTTCCCCTCGTTTTGAATGGGAGGGGCGTCTGGATTAGTATTCAGAATGCACCTCTGAGTCAGGATGCGTACATATATGTGCCCATGTATGGACAGTGTATGTGCGCTTTCCAAAAAACGTCTTAAAGTGGCATCGTAGCGTTTCGTCACAGCATTTCGTAATAAAAGTGCATTTCCGTTTTTATGCATTGTAAGCAGTTTTATCTTTGTGGATACTGTATAAGTCATTTAAAAAATATATATATGTATTATCGTCCACCCCCTCAAACCTGGTATTATCGCCCCCCCCACCATGTAATCGATGACGTCAAAGATGGTATGATGTAAGAGAGATATTCAACAGCGCATTACTTCAAAACTACCGGATCAATTTTAACCATGTTTTCAGCAAAGTATTCCATAATACTTTAAGGTTTTCATTGAACATAGCATCAATAAAAAATTTCAAACGAGCATAATTTTAAAACTATTAGCTCGATTTTAACCATGTTTTAAGCAATGTATTCAGTAAGAGTTTAATTTTTTCTCATTAATGTTGATGATATCCACTCCTTCAAACCTGTTATTATCTTCATCCATCCCATCTCCCTGAAACCTGATTAATGATGTTATAGAGGGATATATAAGGTAGCTATTCAACAGTGCATTACTTGAAAACTACTGGACCAATTTCGACCATGTTTTCAGCAATGTATACAATAAGACTTTAAGTTTTTTCGATGACGGCATTTACTAAAAAATTTCAAACCAGCATAACATTAAAACTATTAGATCGATTTTAACCATCTTTTTTATCAAACTGTTTAGCAGGCCTTTGTCTTCAAGGGTAAACTGAACGTCGCAAATTTCATATGAAGAATTGAAACTGTGTTTACACATAAAAAAGAAGGATATATATTGAATAGTTTTATTAATACACTTTGAACAATATTACAACATTTATTGATTTACGAAGTCTTTTTTATAAAGTTTACTTAAGTAAGTCTATTGTTCTTCATCTGTTTCAGTCTTTTCCACCTCACTGTCCTCATCCACATCACTTTTTTCGTCGCTGTTTTCATTATTTTCCACCTCATCTAGAAGCTCTTCAAAGAATGTATCGTTTCTTACTATAGCCGCCTTAAGTGCCTTTAAATACTCGCAATGTTTTTCATCAACAAAGTAAATAATGTCTTCTAGAATGTTTTGACAATGTTCGCTTTGTTCTATACGTTGGGTATATTTGAATAGTCTCATAAACAGTTGTTTTAGTTCACGCTTATAAATGGGTCGAAAGTCATCACTTGCTATTTCACGCGCATCTTCAAGCCCTTGTTCTTTATATTCTGAAAACTTTTCTTGAAACTTTTCTTTGGTATCATATTCATCGTAGACTTCTTGAACCATATCATACCAAACAGAGTCTGTTTCTGACTCACTTTCAGAGTCAGTTTCTGACTCACTTTGAGAGCTGCTGTCATCATCACCCTCACCACAATGTTCCATATGTTTGAACAAAGCTTTTTGACTATTGTATAACGCATCACATTCTGTAAAAGCATGTGCATTCTTTTCAGTCATGTTGACGCGTTGACTTTCCATAGAAGACTCATCTAAAGTTTCCGTGATAGGTGCTATTTAGGGTTTTCCACATCTATCTCCCATTCTCCATTCACTTCTGAAGTGTGCGCATGCGTTAAGCGTCTTTTAAGACATTGTGGCCAATGGTAAGATTTCGAACAAATGTTGCATTGATAATCTTTTCAGTTCCACAGCCAGTTCTCAAATGATAAAAATCTTTGAATGTCAATATATATTTCAACAACGGTAACAACTGTTGTTGCCACAACAACTGTAGCAACAGCAATGGTAACAACTGTTGTTGCAACAACAACAACAACAACAACAACAATGGTAACAACTGTTGCTACAACAACACAACAACTGTTGTTGCCACAACATCGGTAGCAACAACAAAGTTTTTTTCTATTGTTTATACTAACACTTTCCAAAAATAGACTGCATGTTCTGGATACACATCCAGGACATACAGTGCCAAAACAGATGACATCACTTTATGACGTCACTTCCGGTCAAAACAGATGATGTCGCTACCATATCCAAAACAGACTCTCTGTTCTGAATACTAATCCAGACCCCCTATCAAATCTAGGGGGCTCGCGCGCATCATGACGTCCCTTCCGGTCATTTTTTCTATCATTTATACCAACTCCATACAAAACAGTCTGTTCTGTATGCACCATCCAGAACAGACTGTGGGGATAAGACACTATACCTCTACTTGTGCTGCTTGAAACAAACTAACTAGCAGCACAGGAAACAGATAACTCCCAAAACTTTAAAAGTTTATTATCCACATAGCAATTTTCTAGTGAATTTAGGGAACATATTGCCATTAGCTTTAATTGGCTTTGGCTGATGCAACTGGATAAAGACGAAGAGATGTCTTGGGAACAGGTCGTTCACACTCTGAAACAACTAGAAAAGATGAGACACTCTTTGTTCCTCGAACCAATACACTCGATAGTTAGTTACAAAATCGTATGGCTGGCGAACAAAAAAGCAACATTTTTCTTCTAAAATCACAGATATTCCACATGAAAAGCATTCTACAAGAGTGGATAGGGAAAGAAACTTTTTACGATTTCTGGATACTAACCTTCTCCTACCCCTGTTAACCGATCGATCTCAGATTGGACCGGTTCAGTAGTTTCTGAATGTTCTATCTAGAAATGTCGTGAGACTTCTGGATGATGCTGACTCCCCATAAGGCGAAAAATTGAGATTATGGCATAGTTTAACGTTTCAGACACTTCAGAACATTTTAATTTTTGGCCCTCCTCCCACATCCCCCGTCATGCCTATACTGTATATATAAGACAGATATGATAACTTTGACAGTCATCACTTCAAAACTACTGGACCGATTTCAATCATATTTCATCAAAGCAAAGTATTCAACATGATTTTGTCTTTAATGGAGGGTAAATAGATTTTAGATGTTTGTTCAAACTGTGACTTTGTTTTGAAATAAATAAAAAATTCACGAGAAAGAGAACTAACATTATTCTATCTCCTAAGATCAAGCTGTGCAGAAGAATGATTTTAAATCTTTATCAATACCAGAATTTCATCTAAAAGTCTGAAGATCTTAGTATAAAAGTTATTGACCCTGATGGTGAACGCTGTATAGAGTTTTAACAGTATGAGAAACTTAGTGAATGCTACGTTTTCATTAGGCTCGATGCAGGACACTGGATGTACTATAATATGATGGCTTCTATAAGAATTTTGTGTCAAGAAGAAGAAACTGAAAGAACATCAAGATAACAGTTTCATTTCCACGGTAAGGTATGTAAAGCTTTTTAATGTTTAAAAACGTAGCATTGAATGTAGGGATAATGTCTTTTTTGGCAAATTTAAACTTATATGAGTTGTTTCAAAGGAAGAAAATAACAGAAGGGGCGGTACACATTTTTAAAGAGGTCATGTACGAACACGCTTTGTCATTCAAATTTGCATGTCAATAAAGGTTTTGTTTTGAGAATGATTGGTTTCATTTCAAGTTAGTATGGCAACGTGGAAAGACTGCTTCTCCAATACTTACTTTAAGCCTGGAGCATTTGCAGGACCTAATAAGTAATACAAATTACTGAAACAAAACAAACATCCTGTGACAGATTTCAAAGTTAAAGATTGGTTAAAAGACCAAGATGCCTTTAATTTACTTTAACCAGTGAAATATAAAGTTAAACGACAACGTATCATTACCCGTGGCATGATGACATGTGGGGTGTGGGCTTGGAACACCTTAATTTTACGGGAATAAGAGATATTGCTGTAGTAGTTTCACGATTTCGTTTCTTTTTTAAAACTTTATTCACTTTAGCTTTAATACCATCATTTGGAGGTTGACTTAATATTTTTTATATTCTGATTCAGAATAGGGACCATTTTCAAAGCTTGCTTCATTTTAATAACAATTGAGCTAATAATGGAAGCGAAGTTCCTGCAATTGTTCCAATAAATATACCTTTTTAGTTAATCAGCTTCTTTTTACGCTAAAGGAAACTTTCTTATCAGCCAGTTGTCGAATGGTTTGCTGATCATGCTTTAAATTCTTATATATATGTGGCTTGAATTGAAACTGTCCATGCGTTATACTCAAACATATTGCAGACAAACTGACTGATTCATCTTTTGTGGCTTTCTTCAAAAAGGATTTGTCTCGAATAGCACTACTACGTGCCAATAAATGAAGAAATGGTTGATTTGCTTGAATTCGTCTAGACATCTTGATGTTCAATACCAAACTGTTGTAGTTCTTCTTCATACACTAATTTATTCTCATAAACGTAATATGTATCACTTGGTAGAATTCCTGTGCGGATACGTAAATGATCTTCTGTCTTTCGTTTTAAATCAATAACCATGAGGTTTGCTTCTAGCATCTTGTCTCAATTAAAAATTGTGATTTCCTTGATACATATTCCGAGCCAATGTAATGATCTGTTGACTATCTCTTGGACTTTTAAGAAGAGTAATTTAATGTGTATTTAAACTAATATTACGCATTTCCTTTCCTTGGTGAAACAGATTGTGCACTTCCAACATTAAACACTTTGGTCATGATGAAATTGTAGCCCTCAGTACGTTTATCATAATGTTGACACTGTTCACCATCAGGGTCAATATCTTTTATACTAAGATCTTTAGAGAGTTGTAAATAAAATCCTGGTATTGATAAAAATTTAAGATGATTCTACACCACAGCTTAATCTTTATTAGAAAGAATAATATCAATTCTCTTTCTCGTCGATTGGTTATTTACTTCGAAGTTTCAACTTCTTTCCAAACCTCATAAATGTACTTTCAACATTCTTCACGTGTAAAATTGTATCGTTCAGTTACCCTTCATTAAAGAAGAAACCTGCTAAAATTTTGGTATAAAAAATAATGAAATCGATCCAGTAGTTTTGAAGTTACTGACTGTTGAAGTTCTCATATCTGTATTATATACTATATAGCCTTTTTAGGGTGGGGTATCCAAAAATCAAAAATGTTCAGAATTGTTTAAAACGTAAAACTGTGCAAAAATCTCAATTTCCCGCCTAATGGGTCTAAAAAGGAAAAATGTTCAGGATTATCTGCAACATAAAACTATGCAAAAATCTCAATTTCCCACCGGGAGGGGGTCCTATGGTGTCCAGAAATACCGTTATACACCTAACGGTACCCTATGGGTGCTCTTCATATAATCAAAATCAATATCATTAATCAGTAGGTTGATAGTGGGAGGGTATAGTCCGAGTGATGCCTCCTACGTCTACAAGATATTTTACTCATAAAAGTCAGTTAAAGAAATTGAAAACTTCAGTTTTTATTTCAAAAGTATATGTTTGTTGACTATGAAGCTATCACTATGGGAAACTAAAACAGGTTTGGGGAAATTCTACACTTAAAGTATACTCGTTAACCAAACTGTCTACAAAATCTGGTATGTTCTTGCGAGTTTTTTAGTAAAGCAGAAATAAAAGAAGTAAATATTGAAGGACTTTTTAAGCTGGGTTCCGTGCAATGTAGATTTATCACAACAATTACGAAAAATGAGCGAGGTTTCATCCAGAAATACCCAGTAATAACAACAGCAACACAAGTCTAGCAGCATGTAAATCGCTATTGTCGAGTTAACTGAATACCAAAGCTTATCCACCCCTTTGTTTCTGATGCAGAGAGAAGAGACAGAAGGATGACATACTGCAGAGATTACAATAACAGTGTAAACGTGATACAGTGCCATAATGCAACGCAACACTTTGGTGTGTCAATCAGGTGACCATCAAACAACACATGCGAGCAAGCAGCGACCACATGACCGAGCTAGCTCTTGGGAAGAAGCGAAAGGGTAGCGTGAAGCGAACACATGATCACACCTAGTCGCATGAAAGCCATTTAAGCAAATGTTCAGGTGACAAATACAATGCACTGCTAACAAGGAACAAGTCTCATATGCAGGCAGAGTTCATTTGAGAGGCTTCTTAGACTTCTACTTGCTAGTCTTCTTAGGTCTCTGTTGCGGTGTGTCCCTACAGTGATGACCTTGATGAATCACTGAATCATACGGAACAAATGGACCAAAACTGCGGAGATTAATTAATGAATCGGTTGTATACTATTGTAAATAATGCTATACAAAGATATTGGGTGAAGCCGGAATCCGACACATAACCGATCTGCCACGGGCCCTCCAGTAGCTAAACCTATTGAGTGAACGATTTCTCCGACTTGATGAGCTTTAACATTGAGCTTTTTTGGAATGGATGACCAGGGGAAGTAATGTTTTAACAGATCCGACTAAAAAATAAAGGAACATCTAAACAACATAGGAAAAAATTCCATACCATTGGTTTTTGCGAAAGTGGGTTGGACACCAACTGTTTGTGTGACAAATTTGCGCTTGAAAACTATGTGCTACATAATACTTTCCGTTCTATTAAACAAGTAAAGTAGTATCACTCTACTTAAATTTGACTTCGCTGATAAACGCACTAACTTTTTCGTATGCAGTTGAAGATATTCTTGAAAGAATTCCAATAGAAATAAAAGTCCAAAGTGTAAAAATATCATTATTTTTGTACATATAAGGGAACTCCGAGCGCCGATAATAAAAACTTTCTGGAGTATGTAGACAGGTTTTTAAACATTGTTAATATGAATAAAGCAGTGTACGTAAGCGGTAATTTCAACCTTGATTTGTTCAGGACAACAGCCATGTGGGAACTAAACAGTTTCCAGATGTAAGATTTAGTTTTGGCCTTTTGGGCTCGGTGGCCGAGTGGTTACAGACGCTTGACAGCCATGCAGTTGTGGCTATCTAGCCTGGGTTCGAATCCCAAATTTGCAAACACCCCAGGGATGTTAGTGTGCCTATAGAGTCCTCTAATACCAAGTCAGAGTTGCATTATTGTTAGGTGTATGTGCCAATAGATAGGGATTTCAGAATCCTGAATTAAAAAATTGTAATCAATAACTATAAACATGTATGCGCACATTGTAAAGCGGTTCAGCAGGTTGTCTGAAAAATTTAAGTTGTGAGGCTGTTAACTGTGTCAATAATTTACTTACTTCAAAATTTAAACGTATTTATGACATGATGTTATCTTTGAAAACAGTCCGAATAAATCCAGACAAAAACACTAAACCTTAGATGACTAAATTTTGATAAAAGCTTGCACAATGAAAAGACAAATTTTTACAACGAATGCAATAAATCGCAAACAAAAAGTAGAATCGGAACCCAAGTACAAAAGATACAAAAATAAGTTAACATTTATTCTTTCACTTGGTGAAAATAGATAGTGCAGTATTCTGTTAAAGTACAGAAACAACGCCAACTTATTTTTGTATCTTTTGTTCTTAGGTTCCGATTCTACTGTTTGCGATTTTAATTTCAAAAATATCAGCTTGTAGACTATGAAGCCATCAATATGGGTTTTCCAATGTATTAACATTGGTTATCGCGATCCATGATAATAAAAAATTCTTTGGAACACAAAGCAACACATGGGTACCCATAACAGGTGCCCTGTTGCTATGTTTACTATGCCTGTCAACCAACCGACCAATCAGCGCACGCTACAGTGCCTATCATGTGATCGAATGATTCCTAACTTATCGCGATCCGAATAGCAGGAGATTTTTCTCCGTTTAAAATTTTGTTAAACTGACGTATCAAAATCAAGGTAAATGCACACTTTTTGGATATTATTTATCTTGCATATTATCTCTACGTATACTGTAAGTTTTTATTGGCTGCGGGTACGTTTTGAATGGTTTTGCTGATTTTGCTGATTCCTACACGTCATAGTTCTGGGTTTTGTCAGACTGGCTTTCGTTCGGTAAATGCATCCCTGCCATCAGAACGTAGTGTGGATTATATGTAATGGACAGTGAGATGGTTTCTGGGAGATTTTCTCAGTTTCCATTTCGAGGGTTGCCCTCATTGGCAGCAAACAGTTTGAATTGAGCAGGCTCTGCAAAAAGGAAGGTTTTTTCTACCCTCCACTGTCTTTCTTCCCTTTGCCAGCGATAGGGCTTTGTAGCCAGTTCGACAGTTTTTTGCTTCTATTACCTCGATACTTTCTAGGGAGAGTTGCATACACTTTCCTCTTTCGTATTTTAACACGCCTAGGCTGCCTGCTGCGGCGTTGTTTTTTTTCGCTCGATCGATCGATCACGTGGCCGGAACAGCAGCGTCGTATCTATAGCAGGCACGACAACTCCAAACTAAACGATGTTGGAGCAACACCTATGTAGTGTTTCTTCCATACAGTTCTTGGTGCGGGGTTAGCAGGGGGATGTTCCCACTGTGCGAGTTTTTGACACCGTGTGTTAATCCGTGGCAGTGACGGTTACAACACAGTAAGGTGTTTGTGGTAATTTTTAACTAATTTGCCAGTCTTGTTGCCACCGACTCGCCGTGCTCAGCGGTCGTGTTGCCACCGACCCGATGTGTTCACGGGTCGTGTTGCCACCGACTCGCTGTACTCAGGGGTCGTGTTGCCACCGACTCGCTGTGTTGACGGGCCGTGTTTGATTCCGTGGTCGCTGCGTGATCGGATTTATTGAAGCTAAAAGCATATTTGCTGCCGTCATTGGTGGTCTTACGTAGGGATCAGGTGTTGCCGCACTCAAACATCAGAACGGAAGATGCAAGGAAACTGCGGCTCACTCCCATAGACAGTCAGTCGGACTTGTTCCACCCAGAGCTACATAAGAGTGTCATTGAGGCGGCAAGGACGCTCGCAAGATACATTAATGCGCAAGGCATTTACGCCACAGGCCGAATCAGCGAAGCAACGTCACGCGACCGCCCTTCCTACAGCTACGCCACGGAAGAGGTAGAGTACGACTCCAGTCTCGACGCCCCAGCCAAAGAAGAACAAATTGGACACAAAAAAGCAGGCTTCCACTCCTAAGCAGACGTAGTAAAGTAAAGTATCCGGCACAGATAGCACGACGATCTCTGCCAGATACTTTCGGTTATTGCGAAGAATTGGCTGATCAGGCCGAGAGTAAATGTGCCCGTAGGGGAAAGGCTAAAGAATTTGACAAGCTTGCCGTGCTCTGGGAGCTCCCAAAAATGTGCTCCGGTGGTTGCGATGGGGTTACCCTTTGCGCTTTGCAAGGGACAGGTCGGGTTGTCAAACTCTTCCACCGCTAACCAAGCTTCCCAATCCTTCTTTAGTCACGACGTACGATCAAAATCCAGAAAAGCAGCTTGTGTTGTAATGGATGGTGCAAGAGCTCTTAGACAAGAGGGCTGTAGAAAAGATGACAGTAGGCACACCTGCGTTCTTCAGTCGGGTCTTTCTCGTTCCGAAAAAATCAGGAAGTTGGCGGCTTGTCATAGACTTGTCGCAACTCAATCAGTTTCTCCATCTATATCGATCACGGTGGATACGTCCCAGTTGATGAAATCGACGCTAAGTCAGGGAATGTAGGCAGTGTCGGTGGATTAGTCCGATGCATATCTCCACATTCCGATGTACGAATCCGCTTGTCGCTTTCTTGTGTTTACGGTAGGGGATCAGAATTATTGGTTTCTCGCCCTCCCCTTCGGATTGTCAACGGCCCTGTTTGTTTTTTTTCACAAGTGATGAAGGTACTAAAAAGTTGGAGTCGTCAAGAAGGGTTGCTGTTGTTCCAATATCTGGACGACTGGTTGTTAGTAAATGCGGGCAGGCAGTTGCTTCTATCACAGTTGGATGTTCTGTTAAGTCGCTGTGGGGTTCTCGGTTTGCTTGTCAATCACAAAAAAGTCGGAGTTGGTTCCCAATCAGAAAATAGAGTTTCTGAGAGAGCTGTTGGATTTTGCGTGTGCCAGAGCTTTTCCCACACAAAACAGAGTCCGCAAAATATTGTCACTCATTGCCACGATTGTCTCCATCCCAAACCGCTCGGCTCAGCTAGAGTCTCTCCTCGGGTTGTTAGTTGCAACAGAAAAGACGGTCCTGCTGGGCAGGTGTCATTTTCGGGAGTTCAGCGGGGGTCTTGAAGGCTTTGCGTTATGGTAGGCGTTAGCGGAGCACAAGTTTCGACGGATTGCCTCGCAGTTTCCGTGGGGTGCACCTCAGGTACATTTGTTTGTCAACAGGTTGAATCATCGTCTTCCGGCGTACATGTCTCCTTGTCCGGATCTGGGAACAATAGCGATCGATGGGTTGTTGTGTCAGTGGCCGGCGCAATTGTTGTTTGCCTTCCCGCCGTCGTCTCTCATGATGAAAGTTCTTATAAAGGTTTGGCACGAGAGGCCTCAGCGCCGCCTGTTTTTAGCTTCCGATCTTCCAGAACTGTCTTGATTTTCTTTGTTGATGCAGTTAAGGTGCGTCATGAGTCTTCCGATTCCCCCAGAAGTGTGGCAGTGTGCGTCAACCACATTGGGAGTATTATCACCCAGATCCTCAGTTGTTTCGACTCAAAGTTGGGAAATAAGTTTTCCTTCTTGAAATCGAAGGGGTTTTCTCAGCGAGTACTGCAGAGAATGGATAGAATTCACAAGGATTCCACCAACAAAGTGTACCTGTCAAATTGGCGTTTGTTTGAGTCTTGCTGTTTGGGTAGGGGTATCGATCCCGTGGCTGCTATGGCGGTGGCAGTTTTTTCTTTATCTGTTCGAGGTCAAGAAGGTGTCAGTTAGATCGATCATGACTTACCGTTCCGCTCTCACCTTTTTTGAAGAGGGCATAGGGATATGATTTGCCATCTTGTGAAGTGTTGGCGGATTTGGTTTGGTCCTTTCAATTGGAACGGCCTTTTCCGGATAGGACAGTAGTGCCTTGTCATTGGTGTCAAAGTATCTCACATCGACACTTTTCCATCACTCAATCGCTTCGGACAAAATGCTTACCCTAAAGTGTGTGTTTCTGGTGGCACTGGTTGGATAAACGCAGTGCTCGAAGTGCTCCTTGCTGGTGTAGTAATCATAGGAAAAAACCCAAAACATAATCTTACATCTAGAAACTGTTTATTTCCCACATAGTTTTTGCTCTTGAGCAAATCAAGGTTGAATTTATTGCATATATGCACTGCTTTATTCATATTAACAATATTTAAAAATCTGTCTACATACTCTAGAAAGTTTCTATTATCAGCACTCGGAGTTCTTTATATGTAAACAACTGTGATATTTCTTCCACTTTGGCCATTTATTTCTACTTCAATTCTTTCAAGAATTGGTTCAACTGCACACGAAAAAGATCATGCGCGTTTAACAGAGACGTCATTTTTAAGTAGAGTGATACTCCTCCACTTCTTTTATTAAAAACGAAAGTATTATTTGACTCATAGTTTTCAAGAGAAAATTTGTCACAAAAACGGTTGGTGTTCAACCCACTTTCGCAAAACCAATGGTATGGGATCTTTTCCTATGTTGTTTAGATATATCTTTATTTCAGTTAAGTTAGTTTTAAGTTTCTAGCGTTGAAATGAATTATTGAAAAACCATCAACCTCTCCCATTTCTATCTTTGATTTAAAATAAATACAATATTTACACTCAAAATTGTGTGAATTACGGAAATTGGAGTCGTCGACAATATTGATTCCCTGTCATCATTACTGAAGTCGAATCTGTTAAAACCTTACTTCATTGCAAGCATTCTTTATATCGTTTCATTACTATATACAGTAACAACTTCATTTCTCTATACACACGACACGGATATGTTTTTTCTTTACTCGTGGTCTAAATAAATAATATTCCTCATAGCTATTTACGACTGAAATATAAGCAATAACGATGCTAATAAAAACAACAATAATTTAATAAATACAGAACAATAAATATTCTGATTCTATACACATACCTCTATGAGTTAAATGTCCATTTCAACTACACACTTCACACAATATTCATATCTGTCATTGTTGCTATTCTCCCTGATCGCGTCAATTGTTGCTTTGTTTGATAACGAACTTTCAGATCATGGTCCTACTGTACTTGATTTTCTTTTCTCTTTTCAGCCTTATAGCTTCGTTGAACATTTGTGAGTTTTTCTACATCAAATGTTTATTTATGTAGTTGTCCATCTCTTTCAGTCATCTTCTAGAAATGATCATCATTTTTCTCGAATTCCTGTTGTTGAAGCCTGCTTGTTGGGTTCTCTAGGATTGCGTTTTGAAAAGTATTTCAAAAGTATAAGAATTATTCTGTTATTTATTTGCCCACATGTCCTGGAAATGTAATAAATTCCAGGATCGCTGATCCTCATTGCTTAAGAGAAGATTTCAGCCTAGAAATTGTCAGACTTCTGTGAAGAAACCCCGTTGTTATAAAATAGCTGACCTCTGACGAACTATCTGAGCGTCGTAGAGGTTGGCTGTTGGACAACAACGGAAAAGACCCCACAACAACAATCTGATATTTTCGCCTACGCGTGGTCGAAGTTGCGTAGCAAATATGGGCAGGAAAAGAAAAGATCCTTCAGACAAGTCTTTGAAAACAGGGCCTGGAAGGAAGGCAAGAAAACAAGGAATCCCAGAATTGATAGGCAAAGCCAGACCAGGCATAAACAATTATTTATTTGAAAACTTAATGCTACGCACTCGTAGCTTGTACGATAGCTCCGAGTCCACTGTGACTTGTTACTCTTATAACATCGTATACCTCTCTGTCAGAGCTACGAAGCCTTACATTGTTCCGCAAATAGGAGTCAACTTCACATGTCCTGAAGCATGAATCCTGTACACGAGCCCCAGTTATTCAAACATTTACAGAAAGTTCGTGCCCAATTAGCTCTGAGTAGCTCTGACGTGTATAACATCGTACATCTCTCTGTCAGAGCTACGAAGCCTTCCATTGCTAAACTAATAGGGGTCAATTTCATAGTTTCTGAGGCACGAATCCTGCATACCAGCCCCTATTATTCAAACATCTACAGAAAGTTCATGCCCAATATGCCCTTTTTGTAAAACAGGCACAGTTTTTAGTGAACTGTATATCTTTTATTTGTTCCTGAAAGTGCAGAAAAGTTAGCTTCCGCAGCCACCTGTCAAATGTTTTTTTACATTCTTTCCTTTAAATGTCACGTGACCAAAGTCAAGGGACCGAAAATTTAAATACAGGGGTCCTAGTTTATTTCTAAAATACATACTAGAATAGTTGATAGATGCAGAGTTACCGTAGGTATAAATTTATTTTGTATGCCCACAATATTTGACTTTTTATTTTTACGTTCTTTTTGAAATATCAATTTAAAAGTTTTTTAGTGGATAATTGCAAAAATTATTGTCACTATAATAAAGTATGCTCCCTGTATACAAACAAATGTCAATTATTGCGGGAGATTGGAGTTATTTCCGTATTATTTTCTTTTAAAGAAAGCGTAACACAGAGGTTGTATATCATTACCGTTGTACTTTGAGGGCCTTTAGCAAATGCCAATAACAACCTATGGGTCGTTGAATCTCGCACAAAGTAGCCACGTGGGTGCGTCAAAGCGAGCGCAGCTGACTTGCTTATCGTTATATAGCGAGGCTTTGAGGCGGTGCCTGGAAACTTTTTAGCGCACCGCTTCTTGGAGCTACGAGTAGCTCTGACTTGTATAACATCGCATCTCTCTGTCAGACTTTTAGCGCACCGCTTCTTGGAGCTAGTGCCCAATCTACCTTTTAGTAAAACAGGCACAATTTTTATGGGCTGTACATCTTTAATTACTTCATTAAAGTGCAGAAAGGTTAGGTTCGGTACTCACCTGTTTACATTCCGGCCTTTAAAAGTCTAATGACCAAAATTTAACTAAAGGAGTTGTAGAAATATACCAGTAACCTATGACCATCCGCCGCTTTGGGTGGTTTTTCAACGATTCCTTTTTTTGTTTTCGGTGTAATGGTGTTCCCCTTTGGAATGTCGAAAGTGTAGAATTTTAGATATTTTCTAGAGAAGTACAAATCAACCTGTAGTGTTTGTGCTGAGTTATGGGGAAATTAAATATTTCCGGGCAAAATATTTTTGGACATCTTTAATCCGCAACATTATTTTGTCATCCCGAAACATTATTTTTGCGAATTAATTCATTAGATAACTACTTAAGCCACTAATATTCAAAGAAAAAGTATACCAAAATGCCGAACATGAAGTGGTTTAGGTAGCCCAACCATTTAAAGGGGGTGTAATTGTTTTATTTAGCCGACCCCTCGGGTGATAATTGGCGAGACAAAAAATGACATTTTCGGGATAAATGTTTTTCCGGGATGGCGAATTTGCATGAACACTGACGAAAGACCTAGGTTACTGGTACTGTGATATATACTCGTATACTAAAACAGTTCGTAGATGCAGAATTAGGCATATATTTATTCTGAACACCCACAGTATTTAATTAAATTTTACTTGTTCATGCTTTTGAAATGTCAGTTCAAAAGTT
The DNA here is from genome assembly GCA_949752745.1 of Protula sp. h YS-2021. Classification (NCBI taxonomy): domain Eukaryota; kingdom Metazoa; phylum Annelida; class Polychaeta; order Sabellida; family Serpulidae; genus Protula; species Protula sp. h YS-2021. Next base: position 37,055,735 of record OX457026.1, read on the forward strand.
TTTGGCGGATAATTGCAGAATTTATTGTCATTTTTTCACATAATAAATCATATTTCCTGTATGCAAACAAATGCCAGTTATTGCGGGAGATTTATGGCTATTTCCGTGTTCTTGTATCATTATCGTTCGACTTTGAGGGCCTTTAGCAAATGCCAGTAAAGACATGGGTCGTTGAGTTTTGGTTAAAGTAGCCACAGGGGTGCCTCAAAGCGACCGCAGTTGACTTGAATGTTGTTTATAGTGAGGATCTGAAGCGGAACATGGTAACCCTGTACCGTGCCGCTTCTCGGAGCTACATATGGCTGTGAGATTTCCATATCCTTTTCCTTCGTACAGTATCAAAACTTTTCCCTTCATTGGTATGTGGGAAAAATTTAATCATGACATTATTATAATAGGTTTCTAATACAAAAAGATCTATTTCAAAGTGATTTTGATGTATTTCTCCACTCGACTGCTATGTTTCAAAGTTTCTCTGCTTCAACGAGGCCAGGAACATTCAAATTGAGCATCATACTGAATTAAATCACAGATTTGGGTTCCGGACAGAACCCCCCGGGACCGAACCTCCCCCACCAAACCCCCCAGGACCGAACCCCCCGCGCATAACCCCCATGCCAAAATCCCCCCATATGGAGAGGACCAAACCCCCCCCCCCCCCATCCCAACAATTATAAGGCCCCAACCCTTCGGATTGGGGCCTATAGGTTTGGGGTGTCTGTCCTGCCGTCCGTCCGTCTGTCCGTGCCCACAATGATTATGCCATGTGGTGGATTTTCGGTACATCCGTCACTTATGTGGTTTTTCTTCCTTATGTGGTGGTTCTTATGAGGTAGCCACATAAGCACCCATTGAGCACAAAACAAACCACATAAGGGAGTCCGTCAAAGTCCGTTGATCAACTGTCCTGTAACACCATCTGTTAAAAAATAATGCAACTATAAAGTTTATTTCTAAAGCAAATAAGGAGAGCAGCATTTGTTTAAATCCCGCTGTGGGGTGGGGAGAATCTTAAGAATACACCCACTGCGGACAGTGTTTGTATTTTTGGGGATTTTTTGAAGAATAAACTTCAAAGTGCGTTTCCTCCTACAGATTTTATTCCGATTTCATTTATTTTTGGTATCTAGTATGAGGCAGCCCTAGATGGATAGGGCATGGCTTGTGCTTGAATTTTGATTTTAGGGGAAATTTTTGAAGAAAATACCTAAAAATTTTATCCTACAGTTTTATCCGTTTATTTAACTTGTGTTAATGTGTGGTTATTATTTAAACATGCGCACTGGTCCGAAATATGAACCGCGCATCGACGCAATTTAAGTTAACATGCGCTGTGATCCGAAATGTGAACCGCGCATCAGCGCAAGTTAAACAAACATGCGCACTGGTTCCAAATGCGAATCGCGCATTAACGCAAGTGAAATAAACATGCGCACTGGTCCGAAATGCGAACCGGGCATCAACGCAAGTTAAATAAACATGTGCACTGGTCTAAAATAAGAAACGGGCATCAACGCAAGCTGAATAAACATGCGCAGTTGTCCGAAATGTGAACCACGCACCAACGGAAGTTGAATAACCATGCCCACTGGTTCGAAATGCGCAACCGGACATGGACGCAAGGTAAATAAACATGCGCACTGGTTCGAAATGCGAACCGCGCATCGACGCAAGTTAAATAAATATGTGCACTGGTCCGAACAAAGAACCACGCATCGATGCAAGTTAAGTAATCATGCGCACTGGTCCGAAATGTGAACTGCGCATCAACGCAAGTTAAACAAACATGCGCACTGGTTGCAAATGCGAACCGCGCATTAACGCAAGTGAAATAAACATGCGCACTGGTCCGAAATGCGAACCGGGCATCAACGCAAGTTAAATAAACATGTGCACTGGTCTAAAATAAGAAACGCGCATCAACGCAAGCTAAATGAACATGCGCACTAGTCCGAAATGCGAACCGCTCATCAACGGAAGTTGAATAAACATGCGCACTGGTTCGAAATGCGCAACCGGACATGGACGCAAGGTAAATAAACGTACGCACTGGTTCGAAATGCGTACCGCGCATCGACGCAAGTTAAATAAATATATGCACTGGTCCGAACAAAGAACCACGCATCGATGCAAGTTAAGTAATCATGCGCACTGGTCCGAAATGTGAACCGCGCATCAACGCAAGTTAAACAAACATGCGCACTGGTTGCAAATGTGAACCGCGCATTAACGCAAGTGAAATAAACATGCGCACTGGTCCGAAATGTGAATCACGCACCAACGCAAGCGAAATAAACATGCGCACTTGTCCGAAATGTGAACCGGGCATGGACGCAAGTTAAATAAACATGCGCACTGCTTCGAAATGCGAACTGCGCATCGACGCAAGTGTAATAAATATGCGCACTGGTCCGAAATTTGAACCGCGCATCAGTGCACATTAACCAAACATGCGCACTGGTTCAAAATGTGAACCGCGCATCGATGCAAGTTAAATAAATATGCGCATTTGTCTAAACCAAGAACCGTACATCAACCCAAATAAAAGAAACATGCGCACTGGTCCGAAATGTGAACCGCGCATCAACGCAAGTTAAATAAACATGCGCATTTGTGTAAAAAAAGAACCGTGCATCAACGCAAATAAAAGAAACATGCACACTGGTCCAAAATGTGAATCTCGCATCAACGCAAGCTAAACAAACCTGCGCACTAGTCCTAAATGCGAACCGCGCATCGACGCCAGATAAATAAACATGCGCACTGGTCCGACAAAAGAACCATGCATCGACGCAAGTTGAATAGACATGCGCAGTTTCCGAAATAAGCACCACGCATTAACGAACGTTAAATATATGCACTGGTCGGAAAAAAACCACGCATCGACGCAAGTTATGTAATCATGCGCACTGGTCCAAATTGTGAACCGCGCATCAACGTAAGTGGCATAAACATGCGCACTGGTTCGAAATGCGAACCACGCTTTGACGCAAGTTAAATAGATATGCGCAGTGGTCCGAAATACAAACCGCGCATCAGTGCACGTTAACTAAACATGCGCGCTGGTCCGAAATGTGAACCGCACATCGACGCAAGTTAACCACGCATTAACGCACGGTAAATAAACATGCGCACTGGTCTAAAATAAGCACCATGCATTAACGCAAGTTAAATAAACATGCGCACTGGTCTAAAATAAGCACCAAGCATCAACGCAAGTCAAATAAATATGCGCAGTTGTGAAAGATAAGTTGTAAAATATCTTTATACAGTAAATTGCCACATATATAATTCCGTTATTTACAAATGACACACACAAAGCATAAACACTATTGACATTGACATGACGCCTGCTGGGAACCACACAAGGGCACGGGCAAATATAAACCACCACATAAGTATTTTTATTCTCAAATAATCTTGTGCGTGACCTACCACTTAAATGCATTTCAGGCATACAAAATGCTACCACATAATGCAGCCACCACATAAGATACCTCTCGTTGGCCTGTCCGTCATCGCTTTATACCCCTATGAATTTGGGGGGCGGTTGGGGCATGTTTGTGTTTCACAAATACTTACTTGTTTTTAACTTTTTTTATTGTCTGGGCAATATCTCAAAAACTATATATAGGAAATTCATCAAATCCTACAAGAAGAAAGTATATATAGTACACATGTGCAACGGGGAATTCAGTTTGTCACTTGTCCGTCCGTCCGTCGCACTTTAAACTTTTTGTTGCCCGGGCGATATCAAAAAGGTAACTCGCCCACAGTGATGTCACTGCTATTGGCTGAGGGCTCTGCATCTCCGATGCCTGTGTTGGTAATCGGCATTGCATTGTGATGACCACTGATGACCCCTTCTCAGTAATGCACCTGTCTTAATGGAGATTTATCTTACTGGGCCCCGAATGAGCGCAATGTCAGTTACTAGTATTGCGGGAGATTTGTGGTTATTACCGTCTTCTTTTTTTAAAAATCGTACCACAGAAGTTGTATATCTTTGCCGGGGCACTTTGAGGGCATTTAGCAACGCTAATAAAGGGTCGTTTTCTTACACAAAAAAATCACAGGAATGGTGCCTCAGCGAGCGCAGTTGACTTATATAATGGTTACATAGCGAAGAATTGAAGCGGTAAGCAGATCCCCCGGTAGCGAGCAGCTCCTTGGAGTTACTGGTAACCTTAGCGTGTAATCCGTATACGAGTACGTCTGTACTTGTACAGGAGGGCACTAGTTGCCACGGTGAGGAAAAAATGTTGAGTTGGAAAAAGTCAGAAAAATTTTCCCAATAGTAAAAAAAATGGAATAGTGAAATTTGTAAATTTGTCCAATTTTTAATATTGGTGTCATTGTGTTTTAAGTCTTCTAATGTGGTTTAGTTCACTAGATTTGCACTCTCAATGATGACTCTGTCAAAATTTCGAGCATCTTGGGTGCCTTGGTCCACATTCTAGATACTCATACACATATATCGCGCTTTCAGTTGTCAGGAAAATTCATTTTGAAAATTATGTGGCAACCCTGCTTTAAGAAAATGTTAAGTTGAGAAAGTTCTCAAAATTATCAAGGCGTGATTCCGAGCAACTTTTGTACCGACACCTATTTTGGTATCTGAAGTGTTGACTGACTAGTCATTCACTGCGAGCTACAGTAACCTCAGTTCTAGAGTACTCTTGTGGTCTTCCTTTCCGTCCCGGGCTGTATACGAGTACATCACTTGTGGGGCATCCGTCGCCCGTTATGTGTGTGTTTATAAACAATGTTTATGGCCCGCCCTTCGATAGCCGGAGGGCTATAGAGTAATTGACTTGTCCATGCCTTGCGTGACCAAAATCGAATTTCAGGTAATACCTGGAAACATGTTTCTGTGATGAAATAAAGTGATTTTAAGGGAAAAAAATTACATGGTAGATCTCTGTAGTTTAGAAATAGTTTCGTTGAGATTTATTTGCATTTTGATGGATTGCTTGATATATTGTGGATGTTCGTCGATGGGATGAAATGCTTCGCCTTGCATCTTTTAAACAGATATAGATATGCTTCAGAATGTAATGGTTTAGGCAGGCCATGCTCCAACGGACACATTTCTAGTTTAAAAGGCTACCTATCCTACATTTTCGGTTCGATTGTTTTGAAATTTGGCACGGAAGCCCTGTGAGTAATCCTCTACACACACTTTTGGGGGGGGGGTGAGGGGGGGGGGGGGCTAGAGCGTGGAGGAGACAAAATTGACCAAAATATTGGCCGAATGTAGGAAAACCTTAAAAAAATCCACTCTTCCTACATATCCGGCCCGAGTACGTTGAGATTTGACAAGAATACTTACCTCAAGCGCCTGTATAAGGCGTGTATTTTGTTTGGCGCTTTCACCAAAATTGAGCAAAAATGGTGAAATTGTAGAAGAATCACAACGTGCTTCTTCTTGAGGAGTCATGAACAGTCCGAAGTTGTCGTGGATAAGCCGAAATTGTATAGGACTAGTAATCCCGATTTCGTGAGTTCAGAGCCTAGCCTAGCCGAGTGAGGGTTTTTATGTACTGATGTTTTCAGATAATTTTTCTCAAGCGGGTTTACTTTGTATATATGTAATATGTGTATGTATATGTAGTAAACCGGGTTATATATAGACTGGGACTGAGAAAAAAATACATGCAGTGAAATCTGCCTGTAGTCACCACCTCCCAGGTCCGGATAAAAAGACATGCAGTGAATAAAACGCACAGTTAAAGCTGTGTGAACGACCTCCTTTCGTTTCCTGAAAAGAAATTTCATTATAATCTTTTTTGAGTGACCACCTTCCAAACCCGGATGAAAAGACGTATAGCTAAACCTGTCTGTAACCTTCTTCTGTACCCACCTTCTAGGTCGTGATAAGAAAGTCGTACTGTTAACCTCTCTGTGACGACCATCTTCTATACCTGGATAAAAAGACGTATTTTAGATTCGGATAAAATGGCGCCGAACAGAAAGACGTACAGTAAATCTTGTCTGCAGTGACCACTTTCCAGGCCTGGGTAAAAAAAGATAAACAGTAAAACATGTTTGTAGTAACCACCTTCCAGAACCCAATAAAAGACGTACAGTATTACCTGTCTGTGATGACCTCGTTCCAGGTCCGAAAAACGACGAGCATTTAATCTGTTTGAAATTTTAGACAGGATGGCAAGGGGGCGGGATAATTTTTTTGACAACGGCTGGCTAAAACAAGTGTTCAGCATGTTCAGGTACATTGTTGTTCGCCAAATTTCAAAGCATTTTGAATGTGACAAAAGAACTCGTGATAATTGCACTGGTTGTGAATCGCAGTTAATTGTAGCGAGGATTATATGATATGTGGTGTTGTTGCCCGCCCATCCCTCTCCCCACCCTCCTGCTTGTAGAGTTTCACGTAGGCAAACGTTTGTTTTTGTGCGAATTTCTTCGTTTGGGATGCTAATCAGGTATTTTAACGAGGATCTATGTTGATGAGTCAGATAATTCATTTGAACAACCCATGGCTTGATTTTAGGTATGTTCTGACAGGCTTCATTTTATCATTGCTCAAGCCAGTAAAGTGTTGCAAACTTTGTTAACGGTTATTGCGCTACGTAATTATATGTCTCCCCCTCGGGGAGGCATATATTGTTTTTGGTTTCCGTCAGGAGCGATTTCGCAGTAACGAGGCAGCCGATTGCAACCAAATTTTACACACTTGTTGCCTATAACAGATAATGCCCATATATTTATTTTTCATATCCTACTTTTTTTTCGATTTTTGACTTCAACATTTCGCAATTTATCTTCGTCTGGCAGCAGCGATTTCTCAATAACGAGCAGGGCGATCCCAAACAAATTTCACACACGGGTTGCCTATGACATACAAATAATGTCCATATATTTTTTTCATATCCGGCCATTTTTCGACGTTTGGCGAATTTTTTAGATTTGTTACATAATGTAGAATTGTTTCAAGCTATAAGCGTGTCCCTTTGACAGACTGCGGCGCTGGGATAGACATAGTCGTTTTTGTGCTTTAGCAAAAACATAGACTTTCTAGTTGTAATCACATTAAGCACTCTAGTTTGCATAACATTCCACAGCTGGCACCACATAAAAAACTTAGGCACAGTTTACACCAGTATGTTGCGATCAATATCGATATGGAAAGGCTTCCTATAAAATTTGAAAATGGTAGGAAACTGAAATATTACCTTCTGTTTCCGAAAAAGCTCCATCGTTTTGTTATTAATTATTGGAATTGTGAATTACATTTGAAAACTGAAATAATTCTGTGTGTCTTTCATTGTTTTAGACGGGCCTGGAAGACTTTCCAGCAATGCGAGGAAAAGGTAATAGCTAACATCATTGTCTCCAGTTCATGTAGTACTTAAAACATTTGTGTACTAAAGACACCAGTACCATGGAATTTATTTCTGGTACAAAATCGCGTTCATCCAACGCAGTGCCTGTGTAACTGAGGGCTTTTATGCACTGTCGCTAACCATTGCTGGTTCCGAGCCATTATTGGCTTTCATGTTTTAGGTGGTAAGGATGTTACAAGTTCTCGTGTCGTTCTGGTGGTTATACGTACTAAAAACTAGAGATGTGTTCTAAATCATGGGTTTATTTCGAACACGCATATACTGAAGCATTGGTGAATTATACAGGCTCAAGAAACGTATGAAACGGCAAGAGGAACGACAACAGAATAAAGAAAACCGCAAAAATCTGAAGCAGCAGAAGAAGAATGAAAAGGAAGAGAGGAAACAGAGGAATGTAGCCAATTCAGAAGAAGGTAGAGAAATGTAACAGCAGATTGGTTGGATGAGAAGAGAAATAAAAGCCTCCAAGCACTTCCTATAAAACGTTTCTCTGCCCTTTAGAAGTCTCGGGAGGGAAAATCTTAAAGGTGTTTGAGAGGAATGTATACGTAAATTTTTGTTTTCTTTCATAGCAAAACTTTTGAGCCAGCCAATAAACTTTTAATGCTGTTTTCCCAGTAAGGCGTTTATTATTATTATTATTATTATTATTATTATTATTATTATTATTATTATTATTATTATTATTATTATTAGTATTATTATGCGCTTACAATGCTAAAAACCCTAAGCGCTACAGTAAACAAATACATGCGATCAAAAGTCACTGCTGCGTTAATCTACAACTGCATGGCTCATAATTGAATCTTTGTAATGATTAATGGCTGGAATGAAATAATAACATGCAAATAAGTAAATATTGCGGGTATCCAAAAATATGCTCCGATATACATGACTTAAGACAAATGTACTGTTAACGAAGGTTAGGGATTGTCGGCTTGGAAAAAAAATGTCAGTGCATGAATTTAGTGAGGATCACACTGACCCTTTTAACTGCTCACAATTTGCAGAATTTTAAACAAATGCAAAACATGTGTGTTGTAAAAAGATTGTGTTTAAACGAAAAATTAATTTTCATTAACATTTGGAATGCTCATAGATGAGAGTGAGATGTCAGAAGAGATGTCATCAGGTGGCGAAGATGCTGAGGATAACCAGGGGTACACAGATGACAACCAAGGCTGGCTGAAACGCAAGAAGGCGACTGCTCGAGGGAAGGACGGCGAGGACAGCGAGGCGTCGGACAGTGGCGACGAAGAGGATCTGGTATTAAACAACACTGCCGTGTTTTTTTAATTTTCAGTCAACATTTGCCTAACTGTAATAGGTGTTATATCCCAAAAATGGGGGAGGAAGGGGTGAAGATTGTCATTACAGGTATTGCTAGAACCACAACATAGTTAATTCGTTGGCACTTACAGGCTCAGTAAAACGAATTCCTTGTTACTTCAGCAACTAGTGAAAACCACGGATTTATGAAAGAGCAGTGATATGGGTTTGGGCACGTAAGTTCCATTGATGTTGTTTTGACACATCATGGATATAACAACTCCTGATGATCCAGTATTCTGGTTTTTTTAGCCGACCCATTTTTCGTCGGTCGTCGCCAGTATGTGTATATAAACAATTTTACAAAATGCTACTCTTCCGACATTTCTCGTCCGGTTTTTTTTTGTTTTGTTTTGTGTTGTTTGTGTGTTTGTTTGTTTGTTTGTTTTTTTTGTTTGTTTTTTTTTTGGCGATTTACCAAAGTTGGCCAAAAATATCGCATAAAAAAGCAGTGAAGTTAACTAACAAAACTTGTACGCGACGCTTCTCCACCTGTCGTAACTCGTGGAAGCCTGTAAAGTGATTAGCGTTGTCACTTGCCAAGCAAGAGGTCATGAGTTCAAGGCCCATTGAAGGCTCAATTTTTCAGTGTCTCCCTTGCCAGGTTTTGCAGGCCATATTTTAGTTCTGCCTCCCACAGAAGCCATCTGTCTATATATATGTCCTATACTGCAATAATTCATCAGTTATTGGTTCAGAATAAGATAAGGTCTATACGCTAAATTATGAACATCCCGGGCTTAAAATAATCGATAAAGTCGACATATATGGGCACTTTGTGAACCGATTTGAGCAGAAGTATCTAAATAATAAGTATATAATTTTTTTCTTAGCTTTTCTTTCCGATTGGTTTTGATATCAATGTTTGCCCGTGAGATCTTTTAACAACTATACATTTTGGTCAAAATTTGTGGGTTTCTCCTTTCATCATGTCTTCGCTTTCACGGCTGAGCGCAATGTCGACGGACATTCTTGTTTTATGTAGCCAGAAGATGATTTTGCGGCCAACATGGACAGCGGTGAAAGCGGAAGCTCTGAGGGCGAGGAAGAAGACATGGATCAAGACCAAGGTGACTTTCTGCAGTCCAGTCATTAGGCCTTTTCTTCCCTGAAGCACAGCGCCCGTACTTCACGACTTAGAAGCGTGTTGTTTTCGATTTGCTGTCTCTTTGAGTAACCTGGATTAACAAGACATACGCCTACTTATGGTTACTTTATATATCAAATGCGAATGCTCATTTATTAGTGTACAGCTGCAATGTACGGTATATAAAGTATAAACGTCCTTCTTGAAAAATTTCTCTTTCTCAGTTGTAATACGAATTGCATAAAAAAAATTGAACTTTCCGTCTCCTCAACACAAATCACTGTGCACGGTAGTAGCTAGCTTATGACTTTACCAATTGGTACCTGTTACAGTTTTATGTGTGCTCGTTAAATCATTCAGACAAAATACCTTAGAAGGTCTGGAGGCGCGCTTTACAAGACTGCACATTTGCCGTTCTGTCAACAGATAGCGAGTCTGAGGATGAAGATGAATTGCTGCCTGTCGAGAAAGAAGCCAAAAGGCTGAAAAAGAAGCAAGAAAAGAAGAAGTGAGTGTGATTTTATTTGAAAGTGCTGAAATGCTGTAGTTGATGCACTGCTCGCGGATTATGTTAAAAACGCGCTCACGCATCATGTAAAACTGTCCTTGTTGCTTGTATGTTTTCTACTACATATTTCTTTTTAAAGTAATTAGATTGGCTTAAAGGCATTTCGGCCAGATATTTTGACACAGTACGGTCAACGTTTAAATGGATAATAAGCCTTTAATTTTGCAATTGTAATAATTTTTTTCACAGGAAACTAGCTGAAGCAGAACTTCAAACCAACATTGCTGCAACAGAAACATTTATACTGCCAAGTGGTCAGGAGATTGAAAAAGAGAATATCCTTTTAAAAAAAGTCGTTAGCTTTTGGCCTGACGCCATTTCGGGCTTCTTTTCCGGTGTATTTAAAAACCGGTACCTGATGTGTGGTTTGTTGTTGAAAGTACCTTTAAAACACTACTCTATTCACATTTCAAAACATTTTGAAAAAGAGTGTGTGCTGCTCAGTCGAGTTGCGCGCTTTTGTTGACGTGCCGATTATTATTGTTTGAAAAGTATGTTGGTCTGGTTTGGAAAAGCCGTTCGTGACGGAATCAGGGCCGTGGTGCTGTCGAATAGCATGTTCTGGCTAACCAGTGGCGTACGTCACCAGCATGGCGGTGTTTCCGTAACCTTTAGCTCACGCGCCCAGGCACCCGATTTGGCGCTTATCCAGCAGCGAATCAAAGACGTACTTCAGGTTCTCGGCGATTTCAAAACGAGGCGAGCAGATGGCAGGTGCGCATAGCTTTGATAAAAGTACTTCTTTAAAATATAGCAATATTTGTAAATAAATGCGTTGCAAATCTCATTTTTATTATATTTGAATAAAATTATACTTATTTTGATTTTGGTCGTTTACTTCAGTAGGGCTAAATTGTACTTGCCCGGGCTAAGCTGTGACTGAATGGACTACGCTTTGACTTCCTGTCCTTTGTTTGTGTGCATGGTTTAGGGAAAGAAGCGACTATGTGGACCGACTAATCAAAGACCTCTGTCTCTATTATTCTTACAACGAGTTTTTAATGCGTGAGCTGTTTCAACTTTTCCCTCACGAGGTTTGTGAGCGTCAATTACATTTTATGTTTTAAGTAGCTGAGAGCTGTGAGACGTAGTTGTGAAGCTAGAAATACGAAAAATTGCTTTATTTGTGTATTTTATTTTACCAGAAAGTAAACATTGTGTTAAAAATAAACAAAAGTTTAACATGGATTAATATGTTTATATTTTTCCTGCCTTGGCGTTCGTATCCAAAATCGTATCTTCCTTTCAGATTGTTGAATTTTTAGAAGCCAACGAAGTGCAGAGACCGGTGACGATTAGGACTAATACACTGAAAACAAGGCGCAGAGATTTAGCCCAGGCATGTAAAAAAGAATTTCATTTTTTCAAGCCTAAGATGTGCAGGCTCAATTTGTAATCAGAGTGCTACAAACTGTATTACGTATCGTTCCCATAACACAGTATGCTCGTTTCCTTTCTGTAGGCGCTGATCAATCGTGGGGTTAATTTAGACCCGATCGGAAAGTGGTCCAAGGTTGGGCTGGTCATCTACGACTCGCAGGTACCTGTAGGTAAGTGAACCCGTAGAAGGTTAAGAATAAGCTACGAGAGATCTTGCTTTGTTCTTTAGCTAATAAAAATGTTTTAGAGGTGTCACTGGAAATGAAGACACACGGGTTTGGACTGTTTCTCGAAAGGGCTGCTTTTTGTTGTGCATTGCGACATGTGGGGCGAATTTTTATCAGTTGCTGGTGCAGCTGATTATGATATATTCTGCCGAGGTCTGACAGAAAGGCATATAACCGCTCAGATATAGTATTGACAAAGATATTCTTTATTAGTGCGGTAAACTATTCTTCTCCACTTGGGTCCTTTGATATCTTGGAAAAAGCGTGAACATTGCAATCTTTAGGAATCAGAGTTATTTATAGATCATATTGGTTGTTCAAACTTTCCCCAGTATGGTTCCTATGTTTTCCCCCGCAGAAACTCTAGAACTAAACGTCGGATTAGCTTCAAACTTGGCGGAATTATGCCTCGAGTTGGTCGGCCTCATTGAACTGTATTTGGCGTAAATTGGACAACGCATGACGTCGTAATACGTTAGACCGTGACACTTGCGTCATTACTCTTACTGAAACTTGGTAGGATAATACCTAGGATGGGTCCAATGGTTGGTGGTTTTTTTTTGCGCTTGTTGTGCAACGCTTGACGACATATGGCGTCAGAACGTGAAAGATGCGTCATCACGTCATCACTGCGAAATGAAGCGTTGAATCAGTGTCAAACGTATTGGGAAAATGCCTTTAATGGACCGACGGTTTGTATTGTATTTATGTCTCCCCGACCAAGGGGAGACATATAGTGTTTGTACGTTCTGTGTGTGTGTATGTGTGTACGTGTGTGTGTGTGTCTGTGTGTGTGTGTGTGTGTGTGTGTGTCAGTCTGTTGTGAACAAAGTGTTGTGTGCAAGATATCTCGAGAACGAAACGTCGGATTGACTTCAAACTTGATCGAATTATTCCTTGGTAAGGTCGGACGGTTCTATCAAGTTTTGACGCATGTCACGTGATTAGGGCAAGAGTATGACGTCATTACGTAAAAATCTTGGGTGCGAAATTTCTCAGCCGCTGAACATCGGAGAAAGTTGAAACTTGGTGGGATTATTGCTTGGTTGGTCCGAAAGACTCTGTAGATTTTTTTCGCGAGTAGAACGAACGAATGCGGCGTATGACGTCATCACGCAGAATATGTATATATTTTGAACAAGATCTTGTGTGCAAAATATCTCGATAACGGAAAGTCCTATCGACTTTAAATTTTATATCAATATTCCTTGGATCAGTCGGCGGGCTCTATCAATTTTTAGCGCATGTCAGGTGATTAAGGCAGGCGTATGACGTCATTACGTAAAAATCTTGTGTGCGAAATTTCTCAGCCGCTGAACATCGGAGAAAGTTGAAACTTGGTGGGATTGTTGCTTGGTTGGTCCGAAAGACCCTATATATTTTTTTCGCGAGTAGAACGAACGAATGCGGCATATGACGTCATCACGTAAAATATGTACATATTATAAACAAGGTCTTGTGTGCAAAATATCTCGATAACGGAAAGTCCTATCGACTTCAAATTTTACATAGATATTCTTTGGGTCAGTCGGACGGTTCTGTCAACTTTTTACGTATGTCACCTGATTAGGGCAAGAGTATGACGTCATTACGTAAAAATCTTATGTGCCAAATTTCTCAGCTACTGAACATCGGAGAAAGTTGAAACTTGGAGGGATTGTTATTTGTTAGGTCCGAAAGACTCTATAGGATTTTTTCGCGAGTAGAACGAACGAATGCGGCGTATGACGTCATCACGTAAAATATGTTTTATTTTATAAACAAGGTCTTGTGTGCAAAATATCTCGATAACGGGAAGTCCTATCGACTTCAAATTTTATATGAATATTCCTTGGGTCAGCCGGACTGTTCTATCAATTTTTGGCGTGTCACGTGATTAGGGCGGGTGTATGACGTCATTGCGTAAAAATCTTGTGTGCGAAATTTCTCAGCTGCTGGACGCCGGAGAAAGGTGAAACTTTGGATTATTGCTTGGTAGGTCCGAAAGAAACTCTAAATATTTTTCACGAGAAGAACGAACGAAAGCGGCGTATGACGTCATCGCGTAAAATGTGTATATTTTGAACCAGATCTTTTATGCATAATATCTCGATAACGGAAAGTTATATCGACTTAAAATTTTATATGGATATTCCTTGGTTCAGTCAGACGACTGTTTCAACTTTTGACAGGTAAAAAGTTATCAGTTCTTAAGCAAAACATCTCGACATCGGAAAGTCGGATCGACTTTAAATTTGGTGTAGTTATTCCTCGAATAGGTCACACGGTTTTATTAAACATTATTGAACTCGTATAGAAAATCAAGAAAGGTGCATAACGTCAACAGCCCCCCCCCCCCACCCTAACCTCCCCATTTTTGGCTGCTTTGTTATCTATGCATGCGTGTTAACTGCGCTGGGGATTTCGGAAGATTTTCCCGAAGATTCTCTAGTGTTCCTGCATTCTTTAGAAAGATTCAAAACAGTAACAGCATTATTGTCGGTCCATTGCTATTTGTTATTGCCTGAAATTGAAGTTTTTGTGCATTTCTCATCTGTGGTTGTTACGTAACATGCCACTCAGTCAGGGGTCAGTGTCAGTTGCGGTGCATGATGGATCGTTATCTACGAGGTCATGGAATGCTATTGTCGTATTATAGCTCTAAGCAGCTCTAGCTATTGATTTTTTTTTTCGCCGCATACTTGATTAGGTTACCAAGATGTGCTCTATATAGGAGCCATGCTGTATCGATTAGCATTGTGTGCAGAAGCATTTTTCGCTATTAAATTGGGTCGTCTGATATCTTGTGTTATGAGGAGCAGCTCACCATTTTGCCTACGAAATGCCTCCCCCTTCTCCCACCGAGGTGCGTCATCTCTGATGCGCAGTTATGAAGAATGCCTTGCTAGTGCTATTTGGCCGATGGGAATGTGCGAAGACAAGGTAGTCTATCATGGCTATAACTACACTTAGGGTACAGACTGTTACCGTTGCCTTGGGTAAAAGGGTTAGAGTTGTGTTTATAGTCGGACCTACAGTAAATAGCTGAGGGGCGGGGGGGGGGGGGGGGGCGTGTGGAGGATGATGGTCAGCAAAAAAAAAAAAAAAAAATCCCGACCACCTTCAAGACCCGGATAAAAAGATGTAAGGTAAGAACCGTTTGTCGTGACCCCTTCCACATTCAGGTAAAAAGACGTACGGTAAAACCTGCCTGTCTTGACCACCTTCCAGACCCGGATAAAAATGTAACGTACAGTAAAACTGCTATAGCGACCAACTTCAGATCTGGATAAGAGGGGCCTACAGTAAAACCCGTTTTAGCGACCACCTTTCAGACTCCGATGAAAAAAGATGCTCATTTATGTCTGTTTTAGTGACCACCATCTGTTTGGTTTATTTTATGATTTTTACAATGAATGAAGGTTATGTTTGCAGAAATGAATATTTTGTTTCAGTTTGAGGGGGGAGGGGGGGTCATGGGTTTGGTCGGGGAGACATTTGTTTTTGTTCACAAAAACAAGAAACTTAAGTAGGTATCGATTGAAAGTGTGTAATATAAGCCTGCACTCTTATGTTTTGTGTGCACTGGCCGCTCTAGTTGGCATATGTAGCGCAATGGATGACGTCAGTATGGCGTCAAAACGTGTTGTGGACATTAACCTTTCTACAGGATAACTCTCAAACGACAAGTCGGTCCAGCTTCAGACTTGGTGTAATTATGCCTTGGGTGGGTCTGCTGGTTGCTGTTGTATTTGACGCATATTG
The DNA here is from genome assembly GCA_949752745.1 of Protula sp. h YS-2021. NCBI lineage: Eukaryota > Metazoa > Annelida > Polychaeta > Sabellida > Serpulidae > Protula > Protula sp. h YS-2021. The sequence continues at coordinate 37,071,437 of OX457026.1, forward strand.
CGTGACGCCATATGATTGCAAATTCGCCCGTCACCCGCTTGTGCTGTAAATTTTGGGGAAGGGGTGAGAGTGTTTCGATAGCATCCCGATTGAGGGGAGGGGTGGGGGGAGGGCACCGATGCTAAGCCGTTCCAAGGTAAGCGGTTGATGCGCGAGGATGTGGGAGATGGCGGTGCCTTTGTTAACCGGTACACAAGTTATCGCGGCTGGCTGTACATAGCATAACACGGCATCGTCTGTGCGGTGCACTTATTATTCCCTTCATTTATTCATCCGCTTTAAGGAGGTGCGTGTTATTGTTAATTGACAAGTAAACAAGGCATTTCTACTCCCACCCCTCCCCCCATACCAACCGCGGTTTGTCATCTAGTGAACAATTGTACAAATTTGAATGATGACTTTTTTGTGCTTTTGACCGATGAAAATGTTCGCAGACAAGTATCTGTCGTGGATGTAAGTGAACTGTGGTTGCAGACCGATACCGCGAAAGGGGTACCAAGATTAGGGGTGCGTTCAGAGCCGACCCAGTATTATTAGTCAAGGGGGTGGGACTAAGAAAAAAATCAACTATGAAATCGGGACTCTGGTTGAATTTGCGTGTGCAAACCCCAGCTACTAATTTTGCTCTGTTGACAACAAAGTTGTTTTCATTTGGTTGACAAGTTGTTCCACATATGGGAGCGGTTATGTCACCTTATAACATTGTTTGTAGTACCTGGAAGTATTTTTCACTTTTTAGTTGAAAAATCTTATCTCCTCCTGGGGTTTCAGCCAGAATGTCTTGCGATTTCGGGTGATGGTAGCGGACATAAGTACCTACGTGGCTAAATATTGGCCAAAACCAAATTTATTTAAAGCGTATCTTCTCCTAAGGTTTTAGTGGAAACGTTCTAAAGTCTTGGTGGAAGGTAGGTGCGTAAGCGTCCACTGGCTATTACTTTTTTTGGCGTTTCGCCTAATGTTGGTGAAACCCCCCCCCCTTTTTTGGGTAAAATTTACTTATCTCCAGGAAAATGGTCTTACTGTCTTGGAATGTTAAGTGAGAGTAGAAAGCGTTGCTACCTTACTGGCTATTAGTTTTCTTGGTGATTGGAAAAAACTTGCCGGAAATTTTGGCGAAAAAAAGAAAAAAAATCGGCGAAACCTTAACTAGCTGCTGGAAAATAATCTTAGTAACTTGAAATTTCAAGTAGGGTAGCACACAGTATTAACCACCTGCTGTTACAATTTTTGGTGATGGACCAAAAAAGTTGGTGAAAAGTTTGGCGAAAAACCAAAACATTTTTGAAATCTTGACGAACTCCATAAAAATAGCCTGACTCTCTTTACATTTAAAGGAAAGGTAGCGCGCTTTCCTGCGATCCTATTGTGACAATTTTGGGAAATGGAAAAAAATCGGCGAAAATTTTGGCGAATAATTTTTGTGGCTGCACTCAGAGTCGAACCTACTATAGATCTCGAGGGGTTGGAGGAGGCTTGACTGTAAGCCATAAAAATTTCACCAATGAAGTAGAGAAGTGATGAGGTAGACCACCATCTAGACCAGAATAAAAAGATATACAGTAAAACCTGTTTGTAGTGACCACCTTCTAGACCCGGATGAAACAGACGTACAGGAAACTTGGTTGTAGTGCCCACCTCCCAGACCCGGATAAACGATGTGGAGAATTTTTTTTTAGTTAGCAACAACCGTAATTGAATATATAAAAACATGTAGTAAAACCTAGCCTGACTTTCCTAGCCTGGCTTCTGGGAACATCATATGTATGTGTGCATGCATATTTATATCAGGTAAAAGTCTTATAATTCTCAAATAGTACAAAATTGTCAAAATGAAACTCACTTAACTAAAGAAGGGGTAACATGTGGAAAGGGGGTGCTGTCGGCGGAAACATTTGTTTTTGTTTACAAGAACAAGATTGCAGTAGCTGGGTGATAAAAAAAATGGTCGGTAACACATGGTGTTGTTTACTGGCATCATTGCTCAGTTTAATATTCTGATTTAAAACGAATCTGGTTCAAACAACCTACGGTTTAAAGCGTTGAGGCTAAGAAAACAGACCTTAAATGTGTGAAGATCCAAGAAAAAGCTCCCGTCTGCAAACATCTATACTGACAAAGACCTATCAATGATCCCATTAGAATCAACTTTTGATGTATTGATTTGACATTGATTTGACGATTTTGCTACCGAAGACATAGCTATGAAAGAGGCAGGTGTTTATTTTTCAAGCTTATCATTTTAACAACCACTCGACGTGACTTATACTCCGTCGTTTGGCCTTTTTTGTGACACCGAAACCACATCGATGTTACGTTTGCTTAGTGATGTTAGATTGCGTATTGTTACGTTTGCTTAGTGATGTTAGATTGCGTATTGTTACGTTTGCTTAGTGATGTTAGATTGCGTATTGTTACGTTTGCTTAGTGATGTTAGATTGCGTATTGTTACGTTTGCTTAGTGATGTTAGATTTCGTATTGTTACGTTTGCTTAGTGATGTTAGATTGCGTATTGTTACGTTTGCTTAGTGATGTTAGATTGCGTATTGTTACGTTTGCTTAGTGATGTTAGATTGCGTATTGTTACGTTTGCTTAGTGATGTTAGATTGCGTATTGTTACGTTTGCTTAGTGATGTTAGATTGCGTATTGTTACGTTTGCTTAGTGATGTTAGATTGCGTATTGTTACGTTTGCTTAGTGATGTTAGATTGCGTATTGTTACGTTTGCTTAGTGATGTTAGATTGCGTATTGTTGCAACATTTCTGTCATATTGTTTTTGGTCCTTTTCTGCGGCCTGGAAGCGCTTTGACGGCGTCATTTTTATGGCAAGCCAAATAAAATGTAATTGCAAAGAAGCGACATCGTGATAACATCTCCAGGACGCATGTGAACCATCCAATGCCTGCTGGGTATACTTGCTGCGCATTTAGATTACATTATGCCACACGTGGCTGATGAAGTGTTGACACTTGCCTGTGTACAGTATAGGACTCTTGAAGCTCTGTAGAAAAAAAAAGAAAGATAAGAAACTGTTATTTTTGAGGTAATACATGTTAAAAGGCAAGTCTTGTGAAAGACTTTGTGAAACATGATACCTTAATGTTTTTAAAAAAAAACACGTTTCGACGTGTCTTACGTGTGTGGTGGAGCAGCACACATTTCTTCTCTTTACACGGCTTATTGTAGACCGTATGTAAAGTCATTGTAGGTGCTCAACATAGCAGTTGACCAGGATATAAAATCGAGAGTGGAAGGGAGGAGGGGAGGTGGGGGAGAGGGAGTCATCCGTTTGTATAATACGGACCAGGGATGAAGCCCATTTATTTCCCAAAATGAAATCGAATTTTTGCGCTGCGAGACCGTACCAAGACGTGGTTGCAACTATACCAGGTTGGGTGACCAGTTTGAGTATATATTTGGTGAAAGGGTTATCGTTGAGTTAACAGCCGTATCAAATTTAGAGGATGAAAGGGGGAGGCGGTCAGAAAAAAAAGAAAAGAAAAGAAAAAAAAGGGGGTAACGAAGGAGGGGTTTGGTGATGCAATGACTACTTTCAAGGCCCGGATTAGAAAAAAAGATGTAAAATATAACCTGTTTGTGGTGACCCCCTTGCGGATAAAAAAAGCGTCCAGTCAGAACTTTGTAGCGACCACTTTCCAGACCGGTATAGAAAGAATTAATTAAAATCTGTATGTTATGACTACCTTCAAACCTTAGTAAAAAGAATTACAGAATACTTTAAGATATATAAGGTCTCGAAAAAAGTAGTTTGTAGTGCCACTTTCCTGACCCGAATAAAAAGACGTACAGAAATAACTTCATTAACGGGCACATACAGATCAGGATGAACAGGCGTACAGTAAACTTGTTTGTGGTGACCACCTTCCAGACGCGGAAAAGAGACGTACAGTAAAACCAAGACAAAGTATATTTACCTATTTTTTAGGTAATGGGTGTGGTAGTATATTTGGGTGAAAGGGTTGGGGTTTCGTTTCGGAGCCGCACCCATATTAAAAAGGGGAGGGGAAAGGCTTTTGGAAAAAAATACACACCTATGGAGAAGGTGGTTGTAGTGCCCACTTTCCAGATCCGGATAAAAGGTACAGTAAAACCGTTTTGTAGTGACTTTATTCCAGACTCGAGACGTCCATTAATTCTGTCTGTAGTGACCACCTTCCGAATCCGGATAAAAAGACGAACACATACTTGTTAACACTTGACAAGCCTTTGGCTTGCAAGAGTTATATGAATTTGTGCGAGCAAAATTCGTCCTTTTTTTTTCTTCTTGACAGTTTTTCCGATTTTTTGTGTCTTCTTCTTCTCTGACACTATGGGCCCTAGGACCATGAAACTTGGGACTTATGAAGAGCTTGATCTGAACATGTGCATGTCACTTTTTATTTTTGTCTTTGATTTCGTTTTCTTTGTTAAAACGCCATGTGAAAAGAGTGTATTTTTTTGCAAGTAAATGCGTAGCATTTAATGCACAACACAGAACACAGTTGCTTAGCTTTGTGCGAGCTCTCACTGCGCAAATAGATAACACTGCGTGGTCAGTCAATAAAACCTTAAGTCAACAAAAGCCAAACACTACTCGGCTTATAAGACGTATTCAAGCTGTGTTGTTTGCAATATATTATTCAAGAAATAACCCACTGAAGGAAGTATTTTTGCGTTTTAATTTTTGTCAAGTGTTTAACATTTCGCTAGCGGAATGAGCTTCTAGTTTATAGCAACTGCTTTTCAGATCTGGATAAAAAGACGTGAGAAAACTTGTCTTTTGTATGAGGCGACTAATTGGATTGTCTCGCTTTCCAGCTCTTCTTTTACTAGTTCTTCACTCTTCCTTTTTTCCACTTTTTCCTTTATCAAGTGCGTCCTCATAGAGCCATCCTAGTTGCTGAACGGGACGTTAAAACCAGTCAAACAAACGTAAGAAAACTTACATTTAATAACAACAGTCAAGGCCCCGAAAAAAGCAGTAAGACCTATTGTAGTGACCACCTTCTAGACCCGGATAAAAAAGAGACAATAGTACCTTCTTTAACATCCAACTTCTAGGTCTTATTTGTGGTAACCATTACAGAGTACATATATTACCAATTTTTATGTTGCTACTTTTCTGGGTTTGAATTGTTTCTGGTCTGGAAATGCAGTCGCGGGATCGCCGAAGGCGTGATCCAAAAATGTTTAGGACACATTTCTTCTCTGCAACACAGTCCCGTTGATAAACACTGAAACAGCAACTGTTCGTTAAATTGCAAGTCACGAGGTCTAGTTTAAATCTCACGTATAGACCTGTTTTTGATAAGCCAATTAAAACAGTCTTGGCCAGGTGTTTAGAGATTCACCCACCATGTCATTGAAGTTGTTGGATTCATGAACGCGTGAATTTTTTTATTCCCCACAGGGGGAATATATGCGATCGACCGCGTGTCGGTCTGTCGGTCTGTCAGCAAGAGCTTGTTAACACGATAACTTAAAAACTGCTGCAAGGATTTTAATGAAACTTGGTATGTAGCTTCTATGGGAACAAACACAGATCGTTATTGTAAATGGGCCAGGTTCGTCCAAGGAAAATGGACAAGCTGGACTTAGAAAATTTCAGCTCTTGGCTATTGATGGCCGTGTTTAACTGATGGAGGGGGGGGGGGGAGCCGGGCTGTGGGGAATATGTGGGCTATGCACACTGCTCTAGCTGTTTGTGGCATCGGTAATTTTCAGGGGCGACACCGGAGTATTTGGCAGGGCATTACATGCTACAAGGCGGCGCTAGCTTGCTTCCGGTCATGGCGCTAGCGCCGCAAGAGGGCGAACGCGTGCTGGACATGTGTGCGGCACCTGGCGGCAAAACCACCTACATTGGTATGTGCGATACCTGTTAATTCAAGAAATCGCGTAAATCACATTTAAAGTAAAAGTTTATTATGAAAAGCTAGTTTATTTTTGTTTCCTTAATTATGCAAGAATTATATTTGGTCGTAAAACAAAATAGACTGTCTTGTCCAAACTAGGGTTCGGAATTAAGCTGCGTGCGAACGGGCACCAACCGAAACATGGAGCCCCGAACCGAAAGTTCGGGTATTTCTGTTATTTTTTCATTCCATTTGAGCTTCCCAAACAAAAACGCAGGGCGTATATTCAGTAACAACAAGCATTTTCCTCTTGTTATTATGCTCTCAGTTACTCATTGCTTGAGGTTAAACACACCATATTGCTTTTCACAATGGAAGCATGAATAAGTCTCTTCTCAAACGCTTGGTATTCACGTGTGGCGCGGGGATAAAGGGAGAGGTGGAGGATGCACTAGGAGAGATAAAAACTGCAATTGGGGACCTGAGTATGCATGCTCGGACGAGCAGGAATTAATATTACCTTACTGAGTAACGTCCCCCGTTTGAAAAGTATTGTTCATGGGTTGTTTATTTTTTGTTGCTTTTACATTGTCATTATGATTGACGATTCAGCTAAAGGGCTTGCAAATAAAGGTCAGTCATTTAAAAAAAAATAAACTCATTGAGGTGACGTCCAGTTTGTTGGGTAAGAGACTCCAAAAGAAAAGGACAAATTCATGTTCTGTGACGGAAAACTAAAATAAATATCACACCGGAGAGCGTGACTGAGGATAGCCAGGTGTGGGCGAGGGGATGGTGTATAGCGGGGCAGGAAATACTACTACACCGAAGGTAAAGGGTCCGAAAGGACTTTGCCAGGGTTCGCGCTGGGTTCTCAGGAAGGTGAGCCAAAAAAGGAAAGTGTGACTCAGTTGGGTCCAGAAAAACTCGATGGGTTCCGAAAAAGTGAGTCATTTCGTAAAAAATGCCCAAAAAGTGGACAAAAACCCCGCCAACGTGAACCCTGTTTGCATCTGGTAAAACTTCCATGCCAGCCCCGATCGAACAAAAAAATGCGAGCACCGAACCGAAAATTTTGGCCAAAGTGCGAACCCCAGTCCAAGCAATATGAAAAATGAGGATTTGGGAGACAACGTTATTCGCAGTGTAGCCCACTTACTTGTAAGAACAGTTGGGAATGCATCACACGCTACGCAGGGAATTGTGAGATCTTCCTATTATAGGTGCATCATTTGAAGTTATCAGTTTTACTTTAGACAATAAGACACTCTAATGCGATTTCTTCACAGTTGAGAACCTTCCGAGCCTTTGTTTACTTTTTAGCCCAGCTGATGAGAAATACGGGAAGTGTCTTTGCTAATGACGCCAACAAGGACAGATGCAGGGCTATTGTGGGCAATATTCACAGGCTGGGCATCACCAATTGTGTCATCAGCAACATGGACGGAAAAGCGTTTCCGGCTGTAAGTCATGTGTATTTACCCTGCAAAACAATATTAATTTGTTGTGCATTCCACGAATTAAGTGTGAAATAGAAAAAGAAAAGGTTTTAAAGTTGCCTTCTGAGTCTGATTTTTTTTTCAAACTGGTAACTGATTTTAAATTGGATTTTACTAGTTTCTGCAGTCGAAAGAAGCCACGGAGATGTAGGGTAAAGACGTGCATTCTGTAGCGGTCTTTGTTGCAGGCTATCAACGGCTTTGACCGCGTTCTGTTAGACGCCCCCTGTAGTGGTACGGGGGTGATCTCCAAGGACCCGGCGGTGAAGACCAACAAGGACGAGGTGGACATTGCGCGCTGCTCGCACCTGCAGAAAGAGCTCATCCTCGCCGCCATCGACTGCTGCAACGCTAAGTCCAAGACGGGCGGCTATGTCGTCTACTCTACCTGCTCAGTCCTCGTACGTCGTCTCACACGGCGGGTGGGGGTGGGGGGTCTTCAGAAATTTCAGTTTCAATTATCGTATGTTTTTTTCGCAAGGATTACCCTTGGGATTGCTGTCCGTGAGGATAGTAGTAGGAGGTACCGGTGTGTAAAAGGAAGGAGTCCCTGCCGTTGGTGGGAAAAATAGATTCCTTCCGAAGGCGCTTATTCTCACTTGATTTACTACATTTAAATATCTTAAACGGAGCTCCTCCCCTCCTCCTCCCCCTCTCCCGCACCCGTCCTCAAAACCGATTCGGCCACAGTACAAACTAGTTTTCAGTAAATTTGTTTCCAAATCAGCCTCTATGAAAACTCGTTAGCGTTTTACACATTATGTTTTACACGACATTTTTTTTATTTACAACGAAATGTTATGCCAGCGCTTTACAAAAGATGTTTTGCGGTAATTGAGATGTTAAAGAAAATGATTGCGACTGAATCATCTTGAGAGTGAGATGAATTAGGGGAGAGTCCTAGTCTCTGAGAGTCCGAGTAGCTTAGTCGTAAGCAGTACCTGATACCTACAAAGGTGTGGATTTCGGACATCAGGCCTTGCGTTCTAGCGCCGAAATTTCGCCAAGCGGTTGCAAATCGTCGCTGAAACACTAGAGTTACTCTTCGGGGCAATGGCCTTGAAATGTGAGACACGTGTTTATGTTTAAAAATATTTTTGGCTTAATAGGTCGAGGAAAATGAGTGGGTGATAGACTACGCACTGCGCAAGAGAAACGTCAAAGTGGTCGGCACGGGCATCAGCTTCGGCAAGGAGGGCTACACAAGGTACTTCTTCACGCACGCACGTCACAGTCTAACACTGTAGCAAACTGTCTTTGAACTATTCCGCCCACACTTTGGACAGAAAAGATACTCAGCTTTGCGTAATAGAGCTAGTTCTAAATTGCTTTTAAATTGTGTTTTGGAAGTCTGTAATCCGGCGATAGAATCTGGATGTATAAGTTAAAATCCTATGTGTATATTTTATGAATAGCTAAAATAGCAAGTAGGATTTGAGAAGGAGTTAGCGAATTAAGACATTTTTAGCGGCGCCATTAATGTATTAACGCGCCACCTGCGGTTGTGGGAGGTGATGCTTCTGATCCATTGCTGTTTTGTTAAAATCAAGAGCAAATTACACATGAATTTACAAATGCAAATGAATTACAGTAGTGATTTGCAGACATCTGTGGTTTTTCGCTACACAACAAAACTGATAATGATTAAACGAAACATAGTGTCATGTACCGGAACTAGGATTAATGTCTAGTAATAAAGGCTTGGGGGACGGGGTTTGGGTGATTGGGCACCGCATTGTCAGTTTTGTCAGCATTTCCAAATTTGCTACTATTATGCTTTTTATATGCGAAAAAAGACAAACAAGAGATGCGAGCTTTTTTTTTTTGAAAGGCAGGCCTAGATATTATGGTCTGTGCAGCACGCAATGTCGTGCCATAATTTCAGCAATTGTACTCCTTTTGCAATAAACATTTGTATTTTTCTTTTGCCTTTTTTTAAGGTTTAAGAAGCATCGGTTTCATCCCTCTGTGAGTCAGAGTCGTAGATTTTATCCACATACGAACAACTTGGATGGATTCTTTGTGTGTAAGCTGAAGAAGTTCTCCAATAAGATTCCGGAAACAGGTGACTTCCTTTCACAGTCAAACAACGTTGAATGTTAGGATGGGTGAAACGGGAAGGGCTTGTTCTGATCATGAACGTATTTGCCATGCCATTGGGAAGTACTTACCAAAGTTTTCAGTTCGGGCAGGCATTGAGAACGTAGCCATGGTGATGGGGTGGTCGTCCTAGATACGGGTTAACTGATGTTAAAATAAATGCCTATCATGAATTCATGGTTACGGTGGAGGTGGTGCGGGGATAGGGGTGGGCTGTGTACGGCGGAGGCCGTTCTGTAGGGATAGGGATTGGTGGTGAACGTTTTATGAATGTACTTTTGAAAGATCTCGGTGTTATATTCATTTATTGAAATCACTTAAACTGGAAAAGGTTTTTTATGTGTATTTCAATCTTTATTGACTGTAGACAGTATGGCCTTGGGGGTTGACTGTCCGCTGTCTCGGATCTTTTACCCCTCGGCTAAAATTGACCGAAGGGGTATTGTCATCGTCGTGGTGTCTGTCTGTCTGTCCGTCACGCTCATCTTGTAAACAAGATAGGTTGAAAAGTACTTGGTCAATTATCACGAAATTTTGTGCAGGACCAATCAGGTAAAGAACTAGGCTGGTCTTGATTTTGGGCCCGATCGCAAAATTAAAAATGGCTGCCGGCCGCCATCTTGAATTTTTCGTGAAAAATCTTCCTAACAGGATAAGTGAAAAACTACTCTGCTGATCATCACTAAATTTTATACACACATTTACCAGATCTAGTTCTTGGCTTCTATTGATTTTCGGCACGATTGAAAAATTCAAAATGACTGTCGGCCGCCATCTTGAATTTTTCGTTAATATTTCTTGTAAACGCGATAAGTGAAAAAATACTTGGCCGACCATCACTAAATTTTTATATACACATTTACCGGTAAAAATATACCCTTGAGCAGACCTGTACGTTGGCCGAGGGGTATTGTCATCACTGATGGCTCTTGTGAACAGTTTAGAACCTATCGGTACAGCTTAAACCATAATAATGCATTGTCCCGTACAGCAAAAGAAGAGGAACAAGAGAAAGATGGAGAAGCAAGCCAGCAAACTGAAGACATGGACACAGCCGAGCCGCCTGACGTGGCCGAAGTCCAGCCGAAGCAGACGAAGAAGCAGGGGAGAGACGTGATAAGCGAGGGTGTCTCCAGGTCAGGGTCTGCCAAAACGACGGAGGCGCGAAAAGGACAAGAGAAAGCATTGGGCAAATATAGAAGCACTGTAGAAAGTAAAGGTAAACGAAAGGGAAGTAAAGAACGAGAAGAGAGTGAAACGCGCGAGGATGAAAGCAGGGATTTGGATGGCGGAAGTGACGTGATGGGCGAAAGGAAGGAGAGTAACGATGGCAGCGAAAGCAGCGACGACGACAGTGTGGTGTTGGTGAGCACATCGGAAGGTGACGGTAGCGCCGATGACGGCGAAAGTGACGACAGCGACGATGACATTAAAATGAGATTTGGCGATTTCGTGGACTTGTCTGACGACGACAAAAGAGGCGGAGACGGTGGGAACTTGAGTAAGCAAAAAGCGGCGGTGAAAATGACCAAGAAACGTTCAAAGTCGGCGTCGGGCGGACAGACAGCATCCGCCACGTCTGTGTCCACCCCAGCGAAAAACCAACATAAAGTCAAGACGCCGAATAAAAACAAAACACCTGTTCAGAATACGCCTAAATTAGGTCAACAGCGTAAGGAGAAGTCTGGTTCAAAAGTAAACATTGGTAAATCCCCAAGCGCCTATACCCCCAAAAGCACGGGGAAACAAAGCGGGCATAGAGGAGAGAAGAGACCGACCGTTGGGAGTCCCCAAACACCGACAGGCAGCAAGACCCCGCAGCCCACTCCAGGCTCGCAGAAAAAGCGGAAGTCCTTCCAAGGCCTGAACGGGAGCTCTAGTTCAAAGAAGTCCAAATCCTAGTGATTCATATCTTAAATTAAACTATGGTGAATTTAACATGTTGCTTGTGTTTTAAAAGTAACATATTGACTTTGAACTTGTTAGTTATATTTTATGGGTGGTGCAGAAGTTGATGAAAGTTGAAACGGTGAGATGAATCATTTTGAAGTTCAAGCTCGTTTGTGTACGTTAGCCTTAAGTGTGCTTACTGCTGCTCTTATTTTACGACATTGCAGTAGCTGTGCAAATATTGTTAAGAATTTATGGGAAAATATTGGAAGGAACATGTTTCCTGGCGAACCTCAGTTATGAAATGCTGTAGATGACTACAGCGACATGTGTATGTAACATGGTTATGTAACATTTGCGAGTAACATGTACAGATTGCGTCGCCGACTTATTTTATGAAGTTAAGTGGACAATATAACGTAAAGTGTACTCTTGGAGCAGTGCGTGCGTGTATGACTTGTGACTATCGCTAGGGGGCTTCTGAATTAAGCCTTGCCTTGGGTTCATTGTATGATGCTCAGTATCTTATATAACGTTAAAAAAAACAACAAAAAATGGAATAGCATTTATTTTTTGTATTGCTTACTTGAAGCATTTATTTTCCTTACCTTTTATCTGTGCGAGTGCGATAATATTTCTTCTTTTTTTTTTTGCAGAGTGATTGTTAATTTTTGAGCTGAGGTATAAATAATAGTGGCATCTTAACATTTCAAGGCGTGTCCCTGTGGCCGGTACGCACAGGGGTAGAGGGGGGAGGGGGAGAAGCTATGCCCACGCTCTTATAAAATGTGGTGTCTGGGGAAGGGGCGAAAACAAAACCTGTAACCTTGAAAATAAACAAAAGAGCACAGCTGAGCAACTTGGTTGTCGGCTTTGTGTCTGAAGCTGCAGTTTTCTGTCCTTGCATTTTATTTATGGAGCTAAATTAGAACCGCGCTATGTATAGCGCCATTGAAAGGAGAAAGTAGCGAGATGGTCTCTGTCATTTCAAAGGCTACATTCGAAACAATCGACTGACTCGCCGAGTTAATTTGTCGTAACTAACGCAGTGCATCTAAATAAAACGGAGCTAACGTTGTCAGTGACATTGCTTTTGTACAGCTGCTGCTCTGCATTTGCGCGCCTTTTTTCCTTCATGTACTTGCTAGCATATTTCGTGAGCTTTTTGTAGAAAAAAAAGCATGCCATGATTGCAGCAGCTGACCTAATTGATACAAAGACGGTTGTCGCGTGTGCTTCAGTAAGCAATACAGTGTATAAGAGGCGGAAGAGGGACCTAGTTCTTTTATTCATTTGGCGTATTGACACATGTCTCGTGAAGGCTTGATATCTGTCTTCCGTGGTAATGTGGATGAATCGGCGATGTGTTAAGCCCTTCCCCCTCCCCCGCCCCCTCCTCCGCCCTGCAAAGAATCCGAATAACACGTCGACAGAATAACATTCAGCTATAAGATCGACGGTCTCTTTTCAGTAGATTTCAGCTTAAAAACAGAGCTATGCACTACCACTTGTTTTTGCAATATTCTTCATTTAAAGCCCATGATAGGATTTACGAGAATAGATTTAAAGGCCACTACCACTGCCACCCGCCCGCTCCCCCCCCCCCCCCCCCCCCCACCATCGCTCCGAAGACCGTGCGTAAGAACTCTCTTGGCCTCCTTTAGCCTATTGTCAAGGTTATGAATGATACGTGAAGGCCAGATAAAGCCCCGACTGCCAAATCTTCAACGGGTAAACACCGACAAGGGACTGGTGTTGTCCGAAATGTAGTATCTCCTTAATGAACAGGCACGAAATAAATCCTTTGAATATACTGATTTTTGTTGTTGGTAGCAAATTATTTCGCAATTGAAACTGAAATTTTCCAGATCTGATTTAAAGTGATGCTTAACACTCTCAAACATTTTGATTTGAATGAAATTTAAAAGTTACTTCTTGAAGATCCGCTACTGAAAATTGCTCTGGATAGTTTATATGAAATATAATGGCCTCCTATAACTATGTAGACCCTTTGTGTATTACGGCTGCTGTGATTTCTCCTTCTCAGTGTTGATTGCGCGCAGGTGACGTACTGTTTAGCTTACAGCAAACTAGAGAGCAATTTGCCTCTGTGATGAGTCCCTCAGCTACCAAAGACTGCAAAAGCTGACATGAAAGCATCTCAGAAATAACTCCTTGGCTACTTAATGAAAAGCTCAAAGAGGAAGATTGCGTAAAATTGCCTCATTTGTCTTGTGTTTAATGTGCCTGTTATTACAGCCCACGAGGTCTTCCCTTTCCTTGATCATTAGGTCTATTATGGTTCTTGAGAAAGATTGCAATTCAGTTTTTTTTGTCGGCAATTTCTGTCACTCCGTAAAATGCCACATTCTTTGTCAAGGCAAGAAAGCTGTAAAAATAATACAAAAATACTAATTTGCTTGCCAGTTTCGACAGAATATAGCTCTTTAAACTACCGAAGTAACGATTGATCTCAACAAAATGCTCTGATCAAAGGTTGGCTGCTTTTAAGCAGTAGTTGAGAAATGACAGTTTTGGCCAACTCCCCCCAGGACATAGTCGTCAACCCCCCCCCCCCCCCCCAGGACATAGTGGTCAGGACCCCCCGCCCCCTTGGTTTGAAAATTTTGTGAATTTTGCATATTTATCCGTTTCACACGATTCTGAACATTTTTGCTTTTTGACCCTCCCCATTCCCCGTGGGGAAATTTTGTGATTTTTCATATGTATCCGTTTCAGACGATTCTGAACAACTTCGGTGTTTTTTAACCACTCCCCCCCCCCCCCCCAGTGTCACAAAGTTTGTGATTTTTGCATATTTATCCGTTTCAGACAGTTCCGAACATTTTTGGTTTTTTTACCCCCCCCCAACCTCGGTGAGAAAATTTTGTGATTTTTGCATATTTAGACGTTTCAGACGATTCTGAACATTTTTTTTTGTTTTTTTTTTACCCCCCCCCCCCCCCCCTCCCCATAACGCTAGTATGTGAGGCATGACAACTTCAACAGCGCATAACTTTAAAACTATTTGACTGATTAGAACCACTCTTTCACCAAACTGTTCAGCATGACTTTGTCTTTAATGAAGGACAAACTGAATGTTGAATATTTGAAGAATGTTGAAACTGCATTTACACATTAAAAAGCAAGACATATTGAATAGTTTTATTAATACACATAAATACACAGCACTTAAATCAATAAAATATTACATGTGTTGATTTACAAAGTCGTTATCATAAAGTTTAGTCAAATTAGTGTATTGTTCTTCATCTGTTTCACTCTTTTGCACCTCACTGTCCTTATACACATCACTTTCTTCCTCGCTGTTTTCATCATTCTCCACCACATCTAGAAGCTCTTCAAAGAATGCATCGTTTCTTCTTATAGGCGCCTTTAGTGCCTTTGAATACTCGTAATGTTTTTCATCAACAAAGTAATTAAAGTCTTCTAAAATGTTTTGATAATGTTCGCTTTGTTCTAGACGTTGGTTATATTTGAATAGTCTCATAAACAGTTGTTTTAGCCCACGCTTATAAATGGGTCGAAGGTCATCACTTGCTCGTTCACGTGCATCTTCAAGTCCTTGTTCTTCGTATTCTAAAACCTTTTCTTGAAATTTGTCATCATAGTCATCGTAGACGTCTTGAACCATATCATGCCAGAGTCTATTTCTGATTCACTGTCAGAACTGCTGTCGTCAACACCCTCACCACACTGCCCCATATGTTTGAACCAAGCTTCTTCGCTGTATAATGCACCACATTCTGTACAAGCATGTGCATTAATTTCAGCCATATTGACTCTGACTTCCCATAGAAGACTCGTCTAAAGTTTTAGTGATAGGTGGATTTACAGAGTTTTCGATATCCATCTCTCATTCTTCATCCACTTCTGAAGTGTGTGTTTGCTTTAAATGCCTTTTAAGACTTTGTGGCCAGTCGTAAGATTTCGAACAAATGTTACATTTATACATCTTTTCGATTCCACATCCACTTTTCAAATGACAAAAAGCCTTTGAACGTAAATATATGAAGACAACAACAACCAGCAACAACCAACAACAACAATAGACATACTTTATGACGTCACTTCCGGTGATCGATCATACCATTTTTTTCCTATCATTTATGCCAATTTGATTTCCAAGTTCCCATTTTCGTAGGGAGATGTCACACTCGAGGTTGGACACACTATGTCCTGGAATAACTTTACCACATGTTTGAATGGGTATCCGCCCAAAATGACTCCGCCCAAAATGCCTCCAAAAACTGCAAGGGGGGACAAAATGACTCCGCCCAAAATACCTCGAAATCTTATTTTTTCAAAGTGAAGGGAAGAATGGTTTATTTTAATAAATGAAAAAGACAACTCTTGTTAATTCACATTTTATCAAAACTGATAATCAGAGTTCTTGTTTCTCCAAGTTCACTGGCGCATTTAGCTAATCAACTCAGTTAGCAATCACAGTGTCTCTAACTCACTCACTCAGTGGCTCACTTTACTCATCAACTCAGTTAAAAATCACAGTGTCTCTTAACTCGCTGGCAAATCAACCCTGGAGTTCTTGGTTTTCCAAGTTCACTGGCATCCAACGCACGTTGTAACCGATACCGTCGATGAAGTCTGCCATAGTTCTCCGTCCTTCGGCGCGATCTGTGCACAGGGTCTTGAGTCGTCTTTGAAGTGCCACATACTCCTTGCGAATTCGTTTTTTCGGTGGTTCTCCGCGCAAATCTTGCTCAATAGCTGCACGGACGGCACAGTCTTCCTGCCGAATAGCCGTGATGAACGTCCAGATGGTTGGATGATGGTGGCCAACCAGGTGGAAGAATCTATTGTTAAATCCCTCACATTGGTTGTTGGTCCTCGGCTCATCCTTGATGGTCGCGTCGTGAACATTCCAAACCTCTGGTGGGAATCGTGGGGGAGTTCTGCGCATGCGCACTCGTATGGCGCCATCCCCGGCAGTTCGGGCCCTGCGGTAGCTGCCAATAACGTAAGTCTTGGCGAAGTAGTCCAGAAGTAGCTCACAACCTTCTGGTGCAGTGGCACGTAAATGTTCGAAGCCAAGCACCACTTCATCGATAGGTAAGAATGCCAATCCATCCAGTTTTGCGCAAAAGAGTTTGAAGCCGTCATCCACTTTGTATCGCGCAACCAATCCGAGTTCTTGAATCTTGCGATAGGTGGCTTGCGTCAAATGATAAAAACATGCCTGGATGTTAATGTCGGCACCAAGAACATCATGCACGGATCTGATCACGGCCAGTTCGAAGTCGCACAAAACGGTCATTGGATCGGGAAACAACTCGAGAGTTTCACAATAATCTAAGATCGCCCGAAACATTTCATCGTACGTGTCCTGCGACTTGTTTTGGAGGAGGGCGTACACCGATGTTATGGCCGTGTTCCCAAGCGGAACACGGATGACGTACATTTGTAGGAATCCTCGTGGTGCCATGGCAAAATTCCCATCCATGAACCACATCGTAGCAGTAGATAACTTGCGCAGGGAGGCGGGGGAACCGAAAAGCAGTATGCGAGCGGCAGCGTCATTGCCGTTATCGTAAAACAAGAATCTGTCTGGAACGTTACTCAAGGTTTCGGCCCATTCATCGGGTATAACCAATTCATCCAAAGTGTCTGGAAGTGGAGGGTTGTGTTTTGCGCGGTTGCGGCGAATCATTTTTTTCATTGCTTCGTCCGAAGGAAGGCGCGTGCGGGCCTGGTCATTTACAGTCGTGCGCATGGCGTTAATCATGGCTGCTGGGTTATGGCCCCGATCCACTGCTCTGGACTTCAACTCGGATCTTGCCTTCACGGCATCTACCTCTTCTTGACACGAATCATGATTATGACCATTTCCAAGACGAGGATCGTTCATTTCGGATGACGTTGACAATGTGCCTTTGCAATGATTTGTACGCCGGCAACATCGCCATGAAATCCTACCAGTCTTCAACTCTCTGTTTTTGACATAAAGGAAGCCATTGTGTGAAACTTTCAGTCCACCTTTATTGCTTTCGAACACTTCCATTGCAATATTACCAATGGACATTTGATAACTGCGATGTATCCCACCCCCCATATATATGCATCCTGACCAGAGTCGGGGTAACGTGCGTCTACTCAAGGCACAGATTCTGGCAGATTTATGAAAACAAAAAAAAAGCGCCTCTATGTCGCCAGCGTTTTTTTTTTTATTTCAAGCCGGCATTACACTGCTGCGGGATTAAGTGTGTCTACTCAAAACAGTTTCTGGCAGCTTTGTGGAAACAAAACCACGCTTATCAAAGTCCTCCGGAGTGGGATTAACATGCGTTTCAGGCCGGCAGTGCACTGCAGGGGGATTAAGTGCGTCTACTCAAAACACCGTTACTGGCAGCTTTGCGGAAACGAAGCCACACCTCTCACACTCCCCGTGATCAGGATTAAGCCCGTCTACTCAAAACACATTTTCTGGCACTTTGCCAGAAATAGTTAAAAAAAATTCGAAATAATATTTCGGGGCATTTTGGGCGGAGTCATTTTGTCCCCCCTTGCAGTTTTTGGAGGCATTTTGGGCGGAGTCATTTTGGGCGGAGTCATTTTGTCCCGGATTCGTTTGAATGGGCTTGCCATTCGAACACATGTTTGAATGGCGCGGTCTTAATACATAACCAACCAAAGAAAAAACATATAACAAATAAACATACATAACAAAGAATTTCACTTGCCTCAAATTTTCACATATCTTCCAAGAACCAACCAAAATGACCAACCAACAACAATCAACTAACAACAACCAGCAACAAACAACCAACCAACAGCAACCAAACAACCAATCACAACCAACCAAGTCTTGCTTAATGTTTTAGTTAAAAAATGGTTCAAATCGGCAAGTAGTTTTAAAGTTCTGCGCTGTAGAAGTTGTCATGCTATAGGGGTCAGTGTCAGTTGTGGTGCATTATGTTTATGCCAGGAAATATGACGCATTTGATCTAGGGAGGTGTTTGAGATAACACACCCCCCTCCCTTTCCGAAAAAAGAAAGAAAACACTCGTCCCACTTACATTTTACACAGAGGCATGTCTCGATTTGTAAATAAAAAAGGAAACTAAATAGGTGTGGATTGAAAGTGTGACATAACATTGGTTGCAGTATCTGGAAGTTTTTTTTTTCACTTTTAAAAGTGGTCATCTGATATGATGTATTACGACAAGCAGCTCACCATTTTGGCACCAAAATATTCCCTCCCCCTCCTCCCCCCAACCCCCGCAAAGGTGAGCGAGGTGAGTCATCTGTTGCGTAGTTATGAAGAATGCCTTTTTAGTGCTTTTTGGTCGATGGGAGTGTACGAAGACAAGGTAGTATATTATGGTTATAACTAAGAATATCATGGCTATAACTACACTTAAGTACGGACCGTCACCGTAACCTTGGGTAAAAGGATTAGGGTCGCGTTTAAAGTACCCACATTAGATGAAGGAGGGGGTGACAGTTAGGAAAAATAAACTCATCAATGAAGTAGGGAATTGCTGTAGCGACCACCTGGAAGATCCGGATAAAAAGACTGCGGTAAAACCTATTTGAAACGACCACCTCCAAGACCTATAAAAAGAAGTAAAGTAAAACCTGTTTGTAATATACCATTTTCCGGATTCAGATTAAAGATGTACGGTGAAATTTTTCTGTCTTGACTACCTTCCAGACCCGGTTAAATAATACAGAAAAACTGCTGCAGTGACAAAATTCCAGAGCCGGATAAAAGAGAGTATAGTAAAGCCTGTTTTACTTATCACCTTTCAGACCTGAGGAAAACCGCACAGTAAAATCTGTTTGTAGTGACCACCATCCGGAACCGGATGAGCAAGTGAACTATTAAAAATTTTAGAATATTACTTATGTGATGTTTTCGTGAAATTTTTTCCTTCTTTTTTCCAGACCTCCAAGAATTGGCCGCCGTTTGAATGTTTTAGGGATCAAGATTTGCAAAATATTTCTTCTGCAAGAATATTAGATTGTTTTCCTTTTTAAGCGTAGTGCAACGTTAGGGCTCATTAAAATTTACTTTTCGGAGATCCGCCAGAGATTAGGCAAATGCCGGCCTTTCAAAAATCTTCAGTAACCATATTTTGAAACATGACCGACCACCTTTTGACGACCATGCAATCCTATTGACATTTCACTCACTAGATCTCAGCTGGTCACAATGTTCCTGAACATTCTTGTTAATATGCTTAAAATATATAGCATATGCTGACCACTTGCCTCGATAGCTCAAGCTTTACGATATTGAACTGATAATCACGAGGATATGGGTTCAAACCCCGTTGAAGGCGCATTTTTTCAGTATACCCTTTATTGGCGATGTGTGCAATATTTATAGTTCTGCTTTCCACAGCAGCCCCAGTCTGTGTGTTTTGCTTGCCTGCTATATCTTTAATGTTGCTCTAGGAGAGTAATAATACTTAATAATTATTAATGTACTTGTAGTAATCGCGTAGCACGAAGCGAGGTACTATAGGATTCGGGTCCGTCTGTCCTTTTTTTTTTGTCAGCGCTGTGTCTCCGTTACCACTGAAGCGATTCAATTGTTCTCTTGCACCTGCAAAGATTATATAGTGGACTGAGGGGCTATTTTGAGATTGTCGCAAAAAATGGGAAAACGGGAAAACTTTGGAAAATACAGCACAATTGACCTATTCAATGGGTGTTTGTCGACACTATATCTCCGTAACCATTTAAGCGAATCAATTGTTCTCTTGCACCTGCAAAGACTATATAGTGGAACTGTGCAAAGAGGCGTTATTTTGAGATTTTCGCAAAAAATGGGAAAATGGGAAAACTTTGTAAATACAGCATAATTGACCCATTCAATGGGTGTTTGCCGTATTGAAATCCTGTGATTGGTAGCTTGCGGGGGAGTTAGTTTTACTGACATGCTGTCTTCTTGTTATCGGTTCTAGCAAATAAACTGGTAGCTTTAAGGGAAACATTGTTCGTCCGACATTCCTTGTCCGATTACATTTTTTGGCATTGCTGCCCATGAGGTTTTCTACCAAATGCAAATTTTGTCAAAAATCGTCGGTTTCTCCATTCATCTCTGTAATGTCTTCGCTTTTACGGCTGGACACAATGTTCACGGACATTCTTGTCTTTCGGTTCATCGCTTTCGTGCATCCTGTGGAAGTTGACCCGAAATAAAATACATTAATTATTAAGGGAAACGCCTCCTGTAACGTTGATGACAACCTCATTTCTGCAAAATGAAAATTAAAGTGATCCAAGAAATAGCCAAGAGGAAGTCAACCGGAAATTGACTCATTTGTCTTGTGCCACGATACCCTTGCAATTATATTTCCTTTTAGGCTCCTTGCGTTGTAACGAAAAGTGCAGTCTCTCTCGTACGGCTTAAATACCAACGGAGCAGTCGCATGTCTGTTCTAATTATCGTTTCAACAATCGTGTGTTGCTACAACTCATTTCATTGAATCAGTAGCAATTTGATTGCTTCGTAAGATCGGACAGCAGTGACAAGGACCGTTGAACACTGCGGTTTTCTAGTTTTGTGTTTCCCTATCGAAAATTGTGTTCTTAAAAGCACTGCTTTGCCAAGCAAACTATATTGGAAATGTCTATAAGAGTGAATAGAAATGGCATGCACAGCAGATTGTAACAAATCATTAAAACGCGAAGCACATATGCTATCACAGTCAGAGAAAAAAAACGCATCGTCATACTGGTATGTTTGAGTGAAAACTGTGCTGTATGAGAAAGTGAACATCAAAGCGTATTGAGTGATACCATTACAGGCACATGTTTCAAAGGATATACATACACACTGCATAGATCCAACTTATTATTTCGATTTCTTGCAATATGGGGAATATTGGATCACGCTTTGTAAACAGGCCGCGCTATGGATACAGTGAATTTTTTAGGCAAGGTAAGTCATGTGGCAAGTGGGCTAATAATTAGCGCTAACCACGGCTCCGGGGAGGGGGGAGGGGGTTACAGTTTGGTGGTTGTCCGTCTGTTTCTGTCTCTGTCTGTCTGTCTCTCTATCTGTCTCTCTCTTTCTCTCTCTCTCTCTCTCTCTCTCTCTCTCTCTCTCTCTCTCTCTCTCTCTCTCTCTCTCTCTCTCTTCCATTTTAGAGGTGTGCAACGTCGTATTTTTATTCCGATTCATGAAAATGGTCAGAATGACTGTTTTTCGAGATTGAAAAATCCCCACAAGGATAGGTGTGGTACGTCGTATTTTTTGTTTGGATTCATGAAAAAATGCCAAAATAACAGTATTTTGAAATTTGATAAAGCTTGGCATATTGAAATAATTTTGGATGCGAAACTGAACGTGTCGTCCAGGCTGTGTCTCCAAAACTATCCTGATTTATTTGTACTTTCATATACGAATAAAAAAGATATTGAGAATTGCTAAACTGTCTTTATTCAAACATAAAACTTAGCTTTTGTCAAAATTAAAAATGCAAAACTTAGAATTGTGGAAAGGGTGATCGAAGTAACAGCAGTATGGCACTTTGCAAACCGAATTAACAGGTTATCCGCATTACACGGTGCCCCTCTGAGGCTTCAGTTATATACTGCTATGTGAGCGGAGGCCAGAATTAGTTGGGAAAGACCTGCGGGTATAACACCCCCGTGGGCCAAACCTGCAGGTATAACATCCCTGAGGATCAGGGATGGCTCGAAAAGACCTGCAGGTATAACACCCCTGCAAACCAAACATGTATCTATAACATCCCCGAGGATCGGATCCGCGTGTATAACAACACCTGCAGGTATAACATATGTGAGGATCGGACCAGCGGGTATAACACCCATGTGAACCAAACCCGCAAGTATAACTATCCCTGCAGATCAGATCAGCTGCTGTAACACCCTGTGAACCAAACCTGCAGGCATAACACCCCTGAGGATCAGACCCGCGGTTATAACACCCCTATGAACCAAACCTGCAGGTATAAAATCCATGTGGATTAGAGCCGTTCGTATAACAACCTGTGAAACAAACCCGCAGTTAGGGCAGTGAGGGCGGCAGCTTTGACTCCAGTGACCCAGACTGTCAGTATACTCTCGAGGACCTGATCTTCTTGCATTTTATCCGGTACATGTCTGGCACTGTGACAAGGGGTAAGGTCATTTCTGTAGACCCATTACAGAGTAGGTTAAGGATCCGGGGACACTCATGCAAACTGGTTACCATGTCCACTGTTTTTTAAAACAACACCTGAACGCGGAGTGCCAAGTTTAAAAAAATCCCCCCTCCTAGTTTAACTAAAATATGGACACCCCTGTAAACTCATCCCCTGAACTCAGGGTATTCAATTTGATTGAAAAAAAAAAACACCCCCATTTTCGTCATGTTACATATTTGAGTCTACAGTCCCAGAAAGAATGTTCAGCACAACATGCCCACAGGCAAACCTGTGTAATGTGGACAACTCAGAGACAATATTTCAGTTCCTTTGAATTTCCCACTGGTTTCTATGCAATAATGACCTTGATAATTCGGAAACCTCCTTATTCTGGTCAGTTGTCCGACCCAATTGTGGTGTTTTACTGTATAAACAAGCAGTATAATTTGGACTATATTGCACGACCCCTGTTGTTAACTATGTGGTGTCAGACATTATGTCAACTGTACTGCACAATTGTGACTTCTGTTTGCGAACCTTTAATCCCGAAGCCTTACTATGTCCTAATTTGCGTTACAGTAGTGGGTGATGTCCCTTAAAATCACCACAGAAATTAGTTAAATGGTATTGTCAATCGAGTCTGAAAATGGTGACAAAAAATGGTTCAATCTTGCTAAAAAGTGCAATTGGTGAAAGTTAACACTGAAAACTTAGAAAAGAGGCCATGAGCCTCCCAGCCCTCCAATTTTGAGCAATAGTAAGATGCTTCAATTAAAAAAGTCAAGTCAGTTTAGTAAAACCTGAGTAATTTTTGAATTCACCATGTTTTACTGTACGTTACTTTAATCACAACACGAAAACTAGAAGTACACTTATATTGAGAAATTATGTGCGTAATTATGTTTAAAATAAAGTGGTAAAAGCGGAGTACTGAATGAAAATTATCAATTTTTTAAACAAAAATGGAGCTCTTGGAAAGTGCCAACCCCCCCCCCCCCCTCCCCCAAGCCCCACCCCCGCGCCGCTCTTCCCCAATGTTTTGATGGAGGGCCATAATAAACTGAAAACGTCAAAAGCGCACTGTTGGGCTTAAAAAATGAACTAGAATATTAGGCAGCAAGTCAGATCTTGCGTGATAAAAGAACAAACCTTTATGTTCACTGCAGTTTTCGCCACCGAAGAACTAATGGAACAAATGAGGTTGCCCTCATTCATCATTTATCAACAAATGTGATGGTAGCATGACATAATCTCATGTTTTTTAGCCCCAATCAGGTTTTGTAGGAGTGGGGTTATACGAATAATTTTTTACTTTTGGTTTTGTTTCTAGCCCAGGTAACTATACCCATCGTGTAGGACTCTGTCGCCCGTCCGTCTGTAAACTTGTTTTTTTATGTTACTCCTCTTTCAGTTTTTGTCGGATCGCATAAAATTTTGTGGAAATATAGCGCACTTAGGGGGGGGGGGCAAATGCCTGTTATTTTATTCGCCAGTTTGGCGAACTGATCACCACCTATGTGAGAAAGAGCACACTTCTACAAATTTTGCTAAATTGGCTCGAAATTTTGCATGAAGGTAGTCTAAGTCAGGGGACAAGAAATACAAGAGACGATTTTTTATTTTTGCCAATTCCGCGAATTGGTGAAATTCAAAAGTTAGCCAAATTTTCGCCAAGAAAAATTTTCTCTAATTTTTGTATTCTTTATGAAATTTTAAACACTGGTGCTTCCGGTACATCTGAGTAGAAATATGATTTTTCAGTTTTTATATGTTCGATGGATTTGATAGATGTGGATTGAGTTTGGAGTTGAGCATGGATATATGTAAACTAGATTGTAACTAGACAGAATTCCTCTACATAGCGGAATTAGCCCACTTGCAGAAACCATTAAAGAAAATATTTGAGCTAGATTATCATCAAAAAGCTCAAAATCACACAATACCCCTTCTTTGACGTCGCTTTGGCCCAACGGGTTCAAAATGAATCCCAAATTCCCTCCATTTCTAAGCGTTTTCGAGATATAGTCAACTTCCTGCTTTTGATCGCGACCCAGAAGGTCAAAGTCACCGAGGCACCTCTTATGTAACGCTGTGTAGGCCGAAAGGGTCGAAGATGAGCTAAAAATCTCTAACTGTTTTTTAGATAATGGTCAATTTCCGGTTTTTGACCTTGACCGTGACTCAGAAGGTCAAGGTCACCGAAGTACCTCTTATGTAACGCTGTTTAGGTCCAAACGGCAGAAAATGAGCTCAAAATCGATCCATGTCTAACCGTTTTAGAGATAATAGTCAACTGCCAGTTTTTGACATTGACCGTGACCCAGAAGGTCAAGGTTACCGAAGTACTTCTTATGTAACGTTGTTTATGTCCAAAGGATCTCTGCCAGTTTTCGAGACAACAGTTAACTTCTGGTTTTTGAATTTGACCCTGACTGGTGAAGGTGAAGGTCAAGGTCACCCAGATACATCTTATGTAACGTTGTTCAGGTCAAAGGGGTCGAAAATGAGGTCATAATCTCTAACCGTTTTAGAGATAAGTCGGCCTATCGTTAACAGCACATGAGGTTAAGTGCTCTGAGACCTTGACCCTCAAGATGAAGATTCAGGATGGAAGATTGCCCTCTACTGAGTACGTTTTATATGTTCAAACGGTGATTTGAATACATTTTATGGCCACTTTTCGGGCTTTGACCTTGACCTTTGCCTTTGCCTACACAATTTATATATATAATTATAATTATCGGAATTATCGGAAAAACAAACAAAAAAAACATGGGTATAAAAATTCATTTCTTATTATTATTATACAGGGCAAATACTGGCAAAAACGTCTAGCTTTAAGAAAAATACAAACAATACTTTCGTCCCAGACAGTAATATCTTTACTTGCTACTGCTGGACACAATGTCTACAGATATCTTGTGAATATCACATATTAATTTAATGATATCACAAAAGTTCGCGTAGCGATTAAGGCCCTGTTGATATTTATAAATGCATATGGTACACAGGACAATATTACAACAAACATTCCTTGCCAAAGGCTGTTGGAATCCTGCCGTCATCGAAATTTAGCAAGAAATTCACAAAATTTATCAAATCATGTAAGCGGTGATTTAATTGAAAGAATATTTGGTGATGTTTTCTGTAGCAATGTGAAATTACACCCTTTTAACAAAAATTAAAATGCGAAATGAAATAAATGCAACTTAATTTCATTTATTGCCTCTTAAGTCAGGGCTTCAATGTTGATAAAAAGAGAATTCACAAAAATATAGTTTTGGTTTTTTATTTTGCCTTTTACGAAAGTATATTATGTTTCTTGTAATCGGTGTATAAGAGAATAGTGTAATACAGGGGACTTACAAATTGCAGAGCAGTCTTTAATTATATTGTAGTGAAATTTGTGTAGAAAACCTTAGTAACTAATCAATAATATCTATCTTTATGATAAAAAACAAAATCAGATTGTTTTCCTACACAGTCCATAATGCTTCGTGTTATAAGTATTAATATTCACTGCATGGAATCCATAAAGCAGGGAAATTATTCCCGGCCATATTGGTCTTATTGATCTTCGCTAGGAAAACGGTGTGATGTAAACAAAATTTTATATGGAATGTGTGATGCAGGAAACAAACTTAAATTGATAAAATGAACATTTTGGCAAAATAAGTGTCAGTCTACCACACGCAAATTAAATCTTTTATACGGAATCGGGACAGCACGTACCAAAGACAAATCGTACCCGTCAGAGTACCTACCCAGGACAACGTACCTGGAACAGAACGTACACAAGTCAAAACGTACCCACCCAGATCGGGACGCACTTTTTAAAAAAAGTTTAAGGGTCAACTACTCTTGGGTTCATTCCATACCAGTCCACACATAGCTAGTTCACACAGTGATTGATAAAAGAAAAGGATTATCTCCTAATGCCCCTTTATACCAGGGCTGCCTCACCTGTCAGAGTTACAGGAGTGGTAATCCCTGGCCTCATCAACAATTTCTAAGATCCCTCTTCACAGTGCAAGTTCACAGACTGTTGTTCTTCCCAACTGTAAATCCTCTTAATTTGAATGACATCTGGCTGTCTGGCCTGTTGCAGTTACTGGTCATGAATCGTTCGATTAATTGTAGCTGGATCAGTTGTCGGTAGATCAATTGTCGCTAGATCAAATCTGTGGATACCGCCTTGGGGCGTGCTGACCCAGGTACATTCTTTGATTTTTACTGCGCTTTCAGATAAATAAACTACGAAATTAATGCTGAAAAGCATGCAAAAAGTATTTAACAAATGTAAAACTGAAACATAAAACAAAGTGAAATTAAACAGCTTCTTGGTTTTAGTATATTTGTTATAGCAGCTGAAAATGCATGTATTGCGGTAAAAAGTGGTCAACAGTTTTTCTGAAGTCTATAAGATGACCCGGCATCAACTATGTTTTATATTTTATTGTAATTTATTTTATTATAAACACAAGATAAGTATTCCATAGAGCAAATTATTAGAGCAGGTTGTCTTTACTGTGTCGTTTGTATTACTCTGTAACATATGTTATATTGTTTCTTGAATGCAAAAGGGTTTTGCCGATGAATAGCGCATATAATAATACTGTCAAAATTTTTGCATATCTCAATCAAGACTTTTACAGAGAGGACCAAAGGGTAAGATTAATAAAACCAAAGACCAAATTTAGTAGCTTGTTTTCTGTCCTGCTTTTTGCCCATGAGCCCTCGTGTTCACTAAATTTGCTACCGTTCACATTATTTACATTTAGAACAGACAAATATAAAACAAATATTGTTTGTTTCATGAAAGATTACACATGTAGAAAAATGAATGCCATACGTATAAACATATTTGTGAAGTGTTCTAAGTCTATTTAGAACAAAACCAAAATTAGATGAAGGAGAAAATTGTTCTAACTGTGGTTTTAACAGGAAATAGCCTATTAGTTGTAAAATACAGCAGGGTTTCATTGTTATTACCAATAACATGTTTATTTTTACCCGAGAACGAAACCTATACAGTCATTCGTCAAGTTACTGTTTATCTAAGTTATGGTAAAAATAGAGACATCCGATCATTTCTTCATAAATGTCTGCATATTTTCGTTGTCGGTAAGCGCGAAATGGAAGAGAATCAACGTCTAATGTATATGTATTTTCCAAGCATTTTAGCCTTGTGACCTAAGAGCAGTCATGGCGATTAGTTAAAACATTAAATACAATATAATTATTAAGCATAGAACAACTTAGCATAGTACAGGAAAGCGAGGGTTCCTTAGAAAAGACGCAAAATATTCAGTGATACCTGTGACAGTTTTTTCACATTGTTTAAAAAGAGTAGTTAAGAATATTGAAGCAAGCTGTCTTAATATAACAATATAATCCCAGGCTCAGATGCCTTTCTAAGTTGATAAGTTTGCCAATACTAATGTGATTGAATGTTTTCTGTTGTAAGGATTGACAGTACAATTATTGGACTGCCTGTTAGGTGAGACAGTACTGGAAGAACCCTTGTTATTTAGTATTTATGTATGAAGTGACAGCACCCAATAGACAGAGCAAATAGTTGCTGCCTCTCGAGGCCTGTCGTCTTTTATAGTTCAAATATATACCGCAGCAGCTTTTGCAAATTACTGTTACATTGAGAGCCATCTAACAGTGCAGTGAAAAACACGAGGCAACTTATGCAACCCTTATACGTTTTCCGTTTGGGGTCTGTGTTTTTGTGTGTGTTTGTGTGTAAACAATATTACAAAATGCTTCTCTTCTTCTGGTCCGATTCTTTTGAAATTTGACCGGACTGTTCCTTCGGTAGTCCGCACTTAGCTTGTATTTTAAGCGATTTAGCCAAGATTGGCCAACATCTTCGTCACATTTAGGAACACACATAAAATGCTATTCTTCCTGTAGACGATGCTCATTTGCGTTGACGTTTTACAGAAATGTTTCAGTCAACTTCGTGCAACGGGTTTGTGTTTTGTTTGGCGATTTTGAATGAAATGTTGGCCAAAAACGGTTGAATTAAAAAATAACAAAGTAACAAAATGCTGGTACTTGACGCTTCTTCACTAGTCGTATTGTGTGCATGCCGGATTAGTCTAGCGGTTAACGTTTTCGTTTGTGAAGCAACAGGTCGTAAGTTCAAGGGACACCAAAGGTAAACTTTGTCTTTGTCTCTCTTGATAGGCTTTAAATGCCGTAGTTATAATTCTGCCTCCCATAGAAACAGTTCATGCGCATACATAGGCCCGCACTATATTAATTCATATGTTAATTGTTCCGAATGGCAAGGTCTATATTGTAAATTATAATCATTCCTGGGTTTAAAAATGATCAAAGATATCGATGTACGCTGAGCGCATTATAAACGGATTTGAGCAGAATTATCTGATAATTGGTGTATAAAAACCATTTTGTTTCTTTTTTTCTTTCTTTCTATCTATCTTTCTTTCTTTCTTTCTTTCTTTCAGCCTTTCTTTCTTTTTTTCTTTCTTTCAGACATGTTTTCAGTGGAGTTGTAGGATTTTTGTTAATGGTTGGCAAAACCGGCCAAATATTGGCAAAAACAGATAGCTTTAAGTGAGCCATAAACAATGCTGTTCGTCACACAGACCGGTCTAATTGCTGTTGATAGCAATATTGCGAATAAAGTCTTCTATTAATTAAATGAAGACTTTAAGAATTAAATGTTGTCAAAATTAGAAGGTTTTTCACACTTGTAATGTCTTCTCTTTAATGCTTGTCCGCGGATATTCCGCGGATATTCTTGTATGTCACACCCACCATAATGATTTAGTATTATCAATTCTTTTAAATGTAGAATAGCAATAATAGACAAGATAAACGAATAGATTTAATATTAAACAGAAATTGTTAACTTCCATGAATGCAACGCTTAGACTCAAGTGTGTGTGCTGTAACTATAGGACATCAACCACATCCCGATTTGGGTTGGGACAATTTTAAGAATATATGTTGTTTCCTCCATGCAAAGCGTAGGAGGCACATAATGGACTTTTTTCTTTCTGGCTTTTCTTTTACGATTTCTCCCTTTTCCTTCTTTTTTCCCTATCTGTTCTTTTAATAAGTGCGCCCCAATATGCCTTTCTTAGTCGCTGAACGGGACGTTAAACGTCAAATACTCAAACAACACCTACACATGGGCCCCATTTATCGAGATAGTAAACAAGTTCAAAATTTTTGTAGAATTGACATTTCCTAAGAGTATAATTTAAAGTGCAGAATGTGTGCCGTATCACAAAACAACAGAATGGATGCCTTCTAAGTATTTTTGCATTTCTTTGAAATGAGATGACGTTTCAAGCATGTTATAAAGTTACATATAAGTAATATTTCCTTTTACTGCCCAAAGTGAAAAGTAAGGTCAAAGTTTATTGGTTGGTATGGAAGAAATTTCATTTAAAGAAATATCGATGTCATTTTGAATTAACTATGCTCGTCTTATTTTGAAATATTCCCACTCAGTTGCCTAGTCTGTTTGCGACTGAAATTTAAAAACTCTTGTGTAAAGCAACACAAACGTGGCATTAAGCACAGCATTAAACGTCTAAGTTATTAAAGCAAATCAACTTTAGCTCAAAATTTGTTTAAAGATATTGTGTTATTATTTTTCCTCCGCAAGTTTGAATTTTGAGTTTGTTATCAAAATTACAGAGGAATTCATTGCAATTCCTGTAACTTTTTTATATTCTTTGATGAATTTTTGCCTCCTTTAAGAGTTTAACACTAAATGAGGGTCGAGTGACGTAAACACAGATTCATGGAATGATGCCTTTTACAGTTAGAGAGGTTCCCAAACCGTATGGGTAAAAATTAACTTTACTTTTGAATTGTAATGAGGCCGAAAATTTAGCGTTCTTGTAAACTGGTTTTCATGTCTGCCTTAATAGCAAAAGAAGGGTAAAATCCAAGACTCATAGACATAATATCGCTGTGTGGCTTTAGAGCACCAAATTTTTTCGATTCCGCGCAACTTGTCAGGAGTTTAATAGAATTTAGAAGTCAGTGCGTTGTCCTGATAAAGGTGCCCCGTAAAGTAGAAGAAGTAAATATGCGGAGTCTGGGTCCTCTAGCAGACATCAAGTGTTCATTTAGGGTCTTTCAGTTGTGCTTGAGTTTTGACCGCAGTACATCTATTGTTCAGAATTCTGATTGGTCAAAATATTTGTCTCATTTGGAGATGCATTTTATTGACAGAGCTTGTTTTTGTGACGGAGAGTGTTAACAAATAACCTTACATTTGGCTATATCGTAGGTGTTTTAATTGTATAGCTGATTAAGTTCAAGTAGTTAATTTTATTAACAGAAATGAAATGTCTGCTTCATTTCAGCCAACATTTTACTTAGAAGACGTTTTCACTTTTGTTGACGTTTTGACAGTTGGCGTTTTATCCGTCGACCTTTCGGCAGTCGGTATTTTAACCGTCGAAGTTTCATCCGGCATTCGTACCAAACAGACACAGTTCTTATTGAGCCATAGAAGTAGGGTATACTTGACACTGTTACCGTGGAAACATCAAAATGACTGTGTTGCCTAATAGTAGCAGATTTGTAGAGAGAAATGCCACCGTATTTCGTGGCAATTAAATGATCATTTCTGCAGCAGTCAACAGTAATGCTGAAGGAGTAAGCATTGTGTCAAAGCAAAGTTGTATCGTTTGTTATTGGTTGTAGATTCATACAAAAATGCAGCTGAACTGAAAAGGTATCTTGTTCTGTGCATCTCATAAAATGATTAGAAGTATGGTAACAAAAGGCCAAATGAAATACTTTAATTTTTATATAGAAGATTTAACATCCAGGTTCTGTCGGGAAACTAATTTCCCAAGTGTTATTTTGACACATATAAGTTTTACTCCAAAGAGACACGTTTTTTACCCAAACAAACTATGTACCAAAGTTATGTTTACTTAGGCTTTTGTAGTCAGACGCAATACTTTATGCTTATTTAACACTATTCTACGAAATTTCGGGCAAATTGTTTTGATACCATGGCAATTTGTAATGGATAAAATAGAGGCAAATTAACGCTTTGACATATGGCGTTTGTTACAAATAAAACAGGAAAATGCCCGGTGTTCTTTGTTTGTTTGCTTTTATTTATTTATTTATTGCACCCTAGGCTCCGCTGCAGAACTTGATATTGATCGGTTTGCATTTTGTTAATATTTGATGACAATTTTCTCAAGCTGAAACTGCTTTACAAATCACTTACATCCAGAACAATTCCACCGTCTAGCCAAACGCATAATTCTAAATAATTAATATACTTTCTCATTGAAAACGTCGACTCCAGCAATTTAACTACTTCGTTTCCTTAAAATGTAACTGATCTGGTAGCAGATGCAATAATTAGCTACAGAACTCAGCCACAGAATAAAAATAAAGGTTTTAGGGCTTCCTAATATTTATTGTTTGCTAACAATTGAACGAGCCTACCTATGGCGCATCTTACACTCAAGATATTAGCAAGATATTAGATTCCAGGAAAGAGCCATCCGGCCAAAAGTTTCCATCCCGTCGAAAGTCCCCCTTCATTTTTGCACGCCCGATAAAAAGCCCCCCCCCCCCCCCCTCGTGCTTAGTGGTTTGTAATGTACACTAGTGAAAGAACATTTTAGTATTTCTGTGATTTAGAGATTTAAGTGAAAAACGATCATGTGCGATGAAGTGCAAATAAATAGCAAATAAAATATTAAAAAATGGCCAAATTTTCTCAACTTACAGTGAGTCAGTGAATGGAAAAAATAATATAATTGCCTTTTATCGGGTATGCAAAATTGATAGCGGTGGGACGACACAAACACAAAAATTGATCGGGTGGGGGTGGGAGCTTTTAAGCTGGTGTGCAAAATGAGGGGGAGAAAAACATCCCTAAGTAGAACCGATTTCGCGAACAAGTAGCGAAATATAAACTTGTCAACTATGAAGTGTGATTATTGTTGAATAATTTCAATTCAAACACGACCATATGTAGTGAGTGCACTATACATTAGGTTTCAATGAAGTAAACGAAAAACGATATTTATTTTGAAGTAAAGTAAAAGCAATATTTATCACGTGTCGATGTTTGTCGTTGCGTGGTACTCCAATAATGATATTACGACTATCAGTAGGAATGTAACGTTTCGTCTAAGACTAAGTATCTATATCTGATGTAAAATTGTGGATCGAAATATTGGTTTTAGGGGCTATCATGAAACCAACTCAGTTTGACTACAGTTTTGTATCTTAGAAAGTTAAAGTAACGTGAACAGCTTCATTACGAGATAGGCAGATATGGCGTAAAAAAGGGGTCCGACAGACGTCAGGAAAAGACGTCTACGTGACGTCCCGTCTTTTTTCGTTGCAAAATCGACCTTTTTCAGACTTCTTCAGGAATTCGTGAACGTCCGGCAAAGACGTCGTATCGATGTCGATAAGACGTCACTTTGCCTGCTGCCCCCACAGCCAATTTATTTCTCAAACTGCACATTTTAACTTGTACTTTTCACACAAAAGTACACAAAACCACAACTTCTATAACTTGTTTGTTCAATGTGGAGTGAATGCGAATGGCCATTTGGGTGGCAGTGCAGGTGTTTTTGGCATTAAACCCGCGTTATATTGAGTAGCTATCATTAAATCGCAAGGTATAATCCGGCCAAATACACGTGATGTCAATGCATTGTAGCGATCGAATGTAGGAACAGACCCTCCAGGAACACACCCCCCTTTCTCTGGTAGGATCAGACCCCCCCCCCCGGAACAGACACCCCTATTTTATATATAGTATGTCCTGAGATATATTTTTTAAAACTTTGAAATCCACCCACCATCAACCAAAACCCAAGACAAACAGCCCCTTCTTCGATGCAGATCAGGCCCAGTTACCGGAGAAGAGATTCGATCAGCGGACCTCAGTCCTAGAGGCAGTTTGGCTAATCTGCAAAAAAAAAAAATCCGTTCGGCGAAACGTTCTCCCTGCGTATGATAAATTTTCTCAATGGCTCCTTTTAATTACATTTAAATACAAGCAATCGTAGCGTCATGCCGTATGAAGAATGCAGATAGCAGATGACATAGGCATTTGGCTTTGCTTACTTTCTTTGCTTATCGTGTAAAACGCAGCGCTAATGCTAGCAGTGCGAGCGAGTTGGTTTTATGTATAGAATTACTAAAAAATCGTCTGTCTTTGCTAATAGATTTGACGATGAAGATCAGTATCAATCTTCTTTAAAAACCGGAAGGATAAAGTTTAGATCAATTGCTATATCTGGTCTGGAGGACAACGACTGTGATGATGAATACTTACAACGAAATTAGACTTTTGATTATTGGTGACAAAAATACAAAAAATTTATGGAAATGGAAATCAGTATACAGAAAATAAACCGTTATTGTTAAAATTAGCAATAAAAGGATGAATTAATTACCACTTAAAAGACTGTCAGCAATTAAACGATTTGTGTAAATATGTCCGCAGGAATATTTGTACAAAAACACTACCACTTTTCCAAAGTTTCCCTAGAAAAGCAGCCCACCTAATCCAAATTATAAATATTTGACTCACAAAGAAAGCTATAGCGAAGAGCAGTTTAATTGCGAGACTATTGAATTGCGCACACCAGAGTCTGGTTTACCAGTGCCAAGCGAATGGCAAGCTCCGTTTTGGTGTGGGCTAAGTCCTACCCAAGTCTAACTAAAATGCGGCAAACTCAGTGTAATATAATTAAATAAAATCCACTAACAATTAGTGATGTGATCCGTCACTGATGGGTCCGGTTCGGTTCGGTTTCGGTTTTAAAGAAAAATCCGCGGTTTTTTCGGTTCGGTTTCGGTTTCTTCAGACTGTGCAAATATATATAAATTAAAGATATCCCAAGTAATTTCCTGTTTTTATTCTAGAACATGATAAGTAAACACTTTGCTTAACTAAAAAAGGAACAAATCTTGAAGTGTTAAATAATGCTGCGCTAAAATAGTGAGCATTCATAGCAGTTAAAAATGGTCCTGAGAAAAACAAAAATAATGTTAATTAAAAACCGAAAATGAACCCCGTTTTTTCCACAGAGCACGGTTCGATTAACCGAACCGCCACCTTCACGGTTAACCGTCCAAAACGGTAAACCGTCACATCCCTACTAACAATACACCCTGACGATAAATCGCCTGGGGATAATACTCCTAGCTACAATACATCTGGCGATTTGCCTGAATTGGAAAGTGAAGCAGTTTGTCTCTGCAAAATCAAACAAAGGGGGTACGGAAAAACAGCAAGTGAAATAATGGTAAGCGGGAAATGATAAATTGTAAAAACGAAAAACATGGAAAAGTTTCTAAGCACAATAAAAAACGAATGGGGACAGTTGGGACTGAAACAACTGGGACTGGAACTATTGGGACTGGGATAATTGGGGCTGGACATGGGACTTGGACAATTGGGACTGACGGTTAATTTATATGATCTATTTTTGTAACATAGCTTTATTATTAAACTGCGTTCGAAGCCATTTCTAAGGCTCGTTATTGTTCATATGCATGTTCATGTGCATGTGGTTGTTAACCAGTATAAAGCAAATATTTTGGCATGACTAGCTTACTTCATATTGTAAAATGTTGTTTTATTTCGCAAAAGCTTTGAATTTGCTTATCTCCACTTTTAGATGGGTTCCCTTCCGGTTGTGTATCACCACACAATAGAAATGAACCTTTTTCTTGCAGTTAGAATGGTCAAATTCCACTCTCCATCCCTCGACCAATGAGAATAAAGGAATTCTTTGTATTACGTGTTTGAAGACATATGTCATTCCCATTAAGTGTGGTTTGTACAACATACGTCAGTCTGCGTGCTCTGCATTTTTTTTGAAAAAGAAAAAGTCCAAGGTGCTACTTTAGTTTAAATCAGTTTACATAACAGATCAAGGACAATTATTTTGTTTCCTGGAAGCTGAATAAAATTAGTTCGAGTTTTAGCAATTTTCGGTTCTTGTAACTTCGGTCTGGTTTGCACGTTACGGTGACATCTTTACATAGTCCCAGGAAGTGTGCCTTTCTTCTCCACACACAAGCTACAGGATCGAAAGTAATGTTCTAGTTCCTGCACACAACGGTTGAGTCGGTTGAGTCTTCACAACCCGCATGCCTACATTGACTCCAAGCTTTACACAGCTGACTGTGTCATCGCGGAATTGGCCAGGTTTTGCTGTGGGTTACACTCCTATGGGACCTAATAGTCGCACCAGGATTCTTTAGACTCGACTGTTCTCGGTCCTGCTGGAAAGAAGCGTTTTCAGACGCTTCGGGTGATTTTTTGGCATTTTTAGCCAAGTGCCCATTCATGGCATCGCAGAGTGACATAGATATATCTACTGGTGACATTTGCAGTTAATTTATGATTTTCTCTTTGCTTGCCTTTCAGATATGACAGAAGCCAGTATGCTGGATTCGCTTACACTTCTGCAGTGCTCTCATCCGCCTTCAGTACTCAACCCACACTCGGTTTGTGATCGGTGCAGAAGAAAATGTGGTTTACCTTTCTGCGACGAATGGAATACCTGCACTGAGTGCCCCAATCTGTCAGCGAAAGAGTGTAAACTTATTTATAAAAAAGGATAATAAACGATTGCAGAACAGTTAAATGCAAAGCCCTGTTCTTGATCCAATTTATTACTCCCAAGTTTGTGGAGGAAACCATGCGGAAGGCCAGTTCGATGATACTAGATCAAGTCTCCACGCCCATCAAAATGGATACGGGATCCGAATCCGATGCGGGCATTTCTGGCAAAAGGGACAAGAAACCACCAAGGAGAGTCTCTTCCGAAACAGTGGCTGATATAGACATCACAGAGGGGAAAGAACTGGAAAACCTCAGGAAAGTATGTTCAATTACCCCCACTGATCCCAACAGATCGCACGATGGAACGGAACAGAAAACCAGAACCTCCCCCGAGGAAGTCACGGTCACTCACACGCGCTCAGTGTCAAGTTTTGCAACAATAACGGACCAACTGGGGATCCCATCACAAGAAAACTGTCTTCTTCCCCACGGATACCGCGCGTGCCTAGTGAGTTCTCAGCCGTTTTGTCACTGCAGTCTCAATTAAAGAAACAACTGCTTGCCTAACGAGTTCTCAGCCTTTTTGTCTCCGTTACAGAAACAACTGCAAGAACTCCAACAACAAATGCAGCGCCGGGAGACCAGTCTAGAAATCAGAACAAGACATAAACCGTCAGCCGCTGTCTCTCGTCTCCCACCTGACCCCCAGTCCTCTCCCCCACGATCTCCGCTAGGCCCGAGCAACCAACCCGCGGAGGTGGAAGTGATCAGCGATAGGGAAACCACAGAGTTCCCCCGTCTGGCAAGTTTCGGGTTTAGCGGACGAGGAGGAAAAAGGAAGAAGAATTGCTGCAAACAGTCACAGCCTACATAGCATCGATTCCCCT
The DNA here is from genome assembly GCA_949752745.1 of Protula sp. h YS-2021. Lineage (NCBI taxonomy): Eukaryota > Metazoa > Annelida > Polychaeta > Sabellida > Serpulidae > Protula > Protula sp. h YS-2021. The sequence continues at coordinate 37,108,382 of OX457026.1, forward strand.
CAGCCGGAAACGATAAATCTACACACCGTCAGGGGATATTCAAACTCACCCTAGGGCCACACAGCACAGGGATGATCCCAAACCAGACTCAGAGGGAGAAGAGTCCGACGAGGAAACTGGAGAGATAACACCTTCTCTCAATTACGCCTACCCTTCAGAGAGATGGATTACATTATTGTAGCAGCGAGGAGACACCCAATCAGGACGCCCTATCCCCGGGATTTTGTTCCACGCAGTGGGAATACCACTGCCTCGATAACATCATCTACGCTGGTCTCGGAAGACGTGCCCTTTCGAAACGCCTTCAAGAGATCGCTCGCTTGGCAAACGTCGGATCTCTGTCTTTCGACAAGGAGGATTCACCCATACAGATGACTTCTCAGACAGCTCCTCCACACCAAGACGCTTTTATCGCACTGCCCACCAGTGGTGTGGGCATTGCCAATGATATAACAGTTCGATCGAACGAGTTCAAAACGATGGATAACAGTGAGGGCTGCACCTAATACCGTTTTCACGCCTCGAGATACTGCCCTATGAGACCGGGCCCGTATTGACCCTCAGACGAATTGATTCCGTTAGAAGCACCAGAGCAACCCGCAAAACGAGCGTTTTGGAGGCCTTTCGTCCGCAGTGATTTGGACATCCCATTAGTAGAGAAGGAGAAGGACGCTAAGACCACTGAGACCTCCTACCGACATATTGTCAACATGATGTCCTTTCTATCTTACAATGAAGTCAGAAGTCTATTTTCTATCTTACAATGCCTCCTAGTCGCAGGCATGGGTAAAAATGGGGGACCTCCGTCGAGTAGTCCGGTGGCTCAAAAGCGACCCAAGGGGTCACAAACTACCCATTTCCCTAGCGTTTCAAGCCCCAGAAAACCTCCATAGACTTATAGTATGCAGACCTCCAAATCTCACTACTCCGCCAAAACGTTTCTCGGCTTCCAAGTAGGTCGAGAACGGCTCTGGTTTCGGGCACTTCCTTTCGACCTATCCACGGCACGGTACGTGTTCTCACAGGTACTAAAGTCATGGGCCCACCTTGAAGGCATGTTAGCTTTCAATATCTAGACGAATGGTTCCTGGCTGTCCAGAACAAACGAATTCTCCGTCAGCAGACCCTAACTGTGGTGCACAAAACCCTGCAGGCAGGTCTCGTGGTCAAGCTACCCAAATCTCCCAAGCAAGACATTGCCTTCCTCTGAGAGAGACTGGATCTGGAAAACGCGAGGGCCTTTCCCGCCGAAGAAAGACGCCACAAGATCACCCAGGCCACGAAAGGGATCCCAGTAGACAAGAAGGTAAGACTACAAGCAATGGAGTCTCTACTAGGCCTCTTAGCAGCAACCACAAAGACGGTCCCATTAGGCCGCCTACACTACAAACCATTCCAGAGACAGATAAGGCTTACTCTGAGGCAAAGAAGATCGCCCCAAGCAAAAATGGAAGTATCGCAATCAACCTTGGCTCCTCTGCGGTGGTGGTGCGACCCTCTAACAATGTCCGAAGAGTTCCGTTCCCGGTCCCGCCGTCTCATCCTCAACCCTACACAGGTACCACAGCAATTGGCTGGAATTACGAGTAGTCTGGATAGCCCTAAACAAGCTGAACAGCCTACTCAGAGACAAAACAGTGTTAATCCTGTTAGGCAATTCAACAGCAGTAGTATACTTAAGAGGCAAGGGGAAATGAATCCCTTTCTCTATCAAAACTGGCATTCAAGATTCTTTCCTTCGCCTGACAGTGTCACATTAACCTCATAACCTCATAACATTACCCTTATTTAGCGAGGACACTCAATGTACTGGCAGACCTAGCCTCCAGAAGGGGTCAAATCGTCCATACCGAATGGTGTCTAGCCTGGTCGTCCTTTCAGTGGTAGATAAACCAATCGCCATGGGGAACTCCAACCCTAGACCTATTCGCAAACTCCATGACGACGGAACTGCCCAGGTTTGTCTCCCCCTGCCCAGACCCCCTTGCCTGGGCAGTGGATGCCCTCAACTGCCAGTGGCCAGTACTTCACGCCTTTCCCCACAGACAATCCTGCTACAAGTCCTACAAAAGGCAATCGAGCTGAGACCAAAGTCCCTGCTGCTAGTAGCTCCATGGATGTCGGAAGCTCGTGGTTCGTCCTACTACTACATTGCAAGGTGAGCAAAGCAATCCTGATCCCATGCCACAAGAAACATCTGTCTCAGCCACATTGGCAACACTTCCACCCAGCCTTCTACCTACTGAACCTGCACCTATGATGCCTAACCAGTCCTTAGAAAAGAAACGTTTCTCCAAAACGAGAGTGGATAAAATGGTTTATAACCAAAAACCACCCACGGCAAAGGTGTGTAGTACAAACTTATCTCGTGGTCTAAATTGGACCCGTTTCGGGCCTCTCGGCCAGTAGTAGCAGACATCGTGACCATCTGTTTAAAGACGAGCGTCTAAAACGGGCTCCGTTGAAGGGTACAGGGCCGCTATAGGCTCTAGACTCAAGGCATCCACAGGCTACGACCCAGGGGAAGATTCTGCCTTATTCCAACTTTATAGACACTGTAAAGTGGACTTTAACCCTAACACATCCAACATAGTAAAATGGGATCTATCATTGGTTCTTCGTTGTCTCCAACCAGCTGACAGCTTTGGGGAAAAGGTAATATGCTACAATAAGGTTTATGCTTTTACTAGCGTTAGCATCAGGCAACAGTAGAAGCAAAATCCACACCTTGGACAGAACGGCAAGCAGAGAAAATGGGAACTGGGATAAGGTTTCCCTCGTCCCAAGAGCAGGATTCATGGGAAACCTTCGATCACATGAACCTACCACCCTGCCAAAAGAACGGATTCCTGAGGGATTCGTCTCATTGTGCCCCGTGAAAGCGCTGCGCCAGTATCTGGATATTTCACAGGCATATAGATCAGAAAAGCAAAAAGCACTTATCATTTCATATCAAACAGCACTATATGGCAAAATTTTAAAAAAGCTCTCTAAACAATTTCCACATATATAAAAGAGGTCATTCTAGCCGTTTACGACGGGACACAATCAGACGCAAACCTTCAGTTAGAGTTAACTATTGAAGCACATTAAGTTTGGCAAGTTGCGAATTCTCTTAGGGCCGTACATAATCTCTCTCTCTCTTTCTCTCTCTCTCTCTCTCTCTCTCTCTCTCTCTCTCTCTCTCTCTCTCTCTCTCTCTCTCTCTCTGATGCACTCAAAGCGGAGCCTCGCCCAACTCAAATACTGTCTCAAAGATTTTTCCCAAGACTAGCTTTTGGGTGTCTACTCTTTGAGACCCTTTACAGCAGCAGAGACGACAATTACAACCTAACGTCTTTTGTTGCAGACCACCCACTCCCATACACAAGGCCAAGGAGGGGCAGAAATGTAGATTCCCCAAAGGCCGGAGCAACAACCAATCCAAATATAAGCAGTAACGGCGCCACCAGTAAACCAGTCTACTTCATCACGAGCCTTTGAAAACCAATCACAAACTCACAGTAACCCACCAGTGATGGACCTGGGAGTGGTCTTATGTATTTTACTCAAGAGACTATTTATAGGGACGTTCACTATAAGCCGCTTTCCCGTCTCATCGCTCTCCTCAATTTAAGGCCTTTTCTAGATGCAGTCTAGAAAAAAGGGGGGCCATAGGTCTCCCCGCCCTAACCTGGAGGGTAAGACGTGTCATCGGCAGGACCCATGAGAGAGGGAGTACCATATAGTGACCGTACCACACGTACCTATGGTTCCGCTAATGGGATCTGAAGCAAAAAAGCCATAATTAGTGAATTTTTTTCACTATTCTTTATTTAGTACGAATAATTACATGCTAATGAGCTTCTAGTCACTACAAACTGTACGAAATCAACAATAATTTCGTTAAAAAGTAAAAAAAACAGCTTGTCAAACAATTCAGTGCCAATGCCATTAACTTACTCAGGTTTTGGACAGCTAGCATACAGTTATCATACACAGTCAGAGGTAATATCTCCTGTGTCAGCTTTTACTTATGTAAATCATGTTTTAGATTTACTTTCTATTTTTGTCATAACAGATACAATAAAACTTTTTTTTTAAAGATTTTATAGGGCACAGAGCATCGAGTATCCCAGGTCGGAATCCATCCAGTGGGAGGTAGGCGGTGGATGGTCAAGGATACTCAATCGGTCAGCTTGCAAGTCAGTGACAGAACAGAACCCATCTCTACTATTTGTTTTAGTGTTACCGAAAGCTTTGTTATTGCTCGGGAGCGTCCCCCGACCAAATCTTGGAAGAAATAAAAAAGTAGAAATTAGTTTTGAATCTTTTACTTTGGCCTCTAAAAAACTCTACTTTCAGTTACAACGCACTCTTGCGAGTTATTGAGTAATTCGCGAATTTTTTCGGGCAGTTATTCAGAATAGCAGGCTACTCGGCTCCGGACTCTAGTCCCATCTAAAAGTAGAGATAAGCGAATTCAAAGCTTTGTAAAGTAAAACTATCGTTTTCTTTTGTAAAACGAGCTTTTACGAGTAAAAGCGCAATTCGTGTTCTCCACTTTTAGCCTATTCTCCCTCCCATCCATCTCGCAACAAGCCTGGGTGAGTTGATACCACCTAAATTGGGGCTTAAGGGAATGACATATGTCTTCAAATGACGTAATACAAAAAATGCCTTCATTCTCATTGGTCGATGGATGGAGAGTGAAATAGGACCATTTTAACTGCAAGAAATAAGTTCATTTCTATTGTGTGGTAATACACAACGGGAAGGGAACCCATCTAAAAGTGGAGAACGGGAATTGCGCTTTTACTCATAAAAGCTCGTTTTACAAAATAAAACGATAGTTGTGAACCTTATATTTAATTATTTGCTATATGTGTTTCACCATATCTTACGATAATGCATTGAGCTTTGTATTTACTAAATGAAATGAAACAAATCATACTTCAACCATTAATTACATTCAGTCAAACGTAAAGATGAGTGTTCATACATAAAAACTTATTATAATGTTCAAGGAAAAATTTCCTAGCAATTTCTAGCACTATTTCCAATATTGATAAGTTCACATTTCAATTCGCTTGATGAATTCCCTAACAGAATTACTATTTTCTATTTTTCGGCACCAGTCAATCACACTGTCAGAGCGCAATGCTTTGATTGGCGCATATATAGATTATGTCACTAGCGTCAGCATTTAATTGATTTATGTGAAGTAGGTTAGACATGCCAAAATTCTGCTCTAGGCTGGTTGACATTAACGAAAGAATCAACACATCATGAAAAAAATCCTATAAAAACAGTCAACGAGTTGTAGAAAAAGCGCGCTCAGAACTCAATTTAATAACAGAGCAATGTCACAGAAATGAATCAAAAATTAACCTTCAGTCCCAGTTGTCCCAGTCCCAACTCCAGTCCCAATTGTCTCTCAGTCCCAATTGACCGGATACCAAGAAAACACAATCCACGTTCTGAACTTTTCTTTAATTTATCATGTGACCAGTTCTCCTACGTCGACAGCAGAACATAGCCAGTCGGATCACAACTAAGCATATCATGAAACTACTATCGTAATACCATTTTCTTCTCGTAACAGCTACACTATTTTCCCGTTACTATTTTTTCCTACACCCACTGTAGTGTTTGTTAGAAATTGAAACAGCACCCCGATCCTATTCTCTTTATCGAATCAATGACCTTTAGACCAGAGACATTTCGTCCAGAAATGAAAAGTGAAACATTTGGGTCAGATGGTTTTTAAACATTCATTTTTATAAAGATTCTTTTATTGATTGTTCCATATTATGTTTATGTAACTGTTGTTTAACCCACCGAAAAGAGCACGGACACCAAACGAATTCTGTGTCTTCAGTTGTCCAGGCAGAAGTCCAGCATCACTTGTCCATGCGGCACTTGTCCTGTACCCGAAGAATGCAGCACTTCACATGATCTAGTAACAGTTACCCTGCCCTCAAATATTTCAGAAGTAATAAACCATCATAAGTAATTACTGAATTCAATACTTTTCCGGAAATTGTCGAGACATGTTATTACAACCCGGAAGTAATTATGGCATTCCTACCCTTAGTTTACTTTCAGCATCCATAATGTCTTAACTGAACCTAAATTGACGAAGGCAAATATCTGCGAATGGAAAAATTCAGGTTCTTGAAATCAAAGCCATTTCCTAAATTTTTGCCAAGAAAGAGTGAAATGCTTAAAATGCCAAATAAAGTGGTACCATTTTAAAGTTGATTTTCGGAGATTTCATCTTATATTCTGCAGATATCTCTTATATTCTACAGATGTCTCAGATAAACGCCAGCCTGGTATTCACAAAAGTTGAATGCGTAGTTAATTGTAGTCCTAGAAGCGAAAATCGGCTGATCTAGCTGTATCAGGAAAACTTTTTGGCGGATATTTGTTTGTTAAATAGGTTAAAATTATTCATTTACTTTCGGATGTTCTGGTTGCTGAGGAAGCAGTAACGGAATCAGTTGAACGTTGGTCAATACAGCCATAGATGCCAATCAGGAGTGAGGGATGGAGTTGAAGCTCTGTGAAGGAGTGGGGATGATTCTCTGCGAAAGGTAGTGAGCTTGAGGGGGGCTACATAAATAATGTGTTTCTGCTAAAGCTCTTTAAGAACTGGGAAAAATCCCTGAAATATGTGGCGACAGCCAGGCTGAAAGAATAATTGCACAGAAAATGTCAATAAAAGCGATTCAATATCCTCAGTGGTCTTTATAGCGAAACTGACTTGGCTAATGCCATTTTCTTATTAATGCTATTTAATGTTCATTAAAGGTGTAATTCATGAAGGGTCTAAGATTCACGACTCGAATGCACTAAATTGCCCATTTGAGGGAGAAAATTGAGCACCTGCAATCAATTTTTAAGTCGCCTTTCGTTCCCAAGATGGCACTGGGTGCTTCAAGTCACGATAATGCTCAAAGGCTATCTATTTTGTAATGCAAAGAGTTTGACTTGTTATATTTCATGTAATAACGCCTGCCTTAACGTAGAAATTGCAGTGGCAAAAGAAAAACAATCACAGTGAAACTCCTCTGCGAAAATTTTCAGAAATAAAAGCATCATACAGGAGAACGCCGGAGAGGACCACCCCGTGAATGGGACCATCTCACAGACAGGACCACTTTTCAATAATCACGTTCAAGGCAGTTTTCCTTTATGGAGAATTCCATAAATTAGATCATGCTGGAAACCGGACCACTGGACATCACATTTTCCGGGCTTCTCCTGTATTGAGCCCCCCCCCCCTCAAAACCCCTCCCACAAACAAAGAGACGGACCTTTTATTGACCTGAATGCTGTTCTCCTGTTCTCGGAATTTATCTTTTTTCATAGATATTTCACTTCTCACTGCGATTTAAATAAATAAAAAAATCGAACACAAGAACTTCACCCTCATCCATGAACTGCACGAACCGGTGATTGACATAACACAACCTGTCATGCTACCAAAAGCGAACGAATTAAATGAACAAATAATCAAAAGCCGGAAATAGTTCGATTTTCTGATTAACATCATCACATAAACATGAATAATTTGGTATATTTACAATTTTGACCACTTTGAAAACGCTCTGATGCCGTTTTTGCATCGCGTGGTTGAAATTTATGTTTTACCTTGAAAACGATGCCGATACGAGGTCATTCAGATCTCGCTGAAGCGCCAAAAAGCAACCACGTTTTGAGGTCGCAAAAACGACCGGAAATAGTGCAGTTAAACCCACTAACGTTAAGACAGCGCTGCAAGGCCGTCCGAATAACGCATATATTGCAATATCATTGTTGAATCAATAAGATATTTCTCCGATCGCAAAACCTTTTAAGACATCGCTTGGTTTTGAAAAGCAATGCTAGCTCGTTTTGAGATTGGAAAAAGGAGCCAAAAATTGCCATGAAGCCACGATGTCAAGAAAGACCAAAATCACGTCACAACAGTGTCACTTTGACATCGATTTTAAAGTTGCAAAAGACTAGCGCTTATTATCGCCCACCAGAATTAAAGGTATTTTGAAAAAGTGTAGAAGAAACTCAAATCTAATGTGAAAAAAAATCGATTTTTTCTGGCAATTGGTGTTTTTCCTCCTAATAGACCTTATTTCAAATTCGAAGCTCTTTCGTACATATTTTGCAACAGCGGCTAATTTTGCTAAATAACTGACGCTGTCGCTGTGACGTAAAAAGGCCAAAAAAAAAACCAAAAAAACGAAGAAATGTACTGCTCAGTTTCAGTCAAAGACCAAATGGCAACCTTCAGAACTACGACCAATCGACAATGAATGTTTCCTTTTTAGCTGTCGACTATATATCTTTCGAGTTTATCAAGATACAATATGTGTGTGAGAGGTATTTGCATCTGCGCTATTTATTTTACTGCTATATGACATCAAAATTGCCTAATGATGCTCAGAAATAAAATGTCTTATTAAAAGTGTATTGGGGACGTCTTTCATTTGATGAAACATGATCTACTGTGGTATTCAAATAAAGGCAATTTACTGAACATGCTGGCAGCCTGCCTGACGAATTCTTTGATGGTGCCAACAGAAGTGTAAATGGGAACGAAAATATTGCAAACGGATTTAATAATTTTTTTTGTAAATGTAGTACCAAATCTTGCAAAAAATATTCCCACACATGAACATAAAATGTGCTTAAATATATGAATGAAAGAAATAAAAACACCATGTTTTTATCTCCCGTTAGTGAAAATGAATTATTAAATAGTGTTAATCAGTGTAAAAGTAAAACATCATGTGATTGTGACGACTTGAACATGAAATTTGTAAAAGATATGTTTCCTTATCTAGTTAAGCCGTTCTGTCATATTTGCAACATTTCATTTGAAAAGGGTATCTTTCCAGATAAAATGAAAATCGCCAAGGTTATTCCGTTATTCAAAGCTGGAGGTAAGAGAAGCTTCAATAATTATACAGACCAGTGTCTCTACTAGAGCAGTTCTCTAAAATCTTAGAAAAATTATTTGATTCACGAATGCAAAACTTTATAGATAAAAATAAATTGGTAACAAATAGTCAATACGGATTTAGGTCCCAACACTGCACTTCTTTAGCACTCATGGAACTTATTGAAGAAATATGCACGGCTTTAGATAAAAAAATACATGGTGGGTATATTTATAGACTTGAAAAAGGCGTTTGATACCATTGATCATTCTCTATTGTTAAAAAAATGGAACATTATGGAATTCGTGGTTTATGTAGTGATTGGATTAAAAGCTACTCATCAAATAGAATGCAGTACGTACACCTTAAGGAACACAACTCGAAGCTCTCTCAGATCTTATGCGGTGTTCCGCAAGGCTCTGTTTTAGGTCCCAAATTTTTAATATTGTATATTAATGATATTTGTAATGTTTCTGAAATACTTCAATTAATTCTTTTTGCGGATGACACGAATATCTTTAAAAGCGGTAATGACTTGCAGTCATTATGTGATGATATTACTAATGAACTGAGTAAATTGAATATATGGTTCAATGTTAACAAGTTGTCGTTAAATGTTCTTAAAACTAATTATATGGTTTTCAGTAAAAGGTTTATATCGACTCAAGTAAAAATAAGTATCAAAGAGCAGTTTCTAGAGATGGTCCATGTTACTAAATTTTTGGGTGTCATCATAGATGACAAGTTAAATTGGTGAGTCAAATAAATAAGGTGGTCAGTAAGTTAGCGAAGTGTGTTGCAGTTCTATATAGGGCAAAAGATTTTCTTAATGAAGAAGCTATGTTAATATTATACAGTTCTTTAGTCTTGCCATATCTTAATTATTGTTCTGAAATATGGGCAAATACATATAAAACAAAATTACAAGCTATTGTTATTGTGCAAAAGAAAGCAGTTAGGTTTATAGCAAATGTTAAAAAATATGCTCACACAAATAATATTTTTTAAGATTTGGTATTCTTAAATTTCTAGACATTGTAGAGCTTAAAACAGCTATTATTATGTTTAAAGTTTTTCATTGTTGTCTCCCAGAAAATCTCCAAAGGTATTTTGAATTAGGAAACGAAAACAAACACTATAGTACTCGTCAAAAAGATAAGTTTAAAATTAATTATAAGCGAACAAGTATTAAAGCTAATTGTATTTCCCAAGTTGGCCCCGGTATTTGGAATAAAGCTATAACTGATAGCAAAGGTCTTTATTCTTTCAAAAGAAAATGTAAAAGTAAGTTGCTCTCTGAGTACAGAGAATCCTATTAAGTCTGTTTAAATATATTCTTAGTATGTTCTCAATCAGTGTACACTATGTATTTTGCAGTGGTAAACTTAAAATATTATCAGATTCGAAGTATGTCCAGTAGCTGATGTAAAAAAATATTCATATCTGTAGATTACTAGCGTGAATAGTTCTAGACAGTGTAATAATTTAGCTTAGTTTTTCATCAAGAAAGAAATGGCTGGCAGGGCGAGCTCTCGAATAAGTTAAACTTCCAGCTCAGCCCTTCCAATCTTCAAACATGTATTAATTTTATCTTACTTTATTCTTTTTCATTCTTTGATCGTTGCGTAAAATTAACCTAAGGTTTTGTTAATTGTGTTCTGTATATAGCGGTTTTGAAGTTGGAATAAAGTTATTTTTATTCTTATTCTTATTCTTTTTCAGACACTGCGACCTTGATTAGCCATGACGTAATATCTAATCCAACAGCGCGACCTGATGACGTCATACTAGAGCTGGATGAATCCCGACAATTACAAAACTCGCTGTTGCATGACAGCAGACCTGTTCCACTAGAAAATCTACGGAGTCCATCTGAATGCACCACAATCTCAACACTTTCCTGCCTCACAAGTCCAGCAGACAAAAGGCACCAGTATGATTTATATTTTGTTCATCACCCAGACGACACCTCCTGGTTGGAATCATTGGTTGCACGACTAGAAGCGGAGCCTCTGAACTATGTGTGCATTTTTAGCAGAGATTTTATTAATGCTAAACCACAGCAAACTTTTCTCACCCAAGCAAATTTTGTTCAGAATATTGTAATTCTAATTTTGTCTAAACAGTTTATCAAAGAAACATGGTGCTACTACGAACCCAGTCTACAACAGTTTTTAGCAGCTTCTGGTGAAACAGGCAGGATAATAACAGTTCTTTTGGAGGATTGTGATGTTCCACATTTGCTAGCCCCATGGACGCCTTTAGATATATCTAAAGAAGAATTTTGGGAAAAGCTGTGTTCTTGTATCAACATGGAGCAAAAGAAACAAAGTAAATATATGCTTACAAAACTCTCTCTCTCTCTCTCTCTCTCTCTCTCTCTCTCTCTCTCTTTGTCTCTTTGTCTCTTTGTCTCTCTCCTTCCTTCCTTCCTTCCTTCCTTCCTTCCTTCCTTCCTTCCTTCCTTCCTTCCTTCCTTCCTTCCTTCCTTCCTTCCTTCTTTCTTTCTTACTTTCTTTCTTTCTCTCTCTTTTCGCTCTGTACTGTCTCTCGCCGAGTTTCTCTCTCGCTCTCTCTATTCTCTCTCCCTCCCTCTGTCTCTCGGCTTCTGTGCATCTTTGTAGAAAGGATTTTGTCCAATAGACATTTATTTGACGTTGTAGAGATGTCAGAAAGCATAGTAGGACGTTTATAGGCGTCATACTATGGCGGCATATTTATAAAAAAAATCAAAATCTACATGTTGTAAATTGTATTTTTCTCTCGATCATTAAAATGGCTTCGCGACAATTGTTGTTGTTGTGCAACATATATCTTTTACAAATTTTAGTTACTGTTTATTCGCGCTCTTTAATTTTTTCTTCGCGTAATATAATTACACATAAAATCTGCCTTTGAAGAATATCTGTGGACATGAGCTTTATCATGAGTTTGATCGTTGGATATCACATCTTTTTGTGAAAAGATTTCTTAATTTTGGAACGCGAAAAAATTAATTGCGGGGCGTGTAAAATTAATGTATGTCAGTGCAAATTCTGTAATTTATTTTCAGAATAATAAAAACCACGTGCAGAAAATAGTATTGACTTGGATGACATAAAAAGTGGTTCACGAGAGAATTAAATATTTTCTGGCATATTAATTGTACATAAACACAAAAGGGATACAAAATTATGGTGGTATATTCGTACCAAAATTTCACGGCGTTTACGCTGCACCATTTAGTTTTGATCGCTATAGTATTTATGTACATTTAATAAACGAGAAAATATTTAATTCTTTCGAGAATCACTCTTTATGTTATCCAAGTCTCTATTAATTTCTGCATGTGAATTTATTATTAAACAAATAAGTCATAGAAGGAATTAATTTTGTCGCGCCCTATAATCAACTTTCAAGAAATAAAATTCGAACGCATGTTACATAAAAGAACCAATTAGAGGAGGTTTTACAAACTTGTGATAAAACGCATGATGCTCAGACAAACATTTTCTTAAAACACAAGACGTTTAATTATGGTGCGCGAAAAAATTACGGCGAAATTAAAGAGCGCGAAATAAATAGTCAAATAACACACGAAATGTAAATGTTGCGCGGTTTAGGAAATTGTCGCGAGGCCATTCAAATGAACGCGAGAAAAAAATAAACTATAGAACATGTACGTTTTGATTTTTTGTACAAATATACCGTCATACAAAATACCTGTCGGAGCGCGAACGTCGTGAAATTTTTGCACAATTATACCGCCATATCATACAGAATAATAACAAAACTGCGTTATCGCTCACCTTATAGAAGCCATGATGTCACTGTAAGCAAAAAGATCGAAGTGGGGATATAAAATATTTCAGAGTGCACAAATTATTTCCTACCCATTTTAGGAAGAGAAACAACGAAAACTTAATGTTATTTTGAAGAAATGCAAGCAGAAGAGGATTATTGCTTCAGTAGCGCTGTTCGCTACGAATTTAGCATGCTGCGCAACAGCGTTCTTATGATTTCCACACAGCGTTCTTCCCCTCCCCCTACCACCCTCCCCCACCCTCCCCCACAGGTCCCCAGGCGTTGCGAAGGGGTACCTTCCTTTGGATATCATTTCAGACCTGATGTCCATTGTGCGACTCGTTGTGACATTTCCAAAGTACTTTTAACTGATTGACAAGAGGTCTTTATGTTCAGATTGGCGTTTCCGTTTCACCACAAGACAACTGATTTTCAAATAGCACAAAAATTGCACTTGATAAAAGGCATAGATCTGTTGCCGGAGCAATTTGTATTGGATTCAAGTACATGGGAAAATAAAAGCACTCTATCTGAAATTTTTCAAAGGGAGGGATCGCAAGTGGAGTCAAACTCATTTTTTTATAGTCAAGCGTTGCAAACACCATGCTATTTCTTTTCAAACTTTGCGAATCTCTGTGACGTACATAGCACCAGTGCTTTGATATGGTTTGCGTGCCCCAGACTTCTAACCAACGCCATCTCCTCATCGCTGCAGCACCATCGCTCATTCAAACATTCAGTAAAAAGTAGGAGTGAAATTATGTTTCACTCTATTTTACTCATGCCACGGTTGAAATATGTCCGGTTGGCAAATAACTGGGAAATTCCGGTTGGAAATGTCCAATTAGAAAATGTCCAGGATTTAAAAATACAGATGAACTCAGTGATAATAGAGACAGCTGTAACTACACCCCTGACCATCTGTTGTTAATCTGCATCAGCGAACATTCTCCATTGTTTTTATTTTGTAGGAGACGTTTCACGAAGTGACTCAGTACAGACATTTAGCAGTCCGTCTTCTGGTGAGCTATACACAAGTCGTTGAGCGAAAGTTTCCCTTTTACTTAAGAACTTTAAAGAAACCATATTAAAGTACAAACATTAGCATTTAAGAAAGTAATTTCGGAAATTTCACAGGCTATCATACATAATTTTCATAAAATTTCTGGGAAACCTCGAGATAAGAACACACATATTTCTCCAAACCCTTTTCTTTTATTGTAATTTTGTAAATATATCGTTTCCATTGACCCAGATTCAGCGTAATATTAAACTTCGATAACATTTATCAGATATTAATATATCTCATTTCCAACACCATTTGTCATAAAAACCTTGAGATAAGAACTTGACTTGTAAAAGCAGATTTTTTCATATTATTTTCGCTTATTTCTCGCCCTGCTTGTAAGGAAATGGCTTCCATTTTCCCACAATTCACTACACTCTTAAAGTTTGGGTAATAATTATCAAATATCGACAGAGTTCATTCTCAAGACCATTTGTCCCACTGCAGCTCGACGTAACAACCACACAAACGGCAAGAGGCAAAAAATCATTGGTTCCCCCTGATTAAAGTAAAGCCTAAGTTTAATAACTCGTAAAATGTGAATGGAGTGGATTTCCTGCGGCATTTCCTGAAAAGCAGAATATTTTAGAAGCGGAAGCTGTTAAGCATTAGTTATCTCAACTGAAATTATTCGCACAAACACAATCAGAATAATGATTACCCTGGAGCAATTTTTACACAAACCCCAGCGTCCGTAAATCATGGTTATGAAATTATTCGATTTGTCTGTATTTTAAAAATCCCATTGGAACCAATCTAGTTTGTGAACAACATTAACAACATCACCATAACACAAATGTTTTGCTCCCATTATATGACATGTTTGATGTAACATCTTTTTCTTTTTAGTTTTTCAATGGGCAATAATTAGCACGAATTTGTAAATATTTTTTTGTTAAACGAAATGTGGAGCCACACCGAGGCCTTTTGTTCTGATTTTGTTATTTGATCCTGAAAAAGGAATGATACGTCAACGAATCCTTTATTTGACTCAAATTGACTTGTAATTTGGAAGCATGATCGATATACGCAGCAGGTGAAAAGAGAGGGAGGGAGAGAAAAAAAACAAAAACAAAAAACAAGCGTTTCACTCAGACAAAACAACAGTGGCATTAACAAAAGCCCAAGTAACTGGAAAGAAAATCCATGTGCGTTTTCTAAGCGATAGCATTTTTATGTTGAGTCTTGAAGGGAGACACTTCATCAAACTTAGCTCTGGAGAAGCAATACATTACTGTTTGTTTCGCACAAAACGCAAAGACATTAGCATCAACATTGGCTGCAGTGTAAAACAAATAGGGGCTATGTTGCGAATATTCTGGGTTTAACACCTAAAATTGCCACAAGAATTTTTCCAGCTGGGTGGTTATATGGATCCTAGAAAGATAACTTAGCTCTTTCAGAATAAACCTCTACTTTGCAACATAAATAGGCCCAATCCTCTACTGGCTAGGAAGTGTGGTCATTATGAAATATTGATGATGTGTCAATGATTGCACAGTTTCCTGGTTCATATAGATACATTTGCTGTCTATTTGTGACATTGCTCCTAATAGAAGATTTCCTGACCATTTTCGTAACTGAGCAGGAAAACATACACTTAGGAGAGTAGAATTTCGATGTCAAAGTTTGAGATACTCGACTCAACCAAAATAGAGTTTAGTCTCATATGGTGTAGAATAAAAAAAGGTACTGTAACAAAAGTCATCTTTCCAAACACAAAGCGCTTGAACTATGTGAGGCCTGGATGACACCACCTGCTACAAATTTTGAAAAAAAAAAATACCAGCGATTCTTTTATGCTGAAAGTAAGACACATTATACCTCAATACTGAAA
This sequence comes from Protula sp. h YS-2021, assembly GCA_949752745.1. Classification (NCBI taxonomy): domain Eukaryota; kingdom Metazoa; phylum Annelida; class Polychaeta; order Sabellida; family Serpulidae; genus Protula; species Protula sp. h YS-2021. Next base: position 37,123,992 of record OX457026.1, read on the forward strand.
GGAAGGCCCATTATACATTTTGCACGTGGGTCAAGTTTGATTTCCTTGCCCTAATCATTAAGAAATACCCACCTTCTCCCAAAACAAAAACAAAACAAAAACAAACAAAACACACACACACACACATACACACACAAAAACGAAACATAAACGAAACTTTGGTGACGTCTGTTAAGACAAGACCTCTTAGGATTTTGATGTCCAAGTGCAAATCATTTAAAGCAGGAAATTAATAGACTTGCTTTGAGCAATGTTTGCCCTCGGCTTGTTCGCTCTTGACGAACAGTTTCGTGGTAGGGGGCTGTTTGACTGGGCAGATTTCTTAAATGCATTGAAACCCGCTACTGTTTTCAGGTATCCTTTCAAAAAGGCTATTGTACTTTTGTTCTTAACACAATATTAAAATATTTTATGCGACAAAGCATTCTGTTGTGGCGCAACATATATTTTTCCTTTGTAGTTATAATTTATTCGTACTCATTTGCTTCGCAATGATTTTTTCACGGCATATAATTACACATAAAATCTATCTTTAAAGAACATCTGTGGACATGGGCTTTATCACGGGTTTGATCGTTGGATATCACATCTTTGCGAAAAGATTTCTTAATTTTGGAACGCGAAAAAATTATTGCGGGGTGCGTAAAATTAATGCATGTCAGTGTAAATTATGTAATTTATTTTCAGAAGTATTGACTTGGATGACATAAAAAGTGGTTCGGGAGAGAATTAAATATTTTCTGGCATATTAATTATACATAAATACCAAAGCGAAACAAAATGCCTGTTCGAGTGTGAACGTCGTTAATGTTTTACGGTGTAATAATACGGAATCACGATCAAACGAACAGAAAGACTGTTCAGTCATTAAGACGTCGATTATGCATGTCGCTGACGACATCAGAAAGGGTTTGTTTCGTGGCTGAGAATCCTCACAGCTACGGTTTAATTTAAAAGATTTCACGACAGCCAATGGTGTTCTATTTCTAAGAAACTGTTTTCCTTGGAGGTGGATTTGTGGGAGTAGACCATTTACTTGTTAAATTAGATGGTAACCTCACTACGATGACTTTCTCTTCATATATAATAGTGCCAGGACTGTTTCTTAATTCATGATTTAGATAATCAGTGTTTTGGGAAAAAAGTTATGTTTATTTAAAAAAGGTTATATACAAGATTTTTCTACTTCATATCATGTTTATTTGATTAGGGTTTCACAATGGACAAGCCATTGCTGAACTATCAAACACAATACAAGGAACTTGCACAGCAAGACTTGAATTTGATGACGAGGAGGTCCCGGACACACTTGCCGCATTTGATGTTGCAGTTGCGTTGAGTGCACTTTGTTTTAGAAATTATACTTGAAAGATGCCATTATAGAAGTGTTCGATCCAATGGCATTCATTATTTGGCATTTAGCTCAACTTTGTTCTCGGCAACTTATGGTTTTTCAATTAAATACAAAGAAAACCCGGATTTAAATTATTTTTAAACTTGCTACTTACAATGAAACATTTAATCTAATTTGTATTGTTATTTGTATTCTCAAATGATTTCATGCCTGTTAATGCCAAATGTCGATCGCCTTTTCATAACCACATTTTAATATTTTCCACAATGTAACACAAATCTATTAACCATGCAGTTTTCATGCTTAAGAGGCGATGTGCCCAACACATATTTTATTTACCGTTTACAAGTTTTCAAATGTATATTACATGTTAAAATGTAGTGAGTATATAGTAAAATTTCACCACATAGTAAAAGATTTGATTGTTATGTAGTAAATTCGGTTTGCATTTCTTATCAATATGTGGTTTTAGGAAACGTACCATATTTGTGGTAAGCTGTGAGACAGCTACTTTAATTGCTAAAAACAATCAAAGAGCTCAGCAAATTGCAAATTACAAATGATACAAAAGTAGCTTTAGTTTTATATTTATTTCGTAGTTTACGAGACAAGATTATTCTGACATAGTGAACGGAATATCGGGCACTGAAGGCTCACGTTTGCCTTGGGTGTTCAGCGTGCTGCCAAATGTTTTACTTGGATTTGTCTTCATAGCTTGGTGTTTGGCCTTCATTCTGGTGATACTATTACTTCCAGATAATACGTCAAGTAAGTCGAGCAAAGCAGTATTTATCATCAGTTATCATCAGTTAAAGTAATTGCTAAAAGTTAAGCAAGTGTTAATAATTTACTATTTTATGATCATATTCATCTTCGCTGCAGCTTTAAGAGCATCCACAAACTTCCTTTTTGTAACTTGTGTCACAGATTATCATAAAACTTGATGTACTTTTATGTTACTTTGGAAACAATTGCAATTGTTACATGACTAAGTAAATGTTGCAATATGCCCAAGTCAATGACTTTTCAATGTTGACCGGAAGGCAAAAGCCGATGAATATCACTTAAGTAATGTAATAAAGATCTGTTAATTTCGAATCAACATGAAACTGTTATTCACCCGATACAAAAATGTTTACCTAATGGTCAATATTTTACTTGTCAATAATATTTCATGTTGACTGGAAATATGTTTTTTTTTTCTATTTGAGGAACGAATGGATTATTGTCGTTATAATAAATAAATTGATGATGTCCTTATATCAAAGGCACTTCTGTTTTGGTTACTCATTTCTCATCAGCGTGTATAGCTAAGTGTCTGCTGATTTCAGGTACACTTCCTGTGAGGCTTTGTATCTTTACGCTTCCTGCATTATGTATAGTCTTAGGATGTCTTCTTAGATGGAGAAAATTAAACTTACATAAAGATTTGGTATTCTTCATTAATTTAATAAAATAATATAACTCATCAATAATTAACGCTACCTGCATGATGAAGTATATCGTGAAACTTCAAAATATGTTTCTTAAATAATGCCATAAATGCCGCATTCTTTTCGTATTGACTACGGATATTTGTGTTCTAGCTGCATTACAAGTGTATTCTTCAATAAGTTCATTGTATCATCTTCAGTGACATAAGTATATCATGCATTCAATTTGTTTACATTTTGTTACTGAATCTCTGGTTTCAGTTTTCAACAAGGATGTTTTCACGAAGCATTCGTATGAATATGTATTTAAGTAATAAAATGAAACCTGTGATAGTAACGACTGCCAAAACGGGAAATGACACATTTCATATTTACTTTGTGTATTATAATACAGTGCAGTGTGTGGTGGGTATATGTCTTCTTTTTAATTAACATGTCATTGCAATTATGTCAATAATAATGAATTTATTCTGTAAATTGTTTATGACCGAAATGACTTTATGTTGTTATCATTTTTTATTTAATTTTTTCATTTTTGTTATTTAGCGATGTTGCTAAATAGATTATCTTTAAAATGTGGAGGTTTCATCTCCAAGAACTTGACCTTGATCATTTTACACTGTGTCCTGTTCAAATAAAAATACTTTTAATTCTGTAATGTATGTTTTTAGTTTTTAAACTTATAGTTGCCTTCATATTATTTTATATTTTTACAATATTTAAACAGTATGTAAATGATTGCTAAGTTGTCTATTATTTGTGATATAAGTAATTTTAATTTGCCTTGTGGGTGTATGTATTATCATGATATAATATATATAAGTCACTACATTCTCCTTAATAGCTTATCAAAACTCAGCTCAAACTTATGAAACATCACGGATATAAGGCAGTCACATAATACATTATTTTTTCACACTGAAAAAAGCGCTGAACAGATTGGTAAGATTTTGTTTTAGACATCACTAAATCCTTCCTATAAATTCTATAACTTGAACTTGATAAATCACACCTTACATTTTGCACCTCTTGTACCGAAAACATAGCTGTTCCATAAAACTTCAAGCATGTCGATTTTATGGTTAAAAATTTTTATATCTAGAAAATCCCCATGAAGGCAACACAAAACTGAAAAAGCGCAATTATTTATTATTGAGTGGCACATGATGAAGTGCTTAATCACAAATGTTTAGGACGTGAAATACGGTTTTGTTCCCTTAGTCCCTGAAAAATATGAAACCGTTTAAAATAATCTAACAGACCTTAATTAAAATATAAGAGAAGAGAAAATTAAGCTTAAGCGACACTTTAATGACAGGAAGAGAAACCGACAAAGTGTGATTCCCGCTGAAATTTTAATCTACAATCCAGTGGCATATCAGTATCTAAAGTTTACACATTTACCTGACAAGTTTAAAGTTTGAGATGAGTGTGTGTTTTAATTCTTTTTGCATCTTGGTATGAGCTGGTCTTTGCATTTCATTGGTACAATGCTAGAAATTTACTTTTCTTTGAAAGAGACCAATTTAATAAATCAAAACATAATTAAATGTTAATAAGTGTGATTTATTTTTCTCTCGTAACAATTGCTCTCTGTGATTTATTAAAAATTTTCTTTTTTCATGTAGGAACATGTGGAGAGAAGTTTAAGAAAGTGCTCTGAGGGAGACATCACAAAATTGTTGAAACTTATTAATGTTTATACATTGTCATGTCCTTACATGGAAGAGGTAAGTAAATATTGAACGGATGTATTAATATAAACGAAATGTTAGAATATTTATTAAAAGAATACCCACCGATGCATTTGCATATAGTAGTATTTTCTCTAATCAGTCAGTGTATCTTATGGCTTTACAATATTTCTGATTATTTGCTTAGTAAAGTAAAATGTAAAGTAATTATTTAATTTTTACACTCAGAAGACATTGGGCTCCCGTCTGACTGCAATGATGAGTTCTGCTTATGCTGTTAACCTACTTTACAAAAGAATACCCCATTCCTTGGAACAACGACACACCAGACGACGCCAGTGCTTATGCCAGTTTGTTGAAGACTTTTTGGCTTCTTATTTGCCTAGTGTCCGTGAAGAAGCAGATATATTGAATCTAAAATTTATATTCTCTAGATACCTTAACTGTCGACTGCAACCAAATCAATTCGTTCTGAACAGTTTGGGAATAAATATCATTGATATCTGATATAAGCAATATCATAAATTACGTTTAGGCAATTTTTCCTTGAAATATCTTATTTTCAGCAGTGTGCTACGTTCTGTCCATGGTCTTAGTTTTTTTATAGATATTACAGCTGTAAAATAGAATGAAACTTATTTTATGTGTCGTTTTAAAAAAGGTGTCTTAACTAACTAAACCCTTCAAACAACCTAAAAAGAAATTACCAGCGGTTTTATAAAGACAATCAGAACGTATGAATTAACGTAATGTCACATTAGCGGCAATAGCTGAGCACGCGACAGCTAAACATCACATGAAAACATCTATAAAAACTCCAATATTATGTTCAGATCTTAGAATTTATACTTTCTAATGATGTATGTGTTGGTTTTGATTAAGATGGTGCAAATTTAGCATGTGAAGAAACTACGAGAGTGCTAAAATCTATCTTACTGCAATATTGTGCTCCCACACAGTATATATTGTATAGTATCAGTAAAGTAACTTTATTAGATCTACAGCAAATTCTATCATATTTATCACAACGGGATGGGGATTCGATGGATCGACGCTTATGGATTCCATAATGGTAGTATAAAGTGCAAGAATAACACACATACAAATGCAAGTATGTCTTCTCAAAACATGCTTATATGGCAAGCCAATGTTGTTGTACTAGCTTTACAGAAAAGCTTACAAAATATATGCTCCCATAACTAAAAAGAATGTAATCCGTATATTTAAACAAGACACTGTAACTAAAACAACAAAATTTAAAGTAGCAGTTACATCTGCTTTTATTGGATTTATTTTATTTTTTGCAATTTAAGAAATACATTTTCCTTAAAAATGAAATACAAAGCAAGCTAGCCACTACCAAGAGTTTTTTTATATTTTTACAGATTAAATTAAATGCAAACTACTCTTTTTTAAAACCGTATTAGTTCCTTGCAATTTATAGATATATCACTTAAAATTTATGACTTATCGTTTTGTATTTTTATATTCCGCGGACAACTTATTTCATCCCCTTGTACAAGAAGTCCTGAAAAATATTGCATTATCTATAAAATGTAATCAACTAAGAATAAGTCATGAGTCATGAGAGTAGTTGTTTTTATACATGATTGTTATTAATATCACAAAGAAATATTAATTTGATGCATCCACACGATGCTTCTAGACACGAGTATTATAACCTTTAGTCCCACAACATATTCTAACCAGTCATGGACCACCATAGTTTTAACTTATATGTTGAAATTACCTGACTCTTTTTTATAACAAAAACTTCAGATTACTTGTTTTATGTGTGTTTAAGGCAAGCTACACATCAACAGTCAATGAATATTATATTCACCTTACTGTGGTTCGGTAGCTATTCATTATTCCCAGAAAACCGAAAAGAAACCTATAGATAAATAGTTCGAATAGAGAAAAGTGTAGATTACAAAATATCATTATCTAATATGAAAGGAATTTCAGAAATATTGCGACTGAAAGTTCAGCAGAGGACACACTGAAATCAGGATGTAAACTCGTTGAAAACACATTAAGAAGCAGCTATATCAGCATATGAAAATGGTTCCTTTATTTCCAAAAGGAAGAAAAAAAAATGAACTACCCATATTATATTTTACTAATATTGTAACTGTACATTTTTCAGTGAAGTAACGCAATTACATCTGCTGCAAGCTTTTGCTTAAAATATCAATATTTACTGTTTATCAATATATAAGTACTTAAAATAGCAAACACTAGTCTACGAAAAACTGTCTCATAGTACTTAAGTGCATGTTACGTCTCAAAGGGAGCTGTATAACCTTTATATTATATTTATTTAATTCTGTAGCAATAGTTTGTGCTAATCATTATATGAATTTAAAAAATTGCCAAATATTAAAATTGAAATTAAACAAAAACATTAAGATGCATACTTTAATATCACAAGAAAACCTAAAAATTAAGTTTCATCTTCAACACTTGTCAATGATGCGTGATTGTTATTCAGTCAAGCATATAGAATTTAAAAGCGTGAAATGACTTCTAAAATAAAAGACATGTACATCAACAAGAAATAAATACCAGAAACTGGTAAATTGAGAAAAAGCATGGTCTGAATTAGATAAATTAATATGAACAAAGAAAAATAACATCTCCTTTATATTACATCAAAATACGTCAAAAATGATTAAAAAATTACAGGCCTGAAATCATAGTAACAACTGCTGTGTACAAATTCTGTGTTTGCTTATACCTTTACTTTGGCAAACCTTTCGTATTTAAAATGAAGACTCAAGACTATGCACAAGGAAATTGCACGGTCAGTTGGAAATGGCGTTTTACTGCCAAGAGGCGGAAGTATAAAGCAGAAATAGACGGAACATTACAGGTTGAGCATTAAAGAATGTGCCGATTTTAAAACGTTCTATAGTTTACTCGCATGACCGATCTTGAAGTGGCTACCAAGAGAAGCCACAATGCCTCAGGATAAATTGATTCAAACGACGAACTTGCGCAGCCGCTTTCTAGCTCGGGAGAAGAAGGCTAATAGTGACTGCATGAAAGCATAATTATCTGTGAGTGTAGAGTCAGACAATGGCTGCAAGAGCTCAGAATCAGAATCAAGACAGTTTTTTCTGGGGAGTTATCAAAATGAACTGCAAAAGAAAAGAGTCAGGAAATTGAAAGATCACAGTAAAGCCTTCAGGTCACAGTGACTTCTCAAGATTTGTGCCTCACATTTATGATGACCATGGTTTATGACGACCATCGTTCAACCACCAGTCTGAAAATCGTTAGTAGTAGCAGTAGTAGAATAACTTTTGTTATAGTAGAATAACTGTTGTAATAGAACAAGTTTTGTTAACACCGTCTGAGAAAACATTAACATCGTTACAATTAGCAAGGATACCCGGCAACTTTTGAACGAAAATCCAAGATTTCAAAAAATTGTTCCATTGGCCTAAAGAACAGCCAATCAAAATAATAACGTGAATACTCTTTATAAAAACACTCCTCATCAGTTTAGAACAACGAAATTGTTTTTCCCCAAAACAGTACAGCATACTTAACAACGAATGACCTTGAGAAAAATCAGGTTTATTGGAATAAAAATCGAGTCGACCACAAAAGACGCAGAAACTGGTTGACTAAAACAAAACCTATTGGAATGAACTTTTAACCTTTTAACCTTCAGGTTGTAATTTAGCATGGGCTCTGATTAATTTAAAGACAGTGCGAGAAAGGTTATAACATTAATAAAGGCCGAGAATCACATCCTGGGTGACAGATTACGCCACTGGAAGAAATTAGAAGGCGAATTAATTCAAGGGCCACTTTTGAGTGTTTTAGCCAAAAACTTAGGTTACCCTTGTACTCTAAAATGAAGAAGTGACTTTCCAGTCGAATTTACTCTGTCGATAATAGGCCAAGTTTCTTTTCCAGGTCTCAGCATATTTGGATTGTAATCTGATCGTTACATAGTAATAGATAAACCTGCTGTGAAATAATGAAATGCGGATACTCTTGTATCCTAAGATACTTTTGTATGCTTTTTCGTACGATACACTCGGAGATATAGAAGGTGGTGCAGATTCTACCATAAATCGAACAGATTCATATATGCAGCTGAGGGAGTCCCAGGTTTTTATAGACAACAGGAGGGCTTAGGGGTGATGCGGAATTTGGAATCATATTCTGTCAGGTTGTAACTCTCAGTTACCAAAAATTTACAATTGCATGACACCCTCGGACCTTCTTCAAAACAAACCCGTGCATTTCCTTTTTACTTTGTACCAATATACTTATCGGCTCCATATGAAATATTAGTTCCAAAAATATTGCAATTTGTGCAACGATGCCCTCCTTGCACCCTAAAATGGAAATTTAAAATAGAATTGAGATTGACTGAGCTTCAAAGATGAATCTGTTTGAATAATGATAGAATCTACATACCCCCAGGGTACATTCCATAGAAAACCACTAAAGTGTCCAACAAAACAACAAAAATGTTTATTTAATTCTTTATAAGTATGTTATACGAACACCTTGTAGTCAATATAGTAAAACTAACCCTTCAATGAAATCCAATCGTACCTAGACCTGGACAATAAATATGGCCTGCTCACGGCAGGGTACATCAGAATGGAAAATCATTTTGTCAATTTAGAGTGCGAAGATACACCTATATTTTGACCAACAATAAAATGTTTGAACATAAAAAATTAGTGAAATATTACGCAAAACACCTAAATCGAGCTACAAAGTGGTCCTTGGATGAATTCACCTTTTTGGTTGAGTTATCTTTGGGAATAAATCAATATATTAGGACTTATTTATACCAAGGTAACACAAAGTCACACTTTTGCTTAAATCAGTTTTATGTCAGATTTACAAGTTAGAAGAAGGATGAGCTGAATGCATGCGAAGATAAATTTATTATATGTAGTAATTTGCTAAGTACGTTCTATGCATCCCTTAATCGGTCTTCCCATCCGTTTTTGCATGGTAATACGGCAGCGTATTTAAGGTTCGTTAGTATCTCACTATGCGGAGTCTAGCCCCTCTGTGAGACATCATGTTTGGATTTGTTTCGGAAGACGGCAACCAGTGTTTATTTGAGTCTTTCATTTGTGGTTTGCGTTTTGACCCCAGCCAATCAATGATTCTCAATTCAGATTGGGAGAAATATCTTTGTTATTCTGGAGTTTATTTTATTGACACTGTTTATTTTGGGGATGGGGAGAGTTAATAAATAACTAAATATTTGACCACATCACAGGTTTATTAATGCAGAAGTTATTAAATTCAATAAGTTACGTTTCTTAAGAGAAATGTGTTCTTCATTTAACGTCGACGTTTTATCAGTCGTTCTCCGGGGTTCTGATGTATGTTCTACTCAGCACTGTTGACATTTATCTTTTGTGGTTTCGACGCCCACACAGCACTTACATCACGATTTATCACGACTTATAAGGTGGCATTCTCTGGCCTTAGCACAGCGAGATAGGTATTACAATAGAGCACAATATCCATAATATCCAATAAAACTGGCTACATATTTTTTTACAGAATTTCAGTACCGTCAAAAGAAGGGTTATACACTGAAGAAATGTGAAATGGATGAGCAGATGTAGCTTGTTACCCAGTTTTATTAAGTTTTGACGAATTATAAGAAACTAAAGCAATTTTTTAAATGTTTAATTAAAGCAAAAATTCTTGGTAAACACTGAAGTTGGCTTTACTTGGGCCTCGTTTTCTAATAGGGTTAGAATTACATAACCTCGGTTTTTTTTTTAGAATTAGATCAAATTCCTATTTTTAATAAGGCATACTCAACCATAAATCAGACAAATGTACCCACAGCATAATTGATATCTTTAAAAAGAAACAATCACTGACCTTAAACAAGCATGCTGTAGGGATTCTGCCATTTTTGGTAGAAACCTTGAAAAACAGCATTAAGAAATTAGCATTTAACAATTTTTTCACTCCAAAAGCTTGCAGCTTTAAACATTAAGACGGTAATCAACACCAACTAGAATAATAGTTACCCAGAATACATACACGTTATAGTCAGTGTCTGTTTTGCTATTTCGCGCGGAATCCCCAGTGGGTCTGCGGAGTAAAGAAAGGTTATGCACAACAGACCGAACCGCCGTAGAGGTCGGCTGTTGGAAAATAACGAACAAACAATAACGTCTTCCACCTGAAATAAAATCTGACGCGAAACTAGCCAATCCGGAAATTAATAAACTTGTTGTAAACACAGGTGAAAGAACGAAAAATGTAAAGACTGTGGGTCATCGATGCTGCTCATAATGAAATAAATATATCGTTAATTCACGAAAAATATAAGGGAATTATGTTGTATATCAGGATTTTCGCATTTCTGTGCATGTTCATAGTTCAAGGTTGGTATTGCAATACATACAAAGCACAGCGAGATGAACTGGTAGACCTACGAGGGAGGAGAGAAGGAATGGCTACAGTATAAGCGTATATCCAAATTGGTGAAATTGAAAAGACTATCTTCCATAGCTGAAAACAATTTTTATATGCCAAGTATCGCAAAATGAGGAATATTTGAGCCTAAAAGGTTGGCAAATTTTCGTCCGGCTGATTAAGTTTCGTTAGAATTGAACATTTTGTTGTCACCAACTACGATCTACTCTAACCAATTATATATCCTCTCCCTCGTAGATGAGTCTTGCGGTCTTCCTATGACAGCAAGAGTCATAATAAAACTTCTCATTCATGCCCATTTCGCCAAACACGGGGCACGACTTTGACCAATGGCGTGATTTTAGAAAGAGTGCATCATGCAAATGGCCTAGCTCCGAGTAGCTCTGACTTGTATAACATCGTATATATCTCTGTCAGAGCTACGAAGCCTTCCATTGCTCCACTAATAGGGGTCAATTTCATGTGTTCTGAGGCACGAATCCTACATACCAGCCCCTATTATTCAAACATCTACGGAAAGTTCATGCCCAATATGCCCTTTTTGTATCCAAAGATATTGTACCAAGGGCATTTGTACGTAAAGCAAAAAAATATCTAGCAAATGGCTATGTTTCGTACGAGTGCGAAAAGAGGAGCCAGAACAAGTTATCATTACACATTTTCTAAGAAAGCGGGGGGGGGGGGGTATGGCCGCCGGGGGGGGGGGGGGGGGTATGGCCGCCGGGGGATTTTAGTCGGGGGGGGGGGGGGTGGTTTTGGCCTGTTTATGATGACACTGGGTACATCCCAATTATTCACTCACTTTCTCAATATTATTCAGAAATAATGACAATAAAAACAGTAACAATAAAGAAAGAGGATCAACAGTCCCTGCTACCGGAAACGTACAGTTCAGATCGAAAAGGCTTTTTTTTTTTGCGATCCACCAAAAATCTGCGGCATTAAAAAAAAATTTAGCCAATTTCAAAATGTTTCTTTCACAATTTCAATTGAATTACTTTCAAATTTTTATCAGTCTTTGCTAGCAGGTTACTGCTATTTGTATTTTTAAGGGTCTTAAAAAAATTACTTCTTTTACGACCCTTAAAATTTTGCCAAATGGTGGCATTTATCTGTTTTCGAGAATGTGTTGCTTCTTGCAATTTTGACTGAATTTCTTCTAAATTTTAGAAGAATGCTCTTCTAGTGATTTTTTTCAAAACCCCTTTTTTTGGCGGTCTTCCAGAAATTTACAGAATGTCGGCTTTTGAAAAGTTTTAGGAACCCAGGTTTTCAAAATCGTTCTTCTCCTGCATGTACTTTTAGCCATATTGCTTTCAAATTTCATACAAGTTCTCCAGGGTTAGGCCTCCCCTGAAAATTGCATTATTTTTGAGGATTAACCGGAGACTGGGCAAATGATGGCATTTGAATAATTTTACAGTAGCTAGTTTTTAAATGCGTTTGCCACTTTTTGGCGATCTGACCTACTGGATTACCTTTTGATACTTGATTAACTAGATCTTGGTTACGAGAATTTTCAGTTCTGTTTGAACCATGTTCACCTTGTTAATATAGAAGGGGCGCAAAATTTGGCGATTAAATTCCTTCCTTTTTAGCGAATTTTTTGACCGGATCTTTACAACCCCCTGCGGAAAGCAGCTGGTAATCCCGTTTGCAGTTTCCTCTGTTGTCTTGAAACAGTTGTCATAATACAGTAATACTTCATCAGGTGACATTGTTAACTGTTTCAGTGCGAATACAATGCGTATTTCAAAGAGGAAGGGGATGCAAATGGTCAGCTGTTTGTGGGTAATAACAATTAGCAGTCTGCCCCGAACACAGTTGGTGGTATTCCGTGTCCATAATTCAGATTTCCATACCAATAGTCCGGGCTGGTAAAGTGGGAGTCGTAACCAAACCATAAATTGACGGTATTGTCTTTATGTTTACAGTGAACAGCATTGACCCTATAGTAATTATCAAAGAATCGGATCCACCTGTTCAGTATGGAACAACTATCATTGCTGAAAGAGGCAGAGACGTCACGATGCCGTGCTATGTCGAAAACTTGCCACAAAATACCTACGTATGTAGCTTCGAATGGCGGCTTTAGCGTGGTTGTGTGAAATCAGAAATCGACTGAAAGAGACTGATCTCTGGCGCGTGTTTATTTTTTTATTCTCAGCAACCATGTAGTTAAAATGACAAACTCGAAAAAGAAAGTACAAATGTTAAGCTTGCCAAAAAGGCAGCAACGGTAATAACAATAATACGTGTGAAAGTTTGTTCTTTCAGTGGTAAATGTATCAAATGTCTGTATGAAACAATTTCGTTGCAAAGGTTGTTTGGCAAAAAAGCATAGAGCAATTCGGCCAAAGGGAGACGGTGCCGATTTCAACGGATCAAGCCGTAGAAGACAATATAAGCTATGGTAAGCCCGATGCTTTGTCGTTATCCTAGTTTGGGTGTTGAAAGAGATTTTCAGTGATAGCATGGTTGAGAGGCGTGATTACTGTATTGCCGAGAGCGGAAATTATAGTATTGGACAGACACACTTGAGTGAAAGTCTTCTGTTACAATTTGTGTTCATTGCAACTGAAAATCGCAATATACCTATGAGTTACAGTTTCTTCGTTCTGAGTTGAATACAGCGTTTGGGTGTATAGTAAGAGTTTATACCTTTCGCCGAAGCACTTGTTTTTTTTCTATGGCAGACAGGAAATATGCATGGATGGGTACTGAGTGTTTATACTGAAACCAGTGCACCCACCAGTAAAAGTTCTCACGTTGCTAGGTTTCTGTCAGACTCATTCTCTTCTTCGTGTTGTCCTCTGACATAGCGGAAAAAATAAGATAATTTCATTTCCCTGAAAGGTGTCGAAAAGCCAACAAAGTTTACATGGAGGTTGAGAATCCGTGCAGTGGCAGTCAATGATGAAGGCAACTACACTTGCTTCGTGCAGGTGGCCCAGCAAAGGAAAACTCACGTCAACAGAACCCTAATTGTCTATGGTAAATATTAACACTGCGCGTGTTTTTTTTATATACACAGTTTTCTTTGTAAAGTATTTTTGAATTCGGTGACACTTGCTTTTTTGCGGAGGGGTGGTTTCCAATTTGAAACAAAATATTAAAAGAGGTGTTGCAAAAGTGAGGGAGAAGTTTGGCTGGTGTTTTTTTTTACGATATCGGCTTAAGATATCGGTTATGACCGACGAAAAAGATGTGAGCTGTCACGTGACCGTGTTGTGTTACAGTGAAGCCGACACTGGAGCCGGCGCTGACGAGTTCGGACATGACCGTGCGGGAGGGCGACGAGGTAGAGCTCAGGTGCAATGCCACCGGCCGCCCCACCCCCTACATCCAGTGGGAAAGACAAGGCAAAGCCCTCCTCCCGATAGGCATGGAAAAATTTGTGGTAAGAATTGTAGAAGAATCTAATCCCTTGCGTTAAAAGTTGGCACAGAAAGATCATAATAATTATACCTTGACTTTGTGAGAGAAATTATTATCTGCTACTTCCAATTTTTTTTGTTGAAGTTTAACATGGTGTAAGTGATCACGCATGTGTTTCTGTTATAACAGGGCTCCAAGATGCACATCCCAAGCATAAAGGCGAGGGATCGCGGCCTCTATAAGTGTATAGCTAGCAATGCAATTGGCGTCACGACAAGGGAAATCGTTTTGAATGTCAAGTGTGAGTGTTCTGGCTAGTGAAATTGCATTATAAGTAACGACAGAGGTGACATCCGTTACCAGTCCCGTACCGCCAGACCTTGTCACTTTGAAGAAAAAATCTTAAAATTTACGTGAAATGATTTTACCACTTAAAAGAGGAAATATTAAGTCAATGAGTGTTCGAGAATATAAAGTTTCACCCGTGATTGTAACATGCATTACATCATTGGTGTGTCAAAAGGAATTTCTTGCAATCCTTGGGGAATTCGTGTAATTCGTGCAATAAAAGTAGTTAAACAATTTTAATTCACAAAGCATTCGTTCTTAAAACGATTGTTTATCAACTACTGAAGTAAAAACGTAAAATTGTAACATTTCCTTTGTGAAGCAAATAGCATTTCTGCTTTAATATTTTGAAACCTGATACTGCAACAGTTAGTAACTCGTTTTCTTTGGAATTGGTCGGAGTCGAATATAATTCGTGACACGAATTCCCTAAGAATTACATGAGATGGCTAATTGCACAGATTTCCTGCAGCCTATATGAGTTTAAGTGCTGTGGAAACAAGTCGGTAATTGATCGCTCTTCTTTTAGTCAAGCCAATCATTACACCCGTGTTTGAGGAACTGAAACAGAAAGAAGGCTATGTAATTGAGCTGCAGTGCTTAGTTGAGGCCAATCCAGATCCGAGCGAGGATGACATGAAGTGGTATCAGGGAAATTCTCCGATTTCAGTATCAACTGACAGGTGAGTACTTAAGTACTGTTGTCGTTCGTGTCTAAGGATCTTTATTTTGGTGATGCAAACAGTACTTGTAAAATAGAAATATGTAAGGATAAAAATGTGCGCATGTATGTTTTCATATAAGCCTATGTGTCCTTCCACGTTGGCTTCCTTTTAAGACTGAGTTCTTTACACAGGCTGTTGCTTAGATATTTGGGGTGCTCTGTGCTTTATGATTCATTATGGAATAATCAGGGAAATGTGTTCTTTTAACACACTTCCAGATTTGTTTGTCTACTGTTTGTTCTTCTGATATAATGGGATGTATTTATAAGATTTCTGCTTCACCGAAGTGTTAGTTTCTATTGCAAACTGAGACGATGTCATTAAAGGACACCGGTGTGGCTGACGAGAAATTTATTTTAATGCTTGCCAACTGATGACATTTGATCGAATGTTTACTTGCAACAGTTCATAGTACGGTTTACTTTTCTGGCCCATGTTTTAAAGGTACGAAGTGCAGATCTTAAGAGGTGCCTTCAACCGATTAACGTACGAGTTAATCATAAATGGAGTTCGCGAGTCTGACTACGGAGATTACCGGTGCCAGGTGTCAAACAACATCGGTCGCTCCTCGGCTGTGATAAGGCTCTCAAGTAAGTATAACTGCGAGCCGCACTGGCGTGTGCGGACTATTCCCACAATACCATCCCGGGGCCTAACGTGAATGAAGAGTGTGAACAGGGCTGTGGGAGGGCTGTGGGAGGGGGGGGGGGGGGGTCAGGCTACACGCAAGTATGGGTTTTATTGTTATTTGTGAGCTTTGTATTCTAGTATGTTTTGTTAATTTAGATAAGTTTTGGTCCCATCCAACGTATTCTCATATGTTTGGTCATATCGTTATGATGGTGCAAATAAAATCCTTCCAGTTTTGTGTAGCGTGACTTTTGTGATACTTCAAGATCGAGGTATACGTCTGTACTTGTCTACTCGTCCTGTGTACTGCAAATGTACTGGGCTACTTTGTACGCTCACTAGTAATCATGAAATAATGGGAAGGGCGATCGAAGCTCTCAGCGAACCAACAAGCTGGTTTCCAAACCTTGGAGCGTAGGCTTGGAGCATGAAAATGAAACTCATGTGAATGTTTTTTGTGTGTTTCAGAGTCGAATAAACCACAAGATTCGGTGAAATTCGGCAGACCAATTGCTTCGACTGCAACCATAAGCGCCTGTATACCCTTGATATTTGGCGCGCTATTTTTGGTATTTTCCAAACAAAAATTGTAATGGTGTTGGACGATGGTATGCATTTTTCCCTTGAATTTGAATAATGCCGTATTTGGTATTGATATGGACCGAGGCTTAAAGATTTCCATTTTTTTCTAAATCAATAACAACATGCAATTCTGAAAGAGGTATTTATAACGAACGGTCCCAGTGACTCTTGTTTTTGTTCGTGGTCTTCAGGGATGACGTCACGAAGTGAACAGGTTTGTAGTGAACTGTTGAGCATGTCATGCATGACAACTGCGAAGTGTGTATATGAAAATTCACAAAGTGACACTACGCCGCTCGGAATGGTTGTTTTCTCTATGCAAAATACTACACGAATAACTCTTTATAGATCTGTCGTGCTCCTGTTATCGTGTATCGGTTGATAATAGGATGCCGTAGCTTTCATAGATAGATGCTTGATATTTATAGACAAGATCTGACTATCGAGATTTGAACATATCTTTTGTATTGATGCCAAGTTTAACTATAAATTAGATCTGATTTTATTTTATAAAGCATTGAGGGTTTTTTTCTTAGTGCAAATTATTATGTTTTCACCGTTGTCAAGGAACAACACCCGCCCAATCTTCTCATATGGTTTCATACACACTGTTTTACCGTTTTCAAGGCGATAGCAATTGGGAGCCTGTATGTTTGCCACGTGTATCTATGATAGGGTTTGTTGGCATCTGTCCGGGAGTGGGCTCATCTGTCCAGTCTGTCGCCCGTGTGTGCATGCCTGTTACATGTGACTTCGTGGAAACGTTTGGGTAATACTGAAGCCTTCACGCCCCGGCTTTTGTAGCCCTTGTTATCTACAACCGACCCGCTGACGATCAATTTTTTTTTGTCCTTGCGGTCAGCTAAACCCTGGCGTGATGACTTTATCCGAAATAAAAACAAACTTTAAATTCCTTTGATATGTTAATCGAGTCTTTTAACGAACCAAAGGATTGGGGAAATATCTGAAATTGAATATTTTTACGGGCTTTGTTCTCAACAGGGCTGAGGCTGTGATTTTTTGGTTTGTTTGGTGCATACCATGATTCTATCATTCCGCAAAACTGGTGCTTCAGTAAAGTTTCATAGCACGATATTAAATCACTGATATGTTTTCAGATCTGATGAAACATTTCTTCATAGGGTCCTCGAAAGGGTTTCCACTTTATGTTGCTGGGCCAGTCATATGACTTTAGAAAATAGATGCTCCGAAAAGATCGTTACAGGTTTAAGTTTAGACTTGCATATTTCACCATTGTCTTTGGCTGGTCGCATTGGCCGGTTATCGTGACGAGGTTTAAGCGTTAGAAGTGTTTTAAAAATCCTTTACTAATACGATTTACAGTGGCAGATATGCATCTTAAATTCCTATCATATACAGAACCATGGTTCCAACAGATCTGTCTATTAATCTTGTAAGTTTACTCAAACACTAAGTTTTATTAATTTCGTTACCGCAATACATGTGTAAATATGTAAATACATTTCTTTGTCCGCGAATCCGTCATAACTGGTGAGAACCATTTCTAGATCTGAGTCCTTGCAAACACAATTCCTTAACTGCATTGTGCGTATTTAAACGACGTGTATAATTGGAATACCGTTGGCTTATATGCCGATACACATACAGGTGTAGAATACTCTTGTGTGAAAGATCTGACTATTCTACAGGATTTGTTCGATACTAAAATGAATAAATTTCAATTTAAAAAAAGTTAATGTGAGACGCTCGAGTGATGGAATCTCGTCTTCGTCAGTGTGTATTGAACCAATGTTTTTTGAGAGTTTATTTTTACTCGGAACATTCCAGATATTCGATTACATTATTCATGTATATGTGTACGTTTTACGGAGTTAACTTTCACCTTTATGTATAGTAATGCAGCTTTTGATAGATGTTTCTTTTATACGATACACAAATAAATATTTTCAAAGATAAAATATGTTGTCTGATTAAGCTTTCGTTTGAGGCGGATATAGTCAGGCGATTGTTGCCATTCAATAACTTTGTCTCGAGTTGTGATCAATTTTTCCGAGTGGGGCATCAGTTTCGATAAACCAATTTTCCTGTTGGGGCCAGCAGTTTTAAAAGTCGCTCGCTCACACAGACTAGAAATAGGTCTAAGTATTAATACAGGTCGAAGAACCCTTTTTAGCCCAGGTAACCTTTGGCCACATGGACCACTCCCAGTGTTTGGTCTTCTACTGCTCTTTCAGTTTTCATTGGATCCCAGTAAAATTTCGTGAAATATGGCCCGCTTAGGCGGACAAATGGGCATTTTTTCCGCAATTCGTCAGTTTTCGCCAATTTGGCGAGCCGATCAGCGTATTTATGAAAAAACGTATCTCCTCCAACAAAGTTTGTAGAATTTTTGCATGAGGGTGTTCGGGGTCAGGAGTAAAGTAAATTTTTCTTTTTCTTTTTTTTTGTCGATTTGGCAGTTTTCGCCAAAAATATGTTTTCTCCATAATTTTTGTATTTTGTCCGAATTTTTTGTCCCCCCCCCCCCCCCCACCTCCCGATTCGAATTCTGTTTTTTTTCTTGGTGTGATAAATTTTGGGCATTTTTTTCGCTTTGTACGCCTTCCAGTTTTTAATGCATTTGACAGATGTGGATTTCGTTGAGAGTTGGTCCCCGTTTTATGCAAATTATAATATGACAAAGAACTTCATTCGCAGTCGCTTGGTACATGGCTCCATAGAATAGAGTGTGGATAGCTTAAAGAAAACGTCAAGAAGTAATGACGATTTTGCTAACGCCCACATTCAACAACCGAAACCGTTCTTTTCGCTCGATCTCAATCTATCAAGCACCTATGGGGCCAACAGAATGAAAGGGAAGCGTGCAGGGAAAACCAGCCATGCAACAGGGCACAGCTGATAACTGGAGCTCTTCTAAGAAGAGTGGATACGCATACCACGAGAGAATACTCGAAGACTACTACACAGTATGTGGCGCTGAGGTGGAACTATCCCGTGTTAGAACTTGACATTTGAATTTCCAACTCAGTGCTCTCATTAGATTTTTGCTCCTTATGCTTTATGCAGATATACTTACTCGCCCGGCACAAAAGTTAGTCGCCCGGCGCAATTTTTTTGCAAAATTTGTCTGGCCAGCCTCACATGAAAAAAACAACGAAATGGTGTTTAAAATAATCAACAGTATTTACCTGAAAATACTCAGAAAAAATGTTATTCGCCTCTGGGGCGACCAACTCAAAAAAGTTGGTCGCCCGAGCCAAAAGTTGGTCGCCACTGGCGACCGCGCAATCTCAACCCTGCAATATATATATATATATATATATATATATATATATATATAATACGTTTAAGAATAGGGTTATGAATTCTTAAACCCTTAGGAATTCATAAAATGGGCCACGTTAAACAAGTTTTTGCGCAGTGGAGTTTTTAGTCGTAGCGCGGAGCGGGGGACTATAGTATTCGGGTCTGTCTGTCCGTCTGGCGACACTTGGAAGCACAAGTCTGTGCACGCGATATCTCAGCCGCTATTCAACCTTGTTGAAAATAGGCAATGTTTTAGTATTTCTGTTGCCTACAGTGCAACTTTGTGCACGCGATATCTTAGCCGCTATTCCACCCTGGCTTTTGATTTTTGCTACAGTGAAAATATATATTGAAGTTGTGCGACGTCGCATTATTTTTCGATTCGACCAAAAAATGGCGACTTGTCGAAAATAGGCAATGTTTTGGTATTTCTGTTGTCTACAGTGCAACTTTGTGCACGCAATATCTCAGCCGCTATTCCACCCTGGCTTTTGATTTTTGCTACAGTGAAAATATATATATTGAAGTTGTGCGACGTCGCATTATTTTTCGATTCGACCATAGTTCGTGGCGGGGGACATTCATCAGTTTCACTGATAACTTCTTTTTTTTTCTTTTTTGAAAGGGGGGGGGGGGGGGGGTTTGTTGGGGGTGCGATTGCAGGTATCCCATGGTCACAAAAATGTTGCGTTGTATTACATATTGTAAGTTTTCGAGACATTTTGACGGTTTTTCCTGCGAATAATTTTGTGTTTTCTTACAGTTCCTCATTATGAACTTTTATATTGCAAAAAAAAAAAAAAAAAAAAAAATGAAAAAAATTCTTTAAACGGGAAAAATGGTAAATGGGTATTGATGAGCCGTTTATTGATCGGACAGACATGTTCTTGTAAAAACAATAAATTTAATAGGTCTCAATTGAAAGTGTATGATAAAGTCCTGTACACTTACGGTTTGTGGCCGTTCTAATTACATTCGTTTTCGAAAAATTTACACTGATTTCGGACCATCAACTTTTTATTCGTATCAATGAGTTATGCAGTAGATTTCGAGTTGGTCTGAGATTAATGACGTAAACGATATGGCGTCGCGTGACGTTATCAAAACGCTTGCTCATTCACAGAATACTTTGGTTAAAAAATATAACGTTTATTTTTAATGCTTCTGTCTGTCCATCGTCGGCATGTGGTAGTGTATTATGGGTAGTCTTACGGTTCTTTTTCAAAGAACTTCACTTCTGTCACACTTGCTCAGACTGAAAGTATATGGTAACCATTAAGTGGTCTGTTGGAATATTGCTGTTTATTATGTGCGATTGATTTTTTAACTGCGAAAAACTTTCCGTGCGCAAATGTCATAGCGATCAGGCACTTAAGACTGTGTTTACTGCTTTCAAATTATTTGTGCATATTCCCTGAGCAGTCGCCTGTCTCACGTACTTGTTGGTAAGAAAGGTCGCCATATTGCCAATCATTCAAACTACAAACACAATAAAAAGTCTGATGCTTTCGTTTATTAACAATTTCTTTAAAAACTTTGGCAGTATTATCTTTCTCAACCCATCCTCACTAACAACCTCGGAAAAAACTTATTACACTCAACACACTGAAGAAGATACGCGGATGTGTAATCTTTTTCTTAAGAAATGCAAGTAATTCCCCATCTCTTGGCATATGCAGGCATCTCAACATCAATACAATACCGTGAAGAAATCCAGGGAAACGAGCGTACCGGTTTCCTGAGCTGGCTGGTGAGCGCGGACACGGCTCCCAACTGACGGAGTCTTTTTTTTTTTTTCTCAACCCAGCCGATTTACACCTGTGGCTTGTAATATTCATTTCCAAAATTTTATTATATCACTTACACTACAATGAAAGCATATGTGTCATTTCTTCATGTGTTGAAAACTAGTTATCTCGTAATGAAATTTACTTTCTTTGACTTTCTTTATATGACGTTTATGACACTGAATCAGACAGGCATAGCCCATGGCTACTCGTCATGTCTGCTGTAATAGTAATACTGCTTCTCAGCGAATGCTCTCACAGTTATAAAGCCAGATTCCTATACACTCAAGGCTACCCATCAACACTCTCCCCCACCCCACCCCCCCCCCCCCCCCCACACACAGTATCTCCCCCATACACTTCCGCCCCAGTCAGCGCCATCTCGAATTATAATGATACTGTATACTAGTACATGCTATAGCATTTAATACAAGCACTGTGAACAGTGCGGGTACAACGTGAAATATTCTTAGAAACTTGCACTTGAAACCAGCTACTGCATTCACCATTTTTCTAAGAGCAGTTGTATACATTTAACCGGCGTTTATGACTGATACATGACTTCGATAAATGCCGATGTCCAAGTCCATACTTTTCCCATGTTGAACGGAACGCACAAGTCGCTCAATATTGCAGTAAGTTATAATCACAAACGAAAACATATATAAGCATACACTAAACGAACTATCACACCTTTAACGAAGTACTATGAACATCCGGGTCAAAGGGGGTGAGGAGAAATTCGGAAAACTGAGTCACTTGTGCTCCCCCTCTCACTTCGTGTTCCAGGAGAGGCAATTTCGTGACGTTAAAATCTTCATAAAGATCCTCTATCTGTAGCGTAAAATCAGAAAATCATTAGAATCGGGTCCACAATGGCAAGAAGCTAACACCTGCTTACAACATATTCACACATATTTTCTAAAGAAAAAGAGAACGAACTTAAAATACAGAACAATCTTTTAAACAAATTTGGTATTTCCTCGCGAAAAAAGAGTGTGACTTGTGCTCAACTTAAAAAAAACAAAAAAAAAAACAAAAAAACATTAGAACATCAGCGAATCGCACACATACTTAGGCCACATCACTCACCTGGTCCAGGTACTTGGATTGTATCTTGTGCCGCGCACTACACATATTACACGGCTTCTCGCCCTTCTTCAGGAACAGCAGCTGGTTGACAACGACGTTGTGTGTGTCAATGTTACACTTTGTCAACTCCTGCACCAGCCTCTCCGTCTCATACAGGCTCAGGAACTCCGCTATACACACGCACACAAACGTCGTCTGCTCCTTTTTTTACAACAGAATTAGTTAAAATATATGCTTTTACAATCGAACAAATCAACAATGTGGTCACTACAGTGTCCACCTGCGGTCCCTTTACATAAAAAATTAAGATTTGGTCTTAAACCAAACTAGAGCCTCAGAGACACAATCCCCCATGTAACGCGGATGGCCTGTGAAATCGGTACTAATGTCGGATTGCAAAGCGCAATACTACTGCCACTTTCACAATTTTACGTTTTTCACAATTCTAACAGTTTTGCATTTTTAAATTTCGACAAAAGTTAAGTTTCACATTAAAAAAAACAACATATATTTTGGCAATTCTCAATGTCTGTTTTGTCCGTGTGTGAATTTTTAACAAATCAGAAGATCAGTTTTTGAGACAGCTTTCGCATACAAAATTATATCAAAGTTTTACCAGTTTTCCAAATACTGTCATTTTTACCATTTTTCATGAATCCGAAAAAAATACGACGTAGCACACCTGCAATATGTGCTCTATTCTTGTGTAAGATTTTTCAACATCGAAAAAAAAATTCATTTGTCATTATTTCATGAATCGGAATAAAAACATGCATACATTCCGTAATTGTTTATCCGCCTGTAAAATTTCAAAACAATCCGACTTATAATTTCGGCGACACGACTAGGACACGACCTTCCAATATGGCGACAACATTACACAAACGCTAAGTTTTACCAAATTTCAAAACTGTTATTTACAGAATTTTCAACCAAAAATAGGACGTGCATTCTCAATATACGTGTAAAATTGAAAACAACACAATTAATGGTTTTAGAGATCTAGCCTGGACACGACGTCAAAAATACGCTAAGTTCCAATAATCGAAAAAAAAAAAACTGTCAGTCAGACATTTTTCATGAATCTGAACGAAAATACGACGTTCCCCACCTTCAATATGTGCCCTATTTATATGTAAAATTTCAAAATAATCCGAGCTATAGCTTCGGAGATATATCCCGGACACGATTGCGGACGGACAGACAAGCTTATAACTACATCCCTCCGTTACACGGGGATAATTATAAGTTTGGTCAAATTGGACACCAATGAATTTCTTACTACATTTGACGTGATCCGAAACATCCAATTTCTTTCTTCTACATGATGCTGCTATTCAATACTTAGCTGTCGCACACAATCTAACCCACACAGCTACCGTTAAATATCAAAGCTTTTCCCCCATTTTTTTTATTAAAACAATTCAAAAGAGTGTTGACTTAAACATACAAATAATTCATGACTTTATAACCTTATAATCTTACACCAGTAAAATGGGCAAAAATGGCCTAAGGAAAGTTCTTTTGAGGTCAAACTTAAGAATTGAAGAACTTGGTTGATGTTTCTTTTTCTTTGATAAATACTTCATAAAGAACATTCTGTCTGGATGCAGACTTCTACTTATGATTACTTACAGGATCTCTGAACTGCTTATTCACTTCTGTGATCACAGGCAGTATTTCTTCTAAGCGTACCGTCATATCATTCGAGTTCATATTTGGCATCCCCATCATGCCCCCTATCTGGTAAACAGAATGGCAGTTCATATTCTATTTAATGTTAAATAGAGATTAATTAAAGCTTTGTGTACTTCCAGTCAACTTCATAATAAATGATTAAAAACGTCACTTTTACTTCAGTGATTTCGTAATTTTTTAAAGTTATTTTTCACGATCTACGCATAACTGTTAAACTAATCGCTGTGCTGCGGGGTTCAAACTGAAATGTCTTTTTATAAATAGACGTGTAATTGTACAAAACTTCGCCAATTGGATGAGAAGATCAACATCCGCTGTGCACTTACCTGACTGAACAAGGGTCCTAATTGATTTTTTATCCTCAGAAGTTTTCCCAGACCCTTTTCTATGACCGTTGGGAATGACAGTAACCTCAGCGTGTGTCCCGTGGGTGCCGTGTCAAAGACAACCACCGAGAAGTTCATACCCTTCACCAGTCTGACAACAGTAACACCAGATATTCTAGCTTACACCTCACTTAAACTGATTATAGAACAAGGCGAACGAGTTCAGTTGATTATTAAAGAATGTCATATTTCAAAGGAAAATTATAGGATGTTTTGTACAATCTTTGTACACAGATACTGAGTGACATTCTGATATACAGTCAAAATGCACATGCAGCCAAACCCCTAAAAAACAGCGTCTCTCGAATATCTCCAATTCTTCAACGATTTGAGGTTCACAGATACACGGCTCTACTGTAAGACAAGAATTCCTAAATACAGACTCACTTCATGACTTCAGAGTAGCTCATAGCCTCGTCGATTCCAGGGAATGTTTGTAATAATTCCGTCATCATTTGCTTTCCAACGCCCAAAAGGTCTGGTTGAAAAAAAAAAAAACAATAAAAAAAAATGACCGTCAAGTGACGGTGCCCAGGTGCCGCCAGAGTACCCAGACACGAACTGAAATTGGGATTCTATCACAAACGGTCAACGTTTTTCTTAATCATCAACAATACAAGTCGACTCAAAATAAGGCAATATCTGTTAACTGCAATTCTTCGTCTCTCCGGCTCTCTTTCCCTTTCACCACCTCTCTCTGTCTCTGTCTCTCTCCCTCTCATCTGCCCGTCCCAGAGCAACCTAATCACTGTCCTATATGTAGTGGGGGGCAGGACTGCGAAAGACCCTTACGGGCATTCCTGGTTTCCCGCTGAGATTGGGTCACACATTTAAGGTAGCGATTGCCACTCTCTTATCATCAAAGCGGAGGATTTTATAATCATTTGCTCATTTGCTTGTGCGGCTTATATAATTATTATTATTGTTTTCTCACTATCACAAAATATCTCAAGGAATATACATATATATATGTGTGTGTTACAGGCAAACTGTCACCTCAATCTGGCTGAAAATTTCAGGCAGATTGCAAAATGTCTGGTTCGATCATGCACATTGAAATCTGCCTAAAAGATCAGCCAGATTGTAATGAGCCTTGTTTTGGAGCTCGAAAATTTGTATATACAGACGGACGGATGTACAGAAGACAGTCCCCACTATGGGTATAGCCCCTGTGGCAAATGGAAACCCTGGCCAAAATGGTCAATAAAGTTACAAAAGTGAAGGCATATACAACGGTGCTACACATGGATTGCGATACTGTTACGCATCAGTTTAACAGTTTCTTATAAATGACGAAGTTTACATTAAGTTCCACCGGTGCTACAGTTTTCAAGGGCGGACAAACTGCTGATCCATAGAAAAAAGTTGATACACCGTTTCTGCTACTCATAAACAGTACACGCTCGTTAATTCATATCATTCAGAACCAGAGAAACTGTTTGAATTTACCGGATAAAAACTGGTGTTAAACACTGGATCTGGGACCAAATTTTGGGTTCGAATTAGAGGCAGAAACGAATAAATAGGATACCACTTAACCAGGGCTGTTTTATGCGATCTGGAAGAAAAATATGTGGTGTTTTTGATTGGGCAAACAACGGTGAAATCAGTCTTGTTTTATTGTAGCTTGTGCCTCAGTAAAACATGGTATGATTCACGTTTTCATTAACTCACAAATAACGGTAAAAAAAAAAAGACAGAAGAATTTGTGAAATATTCCTCGTCAAGAGACTGGTAAAATAGCAGTATTAAGCAGTATCTCTGTAATATTAATATGCACTACGCTTTAGACATCCCTCAAAAAGAATCTGAAAAAGGGAAACTTCTGGCCTATAAAATAATGCTAATTTGTTTTAACTCGTCCAACAGACTTGAAACACCTACTTTGTTCTCCTTCAAAGTATTCTTCCGGCAGCTGTCCAACACCAACATTCGGATCGATTTCCTTAAAATACACAACACTCATTAATTATGGCATTTGTTTAATACATAACATCTTCTCAAAGTTGATGACTGCGTTTTTTTTTTTTTTGTTAATCGAAAATAATTAGTATTTTATTTTTCCTCCGCGTCTAAATAAAAAAATATCCACCATACTTATCACTATAAAATACTTGTTACTTACCATGGCATACAGATTGTTAAAGCCGTTCACTTTTGTTGGGACTTTGGAAAACTTCTGGTCAAAAGCATCTGAAATATTGTGCGCTGGATCCGTGGAAATAATTAGAACACTTTCTCTCTTTTTGCTGAGTTGGATAGCCAAACTGCAACTAAAAATAACAAACTGACTGTGCATTGATTTTTTTTCTTTTCTAATTAAAAATTCGAAATCTCGAAATTTCATCCTACGAGAAATCGATGCTTTTCTTTCAGCCCATTTTGTAGAAAATTGACCCAGCTCAGCGGTGAACTTTTAATACTTCCAAAAACATAGAACACATATGCATCTAATTTTTAAAAAAAAAATCCTCCACTTTATTAAAACGGCCTAATTACAAAACTTTAATATCTGCAATTTCTTTTTTTTTTTTTTTAGTTTTAGGATTTCTTCTTGCGAACGCACATGCAAACGTCGGGATGCGAATTCACAAATTGTACCATAAATGTGTCATCAGAAAAGCCGATTTGGGCATTCCAGGTGAAAACTTGTTTTTGAAATTGTAAGTACGACAAATGGATCAACATATGCTAGGGGTGAATAGATCACAATCCTGTCAAAAAACAGTGTACTCGGAATTTTTTATCAAGCGTGGTATGGCCGGTGAATTCCAAGACTGACAGCTACTCGTGGAATTATGAGTGGAAGGGGGGGGGGGTCTGAACCGACACTGCAACAACTGCTTGCATTTATCTACGAGTTCCATGCGATCCGAAAAACATAGGCTTCTTGGCGTAGTCTCAGAGGTTTTAATCCTTCGAAATTCATTTTAATAAAGGTATAAATTGAGCTGTGTTTGAGCAGAAGCTTCTGTGCGTTTCAAGATATCGTATATCTAATAAAGGAACGGGCGACTGGTTTTGCTTTCCCATAAAATTATGGCAGGCCAATGGTGACTTCGTGTATTGTTGTTTTTACTTTGGACGTCAGTAAGTGGGATAGACAATAGCAGCTATTTAGCACTTAGTTGGGTCTATATCTATATCACCTACTTAATTACATACAAATATGCGTCTTGCCTATTCAAGGCAATTAGACGTAGTTTATACAGTGATGCTTCAAGTCTGAATGATTAGTCCGAGTATTTAACTGTTTAAAAAAAATCCAAACCTTGTTGTGGTTTTCCCAACACCACCTTTTCCTCCAACAAAGATCCACTTTAAGGTCGACTGCTCCAGGACGTTCCTTAAAGTCGGTTCCAGGGGTTCTAGATCATCGCCCATATCAACCCCAGCCATTGCTACGGTTCTACAACAAATCAATATAAAACGTAGTTCTCTACTAGCATTATTCTAGAAACAAACATCAGACTAAGCTTAACAGATAATGTTCCCACCTTCAACTGAAAATAAAAGAGGTCAATTTTATAAAACATGTGCCCGTTTTTGCAAAAAACACGACCTCCCATTAAAGATTATCCAATTTTTGATAATTGTGCACAGGTCTCGTGTCTGAAAAACATAAATGAACCCTAATGCTCTTGCAACTGACAGCAGTGAGAAATGTCGATCTCCTGTTCACAGCTATTTGATAGGTGCACATATAGAACATAAATAAAATATGTAAATAACATGCTAGAGAAGACCGTCAAGTGACAGTGCCCTGTTGCCATCAGAGAAACAAGACACGGGCTAGCACCGCGCTTTTTCCCTGAACATGGTGAGCAATTGGCGGGAATTTTACTTTTATTAGTAAATATTTCGAAATCTAGCTTGTATTCATCTCCACAACGACATCGCTAAATAAGATGCAAAGATGCCTCCGAGTGTATCATTGAAAAAAAAAACGTCGATCTCTCAAGTGTTGACCGATTTCAAGGATAATAGATTTACTCATCTGCAATACACGTATTTTCACAGTTTCACTGCGTAAAGCTTGAAATTTTTTTATTTTTACTTTTTTGTGTTTAGCGTCCTGTTCAACAACTTGAAGGCTATAGTGGGATGCACTTGTTAAAAGAACAAATGGGAAAAAAGGAAGACTGACGAAATAGTAAAAGTCTCCTATTATATGCACGCGGATGTACCCGTTTTTTTTATCATTGCTGCCGACTCGCTCCAAAATGGCAAAATTAAATGTCAAAGGGGTGGAAATAAAGTACCTCAAGATCCAAAATAAACTATCAATAAAGTATTATTTTATGGACCAAAAAAGTATAATAAAATATAAACAAATTGTTTTAAAATGCTGAACAAATCTGAAAATCTCTGAAAAAAAGACATTTTTGTGAAAATATGCATCTATATCAAAAGGGCAAAGTAAAAAATTTGGTTACGTACAGGGCTTGTATGATTTAAATCGTGATTTAAATCAACGTAAAAAAATCACGATTTTTGATTTTTTAAATTTAAAAAAATTTTTTTTTATTTTTTCTGTTGAAAATGTGTGTCATTCAGACTGTGTTCACTGAAGGCAATTGTTTGTTTAAACAAGGCATTTCATAGGGTACGCTTATTAGTGCACATGAGCCTCCGAGGTGGGGAGAAGGGGTTTAGTTAGGGCAGCACGCTTTAAGCAGGTGGCCGCCTGTGGTGTTGGAAAGAAACCCTTGAGTCTCATAGTATTTTTTATGACTGTTTGAGCAAGTACTCTGTAGCGGATATGTAATCGCACAACTAATCTTCAGAAAATCCCAGTAGCATCGATATCTCCGACGTACTCCGGCCTTTCTCTCAACCGCGTGTGCTTGTAAACAAAGTATTAGTGTTACGCGTCGAGCGAGGTTATTTAACCCCCCCCCCATATCCCTGCTTTTTTTATTGTTAATTGAACAAACCTGGGAGTGGAAAAGGCAGGAAACTGGCTTTTTGCTACCAATCGTTCAATAAATGAAGAATTGAACTTGAAGACAGTTATCTTCACAGTTGAAAATTGAGAACAGTTGTCACACATTTTGTGAAATGTAAATGTTTTTGTAGTACAAGAAAGTGTTACGAGTCTTCACTTAACTGTTAAAAGAAGGTGCTTTTGGATATTTGGATATAAATCGGTCAAAAAAATCAGATTTAAATAAAAAAATCAAAAATCATGATCTTTTTGAAAAAAATCGTATATATATATATTCACTGTGCAAGGTAGCATATGCCTAGTATAAATAGTTTCGGAGAACTCGCGTGGAAAGCACAAGGTCTTAAATTGCAGTTATCTGAAAACATCCTTAACACCGAAAAGAGAAAAACGATGGCGGTGCTTTAGGATGAACAAAAAATAAACACTTTTACCATAAGAAAGTCCAGCTGAGCCACTGTCCTTGTTGGATATGGCTCATAAGCAATAGGGATCTTCATTAATTCGTAAAGAATTGTAGGCTAGAGAGTGTTCACAAGCCACATGTTAAGCAAACTTGATAATGGTACAAATAAGAAAATTTCCAAGTCCAGCTGAGCCACTGCCCTTGGTCGGATATGGCTCATAAACATTAGGGATCTTCATTGGTCCATATACATATTTCATGGCTGAGGGTTAAAATCACAATGCTCGACAATCCGCCATTTTGGCAATTTTTGGATGATATGAAAAATAACACGACGTTGCACAACATCTATATATATATTTTCACTGTGAAAGGTTGCATATGCCTAGGGTAAATAGTTTTGGAAAACTTGAGTAGATAAAAAAACAGCATCCAAAGTGTGACACACGGACAGACAGATGGACGGACAGAGGACAGTCCCCTAGACCCTCCCGGGCTCGCCCGCTTGGGGTCTAAAAATGAATAAAATTGTCAAGGGGCATTATCAGAAATAAATAAAAATTTAAGCAAGTAAGTATTTGTGAAACACAATCAGGACCCCACCGCCTCCCAAATTCATTGGGGTATAAAGCGATGACGGACACACGGACGGCAAGACCGAAGGGTTGGGGCCTAAAAAGTATCAACATCCACATAAAGTATCAATAAAGTATATGAAGTATCAATAAAATATCATTTCGGACTTTTCTCGAAATAAAGTATCGTACTATAAATAAAGTATCAAGTGGTAGCACTGCGTTTGCCCGATTACAAAAAAAAAACAAAAAAAAAAAAAACGTTGCACACCTAGATTATATACGTCTAAATTGCGTTTCAAAACGCTGGGCCTAATGGTTTCTGAGCACTTGTTTGGAGAAAACTCCAAGGTTCGATACAAAATGTCTAAAATTTTATTAGTTCTTGACAAAGTGGCGACGCATCCACTTGGGCCAGTTTCAAAAATAACATGACATTGCACATCTGCAACGAATCTATATTTTCACCGTGTCAGTTTCTGAGAACTTGTCTGGACAAACCTAACAGTGATACACTGCCGGTATATCAATTTTCAAAAAAAGATACGCTGTTGCACATCTACAACATATCAATTTATATAGCTCCAAGAAGCGGTGCGCTAAAAAGTTTCCAGGCACCGCTTCGAAGCCTCGCTATATAACGATAAGCACCTTTGAGGCACCCCTGTTAAACGACCCATAAGTTTTTATTGCCATTTGCTAAAGGCCCTCAAAGTACAACGGCAATCATATACAACTTCTGTGTTATGCTTTCTTTAAAAGAAAATAATACGGAAATAACCCCAAATCTCCCGCAATAATTGACATTTGTTTTTTATACAGGGAGCATACTTTATTACGTGAAAAAGTAACCATAATTTTTGCAATTATCCACCAAAAAACTTTTAAATTGATATTTCAAAAACAACGTAAACATATAAAGTCAAATATTTGGGGTGTACAAAATAAATTTATACGCAATTCTTCATCTATTAACTATTTTAGTATATATTTTACAAATAAACTATAACCCCTTTATTTAAATTTTCGGTCCCTTGACTTGGTCACGTGACATCTAAAGGCCAGAATGTAAACAAACATTTGACAGGTGGGTGCAGAAGCTAACTTTTCTGCACTTTTAACAAATAAAAGATATACAGCTCACTAAAAACTGTGCCAGTTTTACCCAAAAAGGTATATTGGGCATGAACTTTCTGTAAATGTTTGAATAATGGGGGCTGGTATGCAGGATTCGTGACCCCTATTAGTGGATCAATGGAAGGCTTCGTAGCTCTGGCCACATTCTCTCTTGAACCGTCTCGTGAATTCAAGAGGCTCTCGGAAAATCGAGAGGTGTTCTCTTGGATAAGAATTCGTTATCTAGAGACAGTTTTTGCCTCGGAAAACTTCTCCGGAGAAGGTCAAATACAAGATGGCGGAAATGTAAACAAAGGCATTTCTACAACTTATTTGCAAAAATGCATGTGAAATATAGATATTGAAGAGTTTAAATTTAGTTCAAGGAAGATTTTAGACGTGATTGCACTATGCATAGTGAAATACAAGAGGACTCAAAGGTTTAACCTCAATGACTATAGGTTGAGATCGAATCTGTATGACCGTTGGTACTGTTGAAGTGGTAGGGACTTTGTTAGGTAAAACAGATCACATTTCAACCATGCCCCAACAAATGATTGTCACAGGATATAATTCTGGGCATATAAGTTACATATTTATCTGAAATAAGCACAAAATAACTAGATTTGTGTTTATAATTTCTCAATTTTTTCGAGACGTGTTCTTTTGGACGGTGTCTCTAAAGCTACTCTGGTCTGTTTGGAGAGTGGATTCTCAGTGTCCCGAGAGTTCCAAAAGAATGTACCCTCTGACAGAGAGATATACGATGTTATACAAGTCAGAGCTGACTCGGAGCTACAATTTATACTGGTCACAGGTTCAAAACTTTCACCTCTTGAAAACATTTCAGAATAAAACCGACGTTCTTTATCTGCAATATATGGATATATATTCACTGTGCAAAGTCATGAAAGAATGAGCTTTTTTGTTCCGTTTTTGTTTGACACCCTGTATACAGACAAAACTCCAAAACGCGGGTTTTTTTATTTTCACTGAGCAAAGTTTCAGGGAACTCAGCATACTCAAATTGAAACGTTGTTTATATATATATCATATTTTCTGAACAGGATGTACAATCGTTTCCGAAAGGTCATATGATGTTTTATTTTGGAATTCGAAAGTGTGTATGTTTCAAGAAAATTAGAATTTTGATATTTTCCCTTATCATTTCTCTATAACTTAATCCAAAAATTAAGTTAAAACCACACCTCCAGATGCAAAAGTACCAATTAACTTTTGATTTGTCCTGGGAAGATAGAAAGGGTCCGTTGAAACTATCCACCCCGCTACTGTTTGCTGTTGTGGTAACGTTGAGGTCTGCGTGGGCGATAATGCCATTTAATAAAAATCAACACTTGAAACCACCGGAATAATACAAACACTGGTTTTAAGCCATTACTCGACACACATACTTGCAACACCAAATAAACCTTACCCTCTACTGCGTTTAATTTCACTTTCGAAACTGACCTGTCACTCCGACCAAAATACGAGGCCTGTTAATGAACTTTCGCTATTTAGCATTCAACCGGGTTGCCGCCGTTGTTACACAACAGTCGACCTCTGAGAGGATCAATCTGTTGTGTATAAACACAGAGCGGATGGATATTTCTATCTATCTAGCCACACTGTGCATCCCTGTGTTGAGTATTCTCGCACATTGGGAAAAAGGTGCATCTGACTGGCCAAGTCACTAAAATCTATATTTAAGTGACTTTTTTAAAATAGTGGTTCCTCTCTTCTTAGTAGTACTACTTTGCGCGAATCTTCAGTGGGTTTGCGGAGTAAAAAGGTGTTATGCACAACAGACAGAACTGCCGTAGAGGCTGGCTGTCGGACAACAACGGGATGCTGTTCAGAACTTTTCAGACCAGCCGACTTCGTCGTATTGCATAAATAGCGGGGTGTCCGTCGTCTTTATGTACGTATTACGTATGTACGTATATAAACTTTTACTTAAAATGTTTCTGTCCTTCAGTTTCGATCAGATTCCTTTCAAATTTTGTGTGAATGTTATCTAGGTTGGCCTCTCTTGAATAATTATTTTTTTGGCGATCCGCCAAAAAAATTGATGAATGGGGGGAGGCATTTTTAATTTTTTTCTTCCAGCTTTCAAAATGCTTCTTCTCCCACAATGTTTATGGGATGCCTTTCTAATTTTGTACGATTGTTCTGTAGGTAGACCTCTCTGAAAAAGTTACTTTTTTGACAATGCACCAAAAATTGAAAAATTGGGGCATTTAAAATTGTTTTGTTGCCAATTTTCAAAATGCTTCTACTCCCGCAATTTTGATTAATTTTCTCAAACTTTCATGCAAATATTCTTCAGGTAGGTCTATCTTGAAAATTGCTTTCTTTGGCGATCCGCAAAAAATTAGCTAATTGGGGAGCATCTTTTAATTTTGTTGGCATTCTCAAAATGCTTCTTTTCCCACAAATTGGACCGGATTTCTTTTCAATTTTGTGCGACTATTCTCTAGAGAGACCTCTCTCAAAAAGTTACTTTTTTGGCGATCCGCAAAAAATTGGCCAATCAGGGGCATTTTTAATTTATTGGCTTCAAATTTTCAAAATGCTTCTTTCCCCACAATTTGCTTCGGATACTTCTCCAATTTTTGCACGATTGTTCTCTGGGTAGGCCTCTCTTTAAAATGAACTTTTTTGCCGATGCGCTAAAATTGGTTAAATGGGAGGGGGTTATCTTTTAATTTCCTGATTGCCAATGTTCAAAACAAATCATCTCCTACAATTTGGATCGTTCAAAACCTCCCCAACAGCTAAATTTGTCGTAGGTGAATCCAGAACAAAACGTCCCCGGCCATAAAGTCCCTGGCCATGAGGTCCCTAAATAAATTTGGTTAAAGGTGCCCCTAAAGTAAAAAAAGTATGATAACCTAAATTAATACAATAGGGATCTTTAATTGCTCCATATAGTAGCTATATCTGAAATATCTTAGTAATTGGTAAAGAATTGTAGGCGAGTGAGTGTTCACAAGCCACATGTTAAGCAAACTTTATAATGGTACAAATAAGAAAATTTCTAAGTCCAGCTGAGCCCCTCTCCTTGGTTGGATATGGCTCTTAAGCAATAGGGATCTTAATTGGTCCATATTCAAGCTATATTTAAAATATCTAAGCGATTGGCAAAAAATTGTAGGCTAGAGCGTGTTCACAAGGTAAATGTCAACGGACGGCAAGACGTACGGATGGACGGACAGGACCAACACAATAACCCTAAGCCCTAACCCTATTTTATGGCTGAAGGCTAGAAATCACAATGTTTTACAATCCACCATTTTGGCAATTTTTGGCCCTATTTGAAAAATAACACGACGCTGCACAACTTCAATATATATTTTCACTGTGCAAGGTTGCGTATGCCTAGGGTAAATAGTTCCGGAGAACTTGCGTGGAAACCACCTAAGTCTTACATTACAGTTTTCTAAACAATCACAATGTTTGACAAGTCACCATTTTGGCAATTTTTGGCCGATATGAAAAATAACACGACGTTGCACAAGTTCAATACACACTGTATATATTTTCACTGTGCAAGGTTGCATATGCCTAGGGTAAATAGTTTCTGAAAACTTAAGTGGAAACAAAACAGCATCCAAAGTGTGACACATGGACGGACAGACGGACAGTCCTCTAGACCCTCCCGGGCTCGCCCGGTAGGGGCCTAAAAATGAATAAAATTGTCAAGGGGCATTATCAGAAATAAATAAAAAACTGAAAAAGTATCAACATCCACATAAAGTATCAATAAAGTATATAAAGTATCAATAAACTGTCATTTCGGACTTTTCTCGAAATAAAGTATCATACTATAAATAAAGTATCAAGTGGTAGCACTGCGTTTGCCCGATTACACAAAAACATTGCACACCTGCATTATATACGTCTAAATTGCGTTTCAAAACGCTGGGCCTAATGGTTTCTGAGAACTTGTTTGGACAAACTCCAAGGTTCGATACAAAATGTCTAAAATTTTATCAGTTCTTGACAAAGTGGCGACGCATCCACTTGGGCCAGTTTCAAAAATAACATGACATTGCACATCTGCAACGAATCTATATTTTCACCGTGTCAGTTTCTGAGAACTTGTCTGGACAAACCTAACAGTGATACACTGCCGGTATATCAATTTTCAAAAAAACATACGCTGTTGCACATCTACAACATATCAATTTATATAGCTCCAAGAAGCGGTGCGCTAAAAAGTTTCCAGGCACCGTTTCGAAGCCTCGCTATATAACGATAAGCAAGTCAACTGCGCTCCCTTTGAAGCAACACTGTTAAACGACCCATAAGTTTTTATTGCCATTTGCTAAAGGCCCTCAAAGTACAACGGCAATCATATACAACTTCTGTGTTATGCTTTCTTTAAAAGAAAACAATACGGAAATAACCCCAAATCTTCCGCAATAATTGACATTTGTTTTTTATACAGGGAGCATACTTTATTACGTGAAAAAGTAACCATAATTTTTGCAATTATCCACCAAAAAACTTTTAAATTGATATTTCAAAAACAACGTAAACATATAAAGTCAAATATTTGGGGTGTACAAAATAAATTTATACGCAATTCTTCATGTATTAACTATTTTAGTATATATTTTACAAATAAACTATAACCCCTTTATTTAAATTTTCGGTCCCTTGACTTGGTCACGTGACATCTAAAGGCCAGAATGTAAACAAACATTTGACAGGTGGGTGCAGAAGCTAACTTTTCTGCACTTTTATCAACAAATAAAAGATATACAGCTCACTAAAAACTGTGCCTGTTTTACCCAAAAAGGCATTTGGGCATGAACTTTCTGTAAATGTTTGAATAATGGGGGCTGGTATGCAGGATTCGTGACCCCTATTAGTGGATCAATGGAAGGCTTCGTAGCTCTGGCCACATTCTCTCTTGAACCGTCTCGAAAAATCAAGAGGCTCTCGGAAAATCGAGAGGTGTTCTCTTGGATAAGAATTCGTTATCTAGAGACAGTTTTTGCCTCGGAAAACTTCTCCGGAGAAGGTCAAATACAAGATGGCGGAAATGTAAACAAAGGCATTTCTACAACTTATTTGCAAAAATGCATGTGAAATATAGATATTGAAGAGTTTAAATTTAGTTCAAGGAAGATTTTAGACGTGATTGCACTATGCATAGTGAAATACAAGAGGACTCGAAGGTTTAACCTCAATGACTATAGGTTGAGATCGAATCTGTATGACCGTTGGTACTGTTGAAGTGGTAGGGACTTTGTTAGGTAAAACAGATCACATTTCAACCATGCCCCAACAAATGATTGTCACAGGATATAATTCTGGGCATATAAGTTACATATTTATCTGAAATAAGCACAAAATAACTAGATTTGTGTTTATAATTTCTCAATTTTTTCGAGACGTGTTCTTTTGGACGGTGTCTCTAAAGCTACTCTGGTCTGTTTGGAGAGTGGATTCTCAGTGTCCCGAGAGTTCCAAAAGAATGTACCCTCTGACAGAGAGATATACGATGTTATACAAGTCAGAGCTGACTCGGAGCTACAATTTATACTGGTCACAGGTTCAAAACTTTCACCTCTTGAAAACATTTCAGAATAAAACCGACGTTCTTTATCTGCAATATATGGATATATATTCACTGTGCAAAGTCCCGAAAGAATGAGCTTTTTTGTTCCGTTTTTGTTTGACACTCTGTATACACACAAAATTCCAAAACGCGGGGTTTTTTATTTTCACTGAGCAAAGTTTCAGGGAACTCAGCATACTCAAATTGAAACGTTGTTTATATATATATCATATTTTCTGAACAGGATGTACAATCGTTTCCGAAAGGTCATATGATGTTTTATTTTGGAATTCGAAAGTGTGTATGTTTCAAAAAAATTAGAATTTTGATATTTTCCCTTATCATTTCTCTATAACTTAATCCAAAAATTAAGTTAAAACCACACCTCCAGATGCAAAAGTACCAATTAACTTTTGATTTGTCTTGGAAAGATAGAAAGGTTCCGTTGAAACTATCCACCCCGCTACTGTTTGCTGTTGTGGTAACGTTGAGGTCTGCGTGGGCGATAATGCCATTTAATAAAAATCAACACTTGAAACCACCGGAATAATACAAACACTGGTTTTGAGCCATTACTCAACACACATACTTGCAACACCAAATAAACCTTACCCTCTACTGCGTTTAATTTCACTTTCGAAACTGACCTGTCACTCCGACCAAAATACGAGGCCTGTCAATGAACTTTCGCTATTTAGCATTCAACTGGGTTGCCGCCGTTGTTACACAACAGTCGACCTCTGAGAGGATCAATCTGTTGTGTATAAACACAGAGCGGATGGATATTTCTATCTATCTAGCCACACTGTGCATCCCTGTGTTGAGTATTCTCGCACATTGGGAAAAAGGTGCATCTGACTGGCCAAGTCACTAAAATCTATATTTAAGTGACTTTTTTAAAATAGTGGTTCCTCTCTTCTTAGTAGTACTACTTTGCGCGAATCTTCAGTGGGTTTGCGGAGTAAAAAGGTGTTATGCACAACAGACAGAACTGCCGTAGAGGCTGGCTGTCGGACAACAACGGGATGCTGTGCCCAAGTGGCCAGCGAACTTTTCAGACCAGCCGACTTCATCGTATTGCATAAATAGAGGGTTATCCGTTGTCTTTATGTACGTATTACGTATGTACGTATATAAACTTTTACTTAAAATGTTTCCTGTCCTCCAGTTTCGACAGATTCCTTTCAAATTTTGTGTGAATGTTCTCTAGGTTGGCCTCTCTTAAAAAATTATTATTTTGGCGATCCGCCAAAAAATTGATGAATCGGGGGGGGGGGGGAAGGGGGGCATTTTTAATTTTTTGTCTTCCAGCTTTCAAAATGCGTCTTTTCTCACAAATTTTATGGGATGCCTCTCTAATTTTGTACGATTGTTCTGTAGGTAGACCTCTCTGAAAAAGTTACTTTTTTGACAATGCACCAAAAATTGAAAAAATGGGGGCATTTAAAATTGTTTTGTTGCCAATTTTCAAAATGCTTCTACTCCCGCAATTTTGATTAATTTTCTTAAACTTTCATGCAAATATTCTTCAGATAGGTCTCCCTTGAAAATTGCTTTCTTTGGCGATCCGCCAAAAATTGGCTAATTGGGGAACATCTTTTAATTTTGTTGGCATTCTCAAAATGCTTCTTTTCCCACAAATTGGACCAGATTTCTTTTCAATTTTGTGCGACTGTTCTCTAGAGAGACCTCTCTCAAAAAGTTACTTTTTTGGCGATCCGCAAAAAATTGGCCAATCAGGGGCATTTTTAATTTATTGGCTTCAAATTTTCAAAATGCTTCTTTCCCCACAATTTGCTTCGGAAACTTCTCCAATTTTTGCACGATTGTTCTCTGGGTAGGCCTCTCTTTAAAATGAACTTTTTTGCCGATGCGCTAAAATTGGTTAAATGGGAGGGGGTTATCTTTTAATTTCCTGATTGCCAATGTTCAAAACAAATCATCTCCTACAATTTGGATCGTTCAAAACCTCCCCAACAGCTAAATTTGTCGTAGGTGAATCCAGGACAAAACGTCCCCGGCCATAAAGTCCCTGGCCATGAGGTCCCTAAATAAATTTGGTTTAAGGTGCCCCTAAAGTAAAAAAGTATGATAACCTAAATTAAGCTCAAATACAATAGGGATCTTTAATTGCTCCATATAGTAGCTATATCTGAAATATCTTAGTAATTGGTAAAGAATTGTAGGCGAGTGAGTGTTCACAAGCCACATGTTAAGCAAACTTTATAATGGTACAAATAAGAAAATTTCTAAGTCCAGCTGAGCCCCTCTCCTTGGTTGGATATGGCTCTTAAGCAATAGGGATCTTAATTGGTCCATATTCAAGCTATATTTAAAATATCTAAGCGATTGGCAAAAAATTGTAGGCTAGAGCGTGTTCACAAGGTAAATGTCAACGGACGGCAAGACGTACGGATGGACGGACAGGACCAACACAATAACCCTAAGCCCTAACCCTATTTTATGGCTGAAGGCTAGAAATCACAATGTTTTACAATCCACCATTTTGGCAATTTTTGGCCCTTTTTGAAAAATAACACGACGCTGCACAACTTCAATATATATTTTCACTGTGCAAGGTTGCGTATGCCTAGGGTAAATAGTTCCGGAGAACTTGCGTGGAAACCACCTAAGTCTTACATTACAGTTATCTAAACAATCACAATGTTTGACAAGTCACCATTTTGGCAATTTTTGGCCGATATGAAAAATAACACGACGTTGCACAAGTTCAATACACACTGTATATATTTTCACTGTGCAAGGTTGCA
The DNA here is from genome assembly GCA_949752745.1 of Protula sp. h YS-2021. Classification (NCBI taxonomy): domain Eukaryota; kingdom Metazoa; phylum Annelida; class Polychaeta; order Sabellida; family Serpulidae; genus Protula; species Protula sp. h YS-2021. The sequence goes on from OX457026.1 coordinate 37,164,225, forward strand.
TATGCCTAGGGTAAATAGTTTCTGAAAACTTAAGTGGAAACAAAACAGCATCCAAAGTGTGACACATGGACGGACAGACGGACAGTCCTCTAGACCCTCCCGGGCTCGCCCGGTAGGGGCCTAAAAATGAATAAAATTGTCAAGGGGCATTATCAGAAATAAATAAAAAACTGAAAAAGTATCAACATCCACATAAAGTATCAATAAAGTATATAAAGTATCAATAAACTGTCATTTCGGACTTTTCTCGAAATAAAGTATCATACTATAAATAAAGTATCAAGTGGTAGCACTGCGTTTGCCCGATTACACAAAAACATTGCACACCTGCATTATATACGTCTAAATTGCGTTTCAAAACGCTGGGCCTAATGGTTTCTGAGAACTTGTTTGGACAAACTCCAAGGTTCGATACAAAATGTCTAAAATTTTATCAGTTCTTGACAAAGTGGCGACGCATCCACTTGGGCCAGTTTCAAAAATAACATGACATTGCACATCTGCAACGAATCTATATTTTCACCGTGTCAGTTTCTGAGAACTTGTCTGGACAAACCTAACAGTGATACACTGCCGGTATATCAATTTTCAAAAAAAGATACGCTGTTGCACATCTACAACATATCAATTTATATAGCTCCACGAAGCGGTGCGCTAAAAAGTTTCCAGGCACCGCTTCGAAGCCTCGCTATATAACGATAAGCAAGTCAACTGCGCTCCCTTTGAAGCAACACTGTTAAACGACCCATAAGTTTTTATTGCCATTTGCTAAAGGCCCTCAAAGTACAACGGCAATCATATACAACTTCTGTGTTATGCTTTCTTTAAAAGAAAATAATACGGAAATAACCCCAAATCTCCCGCAATAATTGACATTTGTTTTTTATACAGGGAGCATACTTTATTACGTGAAAAAGTAACCATAATTTTTGCAATTATCCACCAAAAAACTTTTAAATTGATATTTCAAAAACAACGTAAACATATAAAGTCAAATATTTGGGGTGTACAAAATAAATTTATACGCAATTCTTCATGTATTAACTATTTTAGTATATATTTTACAAATAAACTATAACCCCTTTATTTAAATTTTCGGTCCCTTGACTTGGTCACGTGACATCTAAAGGCCAGAATGTAAACAAACATTTGACAGGTGGGTGCAGAAGCTAACTTTTCTGCACTTTTATCAACAAATAAAAGATATACAGCTTACTAAAAACTGTGCCAGTTTTACCCAAAAAGGTATATTGGGCATGAACTTTCTGTAAATGTTTGAATAATGGGGGCTGGTATGCAGGATTCGTGACCCCTATTAGTGGATCAATGGAAGGCTTCGTAGCTCTGGCCACATTCTCTCTTGAACCGTCTCGTGAATTCAAGAGGCTCTCGGAAAATCGAGAGGTGTTCTCTTGGATAAGAATTCGTTATCTAGAGACAGTTTTTGCCTCGGAAAACTTCTCCGGAGAAGGTCAAATACAAGATGGCGGAAATGTAAACAAAGGCATTTCTACAACTTATTTGCAAAAATGCATGTGAAATATAGATATTGAAGAGTTTAAATTTAGTTCAAGGAAGATTTTAGACGTGATTGCACTATGCATAGTGAAATACAAGAGGACTCAAAGGTTTAACCTCAATGACTATAGGTTGAGATCGAATCTGTATGACCGTTGGTACTGTTGAAGTGGTAGGGACTTTGTTAGGTAAAACAGATCACATTTCAACCATGCCCCAACAAATGATTGTCACAGGATATAATTCTGGGCATATAAGTTACATATTTATCTGAAATAAGCACAAAATAACTAGATTTGTGTTTATAATTTCTCAATTTTTTCGAGACGTGTTCTTTTGGACGGTGTCTCTAAAGCTACACTGGTCTGTTTGGAGAGTGGATTCTCAGTGTCCCGAGAGTTCCAAAAGAATGTACCCTCTGACAGAGAGATATACGATGTTATACAAGTCAGAGCTGACTCGGAGCTACAATTTATACTGGTCACAGGTTCAAAACTTTCACCTCTTGAAAACATTTCAGAATAAAACCGACGTTCTTTATCTGCAATATATGGATATATATTCACTGTGCAAAGTCATGAAAGAATGAGCTTTTTTGTTCCGTTTTTGTTTGACACCCTGTATACAGACAAAACTCCAAAACGCGGGTTTTTTTATTTTCACTGAGCAAAGTTTCAGGGAACTCAGCATACTCAAATTGAAACGTTGTTTATATATATATCATATTTTCTGAACAGGATGTACAATCGTTTCCGAAAGGTCATATGATGTTTTATTTTGGAATTCGAAAGTGTGTATGTTTCAAGAAAATTAGAATTTTGATATTTTCCCTTATCATTTCTCTATAACTTAATCCAAAAATTAAGTTAAAACCACACCTCCAGATGCAAAAGTACCAATTAACTTTTGATTTGTCCTGGGAAGATAGAAAGGGTCCGTTGAAACTATCCACCCCGCTACTGTTTGCTGTTGTGGTAACGTTGAGGTCTGCGTGGGCGATAATGCCATCTAATAAAAATCAACACTTGAAACCACCGGAATAATACAAACACTGGTTTTGATCCATTACTCGACACACATACTTGCAACACCAAATAAACCTTACCCTCTACTGCGTTTAATTTCACTTTCGAAACTGACCTGTCACTCCGACCAAAATACGAGGCCTGTTAATGAACTTTCGCTATTTAGCATTCAACCGGGTTGCCGCCGTTGTTACACAACAGTCGACCTCTGAGAGGATCAATCTGTTGTGTATAAACACAGAGCGGATGGATATTTCTATCTATCTAGCCACACTGTGCATCCCTGTGTTGAGTATTCTCGCACATTGGGAAAAAGGTGCATCTGACTGGCCAAGTCACTAAAATCTATATTTAAGTGACTTTTTTAAAATAGTGGTTCCTCTCTTCTTAGTAGTACTACTTTGCGCGAATCTTCAGTGGGTTTGCGGAGTAAAAAGGTGTTATGCACAACAGACAGAACTGCCGTAGAGGCTGGCTGTCGGACAACAACGGGATGCTGTTCAGAACTTTCCAGACCAGCCGACTTCGTCGTATTGCATAAATAGCGGGGTGTCCGTCGTCTTTATGTACGTATTACGTATGTACGTATATAAACTTTTACTTAAAATGTTTCTGTCCTTCAGTTTCGATCAGATTCCTTTCAAATTTTGTGTGAATGTTATCTAGGTTGGCCTCTCTTGAATAATTATTTTTTTGGCGATCCGCCAAAAAAATTGATGAATGGGGGGAGGCATTTTTAATTTTTTTCTTCCAGCTTTCAAAATGCTTCTTCTCCCACAATGTTTATGGGATGCCTTTCTAATTTTGTACGATTGTTCTGTAGGTAGACCTCTCTGAAAAAGTTACTTTTTTGACAATGCAGCAAAAATTGAAAAATTGGGGCATTTAAAATTGTTTTGTTGCCAATTTTCAAAATGCTTCTACTCCCGCAATTTTGATTAATTTTCTCAAACTTTCATGCAAATGTTCTTCAGGTAGGTCTTTCTTGAAAATTGCTTTCTTTGGCGATCCGCAAAAAAATTAGCTAATTGGGGAGCATCTTTTAATTTTGTTGGCATTCTCAAAATGCTTCTTTTCCCACAAATTGGACCGGATTTCTTTTCAATTTTGTGCGACTATTCTCTAGAGAGACCTCTCTCAAAAAGTTACTTTTTTGGCGATCCGCAAAAAATTGGCCCATCAGGGGCATTTTTAATTTATTGGCTTCAAATTTTCAAAATGCTTCTTTCCCCACAATTTGCTTCGGATACTTCTCCAATTTTTGCACGATTGTTCTCTGGGTAGGCCTCTCTTTAAAATGAACTTTTTTGCCGATGCGCTAAAATTGGTTAAATGGGAGGGGGTTATCTTTTAATTTCCTGATTGCCAATGTTCAAAACAAATCATCTCCTACAATTTGGATCGTTCAAAACCTCCCCAACAGCTAAATTTGTCGTAGGTGAATCCAGAACAAAACGTCCCCGGCCATAAAGTCCCTGGCCATGAGGTCCCTAAATAAATTTGGTTAAAGGTGCCCCTAAAGTAAAAAAAGTATGATAACCTAAATTAATACAATAGGGATCTTTAATTGCTCCATATAGTAGCTATATCTGAAATATCTTAGTAATTGGTAAAGAATTGTAGGCGAGTGAGTGTTCACAAGCCACATGTTAAGCAAACTTTATAATGGTACAAATAAGAAAATTTCTAAGTCCAGCTGAGCCCCTCTCCTTGGTTGGATATGGCTCTTAAGCAATAGGGATCTTAATTGGTCCATATTCAAGCTATATTTAAAATATCTAAGCGATTGGCAAAAAATTGTAAGCTAGAGCGTGTTCACAAGGTAAATGTCAACGGACGGCAAGACGTACGGATGGACGGACAGGACCAACACAATAACCCTAAGCCCTAACCCTATTTTATGGCTGAAGGCTAGAAATCACAATGTTTTACAATCCACCATTTTGGCAATTTTTGGCCCTATTTGAAAAATAACACGACGCTGCACAACTTCAATATATATTTTCACTGTGCAAGGTTGCGTATGCCTAGGGTAAATAGTTCCGGAGAACTTGCGTGGAAACCACCTAAGTCTTACATTACAGTTATCTAAACAATCACAATGTTTGACAAGTCACCATTTTGGCAATTTTTGGCCGATATGAAAAATAACACGACGTTGCACAAGTTCAATACACACTGTATATATTTTCACTGTGCAAGGTTGCATATGCCTAGGGTAAATAGTTTCTGAAAACTTAAGTGGAAACAAAACAGCATCCAAAGTGTGACACATGGACGGACAGACGGACAGTCCTCTAGACCCTCCCGGGCTCGCCCGGTAGGGGCCTAAAAATGAATAAAATTGTCAAGGGGCATTATCAGAAATAAATAAAAAACTGAAAAAGTATCAACATCCACATAAAGTATCAATAAAGTATATAAAGTATCAATAAACTGTCATTTCGGACTTTTCTCGAAATAAAGTATCATACTATAAATAAAGTATCAAGTGGTAGCACTGCGTTTGCCCGATTACACAAAAACATTGCACACCTGCATTATATACGTCTAAATTGCGTTTCAAAACGCTGGGCCTAATGGTTTCTGAGAACTTGTTTGGACAAACTCCAAGGTTCGATACAAAATGTCTAAAATTTTATCAGTTCTTGACAAAGTGGCGACGCATCCACTTGGGCCAGTTTCAAAAATAACATGACATTGCACATCTGCAACGAATCTATATTTTCACCGTGTCAGTTTCTGAGAACTTGTCTGGACAAACCTAACAGTGATACACTGCCGGTATATCAATTTTCAAAAAAACATACGCTGTTGCACATCTACAACATATCAATTTATATAGCTCCAAGAAGCGGTGCGCTAAAAAGTTTCCAGGCACCGCTTCGAAGCCTCGCTATATAACGATAAGCAAGTCAACTGCGCTCCCTTTGAAGCAACACTGTTAAACGACCCATAAGTTTTTATTGCCATTTGCTAAAGGCCCTCAAAGTACAACGGCAATCATATACAACTTCTGTGTTATGCTTTCTTTAAAAGAAAATAATACGGAAATAACCCCAAATCTCCCGCAATAATTGACATTTGTTTGTATACAGGGAGCATACTTTATTACGTGAAAAAGTAACCATAATTTTTGCAATTTTCCACCAAAAAACTTTTAAATTGATATTTCAAAAACAACGTAAACATATAAAGTCAAATATTTGGGGTGTACAAAATAAATTTATACGCAATTCTTCATGTATTAACTATTTTAGTATATATTTTACAAATAAACTATAACCCCTTTATTTAAATTTTCGGTCCCTTGACTTGGTCACGTGACATCTAAAGGCCAGAATGTAAACAAACATTTGACAGGTGGGTGCAGAAGCTAACTTTTCTGCACTTTTATCAACAAATAAAAGATATACAGCTCACTAAAAACTGTGCCTGTTTTACCCAAAAAGGCATATTGGGCATGAACTTTCTGTAAATGTTTGAATAATGGGGGCTGGTATGCAGGATTCGTGACCCCTATTAGTGGATCAATGGAAGGCTTCGTAGCTCTGGCCACATTCTCTCTTGAACCGTCTCGAAAAATCAAGAGGCTCTCGGAAAATTGAGAGGTGTTCTCTTGGATAAGAATTCGTTATCTAGAGACAGTTTTTGCCTCGGAAAACTTCTCCGGAGAAGGTCAAATACAAGATGGCGGAAATGTAAACAAAGGCATTTCTACAACTTATTTGCAAAAATGCATGTGAAATATAGATATTGAAGAGTTTAAATTTAGTTCAAGGAAGATTTTAGACGTGATTGCACTATGCATAGTGAAATACAAGAGGACTCAAAGGTTTAACCTCAATGACTATAGGTTGAGATCGAATCTGTATGACCGTTGGTACTGTTGAAGTGGTAGGGACTTTGTTAGGTAAAACAGATCACATTTCAACCATGCCCCAACAAATGATTGTCACAGGATATAATTCTGGGCATATAAGTTACATATTTATCTGAAATAAGCACCAAATAACTAGATTTGTGTTTATAATTTCTCAATTTTTTCGAGACGTGTTCTTTTGGACGGTGTCTCTAAAGCTACTCTGGTCTGTTTGGAGAGTGGATTCTCAGTGTCCCGAGAGTTCCAAAAGAATGTACCCTCTGACAGAGAGATATACGATGTTATACAAGTCAGAGCTGACTCGGAGCTACAATTTATACTGGTCACAGGTTCAAAACTTTCACCTCTTGAAAACATTTCAGAATAAAACCGACGTTCTTTATCTGCAATATATGGATATATATTCACTGTGCAAAGTCCCGAAAGAATGAGCTTTTTTGTTCCGTTTTTGTTTGACACTCTGTATACAGACAAAACTCCAAAACTCGGGGTTTTTTTTAAATTTTCACTAAGCAAAGTTTCAGGGAACTCAGCATACTTAAACTGAAACGTTTTTTTATATATATCATATTAGCTGAACAGGATGTAAAATCGTTTCCGAATGGTCATATGATGTTTTTTTGTTTAATTTGAAAGTGTATATGTTTCAAGAAAATAGAATTTAGATGTTTTTCCTTACCATTTCTTTATAACTTAATCCAAAAATTGCAGTTAAAACCACACCTCCAGATGCAAAAGTACCAATTAACTTTTGATTTGTCTTAGGAAGATAGAAAGGGTCCGTTGAAACTATCCACCCCGCTACTGTTTGCTGTTGTAGTAACGTTGAGGTCTGCGTGGGCGATAATGCCATCTAATAAAAATCAACACTTGAAACCACCGGAATAATACAAACACTGGTTTTGATCCATTACTCAACACACATACTTGCAACACCAAATAAACCTTACCCTCTACTTCGTTTAATTTCACTTTCGAAACTGACCTGTCACTCCGACCAAAATACGAGGCCTGTCAATGAACTTTCGCTATTTAGCATTCAAATGGGTTGCCGCCGTTGTTATACAACAGCTGACCTCTGAGGAGATCAATCTGTTGTGTATAAACACAGAGCGGATGAATATTTCTATCTATCTAGCCACACTGTGCATCCCTCAGTGTTGAGTATTCTCGCACATTGGGAAAAAGGTGCATCACACTGGCCAAGTCACTAAAATCTATATTTAAGTGACTTTTTTTTAAATAGTGGTTCCTCTCTTCTTAGTAGTACTACTTTGCGCGAATCTTCAGTGGGTTTGCGGAGTAAAAAGCTGTTATGCACAACAGACAGAACTGCCGTAGAGGCTGGCTGTCGGACAACAACGGGATGCTGTGCCCAAGTGGCCAGCGAACTTTTCAGACCAGCCGACTTCATCGTATTGCATAAATAGAGGGTTATCCGTTGTCTTTATGTACGTATTACGTATGTACGTGTATAAACTTTTACATAAAATGTTTCCTGTCCTCCAGTTTCGACAGATTCCTTTCAAATTTTGTGTGAATGTTCTCTAGGTTGGCCTCTCTTAAAAAATTATTTTTTTGGCGATCCGCCAAAAAATTGATGAATCGGGGGGGGGGGGGAAGGGGGGCATTTTTAATTTTTTGTCTTCCAGCTTTCAAAATGCGTCTTTTCTCACAAATTTTATGGGATGCCTCTCTAATTTTGTACGATTGTTCTGTAGGTAGACCTCTCTGAAAAAGTTACTTTTTTGACAATGCACCAAAAATTGAAAAAATGGGGGCATTTAAAATTGTTTTGTTGCCAATTTTCAAAATGCTTCTACTCCCGCAATTTTGATTAATTTTCTTAAACTTTCATGCAAATATTCTTCAGATAGGTCTCCCTTGAAAATTGCTTTCTTTGGCGATCCGCCAAAAATTGGCTAATTGGGGAACATCTTTTAATTTTGTTGGCATTCTCAAAATGCTTCTTTTCCCACAAATTGGACCAGATTTCTTTTCAATTTTGTGCGACTGTTCTCTAGAGAGACCTCTCTCAAAAAGTTACTTTTTTGGCGATCCGCAAAAAATTGGCCAATCAGAGGCATTTTTAATTTATTGGCTTCCAATTTTCACAATGCTTCTTTTCCCACAATTTGTTACAGATATTTCTCCAATTATTGCACGATTGTTCTCTGAGTAGGACTCTCTATAAAATGAACTTTTTTGCCGATGCGCTAAAATTGGTTAAATGGGAGGGAGTTATCTTTTAATTTCCCGAGAGTCAATTTTCAAAACAATTCATCTCCCACAATTTGGATCTTTCAAAACCTCCTCAACAGCTAAATTTGTCGTAGTGGAATCCAGGACAAAAAGTCCCCGGCTATTAAGTCCCTGGCCATGAGGTCCCTAAATGAATTTGGGTAAAGGGGCCGCTAAAGTGAAAAACAGTATGATAACCTAAATTAAGCTCAAATGCAAAAGGGATCTTTATTGCTCCATATAGTAGCTATCTCCGAAATATCTTAGTAATTGGTAAAAAATTGTAGGTTAGAGAGTGTTTACAAGATATATGTTAAGCAAACTTGATAATGGTACAAATAAGAAAATTTCCAAGTCCAGCTGAGCCACTCTCCTTGGTTGGATATGGCTCATAAGCAAAAGAGATCTTAATTTGTCCATATACCAGCTATATTTAAAATATCTAAGCGATTCGCAAAAAATTGTAGGCTAGAGCGTGTTCACAAGGTAAATGTCAACGGACGGCAAGACGTACGGATGGACGGACAGGACCAACACAATAACCCTAAGCCATTTTATGGCTGAGGGCTAAAAATCACAATGCTTGACAATCCACCATTTTGGCAATTTTTGGCCCTATTTAAAAAATAACACGTCGTTGCACAACTTCAATATATATATTTTCACTGTGCAAGGTTGCATATACATAGGGTAAATAGTTTCGGAGAACTTGCGTGGAAACCACCTAAGTCTTACATTACAGTTATCTAAAAATCACAATGTTTGACAAGTTGATATTTTGGCAATTTTTATCTGATATGCAAAATAACACGACGTAGCACAACTTCAATATATAGTTTTGCTGTGCAAGGTTGCATATGCCTAGGGTAAAAAGTTCTGGAAAACTTGCGTGGAAACAAAACAGCATCCGAAGTGTGACACACGGACGGACAGAGGACAGTGCCCTAGACCTTCCCGGGCTCGCCCGGTTGGGGTTTAAAAAATGAATAAAATTGTCAAGGGGCATTATCAGAAATAAATAAAAAATTTAAAAAGTATCAACCACCACTTAAAGTATCAATAAAGTATATGAAGTATCAATAAACTATCATTTCGGACTTTTCTCGAAATAAAGTATCATACTATAAATAAAGTATCAAGTGGTAGCACTGCGTTTGCCCGATTACAAAAAAAAAAGTTGCACACCTGCATTATATACGTCTAAATTGCGTTTCAAAACGCTGGGCCTAATGGTTTCTGAGCACTTGTTTGGAGAAAACTCCAAGGTTCGATACAAAATGTCTAAAATTTTATCAGTTCTTGAAAAAGTGGCGACGCATCCACTTGGGCCAGTTTCAAAAATAACATGACATTGCACAACTGCAACGAATCTATATTTTCACCGTGTCAGTTTCTGAGAACTTGTCTGGACAAACCTATCAGTGATACACTGCCGGCATGTCAATTTTCAAAAAAAGATACGCTGTTGCACATCTACAACATATCAATTTATATATCTCCAAGAAGCGGTGCGCTAAAAAGTTTCCAGGCACCGCTTCGAAGCCTGGATATATAAGCAAGTCAACTGCGCTCGCTTTGAGGCACCCCTGTGGCTACTTTGTGCGAGATTCAACGACCCATAAGTTGTTATTGGCATTTGCTAAAGACCGTCAAAGTACAACGGTAATCATATACAACTTCTGTGTTATGCTTTCTTTAAAAGTAAATAATACGGAAATAACCCAAATCTCCCGCAATAATTGACATTTATTTGTATACAAGGAGCATACTTTATTACGTGAAAAAGTAACCATAATTTTTGCAACTATCCACCAAAAAACCTTTTAATTGATATTTCAAAAACAACGTAGACATATAAAGTCAAATATTGTGGGTGTACAAAATAAATTTATACGTAATTCTGCATCTATCAACTATTTTAGTATATATTTTACAAATAAACTATAACTCCTTTATTTAAATTTTCGGCCCCTTGACTTTAGTCACGTGACATTTAAAGGCCAGAAAGTAACAAATATTTGACAGGTGGGCAAAAAAGGGCATATTGGGCATGAACTTTCTGTAGATGTTTGAGTAATGGGGGCTGGTATGCAGGATTCGTGACCCCAATTAGTGGAGCAATGGAAGGCTTCGTAGCTCTGGTCACATTCTCTCTTGGACCGTCTCGAAAAATCAAGAGGCTCTCGAAAAATCGAGAGGTGTTCTCACGGATAAGTTTTCGTTATCTAGAGACAGTTTTTGCCTCGGAAAACTTCTCCGGAGAAGGTCAAATACAAGATGGCGGAAATGTAAACAAATGCATTTCTACAACTTATTTGCAAAAATGCATGTGAAATATAGATATTGAAGAGTAGAAATTTAGTTCATGAAGATTTTAGACGTGATTGCACTATGCATAATGAAATACAAGAGGACCCAAAGGTTTAACCTCAATAACTATAGGTTGAGATCGAATCTGTATCACCGTTGATACTGCTGAAGTGGTGGTAAAACAGATCACATTTCAACCAATGCCCCAACAGATGATTGTCACAGGATATAATTCTGGGCATATAAGTTACATATTTATCTGAAATAAGCACCAAATAACTAGATTTGTGTTTATAATTTCTCAATTTTTTCGAGACGTGTTCTTTTGGACGGTCTCTCTAAAGCTGCTCTGGTCTGTTTGGAGAGTGGATTCTCAGTTTCCTGAGAGGTAAAAAAGAATGTACCCTCTGACAGAGAGATGTACGATGTTATACAAGTCAGAACTGACTCGGAGCTACAATTTATACTGGTCACAGGTTCAAAACTTTCACCTCTTGAAAACATTTCAGAATAAAACCGACGTTCTTCATCTTCAATATATGGATATATATTCGCTGCGCAAAGTCCCGAAAGAATGAGCTTCTTTGTTTCGTTTTTGTTAGACACTCTGTACGGACAAAACTCCAAAACTTGGGGTTTTTTTAATTTTCACTGAGCAAAGTTTCAGGGAACTCAGCATACTCAAATTGAAACGTTGTTTATAGATATCATATTAGCTGAACAGGATGCAAAATCGTTTCCGAAAGGTCATATGATGTTTTTTGCTTTTTCTTTTAATTCGAAAGTGTGTATGTTTCAAGAGAATTAGAATTTTGATGTTTTTCCTTATCATTTCTTTATAACTTAATCCAAAAAATTGCAGTTAAATCACACCTCTAGATAGGATAGTACCAATTAACTTTTGGTTTGTCTTAGGAAGATAGGTAGGTCTCTTTTGAAAATTACTTTCTTTGGCGATCCGCCAAAAATTGGCTAATTGGTTAGCATCTTTAATTTTGTTGGCTTCAAATTTTCAAAATGCTTCTTTTCCCACAAATTGGACCAGATTTCTTTTCAATTTTGTGCGACTGTTCTCCAGAGAGACCCCTCTCAAAACGTTGCTTTTTTTGCGATCCGCCAATAATTGGCCAATCAGGGGCATTTTAATTTATTGGCTTCAAATTTTCAAAATGCTTCTTTTCCCGAAATTTGTTTCGGATATTTCTCCAATTTGTGCACGATTGTTCCCTGGATAGGCCTCTCTTTTAAATGAACTTTTTTGCCGATGCGCTACAAATTTGTTAAATGGGAGGGGGTTATATTTTAATTTCCTGAGAACCAATGTTCAAAACAATTCATCTCCCACAATTTGGATCTTTCAAAACCTCCCCAACAGCTAAATTTGTCGTAGTGGAATCCAGGACAAAAAGTCCCCGGCTATAAAGTCCCTGGCCAGGAGGTTCCTAAATGAATTTGGGTAAAGGGGCCCCTAAAGTGAAAAACAGTATGATAACCTAAATTAAGCTTTACTCCGGCCATAAGCAACCCAGTATAATGTTCCCGATCGTAAGATTCTCAAGTAAATTAAGGGCCAAAACATCCCAAAGCAAAGTTCGTCGTGGAAACCAGTACAATATGTCCCCCGCAAAAACTACCCCCTGCCATAAGGTCATCAAATAAATTTAGGGCCAAAAGGTCCCCAAAGCAAAAACGTATAACTTAAAGTAACCCTTTATTAAGCTTTAGGCTGGCCATAATGTCCCTGCCATAGGGTCCCCAAATGAATTTAGGGCAAAAACGTACCCAAAAACGTATCATAACCTAAATTAACGCTTTATTAAGCTTTACCCCGGCCATAAGGAATCCAGCATAATGTCCCAACCATTAGGTCCTCAAATAAATTTAGGGCCAAAATGACCTCAAAGCAAAAATGTATAACCTAAAGTAACGCTTTATTAAGCTTTAGACCAGCCATAATGTCCTTTGTTAAAGGTCCCGAAAAGAATTTAAAGCCATAACGTCCCCAAAGTAAAAACGTATCATAACCTAAATTACCGCTTTCGTAAGCTTTACTCCGGCTATAAGGAATCAAGCATAATACCCCTAGCCATAAGATCCCCAAATACATTTAGGGCCAAAACGTCCCAAAAAGAAACGTTCGTCGTGGAAAACAGGACAACACGTCTCCCGCCAAAAAGTACCAGGCCATACGATCCTCAAATGAATTTAGGGCCAAAACGTCCTCAAAGCAAGAACGTATAACCTATAGAAACGCCTTATTAAGCTTAATCCCAGCCATAAGGTCCCCTGCCATAAGTTCCCTAGAGGAATTTAAGATCAAAACGTTCTCGAAGCTACAGAACGCACCATAGCATAAATCAACGCTTTCTTAAGGTTTATTCCGACCATAAAGTACCCGGCCATAATGTTTCCGGCCATAGTGTCTCCAAATGAATTTAGGGCCAACACGTCTCCAAAGCAAATTTTGTCGTGGTGGAATCCAGGGCAAAAGATTCCCGTCCATAAAGTCATCGCCCATGCGGCTCCAAATGAATTTAGGGCCAAAACATCCCCAAAGGTAAAAAGTATGATAACTTAAATTAACGCTTTATTAAGCTTTACCCCGACTATAAAGTACCTGCCTATAAAGTCCCCAAATAAATTTAGGACCAAAACGTCCCAAAAGAAAAAAAAAATTGTCATGGAATCCAGGACAACACGTCCTCGGCAATAAGGTCCCCGGTTAAAACGTACCCGGCCATAAGGTCCCAGGTAATAAGGTCCCAAAATAAATTTAGGGCTAAAACTTTCCAAAGAGGAAAAGAATAACTGAAATTAAGCTTTAGACCGGCCATAATGCCCCTGCTATAAGGTCCCAAAAAATTAAGGGCAAAACGTCCCCAAAGCTAAAGAACGTATCATAACCCAAATTCACGCTTTATTAAGCATTACTCCAACCATAAGGTACTCGGCCATAATGTCCCAAAATAATTTAAGGCCAAAACGCCCCTTAAGGTAAAAATAACTTCTATCTATAATCTATCTATACACATTTGTATAGCGCTTATTTAGGCGAAGCCACTAAGCGCACATGATTATAACACTGATTTAAAATTAATACTGCTATTTTCTAAGATAAAGAATCACGTGTATAACAGTCACTGTCTAGTAGAAAGTCACGTATTTAAATATTTTGATTTATCCATAGTAATTTTTGAACATATAGGTCTTTAATCTTTTCTTGAATTCAACAGTTGTTGGTATGGTTTTGATTTCATTGGGGAGCGCATTCCAGAGTGTGGGAGCGGCATAACTGAAACATCGTTCTCCATATCTCTGTCTTGTGCGAGGTATTTTGAGCTTGTGGTAGTCTGCTGAACGCAGACTACGTGTTGGCTTGTACACAACCAGTAGCTCACGTAGATATTGCGGTGCCCCATTATGGAGCGCTTTGTAGGTGAGTGTTATAACTTTAAACTCGACCCGTTGACGCACAACGAGCCAATTTAGTTGTTTCAGTACGGGTGTGATATGATGGTGGCGAGGGGTACGTGTGACCAGTCTAGCTGCTGCATTCATCAACCGTTGGATAGTGTATTCAGGGAGATTAACTAAAAGGGAATTGCAGTAATCAATTTTGCTTATGACCAGAGCATGGGTGATAACTTTCGCTGCTTCGGTTGTGAGACAGCTTCGCACTTCGGAAATCCAGTTCAGATAGTAGAATCCAGCCCTGCATACGTAACTGACATGGTGTATCATGGACATGGAATTGTCTATCACAACACCCAGGTTTCGAGCACTTGAGACTGCGTTAACAATGTCACCATGTAAGTCAAGATGGTCAACACTAATTAAGCCTAATTTTTTGCGCTTGCGATGACAATAAATTCGGTTTTCCCTTTGTTGAGCTGCAGGTTATTGCTAAATATCCATGTCGCCACAGTGTTGATGGAATGTTTAAGGTGTCTGGCACAGAATAACTGGTTGTTGATACATTTCGGGTTTACTGCCAAGAGGAATTGGGTATTCAAGATACTTTTGAGGGCCAAGAATAGATCCCTTTGGTACAGCACAATCAACTGCAGACTCCTTTGAATAACGGCCATCAACGCACACGCAGACCGGAGAGATAGGAACGAAACCATTGAAGGGCGTGATAATTTATGCATAGAGTTTGCTGCAGCCTTCACAGCAGAATGCTGCGAAGGCTGAAACTTAAATTAACGCTTTATTGAGCTTTACACCGACTGTAAAGTAAACGGCCATAATGTCCCAAAATTAGTTTAAGGCCAAAAGGTCCCCGAAGCAAAAACGTATAACCTAAATTCGCGCTTTCATAAGTTTCACATCGCCATATGTTACATGTCAGGTCTTCACATGAATTTAGAAGCAAAACCTCCCCAAAGCAAAAAAACGTATGATAGCCTACAGTAACCATTTATTAAGCTTTATAATGTTTTTACATGCTTTTAAGACAAAATTCAACTAAAAATGACAATTTGTAAAAAAGTGCCAAAAGTTACGCTGGGCTTAGCAATTGTGCGATGTTTTGTCCGCACCACTTTACATTTGTCGTAGGGACCAGGAACCTTGTATATATATATATATATATATATATATATATATATATATATATATATATATATATATATATATATATAATTAACGCTTTATTAAGCTTTGCTCCGGTCATACTGTCCCCAGCCACAAGGTCCCCGGCCATAAAGTACACTTCCATTATTTCCTTAGTCACATGCTCCGGCCATAAAGTTCCTAAATGAATTTAGGGTCAAAACATCCAAAAAGCAAAAACGTATGATTACCTAAATCAACAATTTATTAAGCCTTACCCCGGCCATGAGGTACTTGGCCATAAAGTCCCCGGCCATAAGTTTCCGAATAAATTTAAGGCCGAAGAGTTAATAAAAGCAAAAAACGTATAACCTTAATTATTCTTTATTAAGCTTTACACCAGCCATAAGGTACCCAAATGAATTTTGGGGCAAAACGTCCCAAAAGCCAAAACAAGTTATGAGGGCCTAAATTAACGATTTATTAAGCTTTACTCCGACTTAAAGATGCCCGGCAAAGACGTACCCGTCCATTAAGTATCCAAATCATTTTATACCCAAAACGTCCCTTTAGTAAATTTTTCGCAGCATAATAAAGAACAAAACACCTACGCTAGGTTCCCGGCGATAAGGTCCCCAAATATATTTATAGCCAAAATGTTCCCAAAGCAATATTTGTTGTGGAATCCATGACGACACGTCCTCGACCATAAGATACCCCCCCCCATAAATACCCGTCCATAAGCTCCATCTTTATAAAGTCCTTAAATGAATTAGGTCAAAACATCCCAAAGCAAAAAAGTATAACCTAAATTATTAGCTTTATTAGCTTTACACCGGCCATATGTCCCCTGCAATAAGGCCCGCAAATGACTTTAGGGTCAAAATCTCCCCAAAGCCAACAAAAACTTATGATAACCTAAATTAACGATTTCCTAAGCTTTACCCTGGCCATAAGTTCCCCAATTAAATTTAGGGCCACAAAGCTAAAATCATGATAATTTAAATGAACGCTTTATTAAGCTTTACCCCGGCCATAAGGTACCTGACCATAATGTCCCTAGCGGTGAGGTCGCCAAATGAATTTAGGACCAAAAAATGCCAAAAGCAAAAAAGTATGTTAAGCTTTACCATGTTTTGCATGCTTTAAAGGTAAAATTCAACTAGAAAATGACAAACTGACAAAAACTATCGAAAAACTGCATTGGGCTTAGCAATTGTGGGATGTTTTGTCCGCACCACCTAGCATATGGCCATTTGTCGTGGCGACCTGCAACCTTGCACAGTGAAATATATGTATTGTAGACGTGCATCGTCGTATTCTTTTTGAAATCGATTAAAAAGTGATTGGAGGAGAATTTGGGACCGAAATAAATCGTCCATTATAGAAGGTGTTCACTACTAGGAGGTCTTTACTAATGGAGGTTTTAATGTATATAATTTACCTTATACGGGGGATCCTGTCTCACTAAGACTGTAGTTTCGGGTCGTTTTAAAATATTTCGTAACCATTTTTTGTTTTTTTTTCTTCCACATTTTTATCGGATTACCTTCTAATTTTATATAAATGTTCATCAGGCCTTCTTCTCTTGAAAGCTTTACTTTTTGGCGATCCGTCAAAAGTTGACTAAATGAGGGGCTTCAAATTTTTTGGCTTCAAAATTTCAAAATGGTTTTTAGCTAACAATTCTAATCGATATCCTTTTCAATTCTGCACAAGTGTTCTCCAGGTAGATCTCTCTTGAACAGTTACTATTTTGGTGAGCCGCCTAAAATTGGCCAAATGGGGGGGGGGGGGGGCATTTTTTTGGTTGCCAATTTTCAAAATGCTTCTTTTCACGCAATCAGAAAAGTTTTTTTTAAAAGTCGTATGCATGTTCTTTAAGTAAGCCTCTCTTGGCGGTCCGGCAAAAATTGGCAAAGGGTTGGGCTTTTTTAATTTACTGCCTTCCTATTTTCAAAATGTTTCTTTTTCCACCATTTAGACCATTTGGATCGGATTCCTTTCCAATTTATATATATTCCTTTCCGATTATTATCTAGGAAGGCCTCTCTGAAACAGATTACTTTTTTTGGCGATCCGCTGGAAATTGGTAAAATTAGCCCAGTTTACATTTCACGCAAGCTGGGGTATGCCAATCGGCTTGAAGACGGCGTCCCTTCGTTAGTTAGTGAGTTAGTTGTTTCTAAAGTAAATTTTTCTTTTAAAATGCATCTCATACAATGTATCTCCTCTTCCTGCATAAGGTTTGTGCTTTTTAGTCGATCGGATGATTTTGAATTTTTTTGGAAATTTTTGAAGAAAATTTTTTAAAATGTATCTCCTCCTACATTTTGATCCGTTGTCATTTATTTTTGGTATGAGTCACTCCTAACGGTCGTGCATACGGCTTGTGCTTTGATAGTCGATCAGACAATTTTTGTATTTTTGGGAAAGTTTCGAAGAAAACATTTCAAAAATTATTCAAAGCGCATCTCCTCCCACATATTTGATCTGTTTTCATATATTTTTTAATGAGGCATTCTTAAGAAGTTGTGCATAAGGCTTGTGCTTTTTAGTCGATCCAACATTCTTGTATTTTTGGGAAATTTTTTAAATAAAATATTTCAAAATACATTTTTTCCTACAGTTTTAGTCCGATTTCATTTATTTTTAGTATGAGGCATTCCCAAGAGGTCCTGTATACGTCTTGTGCTTTTTGGTCAATCGGACAATTTGTGTACTTTGGGAGAATGTAAAAAATAAACTTCAAAATACCTTTCCTCCAGCAGTTTTTATCCGTTTTATTTTTGTTATGAGACATCCCTAGGTGGATCGGGATCTAAACTTGATCTGAACGTGTGCATGTCACTTTTTATTTTCGTCTTCGATTTCGTTTCCTTTGTTAAAACGCCATGTGAAAAGAGTGTAGCTTTGCAAGTAAATGCATTGCATTTAACGTACATCACAGAACACAGTTGCTGAGCTTTGTGCGAGCTCTCACTGCGTAAATAGATAACACGGCGTATGCCTGCTCAGTCAATAAAACCTTAAGCCAACAAAAACCAAACACTACTCGGTTTATAAGACGTATTCAAGCTGTGTTGTTTGCAATATATTCTTCAAGAAATAACCCATTGAAGGGAGTATTTTTGCTTTTTAATTTTTGTCAAGTGTTTAACATGTCGCTTGCGAAATAAGGTTCTAGTTTTATATGTCATTAACTTGTGTTGAAAAGATAGATAGATAGACAGACAGATAGATAGATAGATGGATAGATAGATAGATAGATAGATAGATAGATAGATAGATAGATAGATAGATGTCTTTCAGATTGGACGCAACTGTCGTCGTCACTCTTTTAACAGTGGTGATTAGAGAACCATCAGTACGACGACGTTGTCCCTTATGACGGTCGATAATGTTTTTATTTTTTGTGCGTTACCGCCACAAACGACAACCTGCAAAGATGCTTTTCAGCTAGTGAAAAGTGCTACTCTTTTAGCCTTAAATTAGATGCAGAAGGTTCGAAAAGGTGCACTTTTTGCCACGTTAAAAATTGCGGCTCTTCTGAGCTTCTTGGATGAACTTGATCTAAAATTTGTAATGTATTCCACTGTTTGCCTTTAACACATTTTGCAGAATTTCTACCTTGCCACTTTCTTCTAATATTATCCTATGTCTGTCAGTGGCTGTGAGGCTGAAAAGGTCTGAACGAGTATGCAAGTGTGCATAAATTTACGTAACTCTGGGTACGTCTGCGCTCTCCAGCCTCCCCCCCCCCCCCGGAGGGGGGAGGGTTATGCCAGGTTATCCTACCCGAACACTCGCGTAACGTCTAAAATACATCTATACTAGATCGGCAATATCGGCAACTTCGTCGGCCGATGTATCGGTTGCACATAGGATTAACTATGGCCCGACGCATAATAGATATAGCGGCTTCGTACATCGGATATACATCGGGCCGATATATCTTTAATGCGTCGGGCTACCGTCGGAAATATCCCTACAAATTCTTCGACGTCGGATACCAACCGTCGGCTATACGTCGGTTATACGTTTATATTCCGATGCATTTCCGACGAACTTCCGATGATTTTTATACGTAAAAAAAATCGTTTCTAACCTTAACTGACCCATTGAACCTTTACCAACCATTCATAATTCACATATTCATACATACACCATAGCATATCAATATACAACATAGCATATCTATATGTTGCAACTGAACACTAGTACTTACTCGGGTTTGAACCGGGGACCTCTTGCATCCTAGGCGCGGAACATACCTCTACTCCACGGCGGCTGGGGCTAGTTTATTGAGGCAAATGATAATTTTCAAGTATATTCATAATGCTCCACTATTGATTCTTCATAATGTCCCGTACAAAACGTCAATCGATAAATTTCCGACGCCGAATAGGAAAATATGCGTTTTGTAGACGTATAAAAAATACGTGTAATATACGATTGCAATATCGGCATCTTTTTTCCGATGTATTTCCGACGTCGTTTATACATAGGAAAATATGCGTTTTATAGACGTTTAAAAAAATACGTATAATACGCGTTGGCAATATCGCCATATTTTTTACTACGCTGTGGAATATGTGGAGCACTCGTACACAACGCAATATATATATATATATATATATATATATATATATATATATATATATATATATATATATATATATATATATATATATAGTTTTCATTTCAAGTTATGAGTGAAATACACACATTTAGAGATCCATTGGAAATCGGTATATTTCCGACGTTTCACCGACAAATATAACTATATGTATAATATACGTATATTTTTATACGCATATTACATGCTTGTAATATCTCAAATAAAAAAATTAGTTTTCGTCGGAATTCGGTATATTTCCGACGTATAGCCGATGCAGTGATACATTTGTATATTATACGATTATTGTAATCCGTCGGTTATACGTCAGTAATATCTTTTTCAAAAACAATTAAGTTTTGTTCCGTCGGAAGTACGTCTATGTCAGACGTTGGGCCAACATATACAAATATATGTATAATGTACGTATAACTAAATACATCGAATATACGTATGCAATATCCGTTTCATTTTTTTACCATTGGTCGGAAGTTAATCTATTTCCAACGTATAACCAATGCATAAAAATATATGTATAATATATGCATTGAGAAATACGTGTAATATATGAATAAAATATTTTTAGCAAAAAAAAAAAAAAAAAAAAATTCCCAATTGGTCGGAAATTCGTCGGAAAAAGATGTCGGCCCGATGAATATTTGCCAACATCTATTAAACTGAGGAAAATAATCATCGGGCCAACGTCGGTAACCGATGAACTTCCGACGAATGAAAAAAATGGAAATTCGACTATTGCCAACCTATAACCGATGCATTACCGATGCATCGAAGCCGATGCCGACGTTTTCCGACCTAGTTTATACCGTTCCGACGTCGGCCCGACGTTACGCGAGTGTTCGGGTACCCAGCCAATAACAAACTGAACTCACAGGTCGAGGAATCTGGGCACGACATCATTGCAGACTGGTTACTACGAAATGACAAAAATGTAATCAAAACACGAATGGAGAGGCGGAGCTTTTCAGAAAAAAAAACATTTTGCCTAAAAGGGGAACAGATCTCGAGTCGTTGGTAGCAGGGAGAACGGGGAACCTATTTTATGCTGTCAAGCGAATGGAACCGCATTTTCTAGGGCCATGTCCAAAAACCTAGTCAGCTGGTCTTGTACCCTAAAACCTTTTATATATATATATATATATATATATATATATATATATATATATATATATATATATATATATATATATATATATATATATATATATATTTATATATATATATATATATACACGTTTATACATTTTATCTCTCAGCATTCATTTCACATGTTTTGTATTGTTACACTTCGGATTTGCCAAAATTTTAGCCGCAGTTGTGGCATGTTTTTTTTGTTTTTTTTTTACTTTGTCCGTGGAACTAGTCAGAGGCCGTTAGGGCTATAAAGATGAAATTTGGATATGATAAACTTTAGTATGTCTAGTTGATCCTCCTGTACTTTTTCAAAAACTCGCTTAATTTTTCAATTAAAAAAACGACAAAACAAATTTGCGAAACAGGCGGCAAGAAGCAGTAGAACTGGCATGATATCAGCCTCGGTGTATTTATCGCCCAACTCTCAATGAAAGCTATCAGAGCAAGTGCAAGTTTAAGTTGGCTGAACCGTTTGGGTTTTTCCCATTTGCTAAAGAATGATGAAATTTGGCTCACTGACAGAGGATGATTAGACGCAGTAAAATCCACATTTTTTAACCATGACCTTAGAGAACGATTGATATCCTCGGCCATGGTCAATATAAAAAACCGAAAGTTGACCATTATCTCAAAAACGATTAGAGACAGAGAGAGCGATTTTGAGCTTATTTTCAACCCTTTGGGCCTAAAAGACGATATGTAAGAGGTACCTCGGTAACCTTGACATCTTCGGACATGGTCAAAGTAAAAAACCGGAAGTGACCATTATCTCGAAAACGGTTAGAGACTGAGCGATTTTGAGCTTATTTTCGACCCTAAGGGTATAAGAGACCAATCGTAAGGGGTTCTTCAGTGACCTTGACCTCCTCGGACATGGTCAAAGTAAAAAACCGCAAGTGGGCCAATATCTCGTAAACGGTTATAAATAGAACCATTTTAAGCTTATTTTCAACTCTTTGGACCTTAAAGACCATATGTAAGAGGTGCCTGGGTGACCTTGACATGCTTGGCCATAGTCAAAATTAAAAACCGGAAGTGGGCCAATATCTCAAAAACGGTTAGAGATAGAACAATTTTAAGCTTATTTTCAACCCTTTGGACCTTAAAGACCATATGTGAAAGGTATTTCGGTGACCTTAACCTCCTAAGACATTGTCAAAGTAAAAAACAGGAAGTGGGCCATTATCTCGAAAACGGTTAGAGATAGAGCGATTTCGAGCTTATTTACGACTCTATGGGCCTAAAAGACGATATGTAAGAGCTACTCGCTGACATTGAACTCCTCGGCCATGGTCAAAGTAAAAAACCGGAAGTGGGTAAATATCTCGAAAACGGTTAGAGATAGAACGATTGTAAGCTTTTTTCAACTCTTTGGACCTTAAACACATAGGTAAGTGATACCTCGTTGACCTTGACCTTCTCGGACATAGTCAAAGTAAAAAACCGGAAGTGGGCCATTATCTCAAAAACGGTTAAAGATTATTTTTTCACCCTTTTGGTATAAAAGACAATATGCAAGAGGTATCTCGGTGACCTTGACCTCCTCGGCCATGGTCAAATATAAATTCCTGACGCGGCCAATTATTTCGAAAAACGTTAGTGATAGAGCGATTTTGAACTTATTTTCGACCCTTTGGGGCTAGAAGACGCTATGTAAGAGGTGCCTCGGTGACCTTGACATCCTCGGACTTGGTCAAAATAAAACCGAAAGTTGACCATTATCTCGAAAACGGTTAGAGATAGAGCGATTTTGAGCTTAGTTTCGGCTCTTTGGGTATAAAAGGTGCTATGCAAAAGGTATCTCGGTGACTTTGAACTCCTCGGCCATAGTCAAAGTTAAAAATCGGAAGTGGGCCAATATCTAGAAAACGGTTGTAAGGTTATTTTCAACTCTTTGGACCTTAAAAACATATGTAAGAGGTATATCGGTGACCTTGACATCCTCATCCATGGTCAAAATCAAAAACCGGAAGTGGGCCATAGTTAGAGATGGAGCAATTTTGAGCTTATTTTCGACCCTTTTGGCCCAAAAGATCATATGTAAGAGGTACCCCGGTGACCTTGACCTCCTCGGCCATGGTCAAACATAAATTCCTGACGCGGCCCATTATCTCGAAAAACAGAGCGCTTTTGACCTTAAAAACATATGTAAGACCTCCTCGTACATAGTCAAAGCAAAAACTGGAAGCGGGCCATTATCTCGAAAACGGTTATAAAAAGAACCATTGTAAGCTTATATTCATTTCTTTGGACCTTAAAGACCATGTGTAAAGTTACCTCGGTGACCTTTACATCCTCTTCCATGGTCAAGTTAAAAATTGGAAGTGGGCCATTATCTCAAAAACGGTTAGATATAGAGCGGTTTTGAGCTTATTTCTGACCCTTTGGGCCTAAAGGATGGCATTTCACAGCAGAGACATTTTATACTACAGTTAAAAATCATAGCATTGATGGTTTATATCATGGATACAGGTAATACCAGAGGTGATTTATAGCACGGGTGAAAAGACACAATATGGAAGTTTTACACTGCTAATTATAAAATTTTCTACCTTAGAATTAGAGTTAGTGTGTTTGAAATGGGCCCCGAAGATTTATGGTGACAATTGTAAGATCCTGTCGCCCAGGAATGTCCTGACGGCGCACAAGTAGAAATTATTTTCCTCGGCAGAGTAGCCAAAAACTTGTGGATGGATGTCATTCGAATCAGCGCACTAGAGTCATTGCCTGAGCCACTAAAATGAATCAATATCTCGAGGGAGCGCAACTTGAGGTTAGACAGGGTCCCCATACTGTCCATTACTACAGGTACATATGAAATGTAGTCACTACAATTTCACGTTGAACACCATGGAGAAGCACTGAAGATAATCTGTTTCCGATATCTAGTGATGTTGAACGTGAACCATGGCACTGAATCATGGAATATTAACTTCCGATACCTAGTGATACTGAGCCTGAATTATGGAATATATACCATTGATACAATACCTAACGAAGTTGTAAGAAAGATACTGAACCATGAAATATTACATGTTTACATCTCATCATATGCCTGACGAAACTGCAAGAAAAAGCTAAATCAGGGATCATTTAGCTACCCACATTAAATCAAGAATGTCCACCTGGTTGTGTTGGCATACAGTCACTAGAACGGCCTAATGCACAATTGTATTTCATGACACCGGTGTTAAACCGCGTGGGGTTATCATCACGGTAGTCTGCACCACAACTGTCGGCTCTTCACACCGCCTCAGCCATCTGCCTCGCCTGGTCGCGATCTTCTCGGATTAGAGTACAATATATACCGTATTCCGGACTGTAAAGCTCGCCGAGCTCTATTTCCATGGAGAAACTGGTTTCACCTGCCGAGACTTGCCCTCCGCGTTGGCTTCGTCTATGATGCAGTACGCCTGACTATTTCCTTGCATGGGAAAAGTTCTGAAAACGAGCTAATCCTGTGCAGTCCATAGATTTCTGACATAGTCACTGACCGCTCAAGCCCACCTTGTTTCTATACACGTGGCCACTCTGTAGGTGTAGTTCTCGGAGTTCTCAAAATTTCCAACTTCTGCACTGACTTGAAAGTAGTGATCATTTTTATGGTTTCGGACAAGGATTTTATCACAACATACAGATTACTGTGTGTGTGAAGTAAACCAAGCCATGACGTTATCATGTCTCGCCTCAATATTGCATCATGTTTGACCTTTCACCTAGCCTGCCTTTGACCTTGGCCTGGTTGCTGCATGTCTCACTATACGCCCATTTCTTGAGATTATTCTCTAAACCAGTCCAGTCATAAAGCACTTCATCCAATCAAACAACGAATCAACTGCTTCTGTTCAATACCTGTATCTGGATCTTGAATCATTTTCTATTTGTAAGCCAGACGACTTATTAACTCTGGTTCAAGGCCATTTTGCTCTGAGAGAACACCTGTGCTGTCACAGTGCGCCGTTAGATCATCCTTCTAAACCATGATGTTCCTCTTGTCCCACCTGGATACGCGTCGATATTGACTTTAGCACACGGATGAATATCCTTCTACATTCGGGTAATCATCATCTGACCAAGTTATTTCCCTGGATAAATTGAATAAATGATTACCCGGATCAGTATCTACTTCTATTAAAACCACCGGCTCTACATCATCAGTGTTTTCAAAGCTATCAAATTTATCATTGTCAAAAACACACAGTTTAGCGTGACATGCGATTTCTTAGTCAAAATTATAGTAGTAATCACATATATATATAAAGTCATCTAGGTCAATGGAAATGAAATAACCAGGCTTATAGCCTTGTTATGCATGGTACGTCGTGCTGTTTGCTACATCAGCGACAAACCTCCATTGACTGTTTGCTGGATTAAGGCTCCATAGTTTCAATTTTGAGCTAATATTAAGACAACTTGAGACAAAATCCGTAATAAATGCTATAGAAACACCATCACATTTGCACCTGAGAGTTTCGCTGGTAACGGTTTTAAAGTCCACAAAAACCATACCAAGTGAGATAAGTAGCTGGGTTTCCCCTTGACCGTCCTTGAAGGCCAGGTCACTGGGACTATTCAACATACTTGTCCTATTTCTAGGATCAAGCGAGTCCACAGATGCCGGAATAGAACCGGAAAACAAAGACCCATCACTTAAATAAAACCGGTCGGCTGGGATGTAAATTTCGCCAAATGACACTTCTTGGCTATCGTCTTTTAGCTCAAGTACATTAGATGTCGTTGAATCAATTGACTCAGCCGGGTGTTTCATTAATAACACTATTGTGCTGTAATAAATATTGAGCTTTACACGTTTAAAAGATAATCGTTTAATTCCTGGTACATAATTCCAAAAACGCGCATCCTTCAAGTGTAATAAAAATACTTTCTGTATTAACAGGAACAAACAGCTTAAAATGACCAGCATTATTTGCTGTTTCTATGCCAAAACATAATAATAATAATAATAATAACAGGGCCAGGAGCGTCATTGAGCAAGCAGTAGGTATTGAATAGCATCTATTCATTAAGGCTCTGCAAAGTATCACAACAATTCTTATTCTCGGTAAGGGGAGGTGGTGACGTGGTCTGTGGCGGAATTCTTAGTAGTAGAACTACTGGCTTGTACAATATCAATGGCACCAGTGGCGTTACTAGACTATAGTGCTTGAGATTACTAAAACCAACACCCCTACCAACTGGGCGATAATGCGGACTACTGAACTTTAGCCCGGGGTTTTTGACGTGGACTTTTAATTACCTGGCTGGGGACATTTTCCTTTGGAGTACGTCTGTGATTGTTCATCAGATCCCTGACATGAGTGTTGCTCTGCTGGGTTATCCGTGCACTCCCTGCTCCTATGCTGGTAGCCTCTGTCACAAATCACTGAGCAGTCCAACTCTTATAACCAGCAAAGAGCGGAGCTAGAGTCACATGACGTCAGAATTTAGCGGTCTTTTCTAATGTAGATTTAAATTGGGAATGGGCCCATTTCATTAATTTTTCATGTTAATTCTTGCGTCATTTTACCACTTCAATTTATTTCTCTATCTTTTCATATTTTAGAAGAGGTTTAAAATGTAAAAGAGTGTAAATTGGTATTACACATTCAGTTCCATTTTAATCCCAGCTTCATATGTTAAATTAACACCACCAGGTAGTTAATAGGATGAGCAATCACTAAAGTAATTTAACTCTTAAAGTATGCTGAGGTCCTATTGTAACATTACAATTAACGTTAATTAAAGATGCGTCAAAGTGACATTCAATCTCCGGCTTATTCAGGTACTTAGGTATTTGTGTCAACATCTGGGGAGTGCCTAAATGCAATTAACCCGTAGTTCTTTAAGGTTAGCGCAACCAATGGCATTTTGTGAGTAACGCGTGACACGCTTCTATTGGTCCGCAGTCGAGTGATCATTCGTGCGTCAACTTTGGTGTCACCCTCTTCCCCTATTAAAAGTCGTGTTTTACCCTCAAAATTCAGTCTGAGTTTCACTCAACCACCAGTTAGGAACTACCAACAACTGTGATTTTTGCAATAAAAAGGATTCTAAGATTTCGTCGAATTAGGATTTAAAGGACTTCGCTTTCCAGTCCTAAACGGACAATTTATTAAATTGATACATATATTCGGGACGTCAGGTTAGTAACCAGTTTAAGGTAAAATGACCAAATTTATAGCGTAACTATTTAAGAATTTTATTACGAAGTGGAGAAAGATTGTTCAGTTATTGAATCGTGTAATAAATGTAAGAATAAAGAGTAAATGGGAATAAATAAATAAACGAATGACATCTTGATTCAAATTAAATTAAAGTCTTTTACTTAGTCTGCGCCTCGAGTACCTAGTGTTGGCAGACGCTTACGGTGTTACGTCACGCACTTGGTCCGATTGCGCATGCGCATGAATTTTATGTCCCCACATTCGGGCATGAAATATTCGCACCACATTGCTCAATTTTTAGCTCACATAATGTTTTCAAATCTGAACCTGTAAAAGTAGTGTTATTGCACAAGCAGGGGGTGGGGCTGGCGTCAAATGAAGACATTGCGTGGCGCACAAAATAACATGAAATTGCTCATTAATTAAAGGACACAACATTTTCGAATATGAGTCTGTGAGAGTAGTATTATTGTACAAAGAAGGGACGCATCTAGCCTCCAATGACATCATCGCTTGGCACATATTATTAAATCAAAATGCACAATGATCAGGCTATATAACATTATCAGATTTGATTCTGCACGGCTACTATTTGATCAAGAGAGCGTGGAGCTCAAATGACGGCAAGGCAGTATGACATCATAACTTTTACACACTGTCACATTAAGTAGATACTGCTGTTTTCTGTTTCGCTGCTTGAAATAGCTCCAAATTTATCCAGATACAAGAGTTGTGGCAGTCCCTCAATTTGTTAGTTTAGCTGGTGGTTGTGGTTGTTCCTGGCAGGTCACTTGATGCCGTAGTTGACGAAGAGATAGAGTATGATTACGTAGTTGTGACGGTGACTGGTTTTATGCGGCTTCCTGCCGGCTCTTTGCTGTTGTTATCTTATATTGAGTAAAACGATATATCGCCGGGGCTTCAAAACAAGTGCACATTTCAGCAGGGCAGCGGTAGGACAATTAGGGAGCCGGAGGAATGTGGACAGCAGCAGGTTAGGCTGGTGCATCTATCGAGGAAATAAACATACTGTGAGTATCTATTCTACTATTTGTTTTTAATTTAATTATATGTTATTATATTATATATTATATTAATATATTTTTGCTTTTGATTTCAAAAGTGATTTTAGTTTTGTTTTGTTTTTCCTTTTACTTCCTATTTCCTACTTTACGTTTCGACGAAAGAAAGGAAACCAGATTATCGAACAATTTCTCCAAACTGATGTTTTTAAACCCAGACAAAACCCAGACTAAAAAATAACAATGTTAGTTATGGGTACATGTAACAGTCGTTGCAATAGTGGCGCAGAAGGACGCAGTAATTATGTACTGCTTACCTGCAACAGTGACTATAGTAATACCAATAAATGTCATAACAGTAACAGCGTGAGAAGACAATGCTTAAGTGTCACAATCCTATGGTAACGCCAACAACTGACATAGCAATAACAACGTAAGAAAAGAATGCTTTCCTGTAATGATCACTTTGATGACGCCAATAAATAATAACGATAATGGTACAAGAAGAAGATACATAGCTGTAACAATGAGCATGGTAACACTAATAAATGACGTAAGAATATCATTCACCATGGTAATGCCAATAAATGACATACAAATAAAATCGTCAGGGAAATTCCTACCTGCAGCAATCACTATGGCAATTCCAATGAATGACGTAAGAATAATAGTGTAAGAAACCAATAATTACCTGTAAAAGTCACTACGGAGACGCCAAGCATGATGCTTATCTTATCTATATATATATATATATATATATATATATATATATATATATATATATATATATATATATATATATATATATATATATATATATATATCCCGATAATGCCTAAAGCAGCCTTGTGGGTATCTTAATTTCTACATCGTATGGGAACAAGTCTAGCAATGTGGAATGCGCTACTATAAACTTAAATTACACTCTACATCTTTTTTATCCGGATCTGGAAGGTGGTCACTGCAAATGTTTTACTGTAGGTCTTTTTCATCCGGATTACGACAACCAGGTCATACTGTTTGTCTTTTCATCTGATTCTGGAAAGGGGTGGCTAGAAACAGTTTTTTCTGTATGTCTTCTTATTTGGATCTCGGTTGTTGCTGGTAATGAGTTTTGCTGTAGTTTTTTATCCGAAAGGCCGTAAAAGTGGTCGCTACATCACAATTCCTATTTCATTGATTTTGATAACCGTCATCCGGCACGGATCTCAACACAACACTATACCTTCTAACCCTTTCACTGTAGGGGACGGTACCCAAAGTGTACTTACATCAGCAATGTGTGCCTTGTCTTTGAGCATTCTCATCCGCTGAAAAAGCAAAGAAAGGCATCCTTCTTAACCGGAGTTCCATTGCGCCACTTTTTTCCAACAAGTATCCAAGTACAAAACTTCATCTGAGAACCATTCGGACTAAAATGGAAGGCAAATTAAAATTACGGGAACTAAATATTTTTAAATGTACCATTTAGCCACTTTTGGGCGGATCGCCTAAAAGGTAACCTTTTAAAATAGACCTTTGTAAAAAACATCTGTACAAAATTTAAAGAGAATCTGATCAAAATTGTAAGGAGAAGTATTTTGAAAATTGGCAATCAAAATATTTTAAATGCCTACCATCCAGCCAATTTTTGGCAGACCGTCGATAATGTCATTTTTCAAGAGATTCCTACCTAGAGAACGTTCGTACAAAATTTGAAAGGAATTTGATCAAAACTGAGGTAGAAGAAGCATTTTAAATAAAAGTTTGCATACGTACATAGAGGCGACGGATGTCCATCTATTGATGTGATGAAACCAGCCTGACGAATTCGGTTAGTCTAAAAAGGCATATTTTCAAGAGAGGACTACCTTGAAGAAATTCATGAAAAATTTACAGCAATCCAACGAAAATAATAGAAGTGCTTTCAAAAGTAGCGCCAAAATTTAAATGCTGCCATTTGACAATTTTGGTGAAGCCACGAATAAAATCATGCTATTGTGAGCAAGAGGCTTTTTTTACTTCTTTCGAAAGCTGATTTTTGATGTAAAACTATGTCATTAAAAGTCTTATATTCTTTTATTTAATACTTGATATAATTTATTTATTTACAGTTTTCTTAAGCGATGGCTGAATTGGGTCTCTTTCTAAAAGATTTAGTTTTGGAGGCGGAAGCATCACAATGCTTGAAATTCCCGGGTCAGTCCTTTCACACCAAATTGGTCAGGTTGACGAACTAGTGACAAGTTTCCGACAATTTTATGACAAATTTTGCAGTATGATATATTGCACATGGTGGTTTACTTACGCACGCGTAAGCTGCAGATTTTGAGTTATACCATCAGGTTTTGTTATATCAAACATTAAATCAACATTAAATCCATTCACCTTTTTTGATTATGCGCCAATAAGTACACAATGTACATTACTCATGAGAACAGTGGGTGATCATAAAATTTTCAAAAATTTCACAAGCATTTTACAAAGATGTGTGCACTTCCATAATGGTTTATCCATTAAACATATTTTTAAGATGTGATAATTTGAAATTTCTAGTAATATTCATTAAAGTCTGAAAAATCTCAAAAAGAATAACCCGCATGTTTTCAGTTGTTCTGAAAAAGGATGTGACGTCATGGTGACGCAATACTTGACAAATTTGTGACAAGTTTGTGATAAGGTAGCGACAAGTGTTTGTCATGGTGTGACGAAGGATTGATCAGAAGACCTTGATGAGGTCACATTAGTCAAACTGACAATCAACTGACAAGTTCTTTGCAAAGCGCTGACAAACTGTGACTATGCAAAATTATGTATGCATGTACAGAGACGGTGAAGGTGTGCGAATAGCCCACAACAGTTTATGTACCAAGCAGAACGTGCGCTGTCCCGGGATGTACAATGTGGCAGCTATACGGAGCAGAGATATATACAAAGACGGTGTGCAAATAGTCCCACGGAGTGCCATGTACCGAGCAGAAAGTGCGCTGTCGCGGGGCGTGCAATGTGGTCTATATGCCGAGTAGAGACACCGTGTACAGAGACGGCTAATAGCCACACACAAAGGTTAGTACGGTGGACAGGGGCTATGTACCAAGCAGAACGTCCCGGGATTGCAATGCAGATGATATACGGAGGGGAGACATGTACAGAGACGATGAATAGTCACACACAAAGCTTAGTACGGTAGACAGACAGGGTGCGAATAGTCTCACAACACACTTTGTACCAGGCAGAACGTGCGCTGTACCGCGATGTGCAGTATGGGCGATATACGGGGTGATATACGGATCATTGACGGTGACGGTGTGCGAATAGCCTCAGAAGAGGTGAGTAGCCTCACCAGAGGCTATAAAGTTAGCAGAACATTCGCTGTGCCGCAATGTGCAATGTGGGCGATATACGAGAAGTGACCTACAGAAACGTCGACGGTGTACGAATAGCCAGCAAGATGCTATGTACCAAGCAGAATGTGCGTTGTCAAGGTATGTCCAATGTGGGCGATATATGAAGCACATACCTATATAGAGACCTGAGTGGTATGCGAATAGCCCAAAAAGAAGCTGTGCACCGAGCAGAACCTGCGCTGTCCCGGGATGTGCAATGTGAGCGATATACGCAGCAGAGACATTTACAGAGACGGCGTGCTAATAGCCTCACAAAGGCTATGTACCGAGCAGAACGCGCGCTGTTCCAGACGTTCAACTTGAGCGATATACGAAGTAGAGACATCATGTACAGAGACGGTGACGGTGTGCGAATAGCATCATAAGAGGCTACGTATCGATCGAGCAGAACGTGTGCTCTCCCGGGATGTGGAACGCCCGCGATAAACGGAGTAGAGATATTTACAGAAACGTTGAATAGCAACACAGAAATGTTAGTACAGTGGACAGATAATAGCCTCACAAGAAGCTATTTAGCGAGAAGAACGCGCGCTCTGCCGCAATGTGCAATGTGGGCGATATACGAAGCAGAAACGTTTATAGTGACGGTGACGGTGTGCAAACATCCCCACAAGCATCTACGTAGTGAACAGTACATTCGCTGTATAGCGATGTACAATGCGGGCGATATGTGAAGCAGAGATATATACAAAAACTCTTGGCAAAGCCTTGAAGAGGCAAGGCACCAAGCAGAACGTGTGCTGTTCCGTTATATTCAATGTTGACAATATAGGGAGCAGAGACATGTACTGAGACGTTGAACAGCCACATAGAAAGGTTAGTACGGTGGACAGAAGGGGTGCGAATAGCCTCAAACAGACGTTGTACCAAGCAGAACGTGCGTTGTACCGCGATGTGCAGTGTGGGTGATGGTGTGGGAATAGGCTTAGAACAGGCGAGTAGCCTCACTAGAGGCTATTTAGTTAGCATAACGTTCGGTGTGCGGCGATGTGCAATGTGGGCGATATACGAAGAGTTATACAGAGACGATGACAGTAAGCGAATAGCCCCATAAGAGAATATGTTCCAAGCAGAACGTCAACTGTCGCGGCATATACAATGTGTGCGATACACGGAGCAGAGACATTTACAGAGATAGTGACTCTGTACGAACAACCTTAAAAAGGCTGTGTACGGAAAAGAACGCGCGCTGTTCGGTGATGTGCAATGTTGGCTATAAACTTAGCACAGACATTTAGACAGACGGTGTGCGAATAGCCCGACAAGAGGCTATGTAGGAAGCAGAACGTACGCTTTAATGGAATCTGCACTATGGGCGATATACTGAACAGAGACATTTCCAGAGACGGTGACGGTGTACGAATAACCCCACATGAAGTTATGTATCGCGCAGAACGCGCGCTGTTACGGGATGTGCACTGTGGACTATATACCGAGCACATACTTGTATAGAGACGTTGGGGCTGTGCGAATAGCTCCATAAGAGGCTATGCTCCGAGGAGAACGAGCGCTGTTCCTCTATGTGAAATGTGGGCGTTATAAGGAGCAGAGATATGTACAGAGACAATGAACAGCTACACAGAGAGGTTAGTACAGTGGGCAGGTGGTGTTTCAATGGCCGGCAAGAGACTATGTACGAAGCAGAACGTGTCCCGGGATATGTAATGTGGGCTATATACTCAGCAGCGACATTTAGAGAAACGGTGACGGTGTGCAAATAGCCCAACCAGAGCAGAACGCTCGCTGTTCCGGGATGTGCGTTGTGGCTGATATACGGAGTTGAGACAACATGCAGAGAGACGGTGTGCGAATAGCCCACACGTGGTGATGTACAAGCAGAACGTGTGCTGTCCCGGGACGTGCAATGCGGACGATATACGGAGTATAGACATATCCAGAAACGGTAAATAGTCACACAAATGTTAGTACGGTGCGCAGACGGTGTGTAAATAACCTCAGAAGAGGCTAGGTAGTGAGGAGAGCGTGCACTCTGCCGCGATGTTTAATGTGAGCGACATACGATGCAGAGGTGCGCAGAGACGGTGACGCTGTACGAATAGCCCCACAATAGGCCATATACCAAGAAGAATGTGTGCTGTTCCTGGACCTACAATGTGGCCGATATACGGATATTACAGAGACTGTGATGGTGTGCGAATAGCACCACAAGAACCTGTGCACGACAGACAACCAGAGCTTTCCTGGGATGTGAATGTGGGCGATATATCTAGCAGAGATGTAGAGAGACGGTGACCGTGTGCAAATAGCCTCACAAGAAGCTATTTAGCGAGCAAGACGTGAGCAATGTGGACGATATAAAGAGCAGAAACATTTATAGAGACGGTGACGGTGTGCGAATAGCTCTACCAGAGGCTATGTAGTGAAACGTAGTTTGCTGTACGTTCGCCGTTCCGCGATGTATAATGTGGGCGACATACGTAGCAGAGATATGTACAGAGACCGTGACCGTGTTGGCATAGCCCACAAGAGGCTATGTACGAAGCAGAATGTGCGTTTTTCCGTTATGTGCGATGTGGGCGATATACGGAGCCGTGACATGTACAGAGACGGTGAAGATCCACTCAGAAAGGTTAGTACAGTGGACAGATGGTGTGCCAATGTGGGTGAAATACTCCGAAGAGACATTAGGAGAGACGATGACGGTGTGCGAATAGCCCCTCAAGAGGCTATATATTCTATGGGCGATACATGGAGTAGAGACAACATGCAGAGAGACGGTGTGCGAATAGCTCACACGTGGCTATGTACCGAGCAGAAGTGTGCTGCGTCGGATGTGCGGAGTAGAGAGAGTTCCAGAAACGGTTAATAGTGACACACAAATGTTAGTACGGTGGACAGACATTGTGAAATAGCCTCAAAGAAGGCTATGTAGTGAGCAGAACGTGCGCTCTGCCATGATGTGCAATGTGGGCGATATATGGAGCAGAGATGTACAGAAACGGTGACGGTGTACGAATAGTCCAACAACAGGCTATATACTAAACAGAACGTGTGCTTTTCATGGATCTGCAATGTGGGCGATATACGGAGCAGAGATGTACAGAGACGTTGTGCAAATAGCCTGACAAGAGGCTATTTACGAACCGAACATGCACTCTGCTGTGATGTGCAATGTAGACGATATAAGGAGCAGACGTTGACGATGTGCGAATAGCCCAACAAGGGGCTATGTAGTGAACAGTACGTTCATCGTACCGCGATGCATGGGTGATATACGAAGCAGACACATGTACAGAGACTGTTACTGTGTTGGCATAGCCCACAAGAGGCTATGTGAGAAGCAGAACGAGGGCCGTTTCGTTATGTGCAATGTTGGAGATATACGGGCCAGAGATATGTACAGGGACGGTGAACAGCCACACAAATAGGATTACAGTTGACGGACTTTGTGCCAATGCTATGTAACAAGCAGAACGTGTTCTGTTCCGGATGTGCAATATGGGCAATATACGGAGTAGCGACGTAGAGAGACAGTGACAATGTTCGAAAAGTCATGTTCCGAGCAGAAAGTTTTCTGTCCCAGGATGGGCAATGAGGGCGATGTACGGAGCAGAGACATTTATAGACACGGTGACGGTGTACGAATCGCCTTACAAAGTCTGTGTACCGGGCAGATAAGCGGCTGTTCTGGAATGTGCAATGTGGGCGATATACGGAGGAGAGACATTTACAGATACTGTGACGGTGCCTTACAAATACGAACAGCCTTACAAGAGGCTATGAGCCGAGCAGGACGTTCGCTGTCCCGTTATGTCCAATGTTTTAGATATACGGAGAAGAGACATTTACAGAGATGGTGACGGTGTGCAAATAGCTCCGCAATAGGCTATGTACGGAGCAGAACGTGCGCTGTCCCGATATGTGCAATGTGGACGATATAAGAAGTGGAGACGTACAGAGAGGGTGACGGTGTGCGAATAGCTTCACAAAGGCCGTTTACGAAGCAGACCGAGCGCTGTCCAGCGATGTGCAATTGAGGCGATATACGGAGAAGAGACATTTACGCACTGTGCACTGTGTGCTATATACGGAGTGGAGATAACATGTACAGACACTGACGGTGTGCGAATAGCCACATAAGAGGCTATGTAGTGAACAGTACGTTCGCTTTTCCGCGATGTACAGTTTGGGCGATATACGGAGCAGAGACAGACTGTGACTTTGTTGGCATAGCCCTCTAGAAGCTATGTACAAAGCAGAACGCGAGCTGTTCCGTTATGTGCAATATGGGCGATATGCGGAGTACAGACAGTTTCGATGAGGGCGATGTACGGAACAGAAACACTTACAGAGACAGCGATAAACGGAACAGAAACATTTACAGAGACGGTGTGCAAATAGCCCTATAAGAAGTTCCTGTAACAGCGCAAGTGCAATGTGGATGATATACGAAGTAGAGACAAGATGTACAGAGACGGTGACTGTGTGCGAATATCCCACCTGATGCTACGTACCAAGCAGAACGTGGGCAATCCTGGTATGTGCAATATGGTGATATACGGAGCTCATACTCGTATAGACAAGAGGACGGTGTGCGAATAGCCCCATAAGAGGCTATACACCGAGCAGAATGAGCGCGATCTCGGGATGGGTAATGTGGGCAATATACGGAGCACAGACATTTACAGAGACTATGTTTCAATAGCCCCACAAGAGTATGTAGTGAACAGTACGTTCGCTGTACCGCTATGTACAATGTGGACGATATACGGCGTAGAGACATGTACAGACTCACCGAATTGGCATAGCTCACAAGAAGCTATGTACGAAACAGAACGTGCACTGTTCCGTTATGTGCAACATGAGCGATATGTGGAGCAGGGGTTATGTACAGAGACGGTGAACAGTCACACAGAAAGGTTCATACAGTAGACAGAGGTCTGCCAATGGCCGACAAGAGGCTATGTACCAAGCAAAACGTGCGCTGTCCTGGGGTATGCAATGTGGGCGATATGCTCAGCAGAGGAATTTGGAGACGGTGACAGTGTGCGAATATCCACACAAGAGGCCATGTACCGAGCAGAACGTGTGCTGTCCCGGGATGTGCAATATACGGAGTAGAGACAAAATGCACAGTGGCGGTGTGCGAATAGCCCACAAGTGGGTATGTACCGAGCAGAATGTGTGCTGTCCCGGGACGTGCAATGCGGACGATATACAGGGTAGAGACATTTCCAGAAACGGTGAAAAATCCAACACAAATGGTAGTATGGTTCCACAGACGGTGTGCGAATAGTATCAAAAGCTGCTATGTAGTGAGCAGAATCTGCTCTCTGCCGTGATGTGCAATGTGGGCGACAATGACGTCGGGCAAATAGCATCACAAGAGGCTATGTGCGAAGCAAAACGTGCGCTGTTCCGGGATGTGTAATGTGTGGTATACGGCCTCCATACGTTCCGATGTGCAATGTATTTATACATAGACGGGATATAGAGACTGTGACGGTGTGCGGAAAGCCTCACAAGATGCTATGTACCGAGCAAAACAAGCGCTGTTCCGGGGTGTGCAATGTGAGCGATATACGGAAAAGTGACATGTCTAGAGGCAGACGGTGTGCGAATACCACAAGAGGCTACGTTCCGAGCAGCACGTTCGTCGTCTCGGGATGTATAATATGGGAGGTATACGGAGCAGATATGTACAAAGACGGTGACAGTGGGCGAATAGCCCAGAAGAGGCTATGTACGGAGTAGAACATGCACTTTTCCGGGATGTGAAATATGAGCGATATACGGAGTAGGGACATGACAAACTGACGGTGTGCGAATCGCCCATAAGAAGCTATGTGCCGAGCTGAACGTGCGCTGTTTCGGGATGCGACATGTGAGCGATATACAGAGTAGGGACATGTGCTGATGGTGTGCCAATAGCCCATAAGAGGCTATGTACCGAGCTGAACGGACGCTATTTCGGAATGTAAAATGTGAGCGATATACGGAGCAAGGACATGTACAGAGGCTGTCGGTGTGCGAATAGCCCGCAAGAAGCTATGTAGCGAGCAGAACGTGGGCTGTTCCGGGATGTGCAATGTGAGCGATATACAGAGTAGGGACATGTGCTGACGGTGTGCGAATAGCCTAAAAGACGTTATGTACCGAGCTGAACGTGCGCTATTCCGGGATGTAACATGCGAGGGATATACAGAGTAGGGACATGTTCAGAGACTGACGGTGTGCGAATAGCCCATAAGATGCTATGTACCAAGCAGAACGTGCGCCGTTCCAGGATGTGCAACACGAGCAATATACGGAGTAGGGATATGTGCTGACGGTGTGCGAACAACCTGTATGAGGCTATGTACCAAACACAATGCGCATTTTTCAGAGATGTGCAATATGAGCGATTTTCGGCGTAGGGACATGTACAGAGATTGACGGTGTGCAAATAGGACATGAGGCTATGTACAGAGTAGAACATGAACTGTTCCTTGATGTGCAGTGCTAGAGATATACGGAGTATACATGTTCAGACACTGACGGTGTGCAAATAGCCCATAAGAGGCTATGTACCAAGTAGAAGGTGCGCTGTTCCGGGATGTGCAATGTGAGCGATATACACAGTAGAGACATGTACAGAGATTGACGGTGTGCAAATAGCCTATAAGAGGCTATGTACCAAGCAGAACGCGCGCTGTTCCGGGATGTGTCATGTGGGCGATATACGCAGTAGAGCGAATAGCCACAAACGTTAGTACGTTGGACAGACACTGTGCGAACAGACCCACAAAAAGCTATGTATCGAGCAGTAACAGACCTTACCAGTATACAAAAATTGTATAGCGCATTGAGAATGAATTATACATGTATGCGACTTTTTCTCTTAAACCATGGATAGCCATATGCAAGTAAGGAAGAGTAGCCTTTTACACGCTTCTTCATCAAAAGCGCGTTTAAACAGCATAGACAGCCACCAAGACATTTACGCTTTTTTCATCAGGCACCCTTCCCCTCTCATTTCCATCGTAAGACCTTTGACCCGTTATTATTATTTTTCCATTTTCTATGCTGCCAGCTGTAAACCATGAGCTCTTTCCACATTTTGGCTACCTCCTAGTGTCTGCCCTTTTTTCAGGTTTTTAGCCATACTATGAGCAATTTTAACATGGAAGCTGCCCTTTTTAATTCTTGGCAGCTGTTCATATTTTTTACCTTTTAACCTCTGTACAACCTGGTTTTCATCTAGACAGCTGGCTAAACACACCATTTGCATTTTTTCATGGAAGTGAATCACTTCTCTCGGACTATTTTCAAATTGCAGCTACGTTTTTTTAACTCTTTGTAGCTGTTCATTTTTTTTCTTTTTAAAACTGTACAACCTTATTTTAATTTAAACAGCCCACAAACCACCAGGTCTGCGAGCAACCTTTTCCATCACACACCCAATCACTTGCTATGAGCTGTTTACATTCTAAGCACCTTTCTCCTGCGTTCTGTTTTACTTTTTCCTGCGTTCTGTTTTACAAGTGCCATTATCGTAGTCATACGCATTTTTCAGCCAGCACAGTTTTCCTAGTCAGGCCGGGGCATAAGCAAAATTAACGCACATACGGACATCGACAGTAATCTTTGGCAAAAATGACTTGCTATAATGGCTATCATTCCCACTTGGCATTGAAAATGCCAAATGGGATATATTCCCTCGAATTCTTCACCTATTTTTTCTTTTTCTTGCTTTTTTTCTTTTTCCGCCGAATCGGTTTCCAGACATCTCCTCCAAGACCGCTGAAGCTAGACCAACCAAACTTGTCGCATGTATGGAGGGTCATCTGAAGTGGTGCACCTGATAAAAATTTGTGACCTTGACCTTACTGGTCAAGGTCAAATCGCGAAAAAGTTCAAACGGTTTTTAGACAATTACTGCAAGGCCGTTAGAGCTAGAAAAGCCAAACGTGGCACATATATAAAGAGCAATGTGATCTAAAGCAAAGGATAAAAATTTTTTACCTTAACCTTGACCATGACCTTAAAAATTGCGAAAAACCTTATTTAAGTAAAACAATGAGTTATCTCGAAAACCCCCAAGACCGCTGAAGCTAGACCAACCAAACTTGGCACATGTATGCAGGGTCACATGATGTAGTGCACCTAAAAAACAATTTGTGACCTTGACCTAACTGGTCAAGGTCAAATTGTAAAAAAAGTTCAAACGGTTTTCAGGCAATTACTACAAGGCCGTTGAACCTAGAAAAGCCAAACTTGGCACATATATAAAGGGCGATGTGATCTGAAGCAAAAGATAAAAATTTTTGACCTTGACTTTGACCATGACCTTGAAATGGCGAAAAACGTTATTCAAGAAAAAAATGAGCTATCTCGAAATCGGAAAGAGATGGAGCTATTCTGTCCTCATTTTCGACCTCCACCCCCTATACGACGATACATAAGGTACAACTTCCGGTGTCCTTGACCTCCATGTCACTTTCTAGCCCCAAACCGGAAGTTGGCAGTTGATGTGCGTATGATTTTATTATTGCACCTCTCTATAATTCAGAAACGGCTACATATATATCAAAAATTGCTGTCCTTTTCTATGCTGTACTCACTCGGAAATCTCTCTCTCTCTCTCTCTCTCTCTCTCTCTCTCTCTCTCTCTCTCTCTCTCTCTCGCTAACGTGATTATGAAGTTTATTAGGGTGGAGGTGGGGGTGGGGAATTAATTGATCACGAGTGCCTTTGCGATCCCAAGCATTTAGGGAAATCAAAAACACATTTCCTCTCTTTATCTCAGTGACATTATTTATGGAGGCTTTCGGTACATATCATCGACATTTATTGCCCAAACGTAACAAATATTTGGTGGTGATAGTGGTTGTTAAGGGGGGGGGGGGAGGTCGGTGTGTTAGATTTCTTTTTCCTTATCGTCCTTCAAGTTTTATATATCCTGTGTGCGTTTTTTTTTAGTGTTTGCGTTTGTTTCTGCTGCATTTTTGGAGTAGTCGTACTTTTCGTATGCGCTATTTGATGTACAGTATAAAGCCTACATCGTCCAAGTTTGGATATATATATATATATATATATATATATATATATATATATATATATATATATATATATATATATATATATATATATATATATATATATATATATATATATATATATATATAGATATAAAAATATATCTGTGTGTGTGTGGCTGCATTCTGTTAATTCCTCTCTATAAATCAGAAACGGCTACACATATATCACATTGCTGTCATCGAAGGTAGGTCCTTTTTCTATGCTGTACTTACTCGGAAAAATCTCTCTTTCTTTCTTTCTTTCTCTCTCTCTCTCTCTCTCTCTCTCTCTCTCTCAGTCTGTCTCTCTCTGTATCTCTCTGTCTCTCTCTCTAACGTGATAATGACGTTTATCAGGGTGGTGGGGGGAGGGGGAGTTGGAAGCACTTAGTCAAATTTTTAAAGTAAATAGTATATGGGGCGTTATTTTAAACAAGAGGAGTCATAAAGAAGTGACGTATTGAAAATACCAAATGGGAATAGATTGCCTTGAATTCTTCACCTATTTTTTCCCTCCCTTTTTTCAAGTTTTTTCTTCTTCCGCCGAATCGGTTTCCAGACATCTCCTCCAAGACCGCTGAAGATAGACCAACCAAACTTGGCATATGTATGGGGACTCATCTGAAGTGGTGCAACTGATGAAAATTTTTGACCATGA
The DNA here is from genome assembly GCA_949752745.1 of Protula sp. h YS-2021. Lineage (NCBI taxonomy): Eukaryota > Metazoa > Annelida > Polychaeta > Sabellida > Serpulidae > Protula > Protula sp. h YS-2021. The sequence continues at coordinate 37,205,776 of OX457026.1, forward strand.
CCTTAATGTTCAAGGTCAAATCGCGAAAAAGTTCACTCGGTTTCCAGACATCTACAACAAGGCCATTGAAGCTAGAAAAGCCAAACTTGGCACATATATAAAAGGCGATGTGATCTGAAGCAACCGATAAAAATTTTTGACCTTGACCACGACCTTCAAATAGCGGAAAACGTTATTTGAGAAAAACAATGATTTATCTCGAAAACGGTAAGAGATAGAGCAATTCTGACCTCATTTTCGACCTCCACCACCTATACGACGATACGTAAGATATAACTTCCGGTGTCCTTGACTTCCAGGTCACTTTCGAGCCCCAAACCGGAAGTTGACCTTTATCTCGAAAACGTTAAGAGATAGAGGTCTTGACTTTACCGTTATAGCTAGTAGTATTTAGGAGGATGTTCTACATTCAGACATGTGAAAATTGTTAACAAACTGCAATATCATCTACCTTTCGTTTTAAGTTATCATTCCAAGTGGGGCTTATTCGCTGTGCGAATTTTGGTCTAGTTACCACTAATTTTCAAATCAGTCTACGTGTGTGTATTATGCTGCACAGTTGATCATCCTTTTCTTATTTTGATTGATCTGGTTTGATTCACTGTACGAAACGGGTGTTCTTGACTTGTTCCGTCTACATAAAAAAATTTGTACAAGACATTAATCTCAACGTTTGAAAAAATATATTTTCGGGAAAACATTCGTGCATACAAAACTTACGTACAGAAGGAAACAATATGGCAACATTCCGTTGTATCTTATTACTTTCACAAGAATTTAGCAGTGTTTTAAAATGTGGCATTCTTTACAGTTCATCGTTAGAGTCAAGGCCGATCTTTGATCACGGCTGAGATGAAGAGAGTGGCTTGAAATGTTCACAATTTTCAACCGATGAACATTACAAGAATGCCCAGGGATATTGTGACCAGCCGAGGTCTAGTCTAGTGAGCCAAGTTTCATCAGGCTTGTATGGTCGCCAAGAAGTGGCATAATTTTGAGAACCGGTTGTTGAACATTTTTCAAAGGCCGACATCTGCCAAATCTCTTGCGGCTCTCAGAAAAGAAAATTTCAAAGAGCCCTAACTTTGGACTACACATTGTTGTAAAACAACCAGCCTCTACGGTCTGTTTTGTATAACCCCTTTTTACTGCATAGACCCACTTGGGATTCCGTGAAAGCAATACTCATAAAGTGTGTGCCTATTTTTTAAAAATATCCCTCCGCCCTGTGTCCCACACACAACAGGTAGCTCTCTCAGAGGTCATCTTTTTCATAACAACGTGGACTGGGCCCCAAAAATGAAAGCAATCCGACTAAAAAAAACTTAATTCCCAAAACATTTACATGGCCGAATTAGGCCAATTTTCGGAGGTGCGCAAAAAAAAGATTAAAAAAAAAAGAAAACATTAAATGAAGAGTAACATTCTCAAAATCGAATAAATCCATGCAGCAGGCAACGCTTTTGGAATACAAAAAGATTTAAAATGCCGCCAATTTGCCATTTTAAGAGAATCACCAGAAAAAGTAAGTTTTCGAAAGAAAAAGATCTGGGAAACATTCGTAAAAATTTTGGGAGAAGCATTTTGAAAACGGGCAACCAAAAAAGTATAAATGACCCCATTTACCCAAATTTTGATGGATCGAAAAATGTAATGTAATTTTTAAGAGGGGACAGCCTAGTGAATATTTGTGCAAAATTTGAAGCCAATGCCCCTCCCCCAATTTTTTTTTGAATTGCCAAAGACAGTAATTATCTTTTCAAGATAGGAATGCCTGGTGAACATTTAATCCGGTCAAAATTGTGGAAGGAGAGGTATTTTGACAATTGGATGCCAAAACTGGTAAGAAATAATTTTAAATGGCCCTCGTTTTGCCAATTTTGGCGGAATGACAAAAAATGTAATTTTTTAAGAGAGCCCTACTCAGAGAACCTTCGCACAAAATTTGAAAGAAATCAGTTCAAAACTGAGGGAGACGAAGCATTTTGTACACACGCACATACAGACGACGAATACCCCCTCTACTGATGTGATACGACCAGCCCGACAAAGTCGGCTGGTCTAAAAGCAACTAATTTTTAATCACTTCTAAATCTAATACCTGCAAAGTATTATTCCTTTCTGGCAATATCGTCTGTGTTTAGGAGAGGTTGTACAACCATCTTTGTACTCGCAATTTCGTCTGCAAAGAAATGCCGAGAGAAGGCGGTTATAGAAATTAGCTCGTTCCCCCTCCCAGCACACCCACTAAACATTACTTTTTTGTTAATATTCAATTTTGACTTGCTTAAAAATACAGGCATCATCTTTGAAGTAAATCTCATCAAATAAACAACTAAGATATCAATAATGGAATTTTTGGTTCTTTTAAACATTCAAGGCGGTGGTGGAAAACACAGCGCATAGGGACTTCGTCTCTAGCCTCAATAAAACACATTGTTTTATATTTAAAATTTGGGTGATATTTGTTTCTTGTTGAAAATTGTTAATTGACGAAACAATGACAATATTTTTCGTTCAACAACACGCATTACAATTTGCAATTTGCCCAAAGTATCACCCAAAAATAGTAGGGGTAGGGAGAACATTTTTTTTTTTTTACACTTTTGACCCCAACATCTGAGAGCACTTAAAACGCAGTTCTAGGGGTATATCCATGTATCTCAGATAACAGTCTGAAGACCAACCTCCTTGGGACTTGATAATTTCTGGGAGCAAACCACATTTTAGCGCAAAGCTGGCTCCGCCTCGGCGGAGACTATGTCCACTGTACCGTGAGGGGTCCAGAGAGAGAGTGTTTAGAAAGCCTTTGAGTAACTGCGTAAACATATCATGTGTTAAAGGAGTGAAAGATGCCCCAACCCCGCACGAGAATAGAGGGGCATCTGGTGGGGCAGGGCTGCACGACAGGGCCTTTCTTAAGGCTGTAACTGGACACAAAACAGAATTGGGAATCGCAGGGATGGGAACACAAAATACTCTAGAAAAATCCCTCAATGTTTTTGTATACTTTACGTTGACTATGGCCCCTGATTTTAAAAAGGTAACGTCCCTTCTACATAAATCTTTACGACAATCGTGTGAATTTACCGCTCTAGTCAGAAGGGTTGATTTCCTAAAAAAGGTGAAAAACCCCATTAAGCAGGCTGCCCAGAAGCAAGCGTGTAAACTGTTCCTGGTGTCAATAAGCGGCGCGATGCGAGACAGAATCTCTATTGTTATCGGAAGTTTTTGAAGCGGTGCGGCTCCAAATTTTGCGTCAATACCCTTCAGGAGAGTTTGTAAGAAGTAATTGTTCTCTAAGGGGTTCTCGTAGCCGAGCTCCAGATGCAGTAATCTGATGGCGCTGAGATAACAACGGACTGATTGCGGCTTTAAACCTCTTGACAGGAAGGCCACGTAGCGTAAAACTGTTTGATTCTCTGCGGGTGCGGGGCGGCAATGGAAATAAAAACAGAATGCTAAGTATGTCCTCAACTGTGTTGAATATGCCTTTTGTGTGTTATCCGACAAGGCTTCCTTTCTCAGGGATATTATCTCAGCGTCCAGAAAGGCCTTTTGTCGTTCCATTCCTGTAATAAACGAATTGAGATGCTATCCGCTAAGAGGTTCCTTTGAGTTGAAACGAAACAAGCTATCAGCTTGATATTGGATTGTGCACATTGCAGGAAGATATCTCTCAGGATATCCGAAGCCAAATCATTCTTTATAGATCCTTTATTCAGGGCGTATAAGGTGGCCATGTTGTCCGTGTAAACGCGAATCTTCTTATTGCTACAGAAAGATGTCAATCGCTTAATTGAGACTAACACCATCATTAGCTCTTTAACATTTATGTGTTGTGGGCGTATTGTCGGAAAGTCTACTTTCCAGTTAGTATACACCCAGTCAATAGCACGATTATTTAGCAGGAGGACTGCGCCTCCGGAAACGGAACTGCTATCCGTATAAATGCATGCAGGATCGGGCGACGACCTATTCAACAAGAATTGGCACGTGCCGTTGAATGAGCTGCAGATTTGCGTGATCGTGGTAATATCGCGCCGTGTATTACCGGATAAGCGAATGCGGTGGTGCGGGTTACGTAATTGAGCCATGCTGTCAATAAGGCGCCGCATAGTTGGGCGAATGGCGGGGACGATCCGTGCGACCCAGTTTAATTTCCCGAGGAGGCTTTGAAGTTCCTTTTTTGTGGCCCGTTTCTTTTCATCGGTCCAGCAGGCCAGCGATTCATTTACTTCTTTCAGTTTATTAGTGGGAATAGAGAGCGTACCCTGCACCGTGTCGATATTTACGCCCAAGAAGACGATGTTCTGGGTGGGTGAAATGCACTTCCTCCAGCTTACTGAAAACCCCAGCGAAATCAGGGTGTGTATTAGGACATGCATTGCTCGTCTGCATTCTTCTCGCGAAGAGGCCGTGATGAAGAAGTCGTCGATATAACAAATAATTGCGTTGATGCCCATGCGTTAGAGAATCCTGCAAACACTTTGGGTGATCCGATGAAAAATGCCGACGCTAAGTGACGCCCCGAAAGGGAGGCGAGTATCTACTAGGTGGGTGTATTCCTTATCTCCAGAAAATTTCCATTTAAAACCAGCCAGGTGTTGCGAGTAGCTACTGAGAGGCACATGCCGATACGCTTGCTGTAGATCAATCTTACACATAAAGTCATTTTCCCTGTCATAGAAACTGCTGTATCGATGGAAGCGAACCGGTGTTTATCCGGGGAGGCGTGAGAATTAATCGAAGACCCCTCGGGCTGTGAACAGTCATGTATGAGCCGTATAGAGCCATCCTCTTTTGGTATCGCAGCTAAGGGGGAGATTATGGTGGGCTTTTCGGAAACGACTTTATAGCGCCCTAGTTTAATTTCATTTAGAATTTCTCGTTCGACGGCCTTACGGTGGGTAATTTCGGCTGAGCGGCTATTTTGGGCTTCACTCCTCTCTATCTTATCCAACTGATCATTCACTATATCGAAGCCATTTTCCAAACCTGATAAGATAAATTCCCTATCAGGGTCACTGTCCAGAAGGGAGCGCCAGGTGGTTATTTTGGAGGTGAGTGGGCTAGAGACTGCGTTTTCCTATGCACTGTGCATGTACTCGGGGTGGGGCTTGAAGCAGCTTGAACATGCGTGCGAAAATTTACATGATGCACGCTGGCATCCTCTCTTCGAATTGTAGTTCCGGCATATTTCAATCCCGGTATGATCACGTAAAACAGGCTTATTCGTGCGGGGTACACCATTATTGTTGTTTTCGAAGGCTGATGAAAAGATGCATATGCCCATAAGGTAAGTGTCATCGTCTCCCCAGCGTAATTGACCCGCGTGCACCCGTTGCCTATATTCGTAATCATAGCGCATGCACCGTTTCACTGGGTAATGCTCGCACATATCCCCGAATTTAACCGCGTACATGTGGTACCCTTCTCGGTCCTCCTGTGTAGAGAACGCACCCGTTTTTGATAGGATGTCGTATATCCGATTGTGCCCCTTTATCCACTGGGCCAGCGTGGTATTCTCTGGAGTCACGCGCTTCCCGGATGAGACAAGCATTATTTTAGCCTCCCCATGGGTAGAAATTAGCGATTCGGTGCGTTGTGAGCCCCCGATAAAGGTACCACAAAAGTCTTGTACAAAAAGGGATCTACCTGGCTTGGTGGGCTTTGCTTGCCATGGTTCGTCCCCGTGGAAGTCTTTCTGCAGCGATTCCAGTAGGCTGTTAAAGGTTCGTTCGTCCGGTCGTGGAAGCGTGGAAGGCGTTATGGGCTCTGTTACGTCGTCTGGGAGACTTCCCTTTCTTGGGCAGCGGGAGATTCGTCACCGTTTATGTCCGCTTTCAGATCGTCGTTCTCCTGTTGTAGTGCCTTTATCTCCTTTTTCAACATTAATTGTTTCTTTTCTTCCCTTAACCGAAGTAGTTCACTTTCCAAACTGTCCACTTCACTGTCACTTTCTTTTCCATTATCCATTGGGTTTTCCCTCCTTATGTTGTTCGATATTATCCGGGTTATCAGCTCCTGTTTATTCCCTTTACAGCTGATACCGTAACTCCGCAAAATATCTTTAAGCTCACTACTTCGCATAGATTTCAGTTCGCTCTCACAGTATGTTAAATGCTCCATAGTTTGACCCGTGCGCTAGGGCGAAAGCAGGCAAAAGGCATCGTATCCCTCTGTTGCCCGGAGTTTTACCGACTGTGCTCCGCCCCCCACTTCCCTGTTCGCTAATTATTAACCAATAGATGCAAAGGAAAACAGCAAGATGATTTGAGTACCATTACACAGTGACACCGCGGTAAGTTTAAAAACAAATAAAATTATTATTTAACAAACATCTGAGAGAGCATAAGCTTTATATTGGACATAAAACAACAACTAATGAAACTGAAACTACTCCATTTAGTTTACAAACTCAAATGTAACTACTTATGTTAATAACAAAATTAACAGATTAGCAAGTCAACAAAATGTTAGTGGAAGTGAAGAGACGGCATCTCCATAGAAATAATAGGATTACTTTTCAGATCTTCCATATCAGCCCAAAACACAGCAAATTCCCTGCTTGCGAGAGAACTACTCCTGTGTCAACCCGGTAAATGTATGCGTGGAAGTTAGGAAACTTCACCCACGTCAGCTGTGAGGGAAGGTCAATCAAGTGAAGCATGGCAGGTGAAACGGGTCCCCTTCATCCCCCCCTCACAACCGTAACCCAAAGAAAACACCTGGAAAAGGATAACGACTGCTCAAATAACGTTAACTTCCGCGGTTATTTTACACTATTTGCAAAAAAGAAGTTTTGGTTTCACTAAAAATCTTTTTTTAATCTTCTGTAACAGTTTATAAAGTACATTTCAATAGGCTAAAGGTCTCGGTTATTTTTTTTAAATCAAAAGGAACAGTGCCCTGCAAAAATCAAAACCCAAACACGGTATGGCACATCTGACGGATTTATTTTTTATAAATTTTGTAAGTGTTATAACAAAAAAATTGTAGCAGAAATTTTACAAATTAGAGCTGGCCCATAACATCTTGGGCCCTCTAATTAAGTGCAATCCACGGATGCCCTGGAACATACCGGTGTAACAGGCTATCTTGCCCCCCCCCTGTACAGCTTCCCCCCGGGGGGGAAGCTGGACTAGGCTATCTCCCCCCCCCTCTGGGATATTTTGCCCCCTCCGTAAAAAAACGAATAAATGGAATAAATACTTAACTTTTAATTGTAAATGATCTCTATAGAGCACAATTTCTTCTGTGCTTGAAAATTATCAAGTTTTTGCGTAATTCAACAGTCATTTACACAATTCACTGCAGTTCACTGCGCTTTTGGTCCAACCAGATCAATGCCGATTTATTTTCATTCATTTTTATTCATTTTCATTCACTACTTCTTTTCAATATTTCCTCTACTGATCAAGTAATTAATTTATAATCAAAATAAAAAAATGAAATGCTCATACCCTTTTGCATACCCTTTTAAACTTCTTAATTCGGAGTAAACTTTTACCGCAAAATCCATTTCCCTGAGACTGTTTGTACTGTTGTGCATTATTGTCGAATACAATTGATCAATCAAAATGGATTATAAAAAGAGATGTAGCTTAATTGCAGTCAACTCTAAATCCCCCGATAACTGTGAATAGAGAGCGAGTATACAAACGGATTACCCTTTATGTAAAATACAACTAAAGAAACTTTTATTTTAGGGGGGGGGGCAAAATATCCCAAGTGGGGGGAAGCTGAACAGGGGGCAGAATATCCCAGAGGGAGGTAAGATAGCCTAGTCTAGCTTAAAATACAACTAAAAAAACTTTTATTTTAGGGGGGGGCAAAATATCCCAGGTGGGGGGAAGCTGAACAGGGGGCAAAATATCCCAGAGGGGGGCAAGTTAGCCTAGTCTAGCTTCCCCCCAGGGGGGGAAGCTAGACTAGGCTAGCTTGCCCCCCGGGGGGAAGTTATACAGGGGGCAAGATATACTGTTACACCGGTTTGCCCCTCAGATATGTAAATCATTGCAAGTAGAAAACTTCTCGCTCTTCTACTGTAGCTTGCACGCACTGTTTTACAAGGCGTATATGTCAATTAGTTTTGATAGTGCTTTTTTTATTTATTTTTTATTTATTTGTTTATTCATTTATTCATTAATTTATTAATTTATGAATTTATTTATTTATTCATTATTTATCGTTTAACGTCCCCTTCAGCAACTATAAAGGCTATATTGGGTCGTAGTAAATAAAGAACAGCCGGAAATTAAACTGCGATTGATCTACCCGCGCCCAAATGATTTTGCCATTAGAGAAATCTTCTGCAAGAAAAGTGCAAATATTAACATCACAGCAAAAAGAGATTCAGTGCATTTAGAATCATATAACACATAGAGAGCTAAGAAAAGAAGCCCTGTTACATTTGAAATTTAAACAAAACATAGCACATTTCAGAAAAAAACAAATACAATTTAAGATTTTATTGCTGGCATTTTGCAGCATTAAAGCAGTTGGCACTGTGTACAAATATAGCACCCACCTATCACACTCCTCTTTGTCAACTCCATTCCTGCAAGGAAAAAAGTAGAAATCAATACAATAAGCCAAACCACACTTTGAGTGTTTCGAACAAAAGACGCAAGGATTCTGAATTTCGATTTGAGAAGGAACCGGATAAAAAATGAAAGAAATGATATAAAAATATCGATGAATCATAGCAAATACAGCTCATACTCGGAATCTCAAAAAGAAATTCGAAACGCAGAATTTTTGCGCATTTTATTCGGAACACCTAAAGTGTGATTTGGCTTATACAGCGGCTACTGTGTTCCATTTCGAAACCTGTTATGTAAGATATTACTTTCAGTACTGGCATATTTCATTTTGCCTCGACATGTGTAAATACAGTTCCTGCCGTATATTTTCTTTCAATAAAAAACCTTTCTCTCTTCCTGCATTTTAGAGCTTCCATTTTAGACAGAAATACAAAATTGTTTTCGTTTAACATTAAATATATTCTGAACTACATTTTACACTCATTTCATATACAAAATCTTGCACTCTTAAATACAAAAAAGTAACATATCAGTGTACATGTATACATGATAAAAGCTTACTTTGCACGACAGCAATATGTCAAGTAGTCTTCAGGCTGCATGTAATAGTTTCAAGTATTTTGTTATTTAGTTTAACTCCTTTCTTTCAAGTTATTTTCATTAGTTACTTCTCTTCGTATCTGGCGGGTAGATGTAAACATTACAAACAAAATTACCTGAAGTTTGTAACCACATCTCTCGCGGAAATAGACGAACTCCCCTCTAAAACTTGTATAAAGTGCCAGTAAATTATTAAATTACAAAATTAAAAAAAGATATAGCGAGTCCACTGACTGCTAAAAGTGATCATTTGGAGAACCGGGCTCATATACAAAATTAAGGAGACGGTCTCTTTTAGTGGGTGTGTTTCTGGCAAAAAAGTTGGTCGAATAAAGGAGACCTCGAATTTGTGTTTATTCGTTATTGTTGTGTTTTTTTTTCAAAACAACCATAACAGATAATAACTATAATATTAATTTAAGATATCTATGCGATAACAAAAGAAAAAACACGGAAGATAAAGGATTTACATTTGGTCTCCCCATCTATTATTTATAGGCATGGTCTCCCCAGGTCGCAAGGTATATATATATATATATATATATATATATATATATATATATATATATATATATATATATATATATATATATATATATATATATATATAATGTCCTGAGATGTATTTTTTTAAATGTTTTATAGATATATATTTATGTATTTTACAATTTTAAATTATTTTAAATTGCGTGTTTATTATTAATACAACACCTTTTCATCACTATGAAAGCATGTGCCAATGCCCTTTCATCATAATGGAAGGGATGAAATGATGTATTGATCTTGTTTCATCTTGATCAAAGAGTGATCGCAGTTGCGATTTGATAAGACTATTGGCATTAACACATGACTGTGAGATTACACAAATACTATCAACACAATTACAGAACCCGAACGCAATCAATACCTCTCTGCCAAAACAAACACACAATTAACGGCGATCCAATCCGCAAAAAGATACCGGGAGTTTCCGAAAAGAAGCTCAGCCATATAAAAGCCCTGGGCTCTTGTTAGGAAACTGTTTCCCAATAGAAGCCCCGGGGCATCTATTTGCAGTTAACATAAAGACCTGTAAACATCGTTTCCTAATAAAAGCCCCTCTTCTTCCCTGCAAGTCTTTTTGGAACTCGTCTTTACTCGCGTGCAGACACGGCGGACTTAATCCTTTGATATGAGGCAGCCCCTAGACATGTTCTGCGTCGTTGCTTAATCCTGTGCTTTGCACAAAGCGAACAGAAACCCTCCCCCCTCCCCACTGCCACCTTTACTCCGGAGTATTACTGGAAATATAACGGGCCGAGTACTAAAACGGGCGTCGTGATGTTGCCCTCCTTCCCTGCAAGTCTTTTTAGAACTCATGTTTACTCGCAATGCAGACACGGTGCACTTAATCCTTTGATGTGAGGCAGCCCCTAGACATGTTCTGCGTCGCTGCTTAATCCTGTGCTACGCACAAAGCAACCCACCCCCACTTTTTTAGTTACTGTTGTTTTTGTGTGTTTTGTTATTTTCTCTTTTTTTTCAATAAAAACTTATCGACAACCCCCCTCCCCCAATCTAAAAAATTGAAGCCCCGGGGCTATAATTAGGAAACTGTTTCCTTATAGAAGCCCCGGGGCTTCTATTTGGTTTCTAAATGAGCGCCTGAAACTGACCAGTTTCCAAATACATGCCCTGGGCTTTTTTCGGAAACTCCCGGTAGCAGCAGATCAGCGAAACACCACGTCCCGACCCAACAGCCGGAGTTGTATCAATAGAAAGTGAACATGGGTTCGGGATATCACTGCAGCCGCTGCTCTGTTAACCCGAAAATAACTTGATTTTTCACAGAGATACTGAAACATTATTATAATAACAAATGGGGGGTTGATCTGTTCCTACCACTGCAAAAAAGGGGGATCTGTTCCTGGGGAGTCCATTCCGGGGGGTGGGTGTCTGTTCCGTTTACCAAAAACACAATCTGCATGGTTTAAAGTGGACAAAAAATCGTTCTACTGACCGAAAGTGATATCTTTAATAATATATGTGAAATTTGCATCATGGGTATAATCTCTGTTTAATTTATAGGTTGGAAAAAAAAACAGTGAAAGTAACGGATGGAAGGATCTGCAGAGCCCACCAGTGCCACGAGACGTCGAACAGGGTAGCTGGCCACCATCGATGAAGAAAAAGATTCGCGAGGGAACAGTCAGACACGCTGTACTCGCTTAGCTCTGATAAGGATCTCAAAGGACATATGTGCCAAATACTGACTGAGTCGTACCATTGTTCAGGGCGAATAGTTCTCACCGAGCGAAAAGTTCTCACCGGCATTCCAGCAGGAATGTGGTGTGGGCAGATAGTTTCCCTGGGCGAATAGTTCACCCTGAATTTTTTCAACATTAATTGGATCCGACGTTTCCGATTTTTCCAGTAGCATTGGAACTGAAGCATCCCACTCAGGATGAACAGGGATTACGCGAATTACAATCGTGGCCTTGAATGCTACAGAATAGTATTGAAATTATGCCAAAATGGGATTAACCTTGAAACTAGTAGCTTTAAAAGTGGTCCCTACATTTTTTAACAGCACTGAAAGGGAGCATCTTGTTGATTGGGATCAGATCATATAACTTGCACAATTATCATACGACACAGTGGAATTAATCTTACCTCATAAATATAAAATATAAAACAACAGATGTGAATTTATAATAAATATGTGAATTCCAGAGAATTTTCTGCGCGGAGATATTCCCCCTTTTTGACATGGCTGGAGATTTTCCCGCGTTTTGGTAAGCAGCTGATCTCACGTTTTATTAAAGATTTTGGATACAGTTTCTGGTCGAAAATAGGTCAGGGAATGCTTTGTTGGACGTACACACAACATTAGATTATAGGCTGTAGCAGAGATGTGAAGCGAGTAAAGGGGTGTAAATTAAACGCGTGTTTGCCCAAAAGATGTTACTCATTCTGTGTTGCTGGCTGCTAAGAAGACGTCAGCTGAGTATCGTGTAAGATAGCTCGTGTTTGAATATATAATTATTGTATGATAACCACTCCGCTCAACGCCAGTCCTTTCTAAACAAAGCAAGATAATAAAGCTCGTGTTTGAATATGTGATTCTGGTTTATTAATGCCTAATGTCCACTTCTTTTGTTTTCTTCGATGACTTATTTTGAAGAACGAGGTAAACAAAGTCGCAACTCTTTTCTGAGGCAGGGCATTCTCAAAAAGAATGACCCGGTACACAGGTCATTCTTTTGAGAATGCCATGCAAGGTGCGACTTTGTTTTCATTGTTGTTTGAATTGATTCATTGAAGACATGGTCATTGATCAAATGGAATTTTAACTGGAATCAAGCACCAAGAATCTTCGCCTTGAAAAAGGATTTATTTAAACTTACTCTTTCCCTCAACCCCACTCCTTTCTAAACAAAGCAAAATATAATCCCCCCTATCGCAGACCACTCCTTTATCAACACACAAGGCTCAAGATACATGTAAGCAATCCCGTAAACGACTTCTCTTTAGCTTAGCTCGGTTTGTAAAAAAACGCGCGGAAAAGTCTCCGCTCTCTTCATAAAAAGCGGAAAAAATTTCCGCGGAGAAAAGTATCCTCGGGGTAAACTCTCCGTCCACCAAAATATGTATTAAGGTATTTCTTCAGAAAATGGCGTGTGCAATGTAAAAGTTGTAAATATGCAACCAGTTCGTGATACACTGTTTACTCAAGGTATTAACTTCGCAAATGTTTACCCAATTTATCTGTGCCAAAAGTTCTCACCCCTCAATCAGGCATTGTGTCACATTAAAGGACTTATATATTGGGGGTGAGAACTTTTTGCCCAGGGAACTACCTGCCAGAAGCACCGGTCCGAGGTGTCTTTACCTACCAGGGCGTTTTGACAAATCGACACTAAGCCTATAAACATAGTGGGGTGGCGGGGGGAAAGCAACTCCAAATTTGTGTTTTAGAGCCTTTTGTTTCCACATGTTTACCGCCTGCTAAGCCAGTATTACATATCGTTTACTGAGCGTCTGCCGTTGTGCGTGACATAGTGTTGTGTTATGCTACAACAGGGATAGAGCATGGGGCTGAGTGTTTTTTATGGGATTCGAGCACGCGTGGAAGGCCTGTGAACGAACCGCGCAGCATTTATAGATGGCATATAAAATAGTATGTGGTGAAACACTTTACATGGTAGTGCAGCCGTTTTACGACAGAAGACAGCAATTTATTATGTGTTGGAATTTTTTATAAAAATGTTGTTAGCCCTTGGGCATTCTGTAATTATGAAGTTTTCACAGTTAAAATACAAAGTTGAGACTAAACAACTGTGTTTTATTTTGTATTAGTAACCTTTCCTACGCCCCATCCACACCTCGAGCCATACTCCTTTCCTCTCGCCCCACTGTATCACCCCTTTCAACCTCACCCCACCATACCATCCATCTCCATCCCTTATTGATATAGAAGCAAAAAAGTTAAACCAATTGACCCTATTTCCACAGTAGATTACACATCCCCCCGCCGCGTTCATTTACGACAAAGTCTAACTTGTCGTAAATCGCCAAAATTACATGTTTTGAAGAACAACTATGCTTAACATACTTTCGAGCTGTAGAGATTTATTGGTCTCCGGTGAATAGAAAAAAGATACATTTTTTGAAGTAATCGAAAAACTAGAACCTCAGTAAGGCAGCATCCCCCTGTGAAACAGTACAGTAAAACCCCTATAGAAGGAACACCATTGGATCCGACGAAAATGTTCCTTATACCGGGGCCTTCCTTAATGACGGGGTCGCATTTTTGTAACAACTTAACATTATTCCTCGAGCGAAATCGATCTAACCACCCGTTAGAGGCTTTGAAATTATCAAGTCCATGTTCTTTTGCTTTTTGGAAGGCTTTCCCCTGTAAAAGGGACACTGTCAGTAACATGTTCTACATTCGACATTTTTATCCTTTCCCCAGTTGGAGCATGATTTTCGTCTCCAAGCGACTCTAGTTCCCGTTTCTTTTGAACAATGCAATTTACAGTTCCTAAAGATATTCCAAACTTAACAGCCACATCTCCCTGACTTCTGAGTTTTGTTTCTTTTAAAACTTCAAGTTTTTCTTTTGGTGTCAATTTTTTTCTTTTACTTGTACTGGTCATTTTATTGGCCACACGTTTTGATTTATATTTCAACCGGCAAATTTAACAAAATGAAATGACTGCAGGAACGATTTTAAACAGTTTGACTAAAACAGCCGTAGAATAAACTAGATTGGCCAGTGTTTTTGTTAAAACAAAAACGGATATGTCTCCCCCGCCCCCCAATCAGTCACGTGGAAAAAAATCCTTGCTTAAAAGTACAACATTGGCGAACCCAAAGAATTGAAAAATAATCGCCAAAAATACATTTTTACAGAAAATGAATGAAGAAAAACTTCGCAGTAAGCATTTCTGCTACATATGGGTTCCTCTTGCCATGTTTCAGCCTAATGGAACAGACTGTTTCGGAGATATCGCAACAATATGGCCGAAAATGTTAAAATTCAAAAATTAAAAAAATAGCCAAAAATACGTTTTCAATAGAAATGAAAAAAACTTCCCAGTGAACATTTGCACTATATGTGGGTTCTTCTTGTCACGTTTCAGCCTAATCCAACAAACTGTTTCGGAGATATCGCAATAATATGGCCAAAAAAGTTTAAAAATCAAAAATAAAAAAATTCGTCAAAAATACTTTTTTTCGGAAATAAAGAAAAAACTTCGCAGTAAACATTTGCATTTTTGTGAATTTTTCTTGCCAAGTTTCAGCCTAATCCAACAAACCGTTTCGGAGATATCGCAACAATATGGCAAAAAATTCAAATCAAAAATTAAAAAATTCGCCAAAAATACATTTTCAGCGGAAATGAAAAAAAACTTTGCACTATACATTTGTGCTACATGTGCGTTTTTTTTGTGACATCTGAGCCTTATCCAACGAACTGGTTTGGAGATATAGCCTGCCAAAGTGAAAAAAAAAATGCAAGAAAAATTTGCCAAAAATAGAATTTTTGCAGAAACGAAAAAATAACACGGCCATCCTCTAGACATGTACCCTAATAAGTTATGTATGTTTTGAGAAAAATCAACTCATTAATTTCATAAGAACTCACTGCGGACAGACGGACGGACAGACCTACACACCAAATGCTATATATGTCTCCCTTAGGAGGAGACATATAAGTAATTTACTCAAGTTAGCAAGCGCATATTGTTTGACTCAAATCACCTCTTAAATAGCACACAGTAGCCAGACACAACACGGCTTCCTTATTCAAGTGGATTTGAGTTGTTATCATTTCCAAGGCTACAGCGGCTATTACTGTTGAACTTTTATTGCATAATCCCCAAAAGCAATATCAAAGAATAAACGTGATTCCCTACGGAATTCAAACTCAGCAGGGATTGTCATAAAACACCAATTGATTTAAACTGACAAAACCTGAGATCCTGAACCGATTAAACGTCTACAACCCTGCGGGAATACGCAATAAATCTTAGTAAGTTGAATATTTGGATTAGTATGTTTAAACATTCCCTTTCATCTGGACGCTACGATTAAAAACTGGAAATTACACCTGTCGTAAATAACACCAGAAATTTAACACCTCTTTCGTTTGCGTTCCGTAATGAGGGGGTTAATGGAAGGCAAATCTGGTAAACAGGACCCTGCGAAATGTTCCCTCTTCCGAATATCGGGGTGTTCCCTAATGAGGGGTTGTCCATTTTTTGCCCATACTTTAGTGAATGGAAAAGTTTGGGTCGACAAAAAATGTTCAACAACGGGGGTGTTCCTTAAGTAGAGGTGTTCCGTATCCGGGGTTTTACTGTAAAACTAAAGTGCATATAAAAGTCACAGGTAAAAATTAACGATTTTTACAGCTTTCCTCACTTGAATTTTTTGGCAGATTTTCAAAATAACAACTTTAATTTAAACATTTATAACACACTTTGAATAATCTTTAATACACATGCAAAAAGGGCAAGGTTTCCTGAAACGCCACCGCATTTGAATTTTTTCTTAAACAGACATTAATTACAGACCACACATAAATCGCAACGTTAAAAAATAGTCCCATGTATTTCTGAAACAAACGTCGAATGCAGAAATGTAAATAACACCACACAAACATCCTCTCACGGCTACGTTCAAGCTAAAAATTTACCATATTTGACCATTTTTCACGACGTCAATTTTTGGCCGATTTTGACAATGCCAAGTTGCACATTTTCAACATATATATTTTCACCTTGCAAGGTTTCAGATTCCTCTGACAGTAGTTCTATGAGAAGTCGGCCGGACAAAAAATCGTCTCACGGATAAATTCAAATGTGGGATCGATATATCTAATATTATTATTAGTTTTAGGAGTGGGTGGAGGGATGGATTTTTTACTTTAATTTCTTTTTAGGAAGTCCTGCCACTGTCCGCCACTATTCAAACCTTTTTGCGGTAGAGTACCCCCTTTGCTAATTTCCGTCCTCCGTTAAGATTCATAAATTCTAGCCTAATTTTATATTTTACTTTCGATTTTGTTTATCAGTTGACAAGCGAATCGCCCTGTCAATCCCACAATGCAACGCGGTCATGACATCCGCGGTCTTGAAAGGTGCAATCGCCAGTACCAGTACTGTCGCCTCGTAAACCTCGTAACACAGCCTTTTGGGATATACCGATGGCGGCACATGTCTGCGCGATTCACTGCTTTTTTGCTAATGCAACATATTTTGCTTATGATTTACAGTTGCTTATGTGTCACAATAGGCCAAATCGCACTTTGACTTCTGCCGAAAAGATTTTGCGTTTCGGCTGAATTCAGATTGGATAAGGATATAAAGAAATGATAAAAAACGGCAAAAATCAACAAAACTCCATTTTGCCAGAAACATATTCACATGTCAGTTATTAAAGAGACTGACTAATATGCAAAATACTTTTTAAAAGATCATATGGTGGCTTTATAAATTTGAAAGTATGCAATTTGAAAGACAATTAGAATTTTTAATTTATCCCCAACATTTTCAGTCGAAACAACACCTCCACCAGAAAGACCCGTGTGAATAAGCCACATCACACTTTGGGTGTTTTGAATAAAATGCCTAAGAATTTTGAATTTCGACCGCGAGGGAACCGAGTAAAAAAATTAAAGAAATGATAGAAAAATATAGAAGAAATATCAGCTCATACATTGAACATAAAAGAAATTGAAACTTGAAACTGTTTGTTAAAACTTTCAATCAAATTTTTGAAATAGCATACGGGCTGTTAAAAACCCCGATTGCCCTTTGGTGCAAGAGAAATTTGATATTTAGGCGAAGTCTCTGTATCATTTCTTTCATTTTTATCCGGTTATATTAATTGGAAACTCATTGGAATTTTTGCGCATTTTATTGGAAACGTCCAAAGTGTGATTTGGCTTATTTTTGGCTTATACAAATTACCATACTTTCTCTGTTGTCGTTTGCACTGCATTACGACGTGCATCTGTCAGTTGTTTCGAAATACAAACCTCGTGCATAGAATATTCCCTCTTCAAGTCGCCAGTCTTCGATTTTACGAGCTGGTTAAGCAACATGTTGAGAGGGTGTTCCCAGTTGCCGTCGTCAAGTAAAGGCAATGGTGTATGGTGTTCCCAAGTTGTTTTTTATTTACGATAAAACCAGAAAAGTATGTGTGCATGCGCATTTTGACAATAAGAATGACATAATTTGTGACGAGAAGAGTGAACCGCTAGTTTCCACCAGATGGCACCATAATACAGTTGCGTATAATTGCCATATATAACATCAAAAACACCCAAAGATATAAAGTTTATTGTGAACGTAAAATTCTCAAAATCAAAAACGTAAGTCCTAATTTAACTAATTAAAGAGGAATGCGGCTAGTTCTGAGCCATCTAGTGAGTGAATTTAGAATCAGGATCAGAATTTTCAAATTGGACCGGCATTGACCTCTAGGCGTGTTAAACATGGTATCGGTCAAAAGCCTAATGGGACAAAACACAATAATACAAACCCCAATCATTTAACAAAGGCGGAATAACCCCTATCTGGACAAAAGCCCAATCATTTTTTAATTTTTTTTACAAGAATGATATATTAATAATGCTCAATTTTTTTATTGCATGATATATATTCGCGCTTGATCAAAATGTTAAAATTTTCTTTGCGGATGGTACATCCTAACGATTACATAATATTTCACAGAATTTGCTCCCATGGTTATTTGTTCCACATTTTAAGTTACTATATCCTGGATATTACTTAATTCAGGCATTGGTCTTAATTTAACAAGTTATTACATAACAATACACTGAACTTTGATTCAAAAAGCTTTCAATCAAAAGCGCGATCGAACCCCATGCTGTTTATTTCAAAATGCTGTTCCAGGGTCCGAGGAATTAGATTACGAATTTCTACAACACAGTTTGAGGTATTGCTTAAAGAGTAACAAATAAAAGGTCACAGCAAATGCATTTATCTCTATTATTCAACGTTTTGCAGTGCTAAATGACTTCAAATTCTTTATTGTTAATCTTGATTACACCACAGTCGAATAATAATTGAGCGGTTGAATGTTATGTAACAGATAGGATATATGGCAGTGTTAAGATATTTCAAAACTTGGGGTACACTCAGATTTAAATAACTTATAGACTAGGTCTACTAATCTATATTCTTAATTTTTTTAAACATTTGGGTTTTGTTCTATTAGGCTTTTGTCCAGAAACGAGTTTTGTCCGGGATTCGTTAAATATATACTTCCATCAAAAGTTTTATATGTACAAGGTGGCTGGTGTAGGAAAAACTGTCAATGGCAACCAGCCACAGCCTCTTCCAGCCAATCTTCCTTTTTCAGGCGACGGAGGGGGGAGGAGGGACATGCCAACAAATCGCACAAGCAAGATTTCTTTATTTGTGTTACACTCGAAGCGATCACACAAGTTTGTGTTGTTCTTAGGACTCCTTCCCACTTGCATCTTCACGGTCACATAAGCCGCCTCGACAATCTTCTTCACGGTCACATAAACCGCCTCGCCAATCTTCTTCACAGTTACAGAAGCCGCCTCGCCAATCTTCTTCACGGTAACATAAACCGCCTCGCCAATCTTCTTCACGATCACAGAAGCCGTTTTTCGGATTATATGTTTTATGACTACACTGTTCCGACAAGTATATTCAAGGGTTAAGTTAATCGCGGTGCAGTGGGGAGAGCCAGGGGGAAGGGGAGCAGGGGGCAGCGGAGCAGGGGGCGGCTTGCATGTTTTGTCATCAGTGTACACGCGCAGAAAGAGCGATAATTTTTTATCAGACGGGCTCGAGCTGGGCGCCAGTTTCGTTGAAGGGCGAAGAATGTCTAGTAGGGGGGCGAAGAGTGTGTTTTGCATTCCCCACACCCAGACAAAAAATTGTAAGCTTCCGTCTCAGTTTTTGCTGAGTCTTTGAGTTATATGTATATACTTAATCCGTTAAAAGAGGAAGCGGGTTTCGAAAATAAACTTTACAGAATGTCGCCTTATGTTAATAAGGGATCGTCTTCCTCATCCAGTCTAAGAGAAAACTAAGTGGGGATGCCGGCTAATGCTTCTCAGATACACTCCTAGGCGGTATAATGTAATGGAGAATAGGTGAACTCGGGTCACCGCACAATGCGCTTGACGACACTTGATCTAACTTTTTGCATGGTGCGACAATAGGCCTGATGACGATTGACCTGAGCTGTTGAGTTCGATGATTCGCCTGACTTTTATAACTTTCAATTTCAACTATTTTGAATCGCTCATGTCATTACTTTTTCAAAGTAAAAATTGCCGGAGTTCTTTCAGTACAAACCAACAAGTGCATTTCAAAGAAATACGAGGCTGCACTAAAGAAAAAACTTCTTACTTCTTTCCTTTCAAATCAATGCTGGGCTGTATACAAGAAAAGCTACTGCAGAGTTTTATATATTCTTACAAGTGCAGGCCGCAGACCTGTAAGATTCATTCATTGTTGTTTGCTGTCAAAATACCATGAAAAGACTCCCTTTTGTATGATTCATGTATTCGGTCCAACTGTTGCACTTTTTCAATACAGCGAAAATGTTTGCCAGGGCTATTGCTGCTGGGCGTACTATCTCTAGGTGAATTGTAGTCAGGCGTACTATCGCTGGGCGTATTGTCGGTAGGTTAATTTTCGTCAGTCGTATTGTCGCTGGGCGTATTGTTCTCGAATTCGTGATGGTGACTGTTGGCCTCGAGTTTCCAGATCACAAGAGACATCGTTGACATCTAAAATGGTTTGTCAGAGAGCCATTTTGAGCTGTTGAGGAAGCGTTTTCAGACCTTTGCAAATGCGAGTGTTGTTTTATTATCGGGAGAGATATTGGTGCTGAAGAGCTTGCATTGGATTCGGACTCGAGTGGCATCCCGGCAAAAATTCCGACGTCATTTGAGGTTGTCCCGGCGACTAGGCTAACCTGTAACATTGTATGTGGTTGTTATTGGTCGCAAATATAGATAAACTTTTATCAAACTCCTCTAGAAAAGACCATGCCTATGCAACGCTGGTCAGATGCTGCTTTTGTGTCGCAATGAAAACCCACTTCCTGGGTCATCTAATCAATGCTTTGGTGCAACGTGGAATAGATGAAAATACACGTCGAGGTTACCAACAAAAAAATAGCAATAATAATAATAATAAATAAAAATACTCGTGTTAACGATCGGAGCAAATGGACGCTATGACATGTCACTCCTAATTTGATCAAAATAAAGATGCATAATATGGAAATATTTTGAGAGCTCAATTTTGTTCCTCGCTTCAAAAAAAATATTCATAAAAAATAACTTCATACCTATCGTGCGTTACCAAGGATGGGGTATTTTGGGGTACGCTACTAAAGATGGGTTACATTGGGGGCACATTACCAAGGGTGGGGTACTTTGGGCGTAGGAGTGGCTGCGACACCTTATCGTTTTCACTGCCTAGATTTTCCGGAATTTCAGCTTTTCACCACGTTAATTAAAAGTTGGATTATCGAAGCCTGCATAACTTCGGCAGGCAGACGCAAATGCTTTTATAACAAACACATAAAGTCGTGCCTTAGATAGTCAGATAACTCGCAAAAGCCTTCTTGCATTATCAGATACCTCCCATCATTGTGACGCCACCCGGGTGTTGCACAGAAACTTTCGTTTCGCAAACCATGACGGGTTTCGTCAAGAAGTATTCGGAGGCGTCAGCTTGGCTACCGATCGGTAAGCTTTTATTTTTTCTAAATAATTAGACCCGGTCGTCGACCAACGTTGGCCAAGATTCTTGTTCCTTTTTTTCGCGCAATATAGTTTGGTTTGTTACTTGAATATAATCAGATGCACCAAAACATCAGCTTTTAAAACTGATAAAACGAGTGTTTAAGGTGTTTAATACACTCTAATTTTAAAAATATACTTAAGGGCAAAGGAAAGTTTACACACTAAAATTAAATAGTTCTTCAAAATTATTTTTTGCGAAATTTCCCCCAAAGAATTTAGCCCAATTATACACCACAGGCAGTTGTTTTATTTTTCACACCTCAATTTTCAAGCTGTTTCTAAGGGTTTTGGTAAGTGGCAAATTATTCGATGTGGGTGCCTATCCTTTGAATTTTCGCTTGCTTGCAGTAAAACTCCTGTTAGCGTAACACAGGAAAGCCAGGGTAGAGATCGAAGCGGTCGTCCTCGTGCTACCACGTCTCGTCAGGAACGGCGCGTCCGGATCATATAACTCCTTGATCGCTTTCACACTGCAACAATGACTGCCAGCGGAGATACACGGAAGAACAAAACAGCCGGATAATGCACAGTCACAAGACGCCGTGAAACCCGAATTTGGGTGCATCAAATTGCTGTGGAATGATAGAATACATCGAAATCGAGTTAAGCAAGCAATCGCGATCAAAAGCCTTTGAACATGGATTATTGGCGAAGTGTCATTTTTATTGATGAGTCTAGTGTTTTTACTCGAAATTTTCCAGACCCGCTTTTTTTATTTGCGATTTTAGTGACAAGGTGATGTGTGCAAATAAACCGTCCTTTATTACAATTTCCTGGGGGAAATGGGGAAGCTTTTGGCATTCCCAGTACAATAATCACACATAATCTTTAATCGAAGACAATCTGATCAGCACCAATATATGAACATTTTAGTGAATATTAAAAGAAGAATGTGCAGGGACATTGTGACCGGCCGAGATCTAGCCGAGATCCGCCAAGAATTAGCAAATGGGGACTATTTAAAATTATTTGGTTGCCAATTTTCAAAATGCTTCTTCTTCTTCTATTTGTGTAAGATTTCTTTTCAACTTTGAACGATTTTTCCCTGGTCAGTTCTCGCTTGAAAAAAACTTTTTTGGCGATCAGCAAGATTAGTGGCATTTATAACATTTTGCTATCCAGTTTTCAAAGTGCTTCTTCTTCTGCAATTTTGATTGATTACCTTACAATTTCGCGTAAAGTTTCTCCAGGCTTTCTTCTCTTGAAAAACTATTTTTGTGACGATGCAACAGGAATGTTGCTTTTATCGCGATGTTCCAAAACTTGGCTAAATGAGGGCATTTAAAAATATTTAGAAGCCAATATTCAAAATGCTCCTTCTGCAGTTTTTATGGGATTGCTTTCCAATTTTGTGCGATTGTTCCTCTTGAAAATTTACATTTTTGCAGACACGTCAAAAATTGGCTAAATGGGGGGGGGGGGGGTGATTTGTAATTTTTTGTAAGCAGTTTTCAAAATGCTTCTCTCAAACAATTTGAAAATTTTGAAAACTGGCAGTCTTCTTTTGAAAAGTTAAGTTTTCTGGCGTACCTCCAAAAAGTGGCTAAATGTGGGGCATTTAAAAATGTTTAGTAGCCAATTTTCAAAATTCTTCTTTTCCCACAAAAATATCTCAATGAGAGCATTTAAGCAAATTTTCAAAATGCTTCTTCTACAATTTTGACCGGATTTCTTTATAATTTTGTACGAATTTTCAACAACCGGGTTTATCAATATGGGTGTAGGAAAATGGAACGGGAAAAAATGGCACCCGAAAAAATGGCACCGGCAAAAATGGCACTGGAAAAAATGGCACCCGAAAAAATGGCACTTTTGAACATTTTGAACATGAATAAAAAAATAGAATTTCAGTTAAAAAAGAATCATTTCATGTATCAAGGACCACGTTATACATGCAACTCGATATGCACGTGATGGATTTTTGCGTAACGTTTTATCTATGGAAATGTGGCATAGTATTACTCACTGGGGTTCCTTTATTGGTCCTTTAGCTTTACCCTGAACGTTTCCCGAACGTATCAGCAGGGTTCCTTTCCCCTTAACTCTGGACATTTCCTTGATATATTTCTTATATAAACGCATGTTTATATAAGAAATATATATTTTATATATATTGCTAAATGCTAAATTTTATGGCGAGCAGTTAAAATGGAAATTTAGTGAATTATATGAAATTCAGTGAATTATATAAATCGTACGCAGTATACTAGAAGAGAACATTTTTATCCAAACTATGGACCTTGTAATAAATACATGATATATGAAAATTAAGTGAAATTTAATTTACAATTTTATGTAAAATATGTAATAGGCAAGACTTTTCTATTGCTAAGGTATGAAGTGAAGTAAATAAAATATTAGAAAATGTAAGAAACAAAGGTGCCATTTTTCCGTTGTTTCAAAAGGGCCATATTTTCCGGTGCCATTTTTCCGGTGCCATTTTTTCCGGTGCCATTTTTTTCGGACACCCATCAGACCAGCCCGACGAAGTCGGGTGGTATAAAAACGATTTCTTTTCTGTTCACTGCTTTTCATTACCATAAACATTCTGCATTTTTTGGTATCTTGACATAATGGCCAGCACCCTTTGTGACTTCTTGGCTATTATGTGAATCACTATATAATAACAGTTCTACAAGTAATTTTAGTTTAAATTTAATGGATTCATTTTCTAAACAAGATTTCCACAAACAATGCCCCAGCTCACAAATGGTGCTGTCAAGATTTCAAGACAGTACGGCTATGTACCAGGCGCCAGTCAAGATTTTAATAAAAAATGGTTTATTTTTTGTGAAGCGCCAAAAAAGTGAAAAGCAGCAAGATAGGTAGTAATATTTGCTACTATTAGTCAAATTACAAAGCAAAGAGATTATTTTCCTAGCTTTAGTTTAGAATTTTCGGACAAAATTTTTTTCAACCACTATTTCAGCAAATTATTGTCGAATCACAAAGAGAGAGAAACAATAGTAAATCAGGTTCCGCTTCGCTAGTCCAAATTTAAAAAAAAACCGGAGATTATAGAACTTGCGTTAGATAAGATTCTAGTAAGAAATTGGTTTTTCGCCAATATTTCCGCTAATTTTTCCGAATTGCGAAACAACGGTAACGGCCAGTAAGTACCAAAGATGGCTAAATTTATGTAAATATGAAGAGAGCAAGGACATTTCTCTGGTGTGAGTTAAGATTTTACTGATTTTTTTCTGTTTTTAGCTAATATTTAATCAAAATTTTGCCCAATCACGAAAAACAAGTTATGTCCGGGTCAGTAGTAATGATTACTGCCTATACTTTAAACTTCAAGGCAACGAGGTTATTTTGGTGGAGCTCGTTAAGATTTAACTTTTGTTATTTCGCCAAAATGTTCGCCCACTTTTTTTGGCCAGTCACCAATAAAGATTAATAGCCAGAAAGGAAAATGCCTGCTACCTTAAGTTAAATTTTAACGAAAGTAAGACTATTTCCCTGGAGTTCGGGTTTTAGTGAAAAAGTGTTTGTTTTTTCTTGCTAAAATTTCCGCCCAATTTTTTTGCCAATCACTAAAAAAGTAAAACTAAAAGTAAATGCCTGTTACCTTCACCTCAAATTTCAAGGCAGTAAGAGTATTTTTCAGGAGTTTAGATTTTGCCAAATAAATTACGTTTTTAGCAAATATTTTCTCCAATTTTTGTCAGGATTATCGCTATTTTCCTGGAATTCGTTAGGACTTCACATCATCCAAAATCTCAAGACTTTTCATCAATTGTGGCATTTAATTGAGTGGCGTCACTCTACACACTCACGCCAATGACCACAATCTCATGCATACACGCCACTGGGCATTCTGCAGCCCACGAAAACATGCCATTTATCGAAAACCCAGGCACACCCGCCAGTTACCGTAAACTCATGCACACACGCCATTTACTGTAAGCCCACAACACACACCAATTACCGTAAGCCCATGCACGCGCCAGTTACAACAAGCCCACGCACACACACACCATTTACCGTAAGCCCACGCACACACGCAATTTTATCCAACGCACACATCCCATTTACCGTAAGCCCACGCACACATGCCACTTACCGTAAGCTCTTGTGCACACGCCAGATACTGTAAGCCCTAACACACACGCCAGTTCTCGCAAGTCCACGCACACATCCCATTTATCGTAAGCCCACGCATACATCCCATTTACCGTAAGCCCACGCACACAAGTCATTTACTGTAAACCCACACACACACACACACAAATTACCGCAAGCCCACGCACACATCCCATTTACCGTAAGCCCACGCACACATGCCAGTTCGCCAGCTCTTCTGCACACGCCAATTACTGTTTTGTGTACCGCAAGTCCTTGTGCACGTACGCACGCCATTTACCGTAAGCCCACGCACACACACCAATTACCGTAAGCCCACGCACACACCATTTACCGTAAGCCCACGCACACACGCCAGTTATCGTAAGTCCACGCACACATCCCATTTATCGTGAGCCCACGCATACATCCCATTTACCGTAAGCCCACGCACACATGCCAGTTGACGTCAGCTCTTGTGCACACGCCAATTACTGTTTTGTGTACCGCAAGTCCTTGTGCACGTACACACGCCATTTACCGTAAGCCCACGCACACACGTCATTTACTGTAAACCCACACACACACACACAAATTACCGCAAGCCCACGCACACATCCCATTTACCGTAAGCCCACGCACACATGCCAGTTGGCGTCAGCTCTTGTGCACACGCCAATTACTGTTTTGTGTACCGCAAGTCCTTGTGCACGTACACACGCCATTTACCGTAAGCCCACGCACACACGTCATTTACTGTAAACCCACACAAGCACACATAAATTACCACAAGCCCACGCACACATCCCATTTACCGTAAGCCCACACACACATGCCACTCACCGTAAGCTTTTGTGCAGACGCCAGATACTGTAAACCTTAACACACACGCCAGTTATCGTAAGTCCACGCACACATCCCATTTACCGTAAGCCCACGCCCACATTACAATTGACGTCAGCTCTTTTGCACACGCCAATTACTGTTTTGCATACCGTACGTCCTTGTGCACGTACACACGCCATTTACCGTAAGCCCACGCACACACGCCAGTTACCGTAAGCCCACACACGCGCCAGTTACCATAAGCCCACGCACACACACATCATTTACCGTAAGCCCACGCACACACGTAATTTAAGCCAACACACACATCCCCTTTTACCGTAAGCCCACGCACACATGCCACTTACGTAAGCTCTTGTGCACACGCCAGATACTGTAAACCCTAACACACACACTAGTTAGCACAAGTCCACGCACACATCCCCTTTTACCGTAAGCCCACGCACACATGCCACTTACGTAAGCTCTTGTGCACACGCCAGATACTGTAAACCCTAACACACACACTAGTTAGCATAAGTCCACGCACACATCCCATTTACCGTAAGCCTACGCATACATGCCAGTTGACGTCAGCTCTTGTGCACACGCCAATTACTATTTTGTGTACCGTAAGTCCTAGTGCACGTACACACACCAATTACCGTAAGCCCACGCACACACCATTTACCGTAAGCCCACGCACATACGCAATTTAAGCCAACACACATATCCCCTTTTACCGTAAGCCCACGCACACACGCCACTTACCGTAAGCTCTTGTGCACACGCCAGATACTGTAAACCCTAACACACACACTAGTGATCTTAAGTCCACGCACACATCCCATTTACCGTAAGGCCACGCACACATGCCAGTTGACGTCAGCTCTTGTGCACAAGCCAATTACTGTTGTGTACCGTAAGTCCTAGTGCACGTACACACGCCATTTACCGTAAGCCCACACACACACACCAATTACCGTAAGCCCACGCACACACCATTTACAATAAGCCCACGCACACACGCCAGTTATCGTAAGCCCACACACACGCCAGTTACTATAAGCCCACGCACACATACACCTCATTTACCATAAGCCCACATACACATGCCACTTACCGTAAGCTCTTGTGCACACGCCAGATACTGTAAACCCTAACACACACGCCAGTTATCGTAAGCTAACGCACACACGCGATTAACAGTAAGCCCTTGTGCACACGCCAGTTAACGTAGACCCTTGCAGACATGCCAGTTACTGTAAGCCCTTGTGCACACGCCATTTACCGTATGCCCGCACACACACACGCCATTTACCGTAAGCCTTTGCGCACACGCCAGTTACAGCAAGCCCTTGCACATACGCCAGTTACCGTAAGCACAAACACACACGCCATTTACCCGTAAGCCCTTGCGCACTATCCAGTTTGCTTAATTTTACTTATTTATACATTGAGCCGTATGTGTCATTTCCATATTATAATTGTACACGTGCCACGTGCACAACAGAATAACTACACGTGTCATATCCACATAAGAAGAACTGCACATGTGTCCTGTTTGCGTAAAAATAACTGCACACGTGCTATGTTTCCACCTAAAATTTCAAGACAGCCTATTTTCCAGCAGTTAATATTTTAGATTTTTTTGGGTTTTTGTCGAAATTTTCCCAGATTTTTTTTTTTTGGCCAGTCACCAAAAAAAGTAAGAGCCAAGCGGGTAGTAACGCTTGCTACTGTCATTCAAAATTTCAAGACAGTAAGACTATTTTCCTGGTGAAGCCTATTCGTGTTGTCCGGTATCTGGTTGAAAAAAAAACGTTGTACAATTACTTTTATTCTTTTATGTAACTACTTTTATTCTTTTATGTTCAAGCACAATAGTCCAGAGAGTATTATACAAAAACAGTGTCTAGTAAAAGAACAAGCAAAAAAATTGATGAGCACTAAAGAGCTCAACACAACTTTAGATTAAATATGACTTTACAAATGAGAGGCGCCTCTCAATGCATCCAAGAAATAACCGTAATCTCATGCATACACGCCATTGGGCATTCTCCAGTTACCATAAGCTCTTGTACGCACATCAATTTACCGTAAGCCGACGCACACACACCAGTTACCGTAAGCCCTTGTGCACGCGCCATTTACCATAAGCCCTTGCGCACACGCCAGTTACAATAAGCCTTTGCACACACGCTAGTTACCGTAAGGCCACACACACGCCAGTTACCGTAAGCCCTTGCGCACACGCCATTTACCGTAAGCCCTTGCACACACGCCAGTTACTGTAAGCCCACACACACGCGCCATTTACCGTAAGCCCTTGCACACTATCCAGTTTGCTTAATTTTACTTATTTATACGTTGAGTCGTATGTATCATGTCCATATTATAATAACTGTACACGTGCCATGTGCACATCAGAATTACTGTACACGTGCCTTGTTAACATAAGATTAACTGTACACGTGTCATATCCACATTAAATTACATGTCACATTAGAAAAGCGTGGACTTCTGTGATTATTCAAACTACGCTTATTGGTATGGATTTAACAAACGCTTGGAAGCAAATATATCTACAATTTTTTTAAATTATCTTCTACAATTATTTTTGGAATCAATAAATATTCTTTCGCTGCAACAATTTAATTTCAACCGAACCACTATTGATTGGAGTTTGGATGGATTTCAGACAAAATGCACACACATGATAAATGCTTTAATATGTTTTTTGCACGATAATAAGCACCCCACCCCCTACCCACTCACCCCCGTCGAAAAACACATGTACAACACACACGTGTAGACAAATTTAACACCGCAAGCCATTATGCATTATCCAGTTACCGTATGCCCACACACACACGCCAGTTACCATAAGCCCACGCACATACGCCATTCATTGTAAGCCCAAGCACATACGCCATTTACCGTAAGCCCACGCACACACGCCAGTTAGTGTAAGCCCTTGCGCGCTATGCAGTTTACTTCATTTTACTTATTTATACATTGAGCCGTATGTGTATCATGTGCGCATCAGAATAACTGTACACGTGCCATGTCCACATAAGAATAACCATACACGTGCCATATCCACATCAGAATAACTGTACACGTGTCATGCCCAAATTAGAATAACTGTACACGTGTCATATCCACATTAAATAACATGTCACATTAGAAAAGCGTGGACTTCAAGTGTGATTACTCAAATTACGTTTACAGATATGGATTTAATATAAACGCTTGGACGCAAATATCTTCACAATTTTTAACAATTATTTTCTACAATTCTACATGTCCACATAAGAATAACTGTGCATGTGTCATGTGCACACCAGAATAACTGTACACGTGTCATATCCACATAAGAATAACTGGACACGTGTCATATCCACATTAAATTACATGTCACATCTGATTATTCAAATTACGTTTATTGGCATGGATTTAACGAACGCTCGGACTTACGCAAATATCTCTAAAATTGTTTAGCAATTATTTCTTACAATTATTTTTGCAATCAATAAATATTCTTTCATTGCCACAACTTAAATTTCTGCAGAATCATAATGGATTGTAGTTTGGATGGTTTTTCGGACAAAACACACACACCTTATACATTTTGCACGATACTCAGCCCCCCCCAACCTCCACACACACAGTACAACAAATAGGCGTATACAAATTGTAATACCGCAAGCCAATGCACTCTCTCCAATCACCGCAAGTCCTTGTGCATTCTCCAGTTACCGTAAGCCCATGCACACAAATTAGCTACGTAAACCCATACACACAAATCAGTTATCATAAGCCCGTGCGCATTCTCAAGTTACCGTAAGTCATCGCGCATTCTACATTTACCGTAAGCTGATGTACATGCGCCAACTACCGTAAACCATTTCGTACTCTCCAGTTACCTTAAGACGATGCGCATTCTCCAATGACTGCAGGCTATTAATGCGCATCCTCCAATTACCGTAAGCCATTAATGCGCATTCTCTAATTACCATAAGCCATTGCGCAGTCTCTAATTACCGCTAACCATTGCGCATTCTCCAATTACTGCAAGCCATTGCGCATTCTCCAAATACCGTAAACCTTTGCACATTCTCCAGTTATCGTAAGCCCTTGCGCATTCTCCAGTTACCGTAAGCCATTAATGCGCATTCTTTAATTACCATAAGCCATTGCGCATTCTCTAATTACCGCTAACCATTGCGCATTCTCCAATTACTGTAAGCCATTGCGCATTCTCCAAATACCGTAAACCTTTGCACATTCTCCAGTTATCGTAAGCCCTTGCGCATTCTCCAGTTACCGTAAGCCATTAATGCGCATTTTGCAATTACCGCATACCATCGTGCATTCCCAATTATCGCAAACCATTACGCATTCTCCAATTACTATATAAGCCATTAATGCGCATTCTCCCGTAACCGTTACCTATTGCGCATTCTCCAATTAGGGTAAGCCATTAATGCACATTCCCCAGTTACCGTAAGGCTTAAATGCGCATTCTCCGTTATCATAAGGCTTAAATGCGCATTCTCCAAATACCGCAAACCATTTCGCATTCTCCAATTACTATAAGCCATTAGTGCGCATTCTCCAATTACTGAAAGGCCTTGTGCATTCTCCCATTACCGCAAGCCCCTGCGCATTCTCCAACTACCGTGAGCCATTGCGCATTCTCCAATTACCGTAGGCCTTTGCGCATTCTCCAATTACCGTAATCCATTGCGCATTCTCAAATTACCGTAAGCCCTTGCGCATTCTTCAATTATCGTAAGCCTTTGCGTATTTTTCGATTACCGAAAGGCCTTTGCGCATTCTTCAATTACCTAAAGGCCTTTGCGCATTCCCCAGTTACCGTGAGCCATTAATGGGCATTCTCCACTTACCGCAAACCATTGCATATTCTCCAGTTACCATAAGCCATTGCGCATTCTTCAATTACCGAAAGGCCTTGCGCATTATCCAATTCCCGAAACCCATGCGCATTCTACAGTTCCCGTTAGCCATTGCGCATTCTCCAGTTACCATAAGCCATTTCGCATTCTCCAGTACCGGAAGCCATTAATGCGCATTCTCCAGTTACCGTTACCCATGCGCATTCTCCAGTTCCCGTTAGCCATTGCATATTCTCCAGTTACCATAAGCCATTGCGCATTCTTCAATTACCGAAAGGCCTTGCGCATTATCCAATTACCGTAACCCATGCGCATTCTCCAGTTCCCGTTAGCCATTGCGCATTCTCCAGTTACCATAAGCCATTTCGCATTCTCCAGTTACCGGAAGCCATTAATGTGCATTCTCCAGTTGCCGTAACCTCATGCGCATTATCTAGTTACAGTAAATCGATGTACACAGACCAGTTACCGTAAGCCCTTGCGAATTCTCCATTTACCGTAAGCACACGCACACGCCATTTACCGTAATCCCTTGCGTACAACCCAGTTTGCATAATTTTGCTTAATTTATATTGAGTCGACACTATGTTGAAGACAATGCTAGAGGTGAAATAACCACAAAAAGAGCAAAATATCTGTTAACAAAACTGTACACGTGCCATGTTCACATCAGAATAACTGTATATGTACCAAGTCCACATCAGAATAAATGTGCCATGTCCATATTAGAATAGCTGTACACGTGCCATGTCCACATTAGGAAAATTGTACACGTGCCATGTCCACATTAAAATAACTGGACACGTGCCATGTCCACATTACGATATAGTTGGACACGTGCCATGTCCACATTACGATAGTTGGACACGTGCCATGTCCACATCAGAATAACTGTAAACGTGCCATGTCCATATTAAAATAACTCTACACGTGTATGTTCACATTATAATACCTGTACACGTGTAATGTCCATTAGAATACGTGTTACATAAGGGAAGCGTGGATATATGTGCCTACCAACACGGATTTCACAAAACTCGTAGACTCAGATTTGTGCAAATATCTCTTACATTGTTTTACAATTATTTAAATTTCTCACCGCATCATTATGGACCTGAGTCTGGATGGTTTTCTCAGACAAAAACACACAGAGCCCCCATACATGATTTATAATGTGCGGTACTCGGCAGCCTATCCCCCCACCACAGTAGAACAAATGCGCGTATATAAATCAAAACAGCACAATAAATAAACAAACCCCACAGCAGTTTAAATCGGTTTCATTGTTCCCACATGCAATTTCCACATTTTTTGGTCGCCCCATAAAAAGAAACCCATTCGATAAATGTGGAATTACAGAACTCTGAAACAGTCTCTGAATGCCATTACTTTTTTCATGAGACATAATTCAAGACTGCAGTTATTACATCACAAGCGCAACAAAAACGCGTCACCAAACTTTCTACTTTTGTGGGCTTTATTTATATCTCATTTCTATCATAACGTAAAATCGTATTTCAGTTTTAAAATTTTCTCTTCAACATTCGACTCACATTATATTTTATGTTTTTTATCCCTGTGTTTTTATGGCGTTCCAATACGACCCGTTGTGTGGTTTGAATCTAAACATTGCCAAATTCTTGCGAGTTAGTCGAGTCATCCGCTCTAAGTTCGCTACCTGGTTGTCTACCTGGCGACCGCGGAAAATTCAAGGCTGTCACATCAAAATGAATCTGTATGTCTGTGAAAGTAAAAGACGAGCTTGATTAAACAAGCCAGGTGACTATCTTTCTGTTTTCCTAAAATATTGCCGTTTTTTTTTGGGGGGGGGGGGGGCTCGACAAAACGTCAAATATGGGTCTCAAAAATTCAACTTTTCAACAAATTTAATAAACTGACATTGAATTTTTGTTTTTTCTGAAATTTAGCATATGACAGCGTTCGTGATGAGTTTTGATGCGTTTTATGTCCATAAGGTATTTTTGATAAAGGTACTTTTTGGCAACTCGCCTTGCTGTCGGTAAGCTTCTTCCTCGGACTCCTCCCAAGTTGCCGCCGGGTGTCGCTGCTCACGTGATTTCCAAATGCTGAAATGCAAACAGAAAATAAAATGCAGCATTTACAATGTTTTTATCGTCGATCCGAAGCATACGGGAGGAAAACAACGGAACAGACGGAAATCCATGAGTGAAGAGATTTATGCCTGTGTTGGTGCTCAAAAGTAACGGTGCGACTGAAATCATCTCTGCTTATATTTTGCTTGAGACCCGGGTCATTTGTACATCATTTTAAAATAAAAGGTGCTTTTGAAAAGCAAAATAACCTTTTCGTTTCTTCTGCGGGATTCCTCATCTCACCTATTGGAAAAGGAGTAATGACAGACAGACAAGACTCACCCAGAGTCGTGCCGTAACTCAATAAGTGTGGCAACTTCTCGCCGAGGACGCCTTCATGCGGAGGTCGATCTGTCTGCAACAAAAGCAAAGGCGATATGAATCTAACCTCTACATCAGTTAGGCAGGATCCCCTGTGTAATACATAATTGTATTGTATTGTTCTTTAGATCCCTTTCAACTGCTGTGGTCATATCGGGATCCCCCTGCCACATTATACTGAAATGGGGCATTCCAGCCCTCCTTCTAACCCTTACATGTGGAGTGCCTCACAGGATAGCAAGGAGGAGTTCCAATTTTAAAGTCTTAGGTATGACCCGACCGGGGTTTGAACCCACGATCTTCCAGTCTCGAGGCGGACACTCTAACCACTAGGCCACCGAGGCTGGTCTGTAATACATAATGTCACCCGGCGGACATAATACAATAATCCAACCAAACCTCCTCCAGCACAACAGGAGGGACCAGTGTTTTTGTGTCTTCCCACCCTGCAATCAGTCACTTTGAACAGAAAACATAACATAAAAGTAGCCGCATAATGTATTTTGTGCCGAAGCTATAGGTGCGTAAGTTTTCGAGTTATTGAGCTTGCAAACATAAACATAAATGACGTCATAACTCGTAATGATGACATCATAGGTACAACGTTAGCATGCCAAAATAAACCCTTGCATAAAAGTAGTCTCATAACGTGTTTTGTGCCGAAGCCCTAGATGCGTAAGTTTTCGAGTTATTGAGCTTTCAAACATAAATAAAGTCAAAACTCGCAAAAATGACGTCACAGGTACAACGTTGGCATGCCAAAAAAAATCCTTGTATAAAAGTAGTCTCATAATGTGTTTTGTGCTGAAGCCCTACGTAAGTTTTCGAGTTATTGAGCTTTCAAACATAAATAACGTCAAAACTCGTAAAAATGACGTCATAGGAACAATGTTAGCATGCCAAAAATCTCTTGCTTAAAAGTAGTCCCATAACGTATTTTTGTCGAAGCGCTAAGTTCATTAGTTTTCGAGTTATTGAGCTTTAAAACATTTTTGCCGCCATATAACTCGTAATGGATGACGTCATAGGCAGAAAAATTAAAATTTCGGAACCGTTCCAAAAAAAAATAAACGAAAAGCCGTATTTGCAGTGAGCCGGAAGAACTATCTTGGATATTGAAATCGATCTCTCGCCTCAACCATTGTAGGAGGTACACTTTGAACACTTTTTTTGCTTCATGTACATAAGTATATTTTTTTTCAAATTTAAAAAATTTGTGAAAAATTTAAAAATTAAAATATCGATAAAAATAACTAGGGCAGTGTACATAGCTCACAGTCCCCACAGCCTCCCCCTCATCAGTTAAACACGGCCATCAACAGAACAAAGTTCGTGCGGAATTTTGTTGAGCAAATTGCAGGAGTTTCCAGGAGATTTTAGACTCAATTTCCAGGAGTTTTCCAGGGGATTTCATAACTTTTCCAGATTTTTTAGTGAGAAAGAAAGAAAAAAACGTTTTTAATGGCCTCCCACACTCCTCTACAGCCATTCCATCCACCCATTTTATTTAATCTTTATCTATTCACACATTAAGATACGAAAATAAAATTAAGAATTTTTATATCTCTCAATACGCAAAACACACTATGCAATGATAAAGATTTCTCAATCCCTATGCGCGCTTGAGCAGAAGCTATAAAAACTGTGTTTGTAGAAGCTAAATAATAGGTCTAAAGATGCGCATGCGTTTGGGTAGACCGAGTCCCACTGGACACACTGACTCTGCAAGGCCTTTTATCCAAGTCCTACTCCTTGTGTAAGTAATATATGAACGGCCTAAATTCTGGGATTTTTATCTTGAATGCGACCTTTTGCCAAATAACTCAAGAATTGATTCACTTAGCCTTGCAGCGACAGAACCTTAAAAACTTTACTCTAGACAGTATTTTTTTTAATGAATTTAGTTTGTGAATTTGATTAGAAATAAAAGAGAAATCGACGAAAAATCGATTAGACTTTAAAAAGATTCTCATTCTATGATACGATTATTTGGTGTCCCTGATGGCCCATGCTGTATCGTTGCCACAGAATACACAGCCAACAAGTACACTGGCTCCTCTAATGCCTTTAAACAATCATAGAATTCTATAATTAACAAGTGTGTGCAAGGACAAATTCCCAGCTTACGAAAAGCGATGACCAATTTCGGATCAGTGCGCATAGTTATTCAGCTTGCACTGATGTGCGGTTATTATTTCGGGCCATTCAACATGTTTATTTAACTTGCGTTGATGCGCAATTCTTATTTTAGACCAGCGCGCATGTTTATTCAGCATTTTGACCAGTGCACAAGCTTGGTTAACCCCTGATCGACACAAAAAGCACAAGCCGTATTCAAGAGCCCCTAAGTATGCCTCACACCCAAAATAAATGATACCAGATCAAAACTGTAGCAGAAAATGCATTTTGAGTATTTTCTTCAAAATTACCCCCAAAATCAGAAATTCCTCAAAAGCACCAGCCGTACGCCCGACTCCCCTAGCGATGCCTCATACCAAAAACAAATGAAATCGGACAACAACTGTAGGGGGAAATGCAATGTAAAGCTTTTTCTTCAAAAATTCTGCAAAAATTGTCTGATCGATTAAAAAAGCACAAGCTTTATCCAAGATCCCTTACAGGTGCCTCATACCAAAAATGAACGACATCGGATTAAAAATGTAGGAGGAGATATATTTTTAATTTTTTTCTTCAATAATTCCCCAAAAATTCAAAATTCACCCCATGGACTAAAAAAGCACAAGCCATATGCATGAACCCTTAGGGATGATGCCTCATACCAAAAATACATGACATCGGATCAAAACTGTAGGAGGAGATGCATTTTGAAACAAAGTTTACTAAATAAACAACTAACTAACTAACTAACGGACGTCACCCGCAAACCGATAATAATACCCCAGCTTACTTATAAAGTAAGCTGGGTTAATAAGGGCATGCACGTGATTCTTTTCTAAATGCGCGTGGAGCATGTTCATTTACAGTCATACCCCTCACAAAGACATAGCCACGTAGACTCGACGTAAACGCTATTTATGAAATGTACTACGGTATATCTCTACTTATTCATAAATTACTCAAGAGATCTGAAAGGGAGGGGTCATACCATATTTTTTATGTAACAGAGAGTTGAAGTATTTGTTTAGGTGTCAAGTATGCAGTGTTCGAATAAGGAAATTCAATGCACAAAATAACGAAAATAACCCTGTAACCCAGAGCATTCAAGATTCCGAACTTAAAATGTGTCACGATCATAACGAACATGGCAATATTTATCTTTATTACCAGAAGTTCATATGAAAGTGTCTACGATCTACCAGACTCTGATAAATGGACAAATAGAAAAATCATCCTATTTTTATGTAATTATGTCAAAATCGGGATATGCATATGAATATATATATATATATATACAAATTAATTACAATTTCGATTTCCAGGAGTTTTTCAGGAGTCTTGATGGAATTCCAGGAGTTTTCCAGGAGGTTTTGTGACTATTTCCAATTTCCAGGAGATTTCCAGGTTTTCCAGGTTTTCCCGG
Source organism: Protula sp. h YS-2021 (assembly GCA_949752745.1). NCBI lineage: Eukaryota > Metazoa > Annelida > Polychaeta > Sabellida > Serpulidae > Protula > Protula sp. h YS-2021. The sequence goes on from OX457026.1 coordinate 37,243,029, forward strand.
AGGAGCACGAACCCTGATAGAAATTTTTCAAGGTCACCTGGCGCATTTTCCTTCGACGAACCTGACCCATTTACAATACAGATCTGTGCTTGTTCCCATAGAAGCTACAGACCAAGTTTCATTGATATCCTTGCAGCAGTTTATGTTATCGTGTTAATAAAATCACGCAATACTCAATCAAGAGCTGAAATTTTCTTTACTCAATCAAGAGCTACACATTAAGTCAAAAACACACAAGTCAAAAATTAAAAAATCGCCAAAAATACATTTTTAACGAAAATGGAAAAAATAGCAGTAAACATTTGCACTATATGCGCGTTCTTCTCGCAACGTTTGAGCAAAATCCAACCACCTGTTGCGGATATATCGCCTGTACATAGTAAAACTTGCAAGAAACTTGCCCCTTAAGTTAAGAAAAATCGCCAAAAATAGGACTTTTAGAAGATCGACAACAAAATAACATGGGCATCATCTGGACATGTGGCCCCAAACACGGATGCAAGTTTTGAGACAATCGGCTCGTTAGAAATCCCTGCAGACAGACAGACGGACACAAAAAATCCATATATGTCTCCCTTGGGGGAGACATTTAATAATCCATCCAGGCGGCTTCCTGTACAATAATCCAACACAGGGGGGGTTGGGGAGGGGGCTCCTGAACAATAACAGACGGCTTTCTGTGGAATTGGGGCTTAGTCAGATTGGATGCAAAAGTAAGAAAAAAAAAACAATTTCGAATAATCGGACACATGATAAACAAATTATTTGCAATGACTTGTTACACGTCACAGGCAATCCCAAGAGACTTGCACCTTGATGGAATCGATGTTCTTTTTTATTACTACCATCCCCTACCTGAACTTTTTGCCTTCGCATTTGGGATTTAGGAATAAAAAAATAGCCAACAGCTTACCCCTCAGTCTTTCTTGGCGTGTCTTTCGTGACGTCGTCTTCCTGGTGCAGTCCTCGTTCCAGATGCCGGTGTGGTAGGCGCAGAAACGACATGGCGTGGGAGGACAGGAAAGGGGAGAGCAACCAGAGGAAAGCAAAGAGCAAAAAAGGGAGAAAACAAGGACAGACGAGAACGATGATAATAATGGTATCAAGTTATTATGGCCGAAAAAGCAGGACTGATTTTATTAGTCGATTGTTCCTTTGTTCGTTCTACTGACCGTAGCGGTAAATACGACATTTGAAATTTAGCTTAATTTACCCTAGTCTCAATAAATCAGTCTAAATCCCAATCAAGCAAAGTCCTATTATCAGGTCGTCCCGGACATTACTTACGGAGAGCAGTTTACGCCAAACGGAAGCAATGATTTCATATAGTTGGCTCTACCTTTGTTCGCTATACTGATCGTTTTGCATAATATGGCATTTAAAATTTACCTTTAAGGAGAAAAGTGGCAAAAACTGCTAGAGTCTAGAAAAGTTCCTGACACATTAACTCCCGACAAGACAATTCCCGCCCCAGAACGTTGCCGACTGGGACAATTTCCGACTTTTACAAACAAAATAGCAATGCTTCTAAATTTATCAACCAATCTAAGCTAAATTCGACAAATCTGCTAATTTTGCTACATTACAAGCACTATTTTACTACTTTACATGTCCTATTAATGTATCTTACAAGACTCTTTTTTTCTCTTACAGTTTTCTGTATATCAATATGTATAAAATCAAATTACTGTTATTAATTAGTTAATCAATTTATTTATTTATCTATTTTGCTTTACATTACTCATTCATTTAATTTGCAATCTTTTCTTCCAAACAAGAATGTCCAAGGACATTGTGACCAGCCCGAAGAAGTCGGCTAGTTGAAAAATCGGACATTGTCCTAGTCGTCAAATATCGGGGTCCTGCTGCCTATACCGGCAAAGTTAACTACAGATATCATCAAGCTCCTTATGGTTTGGTGAATGAGGAGTATTTTATGAAGTTACATAAACCACACTACCCAAAACATGCCCATATGTGTGCGCATTCCCGCTCATGTTCCCGGCACGAAGCGAGGGATAAGAGCGAATGTGGAAATATTGCACTGAGGTTTGTGTGACTTATGCGACACTTTCCTTTCTGCCCTCTCCATGCCCGCCCTCTCCACCCAGCCGCGTCTCCGCCTTCCTCCTCTGATCCCGCTCCTCATAGGACGTCTCCTGGTGGTGGCCTCTCCTGGTGGTGGCGTCTCCTGGTGGTGGCGTATCCTGGTAGTGGCGTCTCCTGCGCCATAAACAAATACAAAATTTTAAGGGAAATGGGGCTATCTCCCATAATTTTAATCTGCAACAATTTTTTTTAATACTTCGCATGTGCAACCATGTGACACAGTGCTATAATAATAGGATATAACAAGTTTGTCCAAGGACAAAGTCCCCGCTTACGAAAAGCAATAAAACCAATTCCAGCGTACATGAGCAAGGGAATTCGGGCTTCAAAAGATGAGACGGCAAAGAGCTAGCCAAATAATTAATTTAGCACCGGACCAGAACATAGACCGATAAATGCATACAAAAATTTCTTTCCCAGAAAAATGGGAAACAGATTTTTTGTATCTCTGGTAGACTGGATAGTCTGCCATAGATACCTTCAAACAACGCTCGCATTTCGGACCAGTGCGCATATTTATGTAACTTGTCTTGATGCGCGGTTCTTATTCAGACAAGTGCGCATGTTTATTTAATTTTGCATAGATGCGCGGTTCCCATTTTGGAACAGTGCACATGTTTATTTAACTTGCGTTTATGTGCGGTTCGCATTTCTGACGAGCGCCCATGTCTTTTTTTTACCTTTTGTGGATGTGCGGTTCTTATTTCGGATCAGTGCGCACGTTTATTTACCTTGTGTTGATGTGCGGTTCTTATTTCGGATCAATGCGCATCTTTATTTACATTGTGTTGATGTCCGGTTCTTATTTTGGATCAGTGCGCATGTTTATTTACCTTGTGTTGATGTGTGGTTCTTATTCCATACCAATGCGCATGTTTATTTTACTTGCGTTGATGAGCGGTACTTATTTCGGACAGCCCAAGTTTTCTTAGGTTGCCTTGATACGCGGTTCGCATTTCGGACCAGTTTGCATGTTTATTTAACTTGCGTTGATGCACGGTGCTTATTTTGGACTTGTGCCTATGTTTATTTAACTTGCGTTGGTGCGCGGTTTGCATTTTGGACCAGTGTGCATGTTTATTTAAGTTGCGTTGATGAGCAGTTCGAATTTCGGATCATTACGCATGTTTATTTAACTTGCGTTAATGCGCGGTTCGAATTTCGGACCAGTGCGCATGTCTATTCAACTTGCGTTGATGCGCAGTGCTTATTTTGGACCAGTGCAAATGTTTATTTAACTTGCGTTGGAGCGTGGTTCGCATTTCGAACCACTGCGCATGCTTATTTAACTTGCGTTGATGCGCGGTTCGAATTTCGGAGAAGTGCGCATGTTTATTTAACTTGCGTTGATGCGCGGTGCTTATTTTAGACCAGTGCAAATGTTTATTTAACTTACGTTGGCGCGTGGTTCGCATTTCGTATGTTTATTTAACGTGCATCGATGCGCGGTTCTTATTTCAGGCCAATGCGCATATTTCTTTAACTTGAGTTGATGCGCGTTTCTTATTCTGGACCAGTGCGCATGTTTATTTTAGTTGCGTTGATGCGCAGTTCTTATTTTGAATAGTGCGCATGTTAGCTAAGTTGCGTTAATGGGCAGTTCGCATTTCGAAATAGTGCGCATGTTTATTTAACTTGTGTTGATGCAAGGTGCTTATTTTGGTCCAGTGTGCTTGCTTATTTAGCTTGTGTTGCTGTGCGGTTCGCATTTCGAACCAGCGCGCACGTTTTTTTAAACTTGTGTTTATGCGTGGTTAGCATTTGGACCATTGCGCATATTTATTTTACTTGTGTTGATGATCGGTACTTATTTTGGACCGGTGCAAATGTTTATTTAACTTACGCTTATGTGCGGTTCGCAATTCGGACCAGTGTGCATGTTTATTTAATTTGCGTTGATATCCGGTTCGCATTTCGGACCAGTATGCCTGTTTCTTTACGTTAAGTTGATGCGCAGTTCGCATTTTGGGACAAGTGAGCAGGTTCATTTAACTTGCGTTGACGCGCGATTTGGGTTTCGGACCAGAACGCATGTTTATTTAAGTCCCGTCGATGCCCGACTCTTATGTCTATTCAACTTGCGTCGATTCATGGTTCTTTCTTCGGACCACTGCGTATGTTTATTTAACTTGCGTTGATGCGCGGTTCTCATTTCAGACCACTGCGCATGTCTATTCAACTTGCGTCGATGCGTGGTTCTTTGTGCATGTTGCGTTGATGTGCGGTGCTTATTTTGGACCGGATCGCATGTTTATTTCACTTCTGTCGATGCACAGTTCGCATTCCAGGCCAGTGCCAATGTTTATTTAACTTGTGTTGATGCGTGGTTCTCATTTCAGACCAGTGCGCATATTTATTTAACTTGCGTTGATGCGCGGTTCGCATTTCGGACCAGTGCGCGTGTTTCTTTAGGCTGCGTTGATGCGCGGTTCGCATTTCAGACCACTGCACATGTCTATTCAACTTATGTCGAAGAGTAGTTCTTTTTTCGGACCAATGTGCTTATTTTGGACCAGTTCGCATCTTTATTTATCTTCCGTCGATGCGCAGTTGACATTTCGGACCAATGCGCATGTTTATTTAACTTGCATCGATGCGGAGTACTTAATTTGGACTACTGCGAATGTTTCTTTAACTTGCGTCGATGTGCGGTTGTTAACTCGGACTACTGCGCAAGTTCATTTAACTTGCGTTTATGCGCTGTAGGAGGGGATTCATTTAATTTTTTTTTCAAAAATTCCGATAAAAATTCAAAAGTTTTCCAATTCACTCAAAAAGCACAAACCGTATGCATGACCCCCTAGAGACGGCTCATATAAAAAATAAATGAAATCTGAGAAAAAATGTAGGAGGAAATGCAATTTGAATTTTTTCTTAAAAATTCCCCAAAAATTTCCTGATCGACAGGCCGTATTCACGACACCCTAAGCATGCCCCAGCCCAAAAAAATAAATGATGTCTGATCAAAACTGCAGGAGAAGATGCATTTTGAGGTATTTTCATCAAAAATTCCCCCCAAAGTCAAAAATTCCCCAAGTCGAGTCAAACAGCACAAGCCGTATGTCCAAACCACCTAAGGATGCCTCATAACAAAAATAAATGAAATCGGTTCAAAACTGTAGGGGGAAATGCACTTTGAAGTTTTTTCTTCAAAAACTCCCTAAAAATACCAAAATTGTCCGATCGACAAAAAAAGCACAAGAGGTATGCACGACCCTTTAGGGGTGCCTCATACCAAAAATAAAAGACATCGGATTCTATAATGTAGGAGATACATTTTAAATTTTTTTCTTCAAAAATTCGCCAAAAATTCAAAAATCACCCGATCGACTAAAAAAGCATAAGCCGTATGCATGACCGCTTAGGGATGAATCACACCAAAAATAATTGACATCGAATCAAAAGTGTAGGAGTTGACGCATTTTGAATTATTTTCGAAATTTTTGCTTCAAAAATTCCCCCAAAATACAAACATTGTTCGATCGACTAAAAAAGCACAAGCCGTATGCATGACCCTTTTGGGATGCCTCATACAAAAAATAAATGACATCGGGTCAAAAATGCAAGAGGGGATACATTTTAAAAAATTTTCTTCAAAAATTCGCAAAAAATTCAAAAATCACCCGATCGATCAAAAAAGTACAAGCCTCATCCATGACCGCTTAGGGATGCCGCACATCCAAAACTAGATGCTGTCAGAGAGCAGCAATATCCCCTGTGAAACCCTAAATATTACCCCTATGCAATATCTAAGCTAATGGATTACCATTGACAGGAAACTGGACACCCTTCCTTGAACGACAAATCAACAATACTACAAACTGTCTTTGAACAGATATAACCCGAATCTATTTTTTATTAATCTAATGTAATCTAATCTAATCCACGAAGTCCACTCCGTTTGCATATATGTCGATTTATGACGATTTTTAAAAGCCTGTCATTTTGTCAATTTTGCTTCGATCAAACTGAAACCTTGACGTTGCACATCTTTATACCCTATATTTTGCCTGTATGAAATATGAAAGCTGAATTATGCTTCGTTGATATAGAAGTGGTGTCCACAAAGTCCTTAGCTTGAAGAGGGGACGGACGGACGGACGGACGGACAGACGGACGGACAATCTCAAACCTGTATCCCTCCGTTTCACGGGGGATAATAATTCACATCGAATCAAAAGTGTAGGAGTTGACGCATTTTGAATTATTTTCGAAATTTTCGTTTCAAAAATTCTCTAAAAATACAAACATTGTTCGATCAACTAAAAAAGCACAAGCCGTATGCGTGACCCTTTAGGGGTGCCTTATGCAAAAAATAAACTAGATGCTGTCAGAGAGCAGCAATATCCCCCGTGAAACCCTAAATGCATTTCATTATATACCGTATGAAAATGCTATACGCATGAAATCGTGTAGCATTTCCAATCACCCGTATCATGACATATGACAACTGAAATTATAATTAGTTTTAGGATAAAAATCATTTAAAAATATTACTCACCTAATGCGCTTTAAGAACAAATTAACGTCCGTTCATATAGTGGTGCCCACGAAGTCCACTCCGTTTGCATATATGTCGATTTATGACGATTTTTAAAAGCCTGTCATTTTGTCAATTTTGCTTCGATCAAACTGAAACCTTGACGTTGCACATCTTTATACCCTATATGTTGCCTATATGAAATATGAAAGCTGAATTATGCTTCGTTGATATAGAAGTGGTGTCCACAAAGTCCTATACATGTGCACATATGTCTATTTTCGACGATTTTCAAAAGCCTGTCAATTTGTCAATTTTGCTTCGATCAAACTGAAACCTTGACGTTGCACATCTTTATACTCTATATTTTGCCTGTATGAAATATAAAAGCTGAATTATGCTTCGTTGATATAGAAGTGGTGTCCACAAAGTCCTTAGCTTGAACAGGGGACGGACGGACGGACGGACGGACAGACGGACGGACGGACAGACGGACGGACAATCTCAAACCTATATCCCTCCGTTTCACGGGGGATAATAACATCGGGTCAAAAATGCAAGAGGGGGTACATTTTGAAATTTTTTCTTAAAAAATTCGCCAAAAATTCAAAAATCACCCGATCGACTAAAAAAGCACAAGCCATATGCACGATCGCTTAGGAATGCCTCATGCAAAAAATAAACGACATCGACTCAAAATTGTAGGAATAGATGCATTTTGAATTATTTTCGAGATTTTTTCTTCAAAAATTCCCCAAAAATACAAAAATTGTTCGATCGACTAAAAAAGCACAAGCCGTATGTGTGACCCCTTAGGGGTACCATATACCAAAAATAAATGACATCAGGTCAAAAATGCAGGAGGAGATACATTTTAAAATTTTTTCTTCAAAAATTCGCCAAAAATTCAAAAATCAACTGATCGACTAGAAAAGCACAAGCCGTATGTACGATTTCTTAGGGATGCCTCACATAAAAAATAAATGACATCGAATCAAAATTGTAGGAGGAGATGCATTTTGAAACAAAGTTTACTAAATAAACAACTAACTAACTAACTAACTAACGGACGCCATCCGCAGACCGATAGGAATACCCCAGCTTACGTGTAACGTAAGCTGGGCTAAAAAGCAATGGTCACCGGGCTTTTATGAGAAATAAAACAGACTAAAACGACTAAGGATTTCTTTTGGTTTGTATTGCTTAGAACATAGCAACTTATAGCACAAAATTTAACATTTCAGTTATACACAATTTGAAAATTCTGATCCCGATTCTAAATTTACTCACTAGATGGCTCAGAGATTTAGGAATAAAAAAATAGCCAACAGCTTACCCCTCAGTCTTCCTTGGCGTGTCCTTCGTGACGTCGTCTTCCTGGTGCAGTATTCGTTCCAGATGCCGGTGTGGTAGGCGCAGAAACGATATGGCGTGGGAGGACAGGAAAGAGGACAGCAACCAGAGGAAAGCAAAGAGCAAAAAAAGGAGGAAAACAAGGAAAGACGAGAACGATGATAATAATGATATCAAGTTATTATGGCCGAAACAGCAGGACTGATTTTATTAGCCGATTGTTCCTTTGTTCGTTCTATAGACCGTAGCGGTGATTACGACATTTGAAATTTAGCTTAATTTACCTTAGTCTCAATAAATCAGTCTCAATCCCAATCAAGCAATGTCCTGTTATCAGATCGTCCCGGACATTACTTACGGAGAGCAGTTTACGCCAAACGGAAGCAATGATTTCATATAGTTGGCTCTTCCTTTGTTCGCTATACTGATCGTTTTGCACAATATGGCATTTAAAATTTACCTTTAAGGAGAAAAGTGGCAAAAACTGCTAGAGTCTAGAAAAGTTCCCGACACATTAACTCCCGACAAGACAATTCCCGCCCCAGAACGTTGCCGACTGGGACAATTTCCGACTTTTACAAACAAAATAACAATGCTTCTAAATTTATCAACCAATCTAAGCTAAATTCGACAAATCTGCTAATTTTGCTACATTACAAGCACTATTTTGCTACTTTACAAGTCCTATTAATGTATCTTACACGACTCTTTTTTTTCTCTTACAGTTTTCTGTATATCAATATGTATAAAATCAAATTACTGTTGTTAATTAGTTAATCAATTTATTTATTTATCTATTTTGCTTTACATTACTCATTCATTTAATTTGCAATCTTTTCTTCTAAACAAGAATGTCCAAGGACATTGTGATCAGCCCGACGAAGTCGGCTAGTTGAAAAATCAGACATTGTCCTAGTCGTCAAATATCGGGGTCCTGCTGCCTAAAATAATACCGGCAAAGTTAACTACAGATATCATCAAGCTCCTTATGGTTTGGTGAATGAGGAGTATTTTATGAAGTTACATAAACCACACTACCCAAAACATGCCCATATGTGTGCGCATTCCCGCTCATGTTCCCGGCACGAAGCGAGGGATAAGAGCGAATGTGGAAATATTGCACTGAGGTTTGTGTGACTTATGCGACACTTTCCTTTCTGCCCTCCCCATGCCCGCCCTCTCCATCCAGCCGCGTCTCCGCCTTCCTCCTCTGGTCCCGCTCCTCATAGGACGTCTCCTGGTGGTAGCGTCTCCTTGTGGTGGCCTCTCCTGGTGGTGGCGTCTACTGGTAGTGGCGTCTCCTGGTGGTGGCATCTCCTGGTAGTGGCGTCTCCTGCGCCAAAAACAAATACAAAATTTTAAGGGAAATCTCCCATAATTTTAATCTGCAACAATTTTATTTTAATACTTCGCATGTGCAACCATGTGACACAGTGCTATAATAATAGGATATAAAAAGCAATGGTCACCGGGCTTTTATGAGAAATAAAACAGACTAAAACGACTCAGGATTTCTTTTGGTTTGTATTGCTAAGAACATAGCAACTTATAGCACAAAATTTAACATTTCAGTTTATACACAATTTGAAAATTCTGATCCCGATTCTAAATTCACTCACTAGATGGCTCAGAGATAGCTTTAAGGCTTAAAGATTCCAACCTTAGCGTTACCTTAGATTGTAGTACGAAACTGGTTTTTAGCCGATATTTCCGTCAAATTAAAATAACGAAAAAAGTTACGGTCAGGTGAGTACTAATGAGAGTTATCTTTGAGCAAAAATTTCAAGAGTGAGGCTATTTATCTGCCGTTGGTTGAGATTTTAACAGTTGGTGTTTCGCTGATATTTTCACTAATTTTGTGTGAATCATCAATAAAAGAAGTAGCCAGGTAGGGAGCAATACCTGCTACCTTATTTGGCATTTAAAAATAGGATATTTCTCTGGCGACAGTCAACAATTTACAAAAATAAATTGGGTCTTTGCCAATGTTTTCGGCAATTTTTGGCAAAAACGCAAGAATGTTCAGGGACATTGTGACCAGCCGAGATCTAGTAAATCATCGAGCAATAGGCTTGCACGGTCGCCAAAACGTGGTTGTCATGTTGCTAACACTGGTTGCTGAAAATTCGTTCAAATTTATACAGGAATCCAGTGAAAATTGTGAGAGAAGCATTTTGAAAAATTGGCCATTAAATATTTTGAAATGCCATCCCCTTCCCATTTAGCCAGAAAAGTAACTTTCAAAAGAGAACTGCCCAGTGATTTATGAAAAAATTTGAATACAATCCGATTAAAGATATATTTAACCAATTTTCGTTTGGATCGCAAAAAAAACAACAAAAAAAACGAACGAAAACAAAATTTTCAAGAGAAGAAAGCCTGTTGAAAATTTATGTACAATTAGAAGGTAATTAGATAAAAAATGTGGAAGTAAAAAATTTTGAGAAATTGGTTATGAAATATTTTAAAATGCCCCGTAACTAGAGTCTCAGTGAGAAAGGATCTCCCGTGTAAGGCAAAATATATACAGTAAAACCTTCATTACTGAACACCTTCTATAATGAACGAGTTATTTCTGTCTGTAATTCCCGCAATCACTTTTTCACCTACTTTAAAAATAAAAGGACGATTCACACTTAATATATTTACATATCTTTTCACTGTGCAAGGTTGCAGGTCCCCTCGACAAATGGTTATAGGCGAAGTGGTGCGGAGAAAACATCACACAATTGCTAAGCCCAGTGTAAATTTTGGCAATTTTCGTCAATTTGTCATCTTCTGAATGAAATTTTCCTTTATGCATGCATAAGACAGTGTAAAGCTTAATACTCTTTGCTATTTTATGTTTTGAACCTAAATTCATTTGGGGCCGGGGATATTATGGCCAGGGTACCTTATAGCCGGGATAAAGCTTAATCAGGCTTTAGGTTGTCATGGTTTTTAGCTTTGGAACGTTTTGGTCTTAATTCATTTCGGGACCTTACGGCCGGGTTCTTTATGGCCGGGGACCGTAGGGCCGAGGTAAAGCTTAATACATCGTTAATTTAAGTTATAATTTTTTGGCCTTGGGGAGGTTTTGGCCTTATGGCAGGGGACACAATGCCAGTGTAAAGTTTAATAAAGCGTTAATTTAGGTTATGCTGGTGACGCTTTGGCTCTTAACTGATTTGGGGACTTTATGACCGGGGACGTTTTGTCCTGAATTCCACTATGACAAATTTTGCTTTTGGGACGTTTTGGGTTCAAAAGTTTTTCGAAACGTTATGGTCGCCGACATTACGACCGGCTAGTTTATGGCCGGGATAAAGCTTAATAAAGCATTAATTGAGGTTATCATACATTTGTTTTCCTTTGCGGAGATTTTGGCCGTTAATTTATTTGTGAACCTAATAGCCGGGTACATTAGGGCTGGTCATAAAGCTTAATAAAGCGTTAATTGAGGTTAAACGTTTTTTTCCATTCGGGACGTTTTGGCCCTAAATTCATTTGGAAACATTATGGCTGGAGACTTTATGGCCGGGGAAGTCTTTTACTCAGTTCCACTACGACAATTTTTTGCTAAGAGGCCTCCATGAAAACAAAAATTACAAACGAATCTAATCAGAATCGTGGGAGAGTTATTGCATTTTCAAAAATTGGCAACCAAAAATTAAAAATTTCCCCCCTCCACCCACATTTTTCGGAGGATCGCCAAAAAAGAAAATTTTGAAGAGACTCCTAACTAGTGAACAAGCATACAAAATTGAAAAGGAATCTAATCAAAATTGTGGGAGAAGAAGCATCTTGAAAACTGGTAAAGAAAAAATTAAGTGCCCCCATTTAGCAAAGTTTTTTTTCCAAATGCGTGGGAACCGTGGTGCACGTTGTAGCTGTACTTTGTGCCTACGCATATGGGATTTAAGAAAAAAACATACAGCTTACCCCTCAGTCTTCCTTGGCGATCACGTTTTGGCGTGTCCTGCGTGACGTTGTCTTCCTGGCGCAGTCCTCATCAGGCGGTCTCCTTCCAGATGTAAGATGGATAATACAAAGCACAATTTGAAAAACTAGATCCCCAAAACTTTATACACCGATATTACGCAAATTTTTGGAGGTTCGCTGAAAAAGCTATTTAAAAAATGTTTATATGGTGAATTTTAAATTAAGAAATTCTTTTAAAATGCAGGAGACAAATAACGCATTTTGAAGAATGACTTCCACAGGGTTGCTGCGCTTTTTGCTCAACGGAATTCCAGGACTTGAGATAAATCTTCAGCGTTCACGTTGGTTTACATACTCATAACGCTCCAGTGAATGTGAAGGAAAAATTAGTCTACAGCTTACTCCTCAGTCTTCCTTGACGTTCACGTTTTGGTGTGTCCTTTGTGCCGTCGTCTTCCTGGTGAAGTCCTTATCAGGCGGTCGAACTTCAGATGCCGGTGTGGGAGGCGCTACGACAAAAACAAATACAAGTATTAGGAAGACCGTAAAAAGCACGACGAGTTACAATAGTTTTATGTGAAAACTTGTTCATAAAGCACGTTGATGCAAGCACAAAACCCTAAACCTGAAACTAGACAGATAGACTTCTCCTCCCAGTTCGGTGAAAAAAGGTCAATCCCTATACCTACAAGCAAAATCAACACCTCTATACCTACAAACAAATCAACACCCTCTATACCTACAAACAAATCAACACCCTCTATACCTACAAACATATCAACACCCTCTCTACCTACAAATAAATAACACCCTTTCTACCTACAAAAAAATCAATACCCTCTCTACCTACAAACAAATCAACACTCTTTCTACCTACAAACAAATCAACACCCTCTCCAGCTGCAAACAAATATATACCCTCTCTACCTACTAACAAATCAGCACCCTCTCTACCTACAAACAAATCAACATCCTCTCTACCTACAAACAAATCAACACCTTCCATACCTACAAACAAATCAACACCCTCTCTACCTACAAACAAATCAACATCCTCTCTACCTACAAACAAGTCAACACCCTCTCTATCTACAAACAAATCAACACAGTTTTCTCATACATGGCATAGATTAACACATCGTAGTAGCAAGATCTGGTCATCAGCCTCGTGGCAGCAACTGCATCTCCTAAAATACAATAAAATCCCGTTCCACTTCAGAAATTTGTTTGGTCCGCCCCTCCCCCTTCAACCCACCAAACAATCCCCTCCCCTCCCCACCACCCTTCTTTTCGATGGAGCACTACTGACCAAGCAAATTTCTGAATGAACGGTAGATGAAAAACAAAGGTAAGGAAGAAGGAGTTGGTTGGTATTTCTGCAGGGTATGCGCCATATTGAGGTTTGAGCACTGGGACATCGTGCATAGGCTACCAGGCGCGCGTGGGTCCTGCTGTACTCCCTGCTTGGAATTATTCGGTGCCAGTGCTGAAAATGTGAGCTGCCACCCGGCAGCTAAAAGATTATTAAATCCCCCTTGTGGCCAGATGCCTCCCTCCTCACGTGACCGATACATGGCAACTGTAAAGTCCAATCCTCCCGTCCTGGTGCATTCATTGGCGAGGAGAAACAGCGAAGACATCCAAATGCGTAGGCCAAATGCTGAGCACGAGTGAAAAAACGTCAGAAATGACCTGAACTCATCAGCAGGGAAGGCACGGGCTGGGTAAGGGGGAACGGAAGCGAGGGGAGAAAACTATGTACAACTATATACATCTATTTACAACATTGTACAGCTATATACAACTATGTTCAACCATATACACCTATGTACAGCTATGCACAATTGTGTGCAACTATATACATCCATGTACAACTGTATACAAATAGGCACAACTATTTACAACTATGTGCAACCATGTACAACTATGTACAACTGTGATAGTGGAAAAAAAGGAGAGAAAAATGAAGTAATAGTAAAAGAAGAGTCAGAAAAAAAGAAATTCCGATTAGCCGCCTTTTACGCCATGCACGGAACAGAACGCAGTGGGTGTATTCTTAAGATTCCCCCCACCCCACAGGGGGGCCAGATAGCTAATAACGCTTGCTACTCTCACTTGAAATTTCAAGACGGTAAGACCACTTTCCAACAAGAAGTTCAAATTTTACGTACAAATTGGGGTTTTCGAGAAAGTAATAGCAAGATGGGCACTTATGTATCAATACATCCCAAAGAGGAGTAGAAAACAATATTGTCGTAGTAGTTAATCCAGGTTAGCTAAACCGTGCATATATAATACGTTTCACTGTTTACGTTCCTGACACCCGACAAATTCAGGTGCAGGTTTCCCTCCTAAAAGATGCTTAACTAATATAGTCCCACAGTGACCTTGAACAACGACGCAAGGTCACCAATGCCTGATCAGATGTGGAACATTATATATAAAAGCTACATACCAGGCTTGATTTAAATACAATTCGTACAACTCAGGGCTTTACATTAACGACTGCCCCACCTGTCAGGGCAGGTGACAGACCTTGTGGGGCAGTTAAACTCGCCCGGTTAGCTGCCCAACCTGGCAGACAGATCCGTTCAGGGGGATGTGGCGTGACGTAATGCCTTAACAACATACTTGTCAAGTAGGCGACTGTAGTTATTGATCCGTGTCCGCTAGTTGCACCTGACCTACATACTAGCCACTGGCACGTTTCCAGTTTATATGTGGGTGCTGGACTGTGACTGGACACGTCGCGTCACTTGTGATACAATAGTAAAATTATCGAAATGTCCAACAGAAAGACAAGGTTGGGCAGGTAAAAGTGCAGGTGGAGCAGGTAGATTTGAAATTTTCTTGCCCCACCGGGCAGGTGCCGAAAAAAGTTAATGTAAAGCTCTGCAACATGAAATATCGTGCTCACAATCCACTTGATATGGCAAGTCCCATAAACTTTTGAAGACACATAATGACCTGAAACAACGACGACGCAAGGCCACCAAAACTTAATCAGCTGTAGAACATTACATATTGAAGCCATATAGCATGTTTGTCTGCAATCCGATTGGTAGAACTTGACATGTAATGTTCACAATCAGAGCTTGACGCACAGAATGACGGACGCACCAGTCAAAAACAATGCTCATAAAAATTACAGCCTAAAGAAGTAATATAAAAGCGGATATCTTGACCTCGCCATTTAAGATTAAGGTCAAAAACTGGAAGTTAAAAATTATTTTGAAAACGGGCCTTAAAGAGTTCAAAAAAATTAACTCGGTCACAATGACCTCATCGTATGAGGTACAATATGGCAGCCATTTGGAATTGTTTCATTCAATCAATAAGTAGTCTCGAGAGTGATTTTCAAATGGTACGTATTAAATGTGATGGCGATCCATTGTTTTGCAAGATTTGCAAACTTTGGCTAAATCATGAAAAAATACAAGCTGTGTCAAGTATAACCCAGGGAACATTCCTGACAAATTTTAAAACAAGTGAACCAGAAATGTAGGAAAAGTAGCATTTCGAAACATTGCTTACACAAACGCACACATAAAAGACGACGGATTCACCACAACTGATGCGTACAGCCCACCGATCATAGTCGGCTGGGATGAACAAAAGTGTTTTGATAGTTTTCAATCTCTTATACACGTGCGTGAAATTAAAAAAAATCCTATGAATAGTTCTTGAGATACAGCCTCGACGACACTTATTTACACGGACTAAATTATACCAAAACGCGCAACTTCATCAAATTTCACAACACTCATTTTGACCACTTTTATAAATCCGAACAAATTACGACGATGTACAAAAGCAATATATATTCTGTCCGTGTGTCAAGCAATCCGATTGATAGTTTTAAAGATCTACCCTGGACGCGACGAAGATGAAATTCTGATAATCGAAAAATCTGTTATTTTAATAATTTTTCATGAATCCTCATACAAATACGACGTTACACATCTTCAATATGCGGTCTATCAACGTGTAAACAATCTGACCTATAGTTTCGGAGATTTAGCCCGGACCACATGCGACAGACGGACAGATAGGGGGAGGGACAAGCTCATAACTACATCCCCCTGTTAAACGAGGTATAATAACAAACTTAAGATGGAAATTCCTCATGAATGTGCATACACATACTTTCTTTCCACTGAACAAACACAGCTTTCATTTATGTTCGGGGCTCGGATTCTGATTAAATTATCTCACGCTGAAAAAGGAATATAATGTAATCTTATTCATACTTCATTTGTAAAAGACGGCGACTAATCATTTTCACTGACGGTAAATTTTGCTTTTTTTATAAAATGACTTTTCGTCCAAAGCTTGTACTTCATTTCAAAAGTCTTTTCAGAAGTGAAAATGGAAAATTTAACTATCTGCAAAAGGTCTCTAATATCAATTCTTATCTTCTTTTTAATTTTTTAAAATTCGAGAACTGGATTCAAATTTGATTGTTCATGAAAATGTCAGCAGTGCAGTAATTAAAAACTGAATCAAAATTTAAAGGTTTTCCCACTGAGAAACTCTTTTAAAATGAAAATATGTTTTTCGTTATACTGGAAGTTTCTGTTTCTCTTCTATTTTTACTTTTCTTCAGTTCGTTAGAGGGTTACATCGCGTCAATCAATACATCCAAAAGAGGAGAAAACAATATTATTGCAAATTTCAAACTAGGTTAGCTAAACCGTGCATATATAACACGTTTCACTGTGTTACGTTCCTGACACGTGACCAATTAAGGTGCAGGTTTCCCTCTTAAAAGAAGTTTAACTAATATAGCCCCACGGTGACTTTGAACAACGACGCAAGGTCACCAAAGGCTAATCAGATCTGGAACATTACAGATAAAAGCTACATACCAGGCTTGATTTAAATACAATTCGCACAACTTGAAATATCGTGCTCACAATCCACTTGATATGACAAATCCCATAAACTTTTGAAGACACACAATGACCCTAAACAACGACGCAAGGCCACCAAAACTTAATCAGCTCTAGAACATTACATATTGAAGCCATATAACATGTTTGTTTGAAATCTGATCGGTAGAACTTGACATGTGATTTTCACAATCAGAGCTTGACGCACAAAATGACGGACGGACCAGTCAAAAACATAATGCTCATAAAGATAAGGCCCAAATTCGATCCTGAGCCCAAAGAAGTAATATACAAGCGCCTAACATTAAGGCAAAAAAACTGGAAGTTCTTCACTGTTTGGAAAACTGGCATTAAGACTTTAAATAAAACGTACCTCGATCACAATGACCTAATCGTATTAAGCACAATATGGCAGCCATTTTGACTTTTTTTATGCAATCAATAAACAGTCTCGAGAGTGATTTTCAGATGGTACGTATTAAATGTGATGACGATCCTTTGTTTGCAAGATTTGGAAAACTTGCGCTAAATCGTGAAAAAAAAACAAGTTGTGTCCAGAATTACACAAGGAATATTCCTGACAAATTTCAAAACAAGTGGATCAGAAATGTAGGAAAAGTAGCATTTTGAAACATTGGTTACACAAACGCACACATAAAAGACGACGGATTCACCACAACTGATGCGTACAGCCCATCGACCATAGTCGGCTGGGATGAACAAAAGTGTTTTGATAGTTTTCAATCTCTTATACACGTGCGTGAAATTAAAAAAAATCCTATGAATAGTTCTTGAGATACAGCCTCGACGACACTTATTTACACGGACTAAATTATACCAAAACGCGCAACTTCATCAAATTTCACAACACTCATTTTGACCACTTTTATAAATCCGAACAAATTACGACGATGTACAAAAGCAATATATATTCTGTCCGTGTGTCAAGCAATCCGATTGATAGTTTTGAAGATCTACCCTGGACGCGACGAAGATGAAGTTCTGATAATCGAAAAATCTGTAATTTTAACAATTTTTCATGAATCCTCATACAAATGCGACATTACACATCTTCAATATGCGCTCTATCAACGTGTAAACAATCTGACCTATAGTTTCGGAGATTTAGCCCGGACCACATGCGACAGACGGACAGATAGGCGGAGGGACAAGCTCATAACTACATCCCCGTGTTACACAAGGTATAATTACAAACTTAAGATGGAAATTCCTCACAAATGTGCATACACATACTTTCTTTGTGAACCGATTGAAATTACCTCACGCTGAAAATTGGAATATAACCTAATCTTATTCATACTGCGTTTGTAAAAGACGTTGACTATTCATTTCCACCGACGTGAAAATGGAAAATTTAACTTTCTGCAAAAGGTCTCCAATATAAATTTTTATCTTCTTGCGAAGGAAAATTTTAAAAAATTCGAGAATTGGATTCAAAGTTGATTGTTCATGAAAATGTCAGCAGTTCAATATCTAAAAACCGAATCAAACTTTGGGGCCTTTCCGACTGAGAAACTCTATTTCCAAATGCAAATAATTTTGCGTTATTCTGAAAGCTTCTGCTTCTATTTTTACTTTTCTTCAGTTAGTTATATGACTCGCCTCACGACACGGTCGACCCTTAGCGGGTTACACAGCGTCAATCAATACATATCAAAGAGGAGTAGAAAACAATATTATCGCAGTGGTTAATCCAGGTTAGCTAAACCGTGCATATATGTTAAAATACGCTTCACTGTGTAACGTTCCTGACAACCGACAAAGTCAGGTGCAGGTTTTCCTCTTAAAATATAATTAACTAACATAGTCCCACTTGACCTTGAACAACGGCGTAAGGTCCCTCAAGCCTAATCAGATCTGGAACCTTATATATAAAAGCTACATACCAGGTTTGATTTAAATACAACTCGCACAGCTTTAAATATCGTGCTCAAAAATCAACTCTTGTGGCAAATCCCATGGAAAATTTTGAAGTCATGCAATGATCTACTGAACAAACACAGCTTCGGTTTATGATTAGAGCTTGGATTCTGATTGAAATTATCTCACGCTGGAAATAAGAACATAACGTAATCTTATTCAAACTTCATCTGTAAAAGACGGTGACACACCATTTTCACTGACAGTAAATTTTCTTCCTTACAAAAAGCTTTTCGTCCAAAGGTTTTACTCCATTTCAAAAGCCTTTTCAGGCGTAAAAACGGAAAATTTAACTTTCCAAGATAAAAAACTTTTAAAAAGCTGAGAACTGGATTCAAATTTGATTGTTCATGAAAATGTCAGCAGTTCAGTATCTAAAAATCAAATCAAAACTTGGAACCTTTCCGACTGAGAAACTCTATTTCCAAATGAAAATATGTTTTTTGTTATTCTGGAAGTTTCTGCTTCTATTTTTACTTTTCTTCAATTAGTTATATGGCTTGCTTCACGAGTTACATCGCGTCAATCAATACATCTCAAAGAGGCGAAGTTTTTTCTTTGTGATTGTATTTGTGTTTCTTTTTTGGTTAACCGCCAAAAAAAATAAATAACAAGTTGGGCACTTGCGCTCCTTACTTCAATCAAACTTTTAAGACGTTTCTAACAGAAAACACGCTTAAGACAGTTTTCTCTTGGTCAATAATTTCCTAATTTTTGGTGGTTTTGGTGAATTTCTAAAAAGTCACACTAACGTAGGTACCAATGCAAGCTACACTGGACAGGATTCGCACAAAGTTGAGAAGCTAATTTCCAGGACTTTAAAGGACCATTTTCCAGAACATTTCCTGAACTATTTACCAGATATATATATATATATATATATATATATATATATATATATATATATATATATATATATATATATATATATATATATATGGATAGAGATATATGTATTGATTCTAAAGATTATATACAGCCAAATAAAAAAACGTTTTACTGAATGGCCTCCCACTCGCCCCTAAAGCCATCGTATCCACCCATTTTATTAAAATCAAATATCAGCGCAAACAAATTATTCTATTATTGACACTAAATAAGTCTAAAACAATTTTCGGGGAATTTACAATTTCCAGGACTTTTCAGGACTTTCTCGTCGTTTTCAAAGACTTTTCAGGACTTGCTTTGGCCCTTTCATTTCCCAGACTATACCAGAACTTTGTACGAACCCTGATCTTGACTAAATTTTATGACAACAAGTTTATGTGGATTTGACTTAATGAAAACGGTTTTTCACCAGTATCTACCAATCTTGGGCAAACTGGAAAATAATAGGCAACATTCTAATAAGTTATACAAAAAAGTAATGAATAAGGCTAGTAAGTAAGAGCCAAAAAGGACAATGAAAAAAGTTTTAAGACGTTTCAAATAAGCTCCTTTGAGTAGACATTTTGTGATAAAATTGTATTTTTCTCCACAAATTGTTGCTTCATGTTTAGCGTCCCGTTCAGTGACTATGCATGTTATATTGAGATGCACTTGCCAAAATAACGAGTGGGACATTCATGGAGCTGACAGCAGTTGGTCTATTCTCGAGATTCTCCCAAACCCACAAGGCGACACAGGTCATGTGACCTTCGACCTTGAAAATTAAGGTCAAAGTTCAGATCGCCATTCCGAAAATGAAGTCAAGTTACTCTCTCGTGATTTTCGGCGAATTTCAAATAAGTAATAAATAATAAAATAATAATTTTTAATATGGAAAAAAATAGAAAGTAACAAAAGATAGAATCGAAATTTTCAGATCTTTCATTTTGTATTGATGTGAAGCAAAAAATTCTTGGTAGACTATTCCGCAATAGACTAGCGAGAATTCGAATTTTGCATAAATGAAATGTTTGTTTGACACACTTGCTAAAGGGAGAAGTTTAAGAAAAAAGAATGAAGAATAAAGAAACAGCAAAGAAGGAGTTAGAACTTCCGATTAGTCGTCTCTTACGCCATGCACGGAACAGAAAGCAGGGGGCGTTTTCACAAGATTCCCTCAACCCACAGGAGGAACATCGATGAAAAATGTTTTATTTCCTTCATATTAAAGTGTGAAAACAAGCTGAAGAATGTAACGTCTAGTCTTAATGTGAAAGAAAATTAAAAATATTACAAAATTGAATTAAAATTCGGTTTTTATTAAAATGTCAGTTGTTAAGTACTGGGTAATCCATCGAAATTTGGAATTTTTAAAAATTATTTTTATTCTTCAATAATTTCAACATCATTCTATTAGATCACCAAAAAATATCTCACTTCTTCTATGCCTCAGAATTCTTACTTTCAATAATACCACTCTTCAAATATAATTGGTAGTACTAGAAATATGATTTTCACAAACCACTTAGTATCTGATTTCTTTAGGTTAGATTACATCCCTCAGCAATTCGTATCATATTGTTAGGATCGATTCTACCTACAAGCGAAATATCACGCCAATTTATAGAGAAATGTAGGCTTGAGTGCGCAAGGAATGTGCATATTTTTCAAGTCCAGCTATGCGGCGGCGGGCAAGTAATAAGCTTTTGTAGTTCAAATGCGAAATCGTAAAAATTACTAACCATTTTTTTGCACTCGAAAACGAATTACAATTTGGTTTCTATTAAAATGTCAGTTGTTAAGTACTGGATGATCTATCGAAATTGTAACATTCTATTAGATCACCAAAAATATCTCGTTCCTTCCATGCCTCAGAATTCTTACTTTCAATAATACCATGCTTCATATATAATTGGTAGTACTTGAGATATGATCTTCACAAACCACTTAGCATGGGAAATTCCACATAAAATTTCAAGGTCCCACAGTGACCTTGAACAACGACACAAGGTCATTGATTGGCGCTGTCAGAAGCAAAAGGATCATGTTAATGACACATTAGTTTTCTTAATATGCTAATCTGCATTATGATGAGAGTAGAAAAACTGCTTAATAACAATTCACATTCACATGGAGAGCACCATGGCATCATCTTCATATATGAACAGTTTTTAAAAAGCTTTTGTCGAAAGGTGTCAAGCCTTTTGGAAAGTAACAGACACCCACAATCAAAATATTTCGTTTCCAATGGAAATGTCGCATGATCATGTAAATTTAGGGAGCGATTTATGCTTGCCCCGTCTATCCAGGGATAAAACAAGTAGGTCAGTGAAACTAACTTACTTGAAACTGACTATGTCCCCCCGCAGGCGTACAATCAATTGTATTGTATTGTTCTTTAGATCCCTTTCAACTGCTGTGGTCATATCGGGATCCCCCTGCCACATTATACTGAAATGGGGCATTCCAGCCCTCCTTCTAACCCTTACATGTGGAGTGCCTCACAGGGTAGCAAGGAGGAGTCCCAATTTTAAAGTCTTAGGTATGACCCGACCGGGGTTTGAACCCACGATCTTCCAGTCTCGAGGCGGACACTCTAACCACGAGGCCACCGAGGCTGGTCGCGTACAATCAAAGTATCTCATTTCGTTAGGTTGGATTACATCCCTCAGCAATTCGCATCATATTGTTAGGATCCGAAAAGCAGTACCAGTTATACCGCTAAACTGATACCCAAGTTTAGTAAAAACACCGTTAAGGTGGCAACAAATAACAGTACTTAAATCCCTTCCAACACCAACAGATAACAGCTTACCGCGCTAATACCGATGATTGCACGTCTGGAATCAGGGGGAACATCAATGAAAAATGTTTCATTTCCTTCATTAAAGTGTGAAAATAAGTTGAAGCACGTAAGTTCTAGTCTTGATGTGAAAGAAAATTGAAAATATTAGAAAACTGAATTAAAATTCCGTTTTTATTAAAATGTCAGCAGTTAAGTACTGGATAATCCATCGAAATTTGGAATTAGAAATATCTCGTTCTTCTATGCCTTAGAATTCTTACTTTCAATAATGCCATGCTTCAAATATAATTGGTAGTACTTGAAATATGATTTTCACAAACCACTTAGCATGGGAAATTCAACCTAAAATTTCAAAGTCCCACAGTGACCTTGAACAATGACACAAGGTCATTGATTGGCGCTTTCAGAAGCAGAAGGATCATGTTAATGAAACATTACTTTTCTTTATATGCTAATCTGCATTATGATGAGAGTAGAAAAACTGCTTAATAACAATTCACCTTCACATGGAGAGCACAAAGGCATCATCTTCATATATGAAAAGATTTTTAAAAGCTTTTGTCGAAGGTGCAAAGCCTTTTGGAAAGTAACAGACACCTACAATCAAAACATTTCGTTTCCAATGGAAATGTGGCATGGTCATTTATATTCAGGCAGCGATTTATGCTTGTCCCGTTTATCCAGGGATAAAACAAGTAGGTCCGTCAAACTGACTTACTTGAAACTTACTATGTTCCCGTAGTCGTAGTAGATTACATCCCTCAGCAATTCTGTCATATTGTTAGGATCCATTCTACCTACGTGTAGAATATTTTGCCGATTTATTGAGAAATGTAGGCTTGAGTGTGTCAACAATACCAGACAACGACTGCAGCAGCTGTGTCGAAGATATCCACGAAACAGTGCGAACGGATTCTAACACTGTCAAAATGAAACTTCAATCTGCACATTCCGCTTCAGCCTGAAGGAAGCTCCAGCCTCAAGGCACAGTCGCTAAACTTCTAAAAGACACCGACCGTTTTGTTGCCGTGTCAAAGATATGCACCACGATCTCAAGTTTCAATGCCACTACAAGACTCAGAAGGAGGAAGGTTGTGCAAATACTTCAGTAGCGCGAGGTATGGATCATTCTGCATTTAACACCAACATCTACAATCCTAGCTACGTAAGCTGCTCTAGTAATTCCACTATCTGATAATTCAAAATGGTGCACCAGTTATGAAGCGAAACTGATACTTACGCCTCGTACGAAACGCCATTATGATGGGCAACATAGATCCATACTTAAATCAATACACTGCATTCTTCTAACACCAAGAGTTGACGGCCTACCTCGCTAATACCAATGATTGCAACTATGCTGTTGTCATAATCACCGATACAAGCTGAACGGCGACGCCAACGCCACTGGTTTCAGCAGCTGTTTTCCAACGATTAGTCGAAACAACTGATGAAAACGCCACCCAAACTCACCCCTAAATCGGCTCACCTTACTCAGCCAAATCACTGCTGATCCTTAGGCGAGCGCAGAACAAATTATGAAAGACAAGATTGGACGACACATTTATAAATATAATGGTCAGGGCACAACGAGCAGTGAAAGTGGAAACGTTTAAACGGTTGCCGAGCAGTCGTATCTACACGTGAAGGTGAAAACGATTAAACGTTCCCGAGTAGTCGTGTCTACACCTGAAGGTGGAACGTACGTTTAAACAGTTGCCGTGCATTCGAGTCTATCCGTGATGATGGAACGTACATTTAAACAGGTTGCTGAGCGGTCGAGTACGTACAGGTGGAACGTACATTTAAACGATTGCCGAGCAGTTGAGTACGTTGAGGTGAAACGCACTTTTAAACGATTGCCGAGCAGTCGAGTACGAGAAGGTTGAGCGTACGTTTAAACGGTTGCCGAGCAGTCGAGCCTTCACGTGAGGGTGGAACGTCCTGAATTAAAAATCAAGCAAAGTCACTGCTCCCCTTCCCCTCCCCCTTCGTTTTTCTGAGTTCAACGTAAACTAATAAATTATCACAGTATTATTTTACAGTATCACAAGCTCCTGCCTATTTCTGAACTAAAATTTCTCAACTAAAACCAAACCATAAGCCTTTTATTTTTTCATAAAATAGAGAATATTAACTGTTGTGCTATCTCTGTACAATCCAAAAGATCCACAGATTGTCATATGGCGCCAGGTTGTCATAGCGTGGGCATTCCGACTTTAAGTGGCAAATGAATCAAATTATCCCGTCCAGTAATCAGACTAGAATAACGTTTGTAACATTCGTTCTTTTTACAACTCTTACAGTATCTACTTACTGCAGTTTTTTCTGCACAACGCCGAAGACCATTGTTCACTACAACTTGACATGAATAAGAATGAATAATCAAATTATTTCAAAACGTACTTGAATAAGATAAATAGCATAAAAAGGTCCATGACAACCAATAAAACTTCCATTAACCATGGCCATATTATAAACAGGTTGTTTCATTTTGCCAGAAACCTACTAAAGGTGCAAACGATTAATAGTTTTGCATGTAAACCTTTCAAACCTCGTCATTTTACGTCTTTGTCCAGACGGGTGAATGTTTGGCGCTAAGCTGCAGAAAAATCATTACTTGGAATATATTGTGTCTGAGCTGCAATCGCGGCATTTAATTACTGAAATGCGTAAAAATTTTGTTGCGATCCAAACTCCACACAAACAAAGAACGTTAACGAAATTTGGCATTGATCCAAACGCGACAGCAATGAAGAAAGTTAACGAAATTTGGCACCGATCCAATCGCCACACAAATGAAGAAGGTTAACGAAATTTGGCACCGATTGAAACGCCACACAAATGAAGAACGTTAACGAAATTTGGCACCGATCCAAACGTCAACGTTTCGAGCAAGCCGTAAAAAGGAGTTACTTTTCATAAGCTGAAATATAGATCGTAACTGTGCTGCGCTATATAACTACTAGAAAAAAATACGATGTGGCAAAACGTAAATTCGATATTGTTGCATTAACATAAATCTTCAGGGACAAGTCTTCAATTCCTGAGCTGGATTCTCTTGGGATATAAATGCTTCCTGAAGCCTTCAGTATGTAAATGGGCGTATCCAGTTGGGGGGGGGTGCAGTATTGAGAGGCAACGACATATCACATAGACTAGTTCGTCTATTCTATTTTGTGAGTTCGTAGTCATACGAGGCGCGATGACTCACAAACAATACAGAGCTAAGCCAATCGTAGCTCCTGTTGCACCTACATGACTAAGCTGACACAATGACTACTTGAACACTAAAAAAATCTAATTTGCTGAAGGCATTCTGCAGCATTCATGCTTATAAAAATTGGCCATAGTTCTAATAAATTTATAGTGTTTCTGCAAGAGGAACAGGGCTGCCACGCCCCAAAATAAAAAAAGGAGGTAAAATTAGCAAAAAGTAGGATTTTCGGTAAAAACAGGTTTTTGAAATACTTTTGAAAATATTGAACCAACATGCATACCATTTGCTTTCTGAAATGTACAATCAACAACACTAATGTGCAAGTATAATAAAGATATGAGATTAAAGAAAATTGTAAGACTCATAATTAATAAATAAGACAACCAATATTTACTCGTAATTCTTCCATATATTGTTAGGGCGCAAAAGAATTTGCATTCTTTATTTGAAATTTAAAGAAAGAAAATAGGAGAGTTCGTCATTTGGGGCCAAAAACAGGTTTCTGAAAAAAACCAGGAGAAAGTGGTACCCCTGTGGGAAGTAAAATTTTACGCATCCCCCAGCTCCCAATAAAATAAATGTGTCTTAAACGTCCGCCAATTGGAAAATTGAACTATATCAAAGGCGGTCTTTAGTCTACCCTTATAACGAAAAAGCTGGATTCTCTACTTGGTTTATATGTACGCAATAAAACACAGGGTTGCTGTTCTGCATTACTTGCAGTGCAGAGTGGATGCCGAAAAAGCCAAAGTGTGGGGTTTGTTTGGTATTAAGCGTCCTGTTCAACAGCTACAATGGCTATGGCAGGACAAACTTGCTGAAGAAACAAATTCGACAAAAAGAAGGAACAGAAAGCAGGAAGATCCCCCTTCCCCCAACCCCCAGGGAGACCTAACTGTGGATAACTGCAGATTATACATATTTTTTCTGGATTCGATTAAGTCCGAGAGACTCATGAACAACTGTTGCTTCTTGGCCAATTGTCTCGTTCCGCCCACTGGTCACGTGACTCGCTTTCTTCCCGCCACTGCAGTCACAATCCATTGAGGGTTCTCGTTTTGCAATGGAATCTTCGCTTTCCGCAGATTCTCGTTCTGCCGCGAACTTCTCGCTTTGCTCGAGATTTCTCTCTTTCGCGGAATGCGCATTTGACGTATACTTCTCCACAGCTTACGGGCTTTTAAGCCGCGCCAGAGGCCTTCAAAGAAGCACTACTTCTCCATGATCAGCGTCAATTTCGTCTCCAAATTTCTCTTGGTTTACGGGATTTGTTTCTTATGCCATGAACCTTTTTCCACAGCTGACGGTTTTTCACGACGCGCCAGGACTGAGGAAAGCATGGCTTCACCCGCGCAACATTCTATTAGGCAACCATATTGACTTATAACTGGATGATGGCAGGGGAGAAGCCCATCCTCAATTTCGGACAGTACAGAGGTCAGATGACAATGCGCGGAATGATTTCATGTCCTCAAAGCGAAAGTGGTCCAGATGTCGCACGGACAATGCAGTTTTATATCGCACATATGCATGTTCTTCCACATTATTACCGACAACTGTAATTCTGGCTCAATGGCTAATGTACGCTTCACTACCGTTCAGTTTAACGGTTGTTACAATAACAGGCGCTTTGCTATGTTTCCTCCCTTGCAAAATTAGAATCATGGATGCTTAGTTTTAGAAGTTCAATATTAGCTATATTGTACTTTCAGCTTAATGGCTATTGTAAATTATAGGGTCATGCCTTTTGTGGTGTGCACCCCTATGAGTATTGCGTATTATAAACTATTGTAATGGATCCTAAAAAAACGGGTCTTGTGAAAATAAATAACTGACTTAACTGGGTTTATTGCAGTTCAGCAATAGCCAACTATATGCCGGAAATAGTCGAAGAGCAAATGGAAATACGAACGAGATTCTTGAAGGGAGTGATTGCTTCGTTTAATTCTAGAATATTACAAAAAAACTAAATGAAATTCTGCAACGTCCCAAGCTTTACACAAACGGCGAACTCCGTCAACGGAATTTTGTAACGATCCACGTTTTACACAAATGGTGAACTGCGTAAGCGCAATTTTGCAACGACCCAAGTTTTACACAAATGGCGAACTCCGTCAACGAAAGTTTGCAACGATCCAAGTTTTACACAAATGGCGAACTGCGTCAGCGAAATTTTGCAACGATCCAAGCTTTACACAAATGGCAAACTCCGTCAACGAAATTTTGCAAGGATCTAAGCTTTTTTAAAAATGGCGAACTCCGTCAACGAAATTTTGTAACAATCCACGTTTTACACAAATGGCGAACTGCGTCAGCGAAATTTTGCAACGATCCAAGTTTAACACAAATGGCAAGCTCCGTCAACGAAATTTTGCAACGATCCAAGTTTTACACAAATGGTGAACTGCGTCAGCGAAATTTTGCAACGATCCAAGCTTTTCACAAATGGCGAACTCCGTCAACGAAATTTTGCAACGATCTAAGCTTTTTTAAAAATGGCGAACTCCGTCAACGAAATTTTGTAACAATCCACGTTTTACACAAATGGTGAACTGCGTCAGCGAAATTTTGCAACGATCCAAGTTTAACACAAATGGCAAGCTCCGTCAACGAAATTTTGCAACGATCCAAGTTTTACACAAATGGTGAACTGCGTCAGCGAAATTTTGCAACGATCCAAGCTTTTCACAAATGGCGAACTCCGTCAACGAAATTTTGCAACGATCTAAGCTTTTCACAAATGGCGAACTCCGTCAACGAAATTTTGCAACGATCTAAGCTTTTTTAAAAATGGCGAACTCCGTCAACGAAATTTTGTAACAATCCACGTTTTACACAAATGGTGAACTGCGTCAGCGAAATTTTGCAACGATCCAAGTTTAACACAAATGGCAAGCTCCGTCAACGAAATTTTGCAACGATCCAAGTTTTACACAAATGGTGAACTGCGTCAGCGAAATTTTGCAACGATGCAAGTTTTACACAAATGGTGAACTGCGTCAACGAAATGTTGTAACAATCCAAGCTTTACACAAATGGTGAACTGCGTTGAAGAGATTTTGCAACGACTAAAACGTTAAATAAATGACGAACGTTAACGAAAGTTTCTATACGAGAGATTTTTATATAACATCACTCTGAAAGCGTACTGCAGTAGGTATGAAACAAGTTTATTGATCCCAGTTTAATGAAACAACCTGTTTAATCCAGTCCCTTGAACGAACACATGTCATATATAATGGCTAACAATGTTAACCGCTTCTGTAATGCCCTTCACCAACCCCAATATCAGGCGGGGCGTAATGGCGAGCAAAAAAATCTCGACGCTTACTTTCATCATGTATCAAAAGGGGAGAGGGGTGGCGTTCAATGGATCTACTGCTGTATTACTTGGATATCATTTGACAACCTGCTGCCACGATTTTTTTAAAGCTACTTAAAATCCCCAGCTCTACAGTACACATCTATTATCACATGTTGTAGTAATAAATCAACTAAAACAACAAGGTTCTTCTGTTTGTCACAAGGAACCTGTGTAATCAGCAGTTTCATGAAATCATGAAATCCTAGCAACTTCTTATACTGAGTAATTTCTTTGCGTACTTTGTCCCTTTTAAGAAATATTAAACAATTGATGACCTCTTACGATACAGATTCGGGTGTTCCAGAGAACTTGATCGGTTGTTTAATATCGAAAGACATATTTGGCGTGAGTTCTTGTTCAGTGTTTCGATACAGATTCGGCGTGCTCTTGAACGATTTAATGTCGACAGATTCGGCATTCTACCTACATGTGATATATTTCGCCAATTTATTGAGAAATGTAGGCTTGAATGTGTTAAACCTTCTGAGTAATTTCTTTGCGTACTTTGTCCCTTTTAAGAAATATTAAACAATTGATGACCTCTTACGATACAGATTCGGCTGTTCCAGAGAACTTGATCGGTTGCCTTTTGGAAAGTAACAAACACCCACAATCAAAATATTTCGTTTCCAATGGAAATGTGGCACGGTCATGTAAATGTTGGGAGCGATTTATGCTTGTCCCATTTATCCAGGGACAAGGGCGTACAATCAAAGTATCTCATTTCGTTAGGTTGGATTACATCCCTCAGCAATTCGCATCATATTGTTAGGATCCAAAAAACTGCACCAGTTATATCGCTAAACTGATACCCAAGTTTAGTACAAAACACCGTTAAGGTGGCAACAGATAACAATACTTAAATCCCTGCACCGCATTCTTCCAACACCAACAGTTAACAGCTTACCGCGCTAATACCGATGATTGCGACTATGCCGTTGTCACAATCATCCATACCAGCTAAACGGCGATACCAACGCCACTGGTTTCAGTAGGATGCAGGTCTGGAAACAAGTATTGATTTATTGGCCATCACTTGAAGAAAAGCGGACAAAAACTGTACCAGTTATGAAGCTAAACTGATACTATCGCCTCGTGCGAAACACCATTATGGTGCGCAACATAGATCCATACTTAATCAATGCACTGCATTCTTCTAACACCAAGAGTTGACGGCTTACCTCACTAATAACAATGATTGCAAGGCGACTGGTTTAAGTAGGATGTAGGTCTGAAATCAAGTATTTAAAAATTGGCCATCGCTTAAAGAAAAGTGCACAAAAACTGTACCAGTTATACAGCTAAACTGATAATCACGTCTAGTATTGATGAAAGGCCGCCATTTCCTAAACCTAAGGCATATCCTAAAAAACATCGAATTTCTCGCAAACCCAAACCCTGGATTGCGCCTACGGTTCCATAGTCAATATAAAAGGTCACGAATACTAATGTCAGGACTAACGTCATACAATTATAACAGTAAACTAAATTTTCAAGACAGTATATCTTTTGTCACATTCAAGGCTATTATGCACAAAAAGGGTTTGTCTCCAATATCTTCGCCAGTTTTGGGCGAATTGCAAAACAGTTAATAGTCACATAGGAACTTATATCCGATACCTTAAAGGAAAAGTTAAGATAGTAACAAGACCATATTCCTGCGTCAATTAAGATCTTCAGAAAAATAAAATTGGTTTCTCGCCAAAATTTCTATTATTTTTTTGCTACGCCCCAAAACATAATTCCGACTTGATCAATTGTGCTCCCTCCCTTCAATATTTTAAAATCTATCTCATGGGAAGAAATACGTTTAAGTTCATATTATTTGGATCAATAATTTCGCTAAGCACCAAAAAGTAACAGCATCTTAGGCACTAAATCTCGCTACATTTGAAATAAAGTTTATGACAGCTTAGCTTCATTCCTGGCTTTTTAACTTAACTTAGTTGAAAGACCGCCATTTCCTTAATCCAAGGCGGATCCCAAATTATCGAATTTCTCTAGGATCCTTAAAAGATATGTCTCTTTAAATTGGTTTGTGGTCAACATTTCCGCCAATTTATGGCTCATGCTTAATGTCCCGTTTAGCGAGAATGGCGGTTATACTGGGACGCACTGCTAAAGGAACAAGTGGGAAAAAAAGAACTGATCAAGAAACAGTAAAACAACAGCTAGAAATAGGCTATGTGACCTTCGACCTTTGAAATTAAATTCCAGATCGCCATTTAGAAAATGAAATGAAATCACTCTCTCCCTTTACCAGGTCTGCGAAAACGCAGATCACGTGACACAAACGGTGTAGCGTCAGAAAATAACGAAGATTTAACAAAAAAATGAAGGTAAGTCTTCAGATTACAAAGAAGTGCCTTAAATGGCTTCATATGGCGTTTCAGCTTGGAAACATGCACAATTAGTTCTATTAGAAATTAATAATACGCGGATCTGCCCCGTATTTGACCTCACAAAGTGGCTGGTGTCCCAAAATTGGATCAAAATGGCTCTTTCCCTAAGAAAGTAAAAAATAACACGGTTACCATCATCCTTGA
The DNA here is from genome assembly GCA_949752745.1 of Protula sp. h YS-2021. Lineage (NCBI taxonomy): Eukaryota > Metazoa > Annelida > Polychaeta > Sabellida > Serpulidae > Protula > Protula sp. h YS-2021. The sequence goes on from OX457026.1 coordinate 37,274,528, forward strand.
CCTTGACACGAAAGTTCAAGTTCACCTCTTAAAAGTGCCAATCTTTGGTGCTGGATTGTGGTCACGTCACCTCAGACTCGAACACCAATGTTCCGAGCATGAAGTTACAACTCGTGTAACTCCAACAGCAGTGTCGTGTAAAAAAAACTGAAGAACCGACAATGTTCCCTTCCACCTCGAAAAAATAGTTCAGAAAAAGATAGAGAAGCTAACCCGGACACACTGGGCACGTAGGTTCTAACGAGCAACATATATTTACATACAGATCTAAAATAGACGTAAAAATACAGGGTTCTTCTGATTTTTAAAGTGCCTAGCCATATGCAAGTTAACGTTTAAACACACTAAAGAACGCGATATATCTCAGAACATGACTGTAATTTGAAGGATTATATTATGAAATAGTAGAAACTGTGGGTTGTGTACAAATTCTGAATTTGGGAAACGTTATTTTTGTGTGGTTGCGACTTAATTCCCATTTTGCGAAATAAAAGAAGTAAACGTTACTCATATATTACAACTTTATCATTCATACAAATCATGAACCATTTTAAGAAACCTACTGCTGCTGATTGAGGACCATTTTTGCACAGCAAATACGTATAAAAATGATTTAAACCTGGCATAATTTGCTCTTTTCCCTCGGTGACTAAAAGTGACACCGGCTTGGTGGTAGATGTCAGATGCTTTCGTCTATAAGTGAAGGTTTGTTCGTTTTTTTTGTTTAACGTCCCATTCACAAACTAGAATGGGTATAATAGGACACACTTGCTAAAGAAACAAGTGGGAAAAAAGAAAGAAGAACGAGGAAATAGTTAAAAGAAGAGTTTGAAAGAAATTCCGATTAGCCGCCTCTTACGCCTTGCACGGAATAGAACGCAGTGGATGTTTTCTTAAGATCCCCCCCCCCCCCACTCCACAGGGGGAGTAAGTGAACGTACGGTCGCGACTTAACTCCTATTTTGCGAAGTAAAAGAAGCAAATGCTATATTACATCCCGTTCCGACTGAATTGATTACTCGCTGCTCTGAACGAGTTCCGAGGAAACAGTTAACGTGACTTTTGACTTTGGAATGAAGGTCAAGTTCAGCACAGAAAAAGGGCTAGCCTGTAGTGCTAGATTCTGAACTGTTTCATAGCACACAAAGCTGTGCCTTATTACCAACCCGCACTTGCTGATATCCTAAGACGAGCTCAAAATTGCTCTTATCTGAAAGGCCTCGTAAATAACACAGGTTACGCCACTTGAGCATAACAGCATGAAGTTACATTCATGTTTCTCCGAAAACAGTGCAGCGTAAAAACAAGAATGTCCTGGGACATTGTAATCAGACCACATCTCACAAAGCAAGCATCAAAAGGCTTGTTCGGTTGCGAAAAAGTGGTAGCAGCAGTTTAAAAACCTTTACTGAAATTTGATGAAAGGCCGCCATTTCCTAAATCTAAGGCATATCCTAAAAAACATCGAATTTCTCGCAAACCCAAACCCTGGATTGCGTCTACGGTTCCATAGTCATATAAAAGGCCACGAATACTAATGTCAGGACTTACGTCATACAATTATAACTGTAAGCTAAATTTTCAAGACAGTATATCTTTGGTCACATTCAAAGCTATTATACACAAAAAGGGTTTGTCTCCAATATCTTTGCCAATTATGGGCGAATTACCAAACAGTTAATAGTCACATAGGAACTTATATCCGAAACCTTAAAGAAGTTAAGGTAGTAACAACACCACATTCCTGCGTCAGTTAAGATCTTAAAAATAAAATTGGTTTCTCGCCAAAATTTCTACTATTTTTTTGTTACGCCCCCAAACACAATGCCCACTTGGTCAATTGTGCTCCCTCCCTTCATTCAATATTTTAAAATGTATCTCTTGGAAAGAAATACGTTTAAGAAAATTTCATTTTGATCAATAGTTTGAACTAAATTTTATGACAGCTAAGCTTCATTCCTGGATTTTAATAAAAATGGTTTTTCGCCAATATCTCCGCCTATATTTGGCGACATGGAAAAATAAGTAAGAAATTAAAAATTAATAAAATAATAATCAAATAGTAAGTAATAAATGGTAGTAATACATAATAGCTAAAACAACACTGTAATTAAACTTTTAAGACGCTTCCACTAGGATCCTTTGAAGATATATTTTTCCACTAGTATCCTTCGAAGATATGTTTTTAAGTTACATTCATGTTTCTCCGAAAACAGTGCAGCGTAAGCACAGAAATGTCCAGGGACAATGTAACCAGACCACATCTCACAAATCAGGCATCAAAAGGTTTGTACGGTTGCCAAAAAGTGGTAGCAGCAGTTTGAAAACCTGTTACTTAAATTTGTTGAAATGCCGCCATTTCCTTTATCAAAGGCGGATCCCAAAACATCGAATTTCTCTAGGATCCTTAAAAGATGCGTTTCTTTAAATTGGATTGTGGTCAACATTTCCGCCAATTCATGGCTGATGCTTAACGTCCCGTTTAGCGACGATGGAGATCATATTGGGACGCACTTGCCAAAGGAACAAGTGGGAAAAAAGAAAGAACGACAACGGTGTAAAAAAACAGAGCAATACGACAATGTTCCCTTCCACCTCGAAAAATTGGTTCAGATAAAGACAGAGAAGCTAAACTGGACATACTAGACACGTAGGTTCGAACACACAACACATATTTACGTGCAGATCTAAAATAGACGTGAAAATGCAGGGTTGTTCTGATGTTTAAAGATCCTAGCCACATGCAAGTTAACGCTTAAACACATGAAAACTAAACAGAGTAAAGAACGCGACATATCTCGGAATATGACTAATTTGAAGGATTACACTATGAAATAGTAGAAACTGCACTTGTGTACAAATTCTGATTTTAGAAAATATTATTTTTTGTGTGGTTGCGACTTAAATCCCACTTTGCGAAGTAAAAGAACTAAGCGTTATTCATTATATAACATTACTTATGTCCGCTGCCACCACCCAAAATTTCAAGACATCCAGGCTAGAAACCTAGAAGGAGATACGATTTTTCCAACTTAAAAGCGTAGATACGCACATTCTTGTAACGATTGCTATAGCTCCTACTTCTGAAAGAAGGCTAAAAACAGTCAATTTGACTATTTTTCATAAATCCGAACAAAACTTCGTCGTTCTAAAAGTAATCAAACCAGCAATAACATAAAGTGACCATCCATAAATTACATACGCACCGGGAAAGTGAGGTCGGTGGTAGTTGGATGCGAACTTTAAAGTCAAATTCCATAAAGACATCACAGTTTAGTGCAAACAATTAGGGTAGTATGAAATTTAAAAAAATATGCGTACGTACTTTACCGATGGTCCTTAGGGACATGCAACTCAAAATCATAAATTAAAATTATTTACAATAATTCAAGAAATAAGAACTAAGTAATATCATTTAGAATAATATTTTTATACAATGGGATAAGATATTGATGAAATTTTTTAAAAAGTATGAAAAAGTATTTAAGGATAAAAAAAGATAAAATCGTGCTTTTTTAAAAAAAGGACAATCCTTTAAAAAAAGAATGATGTGGCAACACTGAACTATATACAACTATGTACAACCATCCAAAATGTGATATGATATTGATGAACATTTTTAAAAATTATAAAAAAGCATTTAAGGATAAAAAAGGATAAAATCGTGCTTTCTTTAAGAAAAGGATGATGTGGCAAAACTGAACTGCATAAAACTATCTACAACCATGTACAACTGTTTGCAACTATGTACAAACATGTACAACTATGTAAAACTGTGTTTAACTATGTAAAACTATGTACATCTATGTACACCCATGTAGATCTATGTACAAGTATGCACAATTTTGTACAACTGTGTATACAAATATGCACAACTATGCACAGCAATGTACAACCATGTACACCTATTTACAACATTGTATAGCTATATACAAATATGTTCAACCATATACATCTATGTACACCTATGCACAATTGTGTACAACTATATACATCCATGTACAGCTTTATACAAATAGGCACAACTATGTATAACTATGTACAACTATGCACAACCACATACAACTATATACAAGCATGTACAACAGTATATAAATATGCACACCTACGTACAACTATGTACATCTATCCACAACTATATATATAACTATATACAACTATGCACAAAGATATACAACTATGTACAACTATGCACAACTGTGTGCAACTATGTACAACCATGCACAACTGTATACATATATACACATCTATGCACAACTATGTATAGATATATACAACTATGCACAACCATAAACAACTATGTGAAAGCATGTACAACAGTATACAACTATGCACAACTGTGTACAACTATGTACAACCATGCACAACTGTATACATATATGCACATCTATGCACAATTATGTATAACTATGTACAGCTATGCACAACCATATACAACTATGTACAAGCATGTACAACAGCATACAAATATGCACAACTATGTGCATCTATGCACAACTATGTATAACTATGCACAACCATATACAACTATATACAAGCATGTACAGTAGCATACAAATATACACAACTATGCACAACTGCGCACAACTATGTACAATCATGCACAACTGTATACATATATACACATCTATACAGCTATGTATAACTATGTGCAAGCATGTACAACAGTATACAGATATGCACAACTATGTACAACTATACACAACTGTGTACAACTATGTACAACCATGCACAACTGTATACATATATGCACATCTATGCACAACTATGTATAACTATGTACAACTATGCACAACCATATACAACTATGTACAAGCATGTACAACAGTATACAAATATGCACAACTATGTACATCTATGCACAGCTATGTATAACTATGCACAACCATACACAACTATGTACAAGCATGTACAACAGTATACAAATATGCACAACTATGTATAACTATGCACAACCATATACAACTATGTACAAGCATGTACAACAGTATACAAATATGTACAACTATGTACAACCATGCAAAACTGTATACATATATGCACATCTATGCACAACTACGTATAACTATGTACAACTATGCACAACCATATACAACTATGTACAAGCATGTAGAACAGTATACAAATATGCACAACTATGTACAACTATGCACAACCATGTACAACTGTATACATATATGCACATCTATGTACAACTATGTATAACTATGTACAACAATGTACAACTATGTACAACCATATGTAACTATGTACAACTATGTTAAAAATGTACATCTATGTACAACTATGTACAACTCTATACAACAATGTACAACTATATACAACCATATACAACTATGTACAACCATGTACATCTATGTACAACTATTTACAACTATGTACAACAGGTGCAACCGTTCTGCCGACTCCAGTCTGTCCCATGGGCCATCCTGAAATCTGGGGGCTTGGCGCAAGAAGCTGATTAATGAAGAAGAGATTAGAAGAAGGCGCTAAATGGAAGACCTTAGGAAGAAAGTGCCAAGTGTCACAATGGCAAATTCTCCAAAAGGTGTTTTCATTTGGTGACTTCTTCAAAGACTTCCCCACTAGGCATCGTCTTGCTCCAAGTCCCCGAGATGGCCTCGCTGCCCTGCCGAGTGTCCAAGGCCATGTCCGGCATTTCTTCAGCCGCAGTCGGCATTCAGCACGTACGCAAATGGGTGTCGTCACCATTTCTCCAGCGCCAACTCCTGCACTAGAACGGTCGGAGAGAACTTCACAGCCACCACATACCGGCCACTTATCCGCCCGCGGCACTGACCACACCCCCTTAAATACCCTTAAAATCCCTTTGTCCCAAATCACCGCCTATTCCAAGAAATCACCACACCAAAGTAGAGCAAAGGAAAATAGTACAGAAAGGGGGAAAACCTCGGCTCCTTCATTTCATCATTTAGTATTTTGGTTTTTGAATCCCACACCCAGAAATGTTCCTAAACTGACGCGTTAATTTTGTAGGTCCGAAGTTTTCCAGGATCTCTTGATCACGGCAGGACATGAACCAAAAAAATTCCAAACACTGAAATGGTGAGAAACAAAAGAATTGCGAAGAAATAAGCAAATTTTTGCAATCTGAATTTTATACGGTTCAGAGGTCACGCTGTATTCAAGAGCGATATTGCCCATTCATTGACTAGAAATATATCTGCTGCTGACTCGTCTCACCAGGTGCAGAGCTGCAAAAAAACTTCTGCTGAAAAGGAAAAACACAATTAGTCTCCCACCTTGGCGCGTCCGAGATCGCTGCAAGAAACATCCAGGCATGTAAACGGTCCTTGACAAAAACAAAGGTTCTTTTCAAGGTTTCTTTTTAAAGTTAAATTATCAGTGAACACATGTTTTTTAAAGATATTTTTATACAACATATGGAAATAGTGGGAATGGGAATAAGCACATCATATATCGTCCAAAAAACATTATGCCTAGAAAAAATAATAAAAATCAAGTCCATCATATTTTATGCAAAAATTGAAATAAGGTGTTGCATGCATGCATAAATTTAGCAATTCAAAATTTTTTATAACAACTGAAAAAAAAATAATAAGGCATTTTAGAACATCAACCAAAGTAAAGGGATTTTTCCAAAAGTCTTAAAGGTCTTTTTCTAAGTTTAAAAAAGTCTTTTTTTAGAAAAATAAAGGTTTGCGATAAAAAAGATTTTTAAAGGTTTTAAAAGTTTGTTTACATGCCTGAATACCGGTCCGGTTCGAAGCAATCCTACAAAATAAACTGAAAGGGTGAGAAAATGGGCAATAACTTTTACACGAATTACCCGACTTCTTGAGCAGGACCCGTTTCAGTGTCGGACTGTCCGATCACTATAATCCGATAACTTGGGTAAAGCGTGTAGCAGGGACCATCACCAACTGCCCTTCCCATTTCGCTTCGCGAAATGTTCAAGGTACTTGAAGATGATTCCAGTGTGAAGAATGAAAGGAGAATAAAAGTAGAGCGAAGACAATGGTCAAGTTTCTGGTTAAATATGCCAAATCACTCGGAGAACTACTTTTTAAACTAGTAATATTTCAAAAGCAAAGATCTAAGGAGATTTTGCAGAAACTATCGCATTGAATTTGTGTGTCAGAACGAACAAGCGCAGCCGTGAAGACAGCAGAATCCAGACCACGAATGCTCGTTGTGACGGACAAACACGAGAAAAAGTAGAAAGTAGGGCCACAGAGAATGGGAGTGAAGGAATCGAACAATACCGGACCCATTCGTGACCACCCCACCAAATGTTTTGCCTCCCCGCTACCCACCCCCCCCCCATATATGCTTTTTTAAATGTTACAAATGGGCACAGTTTACAATAGCAAAAAAAAAACAAACATGCACAAATTAAACCATTGCATTCTGAAACATCTATATATATTGTAAAGGCATACGGCGAAGCATTTTATCCCATCGACGAATATTCACAATATATCAAGCAATCCACTAGAGAACTTTACCATATAACCTAACATTATACAAAGTCTCTACAAATTGGCTGAAATGTTTTCATCAGAAAGTTGCCTTTTATATACATATACACGCGTGTTGCAGACTGATCAAAGAAAAATCCTAATACAAGTTAAGTTTACAAAACCTATAAATTACGCTAACTGTGCGTTTTTGGGCCTCTCTATGTTCAGACTCATCTCAGGGACCGACCGACTCCGGTCCAAAGGGCGGTGCACAACTAGGTTCCATAAGCTTTCAATACATATAGGTTTCAGGTTGATCGAAGCAAAACCCTAGGACAATTTTAGCCTACAAAACGCACAACGGGCGAGAAAAAGGTTTACTAAAAATCACCTTATTTTATCATAGAAACACGTTTCCAGGCATTGCCTGAAATTTCGATTTAGGTCACGCACGTGCGGACAAGTCAATTACTATATCGTCCTCCGGCTAAAAGTACACTCTGATCTACCACAGCATGTATTGAGAGAGCAAACATGAATCATAAACACGGAACCTGCAAACAACAATGACTTATAAACAAGTAAAACAATAAAAACTACAGGCCTCCCGGGCAGTCATAAAACTAGAGACCTCCCGGGCGGTCATAAAACCATAAAACAATACTCATCTTTGTCTTGGTCTGTCTTGAAATGGTGTTCTTGTCGAATTGATGGCTATTCGCAGTTGTAAGATTCTTCGCCCTGCAATAATGAACAAAATTTGAATTCAATTTGCTAAAGAATATCATACACGTGGTCATTGAGCCAGCCATGACAATGCAGGGTCCTTAATCCATAAAAAAAACAAAAAAATCTCATTTCCAAGGCCAGTGGATACTTTCCAGTTTTTTTAACCTCGAATTCACAGGCGACCAATCACTTCATTTATCTTTTGCGTTCAGCTACCCGACCGGGCATCAGACAAAAGGATTTTCAACTTATTACAAAGCCCACCTTGCACTGTTGTTCCAAGGTATGTTGTTCCTTCCAGCCGCGGCAAGCGACAACTTCTCCCCTATAAGTCACAACATTCAGACACCTTTTAAATTTTCTATCACATAAAAAAATCTTATCAAGAAAAGACCTTGTTAAAACGAGTGTTCATGACTTTGTTACAATGAGTGTTCGTGACTTTTTAAAATGACCCTTAAACAAGGAGTGCTCAGCCTGAAATGACACCACCTTTTTAACCACACGCGGAGTGCAGTTCTGAAGAGAAATTTCCTTTTTGTAAAAAAAAAACAAAAAAAAAAAAAACACGGGGCACGAGTATGAGAATGAGAATTACACCCTCCCGACCTGCACTTGGTAACATGTGATACCAATTCCCCCTATCGGGGCTAAAAATGAAGCACCTAAGAAACTTTTTATTAAAATTTTATAACTATCTGAAAAAGACAGAGAAATGAATGGTTGGACAATTCAGTTATTTACTACCATTTATTCAAGTTTTTGCGAAACTTCAAAGTTCCACCATTTCGGCTGTTTTTGGCGAACCGCGAAAAAAAAATAAGAGCCTGGTAGGCAAACCCTGGGGAACATCCCTGCTTAACATCTAAACGATTGGAGTAAACTGTAGGAAGAGTAGCAAATCACACAGCTGCAATATATGGTCTTTCTTTGTGGAAGAAAGGAATCTGCTGAATACTTTTAACAAATAGAACAGATCGCCGAAAGACTCCGTGTGTTAATTCCGTGGTAAGTCACCTATCTCACTGGATTCATTTAACTATTGCAATTCCTTCCCTTCCAGAAAGGAAAGAAATGGAAAAGAACTCAAATAGGCTCAAATTAATAACTCAGTGAAATATTTTTTCGTTGAAGGTGTTGAACAATTTTACACTGAAAGAAGAAAAGATTGCTTCTCGCATACTCAGTAATTTCTGAAGCTATAAGTAAGACCATAAAGCGAAAATCAGAGTTTTAAAAATCCCAGTGTCTGATTTGTGCAGCCGCGAATGGAAGACAGAGAAGATAGGGTCCACATCAACTTCGCTTGTGTTCCCCCGCGTTGTGTTGTGTTGCTCTAGCCTCACAAATGTGCAAAACAATGAAGTTTGATTGCCGAAACATTTCACCCTTATGTGTCTCGTGTGTTCACATACGGCATGCACAAATTTTAAGTCAGGGTTGACAAGTTGCTCTGCTCGTTGAACAACATGGTTTTACCATATTCTTCCAACATGTGAGAACTACTTTTTCCTTTGCATTTGGGGAATAAGTGGAATAAACTCCAAGGGGTTCTGAACTACTGTAACTTATTAGCCAATTCATATAGTTTATACCGTTCAAAGTACCATGAAGAGTATCCTCTAAGGTTTGTTTGTTTGTTTGTTTGTTTGTTTGGCGTTTAATGTCCCCTAAGGTTATATTTCCCGTAATTGGCACATGCGAAAGAAGACAACCCCTTTCATAGTTGCTTTCACTGAAAATACACTGTGGAAACCATTCTACGACCTTTTAGACACAAACCGAAGCGTGCACTTGGAATCCTGGTATCGCAGATTAAATGAACATCCTTCGAAAGGCTCTCTTTCATCACAGTACCCGCCTCACATACTTTTGCGATTTACTCATTGTCGGGTTTACTTTCTTTAATTACAATTACTTTTATGTAAATGTCGATCCTTGCACCTATCTTCAGCAGACACTCGGCATCAACTTCCGGTTGTGGCTTAACAACTGTGAGACAAAGATGTTGAAACACAGACTCACTGCATCAAACGACCATCGGAGAATTTATTACTTGTTTCCATCTGAGAAGACAATTAGCGAGCCCCTAAATCAATTCAAACTCAGCATCACTGTTTCACCTGTTTTACAGGAGTCTAGGACATTTCCCGCGGAGACTTTTCCCACGTGGACTTTTCCCAAACTAGAGCATTTCCCGCGAAGGACTTTTCCCGCGGATGAAAAAAAAACTAACAAAAAATATTCATGAATCACAATAAGTCCCCGCGGGAAATGTCCTAAGTCGGGTGAAGTCCGCGTGGGAAAAGTCCCGGCGGGAATTGTTCTGTTTCCGTTTTACAGGTTTCTTTCCACTTTATTTCCACTTTTTCTCGGAAGACACGAGTTTCTTCACATATTTCTTTCCATGAACGGGAAGAAATACTTTCTTGAGTGAAGAAAACCAACCCTGTTGATAATTACAGCCCAAATCATTGTTCGAAAAGTGGCTCCGGATTTTCGCGTCGAGCTTCGAGTTTTTTGGAGTCCGGAACCCGGCTTGCTCTCAACCTCTTTATATACATGTTACAGCGAATCTGCAAAACCAGCGAATCTATAGATTCGCTGGAAATTTCAGCGAAACTGTAGATTTGCTGAAAATTTTCAGCGAATCCACAGATTCGCTGGTTTTTCACCTTTAAAATTATACAGATTCCATGAAATCGCCTGATCGGCCATTTTTACCGACATGATCACTTGTTTTTGCTAATATCTGAACTTAAATTGCTTTTGTGTGATTTCGTTACTCCGATGAATTTCACACCTTTTTCTTGGCTTGTGTGAAGGGAATATATTAAAATCGGGTTTCATTCTCTTTTTCCATTGTTATTAACTCACTTCATGTAGTTGAGATTTTTTTTGGTCATTTGATGAAAGTGCAGCAATTTAAATTCTACCACACCGAAATAAAGTTTCTATTCGTTGAAATCCTTGCTCTATCAGTTTCTAAATTGAAATTCTTTCCCTATCAGTTTCTAAATTAAACTATTAGTATGCGGAGCATCGAAAATTAACATTGATTGGAAAAGCGTACCGTAATTCAATTGCAATTTATATCACCCGGAGGTGAAGAAAGTTTTGTGTTGCACTCATGGAAAAATAATTGCAATTTGAATTATTATGATTGCAATTTATTGAGAAACAATAGTATTAAGATTTGCTGTGATCACTTTTATAAAAGACGATAACACAAAGAGAGAAACGTAATTTAAGCCTTTGTGAATATTGATAGCAAATATTTTTGAACGCTTTCCAATATTGTTTTTCATTTGAGACTAGAAATTCACATTTCAACTGCATGTTAAAGCTAGTCAAATAAAAATATGTGTAATTTTACAAGTTCTGATTGCAATACTGTATATCACATCCCCAATAAAAAAAACAAGAAAAAGGTGTGTAAAACACCTCTGGAGTAAATAAGTCACATAAAAGCAATTAAACTTCAAATATCAGTTGGTAAAGATGACTGGTCAGGCAATTTCAGCGAATCTATAATTTTAAAGGTGAAAAACCAGCGAATCTGTAGATCGCTGAACATTTTCTGCGAATCTACAGATTCGCTAACTGAGTCAGCGAATCTACAGATTCACTGGAATTTTCAGCGAATCTACAGATTCGCTTGTTTTACAGATTCAGTGTAACATATATATATGGTGGATTATTTCTGTAATGTACTCACACCCATAGCCATTTCTGCATTGGATGAGAAGACTGTTTTGTTGGTCACTATCACAGCACAGTAGAACGGTATATCAGAATTTTATGGCTTTTTCTGAACATCAGAAAGTTATCTGATTATTTTCAGTGGTATGAATTTTTGGAAATATGGCAAAGATAAGCTTTTGTTGTTTTTAAACTGTCCGATTTATTTTCAGTGTTGTGTATTAAGCCATTTTTGCCTAACAACTAGGTATTATGTACATAGAACAGCTGCCATGCAATACATTGGGTATATATGAAAATTAGAAAAATTCTTTTAAAAAGTGCGTTCCTATCAGGATCCCAACTGTTTGAAATCCGGAGCCCGACCGGCCACCACTTTTTTAGCTTAACTTTTCGAACACTGGCCGGAATCAATCCCCGAGACAATGGGATATCTGGACCAACGCTTTAAACAACTGAGCTAACTGTCACCCCCTTGCTCAGGATGTCCGGCCCAGATCCACCCCCCCCCCCCACCTCGTTTTTGCAAAATAGGAACAAAGCGCCCCCAGAAAAAAATAATATCAATCAAACTTATCAACCACATCAGTCAAAATGATTAATCAATTTGAATTAACTAAGATTGTTCCCATTCATTCATTAAATGATTGCAATTGAGATTAACCAAATGTATCGACCAAACTGCAAATTCACATTGAAATCTGATTACATACAAAAGCAACGGCATTACGCTGTGATTTCAACTGAGCTGTCTACAACTGACCACGCATAAGAACAAAACGTATCTTGTGGTATTGTGCAGATCAATATATGCCATTTATTTTAGATGAATCCCGGCGAAAAGCACCCTCTCCCTGCCAAAAAGCCCTCTATTTTTTCACCCTTGGTGAAAAGCCACCCCCACCCCTCCCTCCCCCAGCAAAAAGCCCCTCCTCTTCCTCATTTAGTTTGTTCACGGTTTTTATTCCGTGAGCATCAAATCGGTCTTTTTCTTGCATTTTTAGAGTATCTGTGTAAGCAGAAGCCACATAGTTTCGAACCACCTTTGTTATTTTCCAACATTTCCATTTTCGCCAGGGACGGGGAGGAGGGGGAGGGGCTTTACGCCGTTGATGGAGCACCCCGTAGCGCCCCACCTTGTATACCTTACAGTAACTCAGGCCCCTTTCAGGAAGTTAAGCTAGCTTGTTCCCGAGTTTCCATGGTAAACTCCGAACAAGGATTAACGTTTGTGTGTTGAGGTTTTCAAAATAACATAACATTTCAAATGCCGGGGGAAAAATTCCATTTTCGGCGGGGGGGGGGGGGGGAAGGGGTAAAGTGGTAGCTTTATGCCGTTGATGAAGCACCCTAGCGCCTCACCTTTGCTCCCGAGTGTCCATCGTAAACTCCGAACACGGATTAACGGGTGGCATCAGCAATTACATGCGACGATAGGAATGGCCTCAGCAGTTCAGATCACAATACACATTACATAATATTTGAATTGAAAGCCTATAATAACTAGATTGGCAAGTGTTTTTGTTAAAACAAAAACGGATATGTCTCCCCCGCAACCAATCAGTCACGTGGAAAAAATTCCTTGCTTAAAATACAACATTGACGAGCGTAAAAAATTGAAAAAAATCGCCAAAAAATGAATGAAGAAAAACTTCGCAGTAAACATTTCCACTACATCTGGGTTCTTGCCATGTTTCAGCCTAATGGAACAAACTGTTTCGGAGATATCGCAACAATATGGCCAAAAAAGTAAAAATTCAAAAATTAAAAAATTCGCAAAAAATACATTTTCAAAGGAAATGAAGAAAAGCTTTGCAGTAAACATTTGCACTATATGTGGGTTCTTCTTGCTACGTTTCAGCCTAATCCAACGAACTGTTTCGGAGATATCGCAACAATATGGCCAAAAACGTTAAAAATCAAAAATTGAAAAAATTCGCCAGAAATACATTTTCAGCGGAAATGAAGAAAAACTTGGCAGTGCACATTTGCACTATATGTGTGTTGTTCTTGCCACGTTTCAGCCTAATCCGAAAACCGTTTTGGAGATATCGCAACAATATGGCCAAAAAAGTTCAAATTCAAAAATTTAAAAATTCGCCAAAAATACATTTTCAGCGAAAATGAAGAAAAACTTCGCAGTAAACATTTGCATTATATATGTGTTGTTCCTGCCACGTTTCAGCCTAATCCAACAAACTATTTTGGAGATATAGCCTGCCAAAGTGAAAAAAGCACGAACCCCCCCCCCCCCCCCCCTATTTTTGAATTTTTGAGGAAACGACAAAAAATAACACGGGCATCATCTAGACATGTACCCCAATACGTATGTATGTTTTGAGAAAAATCAACTCATTAATTTCATAAGAACCCACTGCAGACAGACGGACGGACGGACGGCTCGACGGACAGACGGACGGACACCCCAACCCCATAGGCCACAATCCGAAGGGTTGGGGCCTAATAATACCGCTGAGATTCGAACTCATCAATTGTGTAAGCATCAGAAAGCCTCGTTTACCTGCAATCTTAGCTATGTTTTATATGGGATACTTAAATCAACTTCAAAGTTAAACTGAATTAGAGTTCGACCAACTTGACTAATTAATCTAACCAGAATTGATAAGGTACTACAAAAATAAAGAGAAAACAATTCGTTAAGAAACAAGCAAGAAACTTATTCTATCCTTTGGTTTGGAGCCGGTTGGTTGTGAGACTACTCGTACGATGTAAACCAGATCCATTATCTTTCGTGAAATTTGGCTATGTTTTGCGAACATTTGGGCCAAAAATTTCAGCGTATACTTGCTTCTGCTCTTCCTAGAAGCGCAAGAAAATGGTTTTACATCCATGCCATAAAATAACATCAGCCCTGTACCCGCCCCTTTACCAAATTTTCACCGTTTGCGAACCACGCCTGGCCAAAAAAAAATGATTCCATTTTCTCCCGTGTTTCTGCCTCTGAATATAGCACAAACATACACTACAGGTCGCCATGCGCTCATTGGGGACCCGGTAATAAAAATCTATTAACGGGCCTATCGTCTATTTATTTTGTTTTAAACGTTGGTGTGTTGTTTTATAAAACATTGGTTGTTTTCTCTACCATGTCTGTGCCACAAAATTACTGCCCAAGCTTTGCAACCGATTCTCCGTTTGTGAGAGATGTTTTTACTACCGGACACTTAATGAGAGCGCATGCCAGACTTCACTGCATCTAACTGGTAGGTATATCAGAAACGAGAATGGATTTGGAGGACAGTGGAATATGTTTCACGTTTCTTATGTGCTGCTCGTTTTAACGATCAAATACTGCTCGTCGGCTTAAGGCGTTTTACAAGAAACCGTCATTAAGAACCTTTCATTTGTCTGACTTTTGGCATACCACTTCATAGAATGGATAGTTCTATAAGCGGTGACACTTTGCAAAGGCTGGGCTTCCCAAGGGGTCCACTCACTTACCGAGTGATTACTGTGACGACTGGTTTGTCACGAAGAACACGAGGCCGTTTTCAACGGTATTTATTAGACGTTGAAAAACTGTTTTTTGCCTTTTAAAAATAAAATTATAGACCCGTGATCCGTTTGTCTATGTCCTTCCTATCCCAAAGTCTCATGACTTGAGGATAAATAACAAAGCAGGCAATGGTCACCAGATAGTGGTCAAACAAATGAAAGGAAGGTGCTATTTGAAGAAAGTGGTTGAGTACAAAAATGGACGGAAGATGCCATTTGAAGGAAAGGGGTGAAATAATTAACCATTGGTATATTTGAGAAACCCCAGTGCATAGCGCATTATGAAGATATAAAAGAGTGCATTATGGGCTGGTTAATTGTCATAAAGTGTCACAGCGATATGGAAAGGAGACAGATCTAAATCTTATTAAATATATGTCAAAACCTAAAATATTTCAAAACTTTCTTCACTAAAATAAAATATTAAAATATAATAATTGTCCGTTAAAATCAATTATACAAGGAGAGAAACATAAAATTGAACAGCACATCGTAATTGGCAAAACTGAAAATATGTTCTTTTAATGCAACAACAGCATTTGCGACGGTTGTTCCATGTTTATTTACAAACTTTAAGCCATGCCATTCACTATTACATTCTTATTATGGGTCATAATAATTTTCATCATCCAACAGACGAGTTTGTAAAATAACCAATTACGATGTGCTGGTCATTTTGAATGTTCCTTGCCTTGTATAAGTTTCGCCCTTAAATAAAGTTAAATAAATTCAAAATGAACGTTTCAAGAGCGTTTCATTGCCATATCGCATTATATATCGCTCCCTCGTATCTGAAATTTTAAATTCAAAATCACATAACCTTTAAAATTGCCATGCTTGTCCATGTCATTTTAAAATGACCCCTAAACGCGAAGCCCGTTTTTACCGACAGGTGAAGTGCAATTCCGAAATAACCTACATTTTTTGTGGTAAATACTCAACGAAAATTACCCGAGGGTGTCAACTTCGTATCTTATGTGTGTCCAAAAACAATCACAGAAAAAGAGGGGTATGCTAAGTCCAGACGCGGTCCGCGCGGAATACCAATTTTGCTTAAAAGGGGGTATATCCCATTAAATACTCCGCGTTTCCGTACAAAAGGGGTAAGGGTTTCTTCGGAATTTCACTCCGCGTTTGGTTAAAAATGGACATTTTTTCAAAATTTGCACTTCGCCTTTTGGGGCTTGTTTTACAGGAATGGTCCCCTGGAAAAATTATCCCCTTTTTAACGAAACTGGTACTCCGCGTGGATCTCGTCTGGCCTCAGAACCGCCCCCGTTTATCGGTTTTTTTTTCTTTTGGACACGCCCGGAAGTACACTATGCCGTGTCTATAGCAAACCCTTCGCAAGTCCATGACGAAACGTATCGAATACTCGTATGGTCGGTAATTTTTTTCAAAAGACACGAAAGACCCATTGATATTTTGACAGGAAAATTGCTTGTTTAAAAAGTGATAAATGTGTGGAGGTTTTGGGAAATATCTTCTACACATTATGTTACTTACTTTTGTTATGGATATGAAGATGTATCCTCTTTAATTGTTCATATATTGAAATATTTATGTCTCTTTTCTCCACAGTCATGAAGAGCTTTTGTTCCATGTTGTGGACACTGTTATGGATTGAATTTCAATACCCCTATACCCTCTCGCAGATGACCTTATTTCCACCAATCAAGGAGATTGACACTCGACACACACGACAGGTACAACAACAACACAGGACAACAAGGTTCGCCAATCACCAATTGGTCAAAAACATGGCTCGAACGGCAATACATAGAAAGATTTCTCTAGAAAACATACACGGAATTTAACACACATATTGAATTTGTTACAGCACTGAACCAGATAATACATTTTCCCGTAAAGTGCAGAAGTTGTATAAATGGAGTAAATTATGTGGTGTGGTTCGGGGTGATTCAGTAACGCATTGGTAAACAACACATCCGCAGATCCCATTCACATGCACCAGTAAAATATATTAGGGGCACGTACAAGACCATCAGAGGCCTGCTGAACCGAGACATCCCCCTGCCTTTACTACAAGAAGAAATCCCGCAAAATACATTGTAAGACAACTGCGCCGAAACTGCGTCGAAAAGTCGACGTTGCACATACATGGTCGTCAAACTCTGAAAGTAGATCAATGACTTTTGGGAGATCCAAAGATTTCCCGCCTGGTTTTGAAAATTCTTATAAAAATTGGCTTCAAAATATTCTGCCGTTCCGATTGATCTAATAGCAGGGGACGGATTGGCCACCAAAAAATCGAGAAAAGGGATTCGCTGAATAACTTCCCAGCAGCTTTATCTGGCAGCCCAGATACTCACAAAAGTTAACCTTGCATACTACATTTATTTCCAGTTACATATGTTTTTACGTGCATTCAATGTATTTGTCGAGTTCGTACAATCAATATAACTGAACAAATTGAATATTCCAACCTGTCTATTTTTAACCAAAAAATAGCAACGCGGGCATCTTTGAAAAACTGAGTTAGTGATATCAAGAATAACTAGACCGAAATTCGCACAGCGAATTAGACCCCACTTTGAATAATAACTTAAAACGGAACGTAGATGATATTGCTATTTGTTAACAATATTCACATTTCTGAATGTAGAATATCCTCCTAAATACTACTAACTATAAGGTCAAGGTAAAAATATTTTATCAGGTGTACCACTTCAGATGACCTCTATTCATGTGCCAAGTTTGGCTTGTCTAGCTTCAACGGTCTTGGAGGAGATGTCTGGAAACTGAGTGCTCTATCTCTTACCGTTCTCGAGATAAAAGCCAACTTCCGGTTTGGGGCTCGAAAGTGGCCTGGAGGGCAAGGACACCAGAAGTTATACCTTACGTATCGTCGTATGGGGGTGGAGGTCGAAAATGAGGTCAAAATTGCTCTATTTCTTACCGTTTTCGAGATAAAAGCCAACTTCCGGTCTGGGGCTCGAAAGTGACCTGGAGGTCAAGGACACCGGAAGTTATACCTTACGTATCGTCGTATAGGGGGTGGAGGTCGAAAATGAGGTCAAAATTGCTCTATCTCTTACTGTTGAGCTCAAGAACTGCTTCTTTGTTTGTGTGTGCAATAAAAAATTAAAAGGAACATTCTATATACAGAAGTCAGTCATTATTTCATTCACGGATGTATGCTTCTGAATTTTATTTATAAAAAATAGTCTGATATTTTGACATCAAAAATTAGTTTTGGGGATGAAAAAAAGATTTTCAGATTTTCAAAATGTAAACTAGAACCGCATTTCGCAGGCGAAATGTTCAGTACTTGACTAACATTAAAATTAAAAATATTAGATTGAACGGCGTATTATTTCTTGAACAACATGAAGTTGTTTTTTTAAAAAAAAAGCCGCATATTCTGTAATACAACTAAGTAGAGAGCTTATGGTGCAGCACGTATGCGTCTTGTAAGGTTCCTCTGCTTGGTGGTTATGTTGGCTCAACGGCTTTATTGATTGAACGGACTAGCACTTTTTCTATATGCAGGCAGAGCTCGCGTAACATCCATAAGCTGTGCTGTTTTGCCAAACCGTTACTTTGCTTTTAAATGCGCTGTATTGATTTATTCTTAAATCTATGGAATGCCGTTTTAACATTTAATGCTTATTTTTGATATCAAAATATATTTAGAGATATCAATAAATCAATGTAGATCCCATTAATTTATATTTTGCTATCGATAATTGAATTTTAGATGGCAAAAATTTATTTTTGAGATCAAAAAATTAATTTTACAAACCTAAAAAATCTTACGGGAGGCACACATTCACATAAAATATAACGAATCGTCAATTAAATTTTGGAGATGAAAATTTGAATTATTGAGATCAATAATAACAACACAATTTTAGATCTCAAGAATTGCTTCTTTTTTGTACAGTAAAAAATTAAAATAAAGATTCTGTATACAAGGACAGCCATTATTTATGAATATCTGAATTTTTATTTTAAAAAATAGACTGATATTTTGATATCAAGAATCAGTTTTTGAGATCAAAAAATCGTTTACAGATTTCAAAATACAAATTAAAAAAGTATCAGTCTGAAATAATGATATCTGAAATAAATTCTTGATATCAATATATAGAAAATCAATTATTGAGCTCAAAATTGATATTTTGCTCTCAAATATTTCATTTTTGCTATCAAGAATTGAATTTTTGATATCAAAAAATCAATTTTAGATATCATTAAATCATTTTTGATATCAATAAATATTTCTTGATATCTCTAAATATTTATTGATGTCAAAAATTATTTTTTGAGATCAAGAATACATTTAGAGATATCAAAAATACAATTACAGATAGCAAAAATGAATTCTTGATATCAAAATATGGATTTATTGAGATCAAAAATTAATTCTTGATATCAAAAAATCAATTTTTGAGATAACAAATTAATTTTTGATATCAATAATTCACTAATAAATGTGAAAACGGCATTCCATATAAATCAGCTGTGTTCGCATGGGATCTCTAAATATTAACTGATATCAAGAATCATTTTTGATATCAAAATACCTTAAGAGATATCACATGAAAATAATTCTTGATACCAACAAATCAGTTTTAGAGATATAAGATTAATTCTTGATAGTTGTCTAATGAATGTGAAGATGGCATACTAAGAAAATGGTTATGTAAAAAGGTTCTTAATTAAAGGTTCCAAGTATTCCAAAATATGGCGATATATTCGTCCAAAAGATCAAAACATACATGTTATAAATTGTTTTCGCGATCTTTAAACTTGCCTCACGCAATTGTCGCGAAATATTTGCATTTCACATATTTCAGTTATTATGCATTCGGGCCCTTTCACTTCATCATATTTTTGCACAATATATATATATATATGTTACAGTAAATCTGTGTAATCAGTAATTTCACGTAATTCCTAAAACTCTTAGGAATTACGTGAAATTACTGTCGGGGCCAGGAATTACGCGAAATTCCTAAAATCTGCAGGAATTTCATGTAATAACTGAAACAGGAGGTCAGTAATTACGCGAAATTACTAAACTGTGAATTAAACAAAAACAATGTGTCCAATCGTTTAGATGTTATGCAGGGATGTTCCGAAGAGGTTCGCCTACCAGGTTATTATTTTTTTTCGCGGTTTGCCAAAGTTCCGCCATTTCGGCAGTTTTTGGCGAACCGCGAAAAGAAATAAAACTCTAGTAGGCGAACCTGTGGGGAACATCCCTGCGTAACATCTAAGCGATTAGTGCTTTTAAATTTAAGATTGTTGATTCATTTTCTTTAGCCGTTGATGGACTCTTTGAAAGTATAACTATCGAACTACTGGTCCAAAATCAAAGAAATATAATGGTTAGCTGTGTTTATAAAACCCCTGGAAGTTGCATTGAAACTTTCAGTGGACATATTGAACAATTCCTAGATCAGTTTAAAAATGAAAAGTCCATACTCTTATGTGGAGACTTTAATATTAATTTGCTGAACTATGAATCACATGTTGGTACAAAGGCATTTGTTGACTTATTATATAGCTTCGGAATGTATCCATTAATAAATAAGCCCACACGTGTAACGCTCGACAGTGCTACAGTAATAGATAATATCTTTTCAAATATGTTAGTTAAAAGTCTCAATGGTATCTTAATTGAAGACTCTGTTAGCGACCATTTACCTGTTTTTACGTTTCTTGATTATGGCGAATCAGCCCGAGTAAACAAAAAAACCTATACATATACCAGAAACGTTAATGAGGATAGTATTAGAAGTTTAAACAGTGAATTGCTTAACCATGATTGGTGTGATATTTACAACTGTAATGATGTTAATGTTGCTTATAATAATTTTATTGATGTATTTAAATTGCTATATGACAAGCATTGTCCACGGAAAAAAGTACAAGTATATAGTAAATCGTTTAACACACCATGGCTAACAAAAGGTGTTATGAAATGTATTAAACGTAAAAATAACCTGCACAGAAAATTTGTTAAAAACAGAAACCCAAGTTCTGAAACCAAGTATAAATCATATCGTAATCGCTTAACAACTCTCATGCGATATTGTAAAAAAAAATATTACAGCGATCTACTCCAAAAACTTCAAAACAATGCCAAAGCAACTTGGCGAGTTCTTAATTCTGTGATTAAAAAGAAGTGTACGACTCCAGTGACTCCTGAATATTTTATAAATGAAAAAGGTGAACATATTACAAACAGAAATGATATTGCTAATGGCTTCAATAGATTTTTCGTCAATGTTGGACCAAAACTGGCGGAAAAAATTCAGTCGCCGAAATCTAGCAGCAGTGTATTAGATTATCTTAAACCTGGACCAAACAATTCATTATTTTTATCTCCTGTATTGGAGGAGGAAGTTGTTAGTTTGATCAGTAAATTTCAAAGTAAAAAATCCTTGGATTGTGATAATGTTGATATGTGTATGGTTAAAAAAAATCATACAAGGTATTGTTAAACCCCTCACGCACCTTTGTAATGTATTCTTTCAAACGGGCACTTTCCCGGACAGAATGAAGATTGCAAAAATTGTTCCTTTGTTTAAATCTGGCAACTGTTCATTGTTCACAAATTATAGGCCCGTTTCACTGCTACCTCAAATCTCCAAAATACTTGAGAAATTGTTTCACTTGCGTCTCATGAAATATATTGAGTCCAATAACTTATTCTCTGCTAGTCAATATGGGTTTAGAAATAAAAGGTCAACGTCATTAGCATTAGTCGATTTAACTGAGGAAATTACTGAAGCTATTGATAATAAGAAAGTTACTATTGGTGTTTTTATTGATCTGAAAAAAGCTTTCGACACAATTAATCATGAATTACTATTGAAAAAGCTTCATTATTATGGTGTTAGAGGGCTATCCAATAAGTGGATTTCTAGTTACCTGACAGGCAGGAAACAATTTGTAAAATTTAATGATTCTGATTCTGACATGTTACCAATCACTTGTGGTGTACCTCAAGGATCTATTTTAGGCCCACTCCTATTTGTTTTATACATCAATGACTTAGGAATCTATGAATGTAGAACTAGAGAATATAAATATGTGGTTTAAACTCAACAAACTGTCGCTCAACGTGTTAAAGACAAATTATATGGTTTTAACAAATAAGCCTTCTTTTGAAAATTTTACCCTAAAAATTGATGAATATGAAATAGACAGAGTGTATGTAACCAAGTTCTTAGGTGTTCTGGTTGACAGTAGGCTGACTTGGTCCAATCATATTTTGAATATCAAACAAAAACTCTCGAAATGTACTGGTGTTATATATAAATGTAGAGAAATTTTAGATGTTGGTGCGCTACGCACATTATACTGTTCTCTCTTCCTACCGTATATCTCTAACTGTGTTGAAGTGTGGGGTACTGCTTATAAATGTGCAACCAAATGCATCTCTTTACTCCAGAAAAAAATAGTTAGAATTATTTGCAAAGTTAACAAATACGATCCCACAAATTCTCAGTTTCTTTATTTAAAGTTATTAAAGTTTTATGATTTAGTTGATTTTAGAGTGTCTACTGTAATGTATAAAGCTTATTTGGGTGACTTGCCCGAAAATATTCAATGTAAAGTAGCTATTAGAGACGCTAACTCGAAATACTCATTAAGAAGCATTGGGAAATTTAAGACCAAGTATGCAAGAACGTCGTTAAAAGGTCGTTGTGTATGTATTTATGGTATCGCTCTTTTTAATACTTTACCGGATGATGTCAAAAGTGCAAAAAACTTCTGCATGTTCAAAAAATTGTACAAGAAAAATGTCTTTCTTCAGTATGAAAACAGTCTTTAATAACGACTAGTAAAGGTACCTGTATTAGTTCCAAGACGGCTTACGCTTAACTAGAATGGGTGAGGTTTGTTCTAAATGTGGTAGTTCCAGTCTTTTTTCGATGCTATCATGAGGTAAATTTGGGTTCAGTCTAATGGCGATTTCGTTCTATAAGCATTTGCTTACTGAAATCGCCTTTTCCTCTGTTCAGAAATTTCTATGTAATATTATGATTCATGTATATATATATATATATATATATATATATATATATATATATATATATATATATATATATATATATATATTTGCTCAGCTCTGTGTTCAGATGAATAAATCAAATCAAATCAAAAAAAATCAAATCAAATACAAAATAAATGTCTTTACTCAAATCAAAACACAGGCATCATGGTCAAATAGAGTTCGAACAATGTTTCAAATACAGAAACACATGTCTTTACTGAAAGCAAATGCTGATATGAGGGTCTCACGAGTGATCTTAGCTTTGTAACTTTGCAATTCGAGATGAAAGCAAAGGTCTCAATATGTAATTCCATCTCCAGCAAATGACACCAAATGTCACCTTGGGTGAGTGAGTTCACGAATTGCAATTCAAGATGAAAAAGGACTCACCAAGGTCGAAATAATCTATGACAACCTGAGTTCCTGTGAGCGTGTTCCTCCATTTTTTTTGACGTTTAACTTTGTTCTACTTCCATTACGCATATTTACTAACTGATGTTTAGGAAATTTGTGAAATAAAACACCCCAATTCCATCTCCGGCAAATGACACCAAATGTCACTTTGGGTAAGTGAGTTCACGAATTGCAATTCAAGATGAAAAAGGACTCACCAAGGTCGAAATATATAATCTATGGCAAGCTGAGTTCATGTGGGCGTGTTCCTCCATTTTTTGCCGTTCAACTTTGTTCGACTTCTATTACGCATATTTACTAACTAATGTTTAGGAAATTTGTGAAATAAAACACCCTTGAAAACAGTAAATACATGAAATTCCTGAAGATTTTAGGAATTTCGCGTAATTCCTGGCCCCGACAGTAATTTCACGTAATTCCTAAAACTTTTAGTAATTACGCGAATTTACTGATTACACATATTTACTGTAACATATATATGTTACAGGGAATCTGTGTAATTATTAATGATTACATGAAATCCCTAGTGTATTCGTGTAATAATTTGCTCAATCAATTTCGATTTTTTTATTGAGAATTTTCATGTTTGCAATGTAGTATTTAACCGAAATTAATAGTTGATTTTGAAGTAATATACTCAAAGCACTCGATTGCCAAACTCCCATTCATGTAATACTTCAGTACCTGAATTTAGCGGTATTTTTTTGTCTTATGTGACTTATGTCACATTTCTCGCCAAATTCTGTTATTTTGGATGGTAATGTAAATAAATTCCAATTCCTTTCGATGTGAAAAGGGATACACAGTTTTGAAGAACCGCTAAACAGGCTTCCTGAATCGATAATTTTTCAAAATAGTTTTATAATCAATACGATTTTATTCATTACACGAATTCCCTAGGGAATTTCATGAAATCCCTAATTACACAGATTCCCTGTAACATATATATATAACCAGACAGTTCAGTATCGAACGAATGGTCACTGAGGAATGGACAGACCCTTTTATGAACACCATACGTCGATTCATCAATTCGATGCACGCACGAACTGGCCATCGTGATGCCAGAGGTGGGCATACATAATTTGAGATATCGATGGGGCTTCAACTAATAAAGAATTCTTAGAATACTTGTCATTTACAGCGTTCAAGAGTTAATGTTGCCAAAACAAAACAGCAATTCTATCAGTCCCCTTTAGCTGGAAAGGTGACACAAGTTTGTTTCACAGTGGAAGTCACTATTCATGGTCTCACACTGTAGCTAAAACGGTACTCTGAGGCATATGATGGAAAACATTATCGAAATGTTATGTTCTGCCCAAACCTCTTCCCCTCTTCCCTCGAAATACAACAGACTTGAAATGCATTGTATTTTAGTGTCTGAAGTGTTGATTTACGTCACGGATAAAAGACGAAAAACTGTGTTCTGTTGTCAGAAAAACAGGATTCTATGGGGAAATTCTGAGCAAAGAATTCACGCTAAATGTTTTACGAACCCACACTAAATATGACAAAAGATTGCTCATAATTATCCCATTAAATTTAACAGGCTTCCCATTATGCGCCACAACAAACTGCTCTTGTAATTCTATTTAATTAATAAGTATTGTGCTTTGGTGATCTTTTGTAACACTTTACAGAATGTATCACTTTCTTAGGAAAGGATTATTGAACATTTGCCTTTTTGATATTGATATCAGCCTGATACCATTTTATATGAGCCTACTTTTAATTCTTCACTAACACTTCACGCCAAAGTACCTCCTGCTTTTGAACAAAAATTCTTTCCCTAGAACGACGGAACTCATAACACACCGATCTTATACCCGATTGAAAATTAGCGTGGATTTGTAATTCAGGAAACATGCTAAAGACTATGAAAAAAATCACCAACCGTGTTTTGGGATACAAGAGCAGAGAATCCCTGTGGATTTATATATAACGTGTTATATGCACCCGGTTAGTTCTGTCTAGGATTACAGGGTTTAATCTAATCCTAGATACTATTTTCCTTATTTAGTGAAAGGTTTTGATCATTTGCACAGCCGCTGGACAGAAAACTTCTACATTTGTTCAATTCCACTTTTCCGTTTTTGAATGAATACATGACATACATTCGAAATGCCTTGATCGAGTGGCCATTATTTATGGTATACTTAAATAAGTTACAGCATAAATATCCATTCCTTTTTATGTTTCTGGAAGGGATTTAAATGAAAAATCAGCGTACTTATACAACAATTTAATCTTTTTCTCTTTTTTGTCTTTTTTTAAAATAGCTAAAAACGAGACAAGTTGCAACTCTGAAAGTCAAGCTGTTGTTTTTTTATGTCTTCAATGAATCGGATCAATTGACTACAAGAAAAGAATCCAATATGATGACTGTAACGGGCTATTATTTTATACATACCGTGCCACTATCAAAATATCGGATATTGTATTGCGTCCCCATGTCGGGTTGTTTCCACGTAATTTAGCAATGGTCCTGTTGTATATAGCATGGAATCCCGAGTCAGCAGGAGCCATGTGTCATCTGATGTATAGGAAGCCTTAAGTATTCCACTATCCGTACAGAAAATTGCCAGATGTGCAACTGCTTTGTTCGTTAAATGAGCAGTTGAGCAAACGACGCTACTACTCGGAAGAGATGTTCACTTGTATCCTTGCACCTCTTAACCCATCGTATTCAGTTGCATTTATTGTTATTCAGTTGCAACGACTAGGTGTCCAAATTGCTGCAAAATATATTGGATACCTGCTTAAAACTATTTTTTTTTTTTACAATTAGCTTCGATGAAATGTCAGTCACCTTATCAAACCATATACAACTTATCGAGATCCGAAAAGCATAAATTTTCACCTTCCACATGTTTTCATTGTGACGAATCAAACTAAAGGCGAATCGCACACCTCTTGGATATTATTCATCTTCATCAGTCTCTATATATACTGCCAATTTTATCATGTTTTGTTCACGCATTATGGTTTTTTGCTGATCCCTGCACGTCGTAGTTCCAGGTTTTGTCAATCAAGCATTTGGTGACACAGCTGCGGCGTACCCGTAACGAGTACTCCATCTCGACACTGTGTTAGGTCGTTGCATGCACGACAGCGTAAATCACCCCTGTATCACTGCATCAGGTTTGCCCCAGCTTTGCCGCAGGTATATAGCTTCATTGTGCACTAGTTATGTACGTCAAATACTAATTTCTGGTTATGCCATCGACACAAGTACGATGAAGTGTGACCTAGCAGGTGTCGGTGTCACGACTGGTCACTGTCACGGTAATCACAATGTTAGCTGCCGCGTTGGAGCGTCACTTTGTCGACTCGGGGTTATCACGGTCATGCTGTATATAGCTAGGTGCTCAGACGTCGTGCAGTAGCAGTTACAGTTTGGGTCGCCTCTGTCACGAGTTGTACATGCAGCTAGGTGTACATGCGGCGTCTCGTGGCTGTCACGACCCGTGATTGTGACGTGTCGTTGCTGTCACGAGTCGGGCACGCAACGGGCCGCACTATCACGATCCGTGGCATGGACGCATCGATCATGTGACAGCGCATGCAATGGGTAGTCGCTGTCATGACCAGTGGTTGTGACGGGTCGATCATGGTCGCTGCTGACATATGGGTCTTGCATGTGACGGGGCGAAACTGTGGCGACTCGTCACTGTGACGCGTCGTCGCTGACACGCGGTCGTCCACGCAACAAGTCGTCACTGTGACGACTGTGATAGGTCAACACCCTGTCGGGTTATGCGTAAAGCGTCGCGTGTAACCAGCTGCGGTGACGGATATTTACGCAGCGTCGGGTCGCGTATCATCTCGATCTCGTGTTAGCACTGCCTCATCAACTTTATATCACTGTTTTTTTTTTTTTTTTTTTTTTTTTTTTTTTTTTTTTTATGCAATTGTAACTGATTAGGTCGTGTTGTGTTTTATTTTAATGAAACTTGTGATAGATCCTCACTTCATTCAGGATTCCCGTGCCCGTGCTCACATCAAGTTGGCTAGTGATCTACACACGTGATGCACGGAATGTGTGCGTCGCTGGGGCTGTTGCGTGCTTTTGTTGTGTCGTGCTTTTGCTGTTCCGTGCAACGGGTCTGTTGCACGGAACAAGAAAAGCACGCCCTCAGTTGCGTGCCAACAGCCTGTCCGTGCTTTTGTTATTCCGTGCCAAAGTTGTTTCTGTATTTTCCAATCAATACCATAACGTGTCTTCTCCCATTAAAAAGTGGAACAACAGTATTTCTACTATTGATTAATCATTCATTTCAAACAATAATCGCCGCCTCAATAATTTCAACATTTGATTAGAAGCACTGAAAATGTGCGATGTAGAAGACATATGTTTATGAATACGAAAACAGGAATTACAATGCAATGTTAAATTAAGCCATTTTTAGTGAAAATCAACAATAATAACAGTAAGAATAACCATGTTTTCGACAAAAAATTAAGTGTCCTTTTGTTTTCGTTTTAAATATCAGA
This sequence comes from Protula sp. h YS-2021, assembly GCA_949752745.1. NCBI lineage: Eukaryota > Metazoa > Annelida > Polychaeta > Sabellida > Serpulidae > Protula > Protula sp. h YS-2021. The sequence continues at coordinate 37,302,863 of OX457026.1, forward strand.
TAAAGTCATTTTTAGTCAAAATAAAAAAATTTATAGCAATGATAATAAGCATTTCGTTCGGTACTGAGGATCCCCTGGTGGCAGTGAGAACACGACTATTTTTCTTTTCAATGCTAGATTAAGTCATTCTTTACTCAATAACTCATTCATGACATACTTCGATCAAACAACTTGACAAAATATTATGACTAGGAAAGAGGCTATAAAACTTATAAAATAGGCTGACAGGGTATTAGCACGGCATTCAGCATGCAAAAAGCATCATACAAAGTTAATATCTTAAAAAATTCTAATTATTACCTAAAGGCCAAATAAAGGCTATTTGCACGACAAACTGCGTGCAAACACCCTGCCAAAAATTTTGTGACTAGGAAAGAGGCTATAAAACTTATAAAATAGGCTGACAGGATATTGGCACGGCATTCAGCATGCAAAAAGCATCATACAAAGTTAATATCTTAAAAAAATGTAATTATTACCTAAAGGCCAAAATAAAGGCTATTTGCACGACATCCTGCGTGCAAACACCCTGCCAAAAATCTTGTGACTAGGAAAGAGGCTATAAAACTTATAAAATAGGCTGACAGGGTATTGGCACGGCATTCAGCATGCGAAAAGCATCACACAAAGTGGATGTGTTTAAAAAATTTACATTGACTAATATGTTGTCTTATGGTATGTTGCCTTGATAGTATTTTTCCTGATTCCGTCTGTAGACGCATTTCAATTTTTCACATATCGTGGCTGAATGGAAGCAGCCGCTTAAGTTTTAACGTGATGAATAGGCGGTATTTTTATATTTTGCCCTGAGTTTGAGGTAATGAATTGCGTATGCTTTCAGACTTTATTATCTTCTACACGCTTGTGAAATGTTCTTCTAAGACACATCATTTCTGTTCAAAAATTAGAGATAGTGGAACCTAGTTTAGTGCACCATTACATAATTTAACAACAGTTCTCTTCTATTTTACGAAAAATGTCATCGTTCTTGGAGTTTTCTTTTCATGCAGTACAGAATGGGAAGCGCCCTGACCGGCTTTCTATCCCATTTCAAAACGCGAATAAGCGATTTCGAAGCTTATGCAAATTAACCCTGACGTTTCATTGCGTAAAATGAGCTTTTACAAGTAAAAGCGTATTTCGCATTTTCACTTTCAGGTAAATTCTCCAACCCATCGGTCCACTACCGATTGGGCGTGTTTGGTATGCAAGTGTCTAACATAAAGGAGATGACAGTTTCCTATGTTTTCAGTTTCCTAACTTGTAGCATGATCCACTTGAACGACTGTGATAAAAATTCTTTGCCCTTTAAAAACCAAATTAAAAATATTTACAGGTTTTACTCATAAAAAAGGCGTTAATGGTTAATAATAGTGCCACCAGAGAACAGTGAGTAATCTAACCTCAGTACCGCTATTATCATTTCTATTTCAACAAATATACCTGTTTGTATCGTTAGTAGGATTTATTTCTACTAAAATGACTTATTCTTGAAAAGACACCAGATCGATCAAATGGCAGATAGAAGGCATCTGTATTATAAAAACCAGCTATTGCATTTCTCAATCGCTATTTCAATTAATTTATATAGAAGCCATGGGTTTAAATTTACGTCAGAAAAATCGCTACTTCAAACCGGTTGTGGAAAAAATACTATCAAGGCAACATTCCATAAGACAACATATTAGTCAATGTAATTTTTTTAAATACATCCACTTTGTGTGATGCTTTTCGCATGCTGAATGCCGTACCAATACCCTGTCAGTCTATTTTATAAGTTTTATAGCCTCTTTCCTAGTCACAAAATTTTTGGCAGGGTGTTTGCACGCAGTTTGTCGTGCAAATAGCCTTTATTTGGTCTTTAGGTAATGATTAGAATTTTTTTAGATATTAACTTTGTATGATGCTTTTTGCATGCTGAATGCCGTGCCAATACCCTGTCAGCCTATTTTATAAGTTTTATAGCCTCTTTCCTAGTCACGAAATTTTTGGCAGGGTGTTTGCACGTAGTTTGTCGTGCAAATAGCCTTTATTTGCCTTTCAAAGATTAATCGAAAAAGTAGAAACAAAGTTTGTTCGAACAGGCTAAAAGCACGCAACATCTGTGCTTTTTTTTGTCATGTTGATTGATGTTTTATACAGAAATAATGTTTGCACAGACAGCTAGTACACAACATCCGTGCCGCTGTTGTGTCGTATTGATTAATATTAAACACAGAAACAACGGTTGCACGGACAGGCTTAAAGCACGCAACTGGCGTGCAGATATTGTGTCGTGTTGATTAATATTTTATCTAGAAACAACGTTCGCACGGGCAGGCTAAAAGCACGCAACATCCGTGCCGATGTTGTGTCGTATTGATTAATATTAAACACAGAAACAACGTTCGCACGGGCAGGCTAAAAGCACGCAACATCCGTGCCGATGTTGTGTTGTATTGATTAATGTTAAACACAGAAACAACGTTCGCACGGGCAGGCTAAAAGCACGCAACATCCGTGCAGATGTTGTGTCGTATTGATTAATATGAAACAGAAACAACGGTTGCACGGACAGGTTAAAAGCACGCAACATCCGTGCCGCTGTTGTGTCGGATTGGTTATCTTTTACATGGAAACAACGTTTGCAAGCTTAAACAGGCTTAAAGCACTGACAGGCTAAAAGCACGCAACATTCGTGCCGCTGTTGTGTCGTATTCAACAGATATAATAAAAATGTCCTAGTTTCTATGGGGAGATACTTAATAAGTATAAAATAAAGTGAATTGACAGGCTAGAAGCACGGGCAGACACTTTATTTCCTGAAAATTAAGCTGTGCGGAAATTGTGTCTGCACGGAGAGGGTGAAAGCACGGCCGTTTGAAAAACAGGGTGTCTGCACGCATGAACCCGTGCAAGAGGCCTGTTGCGCGCCTGTTGCGTGTGCAGAGATTGTTTCTGCACGGACAGGCTAGAAGCATGCAACAGGGGCATACAGCCTTGTATTTTGGAATATGGCTGCAGTCAGTGTGAACACTTTGAAGATTAGCTCTTCTCCTTCCTATTGCAGCAGATAAGGGGCCAAGTGGCTAAAGAATCAAAGAGTGATAAGTCTTCCGCGTCGCAACAAGCTATGCCACGACTGGGCGTAATTGTCGTAAACTCAAGCCGAAGCCAGTTTCTCTGGCTGTGGTCAAGCTGTCGTCGCCAGGGTTTACTTGTTTGATCCTTATCAGATGGACGTTATCTTGGCTGTGAGGACGCGGATTGCGAGATCGATAACCGTGGTGCATGCTAGCATTCAGTCTGGGTTGAACTGAATTGAGAATTAAAATCTTTCTCGGTTTTGGGCTCTTGTTAAACTGTTTTGTTTGTGTTGAGGGCCCAACTCCCTCAGAGTAATTTTCTGTGCACAGAAAAAGCATTTCCCAGTTTTGGCACAGTGTCGAGGGACAGTAGATATGATTTTTACAAATATTTAAAATGAAAATACCTTAATTATTCAAGCAAACCATCCGAATATTAGCGTTTTATAATTATTTCATAACGCACACATACACACGCCTTCTTTAATTGTGCAACATACAGTGGAACCTCTGAAATCGGACCACCCTTGGGACTGGATAAAATGTGCCCTATTTCATAGGTGGTCCCATTTGGGAGACTTGGTAGAGTTTTCACCCATCTGATTATATTTTAGGAACGTTTTGAAACATTAACAGTGAGGCGTTTTTCCCTTCTCACGGTTAAGGAATTATTGTGACACAAGACGATTAATTTTTTTCAGTCCGAATCCAGGCAACTTGCTTTGGAAGACGTAAATTGTTTTAAGTTAGAGATACCTCAATGCAACCAAGCTGATGAATCCAAAGCATATTTTCTGCTGTTGTTGGTGGATGTAAATATAAGCATGGACGCCGGTTCAGTAAGCTGTCTGCGTAATTCTTACCAAAAAATCTATACATTGTTCTTTACTAATGTTTTAAAGAGAGCTGTAAACGCGATGAACATCCTGCCAATGTCTAAATTTATGGCCTGGATCATCTGGGTACAGTTTTTACAATATGAACGGTGTTAAGTCATGCTATGTTGTTGTGGCTTAAAAAATACACCACTAAAGGGACCGTTACAAAAATACTAAGGTGGTTTTCTCCGTTTCAGACTTACTTCATACTTCACATTTTACACTTTGAATTATCGACAACAAATGTAACTCCGAAGTATAAAATAAGAAGTCTGAATTCAGATTTGTAAGTCTGAATTTTGCGGTCAGAAGTGTGAAGTCTGAAGTCTGAAGTGTGAAGACCTTCAGAGCCAACATAAATATTCATTTATAATAACATCTATTATGTCTCAATTGGATAACAATCTGCATGTTATAGACACACACATTTTGAGAAAGTTTGAAGAATTTTTTTCTTATTTAAATTACCTTTATGATTTCAAGCCGTCCTGTGAACACGAAAATAAACACGCAGGTGGGATTTTTATAAATTTCTTGTACCGCCAATGTTTAATTAATATATTTACAATTATTTAACATCAATACAATTACGCAACATCAGTACAATTACGTAACATCAATACAATTACGTAACATCAATAATTGATAGATGTAAAACAATAAAGAAGAATTACATCACACATATTTATAAGAAAGAAAAAATATAATTCACTGATCCAAAATTTGTCTGGGGGTCAAACAAATTGAAATCCCCCACCGTAACAAAACAATATATGGAGGCGATGGGGCGGAGGAGGGATTTAAACAAATTTATTTCTTAGCTTAATTATATAAAATGTGTTACACGCGAGGAGAGTAAAATGAATGAGGTTGTTGAATGCTTAACAGCTACCCTCATTGAGTACAGATAATTTTAGACCAATCAAATAAGAGGGACGGCTTATTCATAAATCCGTCTAGGTCAGTGGACGGACCTAAACGGCAATTTATGATTTCAAGCCGTCCTGTGAACACGAAAATAAACACGCAGGTGGGATTTTTATAAATTTCTTGTACCGCCAATGTTTAATTAATATATTTACAATTATTTAACATCAATACAATTACGCAACATCAGTACAATTACGTAACATCAATACAATTACGTAACATCAATAATTGATAGATGTAAAACAATAAAGAAGAATTACATCACACATATTTATAAGAAAGAAAAAATATAATTCACTGATCCAAAATTTGTCTGGGGGTCAAACAAATTGAAATCCCCACAGAAGAACCCCACAGACAAACGGGCAATCACACTGTGAAAGACGGTACGCGAAAATATTTATCAATAGCATTAGAACGCCACCTGCCAATATGAGAAATGCGTGTTTTATTTAAACCTTTTTGGAGGCAATATGTCGCGGCACCTATTCGAAAGGAATGTGAAGTATAACCCTTACAAGTACCAAGGGAGAGAATTAATGCCGATTTGAGAACGGTATTAAAAAATGATGGAGAAATAGGCTTTCCGCTTTTTAAAACGAAGAGAGAACCAACTTTTTGTGTACGAAGTTTTAAATAATTTGACATCGCTTCAACGGGGCAAAAGGGGCCGGGGGAAGAGGGTATATGCAAATCAAAGTGTCTACCCTTACTATGCTTAAATTGTTCAAAGTGGATAGTTAAACCGACTGGTTTTCCTTGCTTCCTTTTAATTTTAATATTATTAGCTAATAACAAATTTGGATTGTTGGCGGATGTGGAAGTGAATTCACCAACACGAAGAAAGGCATGAAATGCTAATAAAAATAAGGATTTAAATAAAGCAAGATTATAATATTCAGTAAATATTTGAGGAAGAACGTCACACATTCTGTGTAGCAAACTCACGGAAATGGGCTTTCTATGGTCAGAATGATAATGTTTATTTTTATAACCAACCAAAGCCTTTCTAATTAAGAATTCTTGGGTGAGGTCTGGTTTCTGTTTAAAGCGATGAATAAACGCAATTGCAGACATGCGAGTTAACATTGTATTGTATGAAAAACCTTGACAAGAGCAATACGCAATATATATAAGCAACGCATTGATTGATGCAGGACAAGCTGGCTGAGCGAACATTTTACATGTTTTTTGAAAATGTTCCCACGATCTTTTGTACACAGAGCGGGTTGATACTGACAGACTATTGATCACCATAGTGGTCGCAATAAACAGCATGGATCCAGCTCCTTGGGAACAATAAGAGGATCGTCGTCTAAATGAGGTGCCATTTCCTTTGCGGCATTTACCTTCAAACGAGATAGCAAATCTGATATTCTATTCTGTGATGAAGATAAATGGACAGCGTGTAAACATATGTCATCTATCAAGGATCTAACCACTAATTTTCTAACTAAATGCATGGTCAATTTACATTTTGTTGTTTGATTATTTATGATGGACACAAGAGCCAAGTTGTCTGTGTGTAAAATCACACTTTTGTTTTTCAGTTTCTGTGAGAACAGGTGCACGGCGATTACTATCGGGATAAGCTCTAGGATAACAATATTATATTGTTTGAAAGAGTCATCCCATGTGCCGTAAAACCACTCATTATCCAAGACCGCAGAATAACCCACGGATTTACTGGCATCAGTAAAAACATTGAACTGATTTTGAGATAGCCATATATCCGCATTTAATAACGTGATGCCATTAAATTCTCGTAAGAAAACAAGCCAAGTGTGCAAATCCTGTTTGGCGGACATAGTTAATGGAATTAATTGTTCTCTGTTCACATGACCACAAGTAATATCCCACAGTCTTCGGAGAAAGGCACGACCTGGTTTTATACATTTACAACAGAAATTTAACAAACCAACGATTTTTTGAACATCACGCAGTTTTACAACATGTAGTTTTATGATTTGATTTATTAAACCGACTGCTTTGTCAATTTTATCCTGGGGCAACTTGGCCTGCATTTGCAAAGTGTTTACTTCTATACCATGCAAAACCGCACATGTAGTTGGAAGGACGGTTTTTGACTCTTTTAGAGGTATACCAAGAAATTTTGACAGTCGAATGAAAGACTGAAGACCCCGCATACATTCAAAGGATCCCGCCGATCCAACAAAAATGAAGTCGTCCAAAATATGCGACATATCGCTGAACTTATAAATGTTCTTTATGACCCACTGCATTGCTGTACTAAATTGCTCGAACACATTACAACTTATGCGGCATCCCATAGGTAATACCGTATCGTAATAATACTTGCCATTTACTTTAAAACCTAACAAATGATGGTCCCGTTTAGTTATAGGAATGATTCGAAATGCATCTAGGATATCACATTTAGACATTAATGCACTCTTTCCTTTTTGTAAAATTAATGTTACAACTTGATCAAACGTCTCATACCTGACCGAAGAATAAATGTCATCAATGCCAGAATTTACAGAAATATCTTTTGGCTGACTCAAGTCATGAATGAGTCTAAAGCTGCCTTTTTCCTTTTTGGGTACCAGTCCTAAGGGGCTGACGCGAAAATGTGGAAGAGGAGGGTGTGAAAAGGGGCCTGACACGCGGCCTAATTGTATCTCCTTATTGATCTTAGAAATAAGAATATCTTTCCGGTCTGTAGCTGATTTATTATTCGGAAGTTCGTATTTTAGATCGGGACCATCATATCTGAGGTTAAAGCCGTAGCGAAAACCGTCAATCAAAAACTGTTTGTGGGGGTAATTTTGCAGCAATATGGCAAGCCTATCTGGATCAATTGGTGTGGGTAAAGAATAACTATTTTTTAGGTTTGGCGAGGGTTTTGTTTTGCTTGCCATTGGTAAATTCAGTAGTGCGGCATGTTCTGCCTGGGTGGTCACTTTGACATTTAAAGCACTCGTGTTTGTACACGCAGTTTGACCATGTGCAGATTCCCTGGGAATTAAATTGTCTGCAATAACCCGGGGGACAGAACACGTTTTTCCGAAAGGGCTGGCTTTGGGAACGGAACTGTTTCAACTGTGCCGATTTTGCTGCGGCCAACAAATAAATTTCCTGATGAAGACTATCCCATGTAAGATCAGGGGAACGCTCCCTGAATTTACGGAAGTCCTCATCGTACTTGAGAGCAGCTTCTAGACCGAACGATTTATACAAGCCTTGTACAAACGACATATATTTAAAGAGCTGCCGTGACTTATCTGGAAAGTATTCTTGATAAATTGAAGAGAAAATTAAAAAAGCTGAAAACCATTGCTCACAGGATGCAATTTTGAGCTGCTTGGCCTTCTTATTGAGAGTCACACTGCCACTGTGTGAAATATTAAGGCTAATGTCTTGTTCATCCGGGTTCAGCAACTCAACTAAGGAAACGTACTGATCACGCTTAATTTTGTCCAGAACGTTCCTGGCGACATGTAGGTGCAGAGTACTGGAGGCTGAATTGATAGGCTCACCTTCAAGGTGTGGATCGTCCGCATCCCGAAATAAAACTTCAAGGTCCTCGTCTTGGTCTTCCTGATTTAATGTTTCCCGATTTGTGACCGGCGTTTGTGTCGCAATGGCGTCCTGTATAGCTTGGGCGATTACTGGATGGAGCTGCTGGACGACTTCCTGGACAATGTCATCTTTTTTTGTCTTCTTGGAGGAAGCAGCAGTTGCTTTAGATGCCTTTCGTTTTGGAGCCATATCTATAGACAAGACAGGAAGAGGAGAAAAAAGTGTAAAATTGCTAAATAACTTAAGATAAACCTTAAGAAAAGAAAAAAAAAATAGCTTAAATAAAATGATGCAATTATTGCTAATTAATAACGAACCAGTGAAACAATGAAGCTTCAGTAAAAAGTGAGGGAGTCATGCTTGGAGTTCAAAGTACATATTAACATTAATTATGAAATCCAAACCGAGTCCCGTTATTATTATTATTATTATTACCATTATTATTATTATTATTATTATTACTTAATCGTTATTATTATAATGATGCAAGTAAAAAGTAATAATAGGGAGTTTAGTTTGGAGTTCTAGGTAATAAAGTAAATAATATGAAGTCCAAACTGAGTCCCGATATTTATAAAAATATTAATTGTTTTGTACAATAAAAAGTAAAGAATTCCTGTTTGGAATGGATAATTGAAATGAAAAGCCCAAACGGTGTTACATAACATCAAAAAAGATGTAAAATTTTAAAAATTACTCACTCGCGTTCAGCTGGAATTCTCCTGGTTCACAAATTATCCAAGGTTTGCACGGAGCGTCAGTAACAAGATATCCTTGGTTATTTAAAATTATTTACTGTAGTAACTGATCTTGTGACGAAACAACAGAATCCTAATGACGACACAAAAGAATCCAGTTTAAAACGTCACAGCAACACCTATGCGAATATTCGTCCCAGTTTAAAGGAAAATACTTTAAATATCAGCAGTAATGTTTAAAGCGTCCCAGAGGTATCCAGAATATACTATATAAGAAAAAAATAATAGAGATATTCCAACAAAATTTAAACAAATTTATTTCTTAGCTTAATTATATAAAATGTGTTACACGCGAGGAGAGTAAAATGAATGAGGTTGCTGAATGCTTAACAGCTACCCTCATTGAGTACAGATAATTTTAGACCAATCAAATAAGAGGGACGGCTTATTCATAAATCCGTCTAGGTCAGTGGGCGGACCTAAACGGCAATTTATGTGCTTAAATTGACATTTAATTGTCATTTTGAATATGGTGGCTTTTGGGTCGGCTTAAATATTAAAAGAATAGGCACCACATAAATTAAGAGTCTCTGCTCTGTATATTGTCAGCCGCTATTGTTTAGACAAGGTACAAAAGCATAGATAACAAAACTAAGCCCCTGTCTGGTTACACACTTATTACCATAATCCCTAGCAACAATATCTAAGACGGCAACATGCTCAGTGTGGTACGTAATGTGCCGCAAAACATAGTGGATTCCCCACTGACTGACAGTGGTCCGATCGCAGGCATTTTGAGGGTTCGGGACCGAAAAAAGCGGCCCGAAGTGTCCGATCCGAGGTGGTCCCAATTGGGAGTTTTCTTAACCATTAAAATCTGTGGAGCGCATTCGGGACCGAAAAAATGAGGCCTGATTCAGAGGTGGTCCCAAGAAGGGGTTATCCGATGCGGAGGTTCCACTGTAGTTGGAAAGAAGATAAAACTACTCAAGTTATCAAAAAAACATACCAGGCTTGTCGTGAATTAGACATGTCTTGTCACAAGATGAATTCTTTGCACCTCTTGTGCCGAAATTTCTCATTTGTTCAGCACTATTTCGTCTGTGGTATCTTTGATAAAGTTTTCTGATTAATATGTAACTATTTCATACTTATCTGTCTGTGCTACCACCGGAGATTGCCAGCTTATTGCACAGTAAACCGCTATGCAAAAACGGGGTACGGACAAAATGGTAACTGACATAATGGCAGCGGACATAATGGCAAGGGACATAATAGCTAGCGGACATAATGGCAAGGGACATAATGGCAAGCGGACATAATGGCAAAGTGGCAAAGCGGACATAATGGCAACTTAAGAAAAGAAAAGAAATAAAAATGTATAAAGAAATGTTAACCGCGCCATAAAGCAACTAGTCTGCGGTGCATCCGCCTCATGTCAAGGCGGAGGGCGGCTCGAATCTTGCCTGCCGTCTAACTGTCTGGTTATTTGGAATAAAACGAAGAGGGACCAAAAACTACGCTGTTCACCCACTCCGACTGCACATTTGTGGCAGGTTACCGAGTAGTATACCCCTGTCTGATCGCCGAAACGTGGAACCACAGGCTTAGTTGGCACAACCCATCCATCGATTTGGAAACTCATCTACTGGCTGAGAGGAGATTCAGCACAAGTGACCACCACTAGGCTGAAACCAACTAGTCGACTAGTCGACTAGTCGACTATTTTTTAATAGTCGACTAGTAAAATAGTCGATAGAAAATACGCAAGAAAAATACTAGTCGATAGAAAATACGCAAGAAAATTTAATAGTAAATATACGGTAAACAAAATAAAACTTCATTATAAAATGAACAGATGTATTTCAACAGTCTTTCAGCTATAACAGTAAAACATCTTAACTAATTCATGTCCAAGTATATGTTTTTCAAGTGCGAAAAAGTTTATATGAAGTTTCCTCGTATGGGAGGAACCAACGAGACTTCAGATGGTTGCGGTATATCCAAGTTTGGCAGCCTTGGGGCGTTTTCTTCTTGTGGTTTACCTTTCACATTTGGTACTGCACAAGCTCCCTCCTCCTTTATAGGCTTGCCACTTGCCACATTAATGAAATCCCTCTGCGAAAGTGCGGAATGCAGGAATACCAGTTCATCTACTGTATTTGGTTCTAAACTCGCACGATTAGGTACCACCGTCTTTTCTGCTACGGAAAATATTCATTCCGACCGCGTGGACGTCGCTGGTATGCATAAAATACTGCGTGTTACCTTTGCTAACTTTGGAAATCTCTGTCCATTGGCCTTCTAGAATTCAAGAGGTTTCACAGGGGAAGGCGGTTCTTGTATATACATATTGACTTCCGACTCCAGTGAATCGTCTTGTTCACACGAGTAAAGATCACCGAGCAAGTACTCCATATCGCTTAAATCGTGATCCAGTTTAACTCGCTTTGCATCGTGAGCTGATGAATTTTCAGCACTCTCAAATTTTGAAATGAGGTAGTCTTTCACTTGTTGTTTTTGATTCGCAGTGAAAACTCTAGTTTTGATATTCGGGTTTAGTGTTCCCGCAACCAGAATCAAGTCCGACTCATGGTCAATAGCGAAACGGCGTTTGAGTGCTTCTCGAACCACCTTCTTCGCTCTCTTTATCGCAGACTGTTCGTCTTCTTTCTCGATAAGATGATTGTTTAAGAGTCCGTGCAACACTGGGTATACGCTGCAGAGATTTTGGAAATATTCACCACTCATAGCTCTCGTAGGTTTCAACATGTCACAGAGGTGCTCGATTGTGGCCCATTCTTCATCCGTTATTTCGTATGTTCGAGCCTCAGAATCTTTGATGACCGCCCTATCATGAAGCACTGCATAGAGGGGTACTCGCAGTTCTAAAATTCGCTTAAGCATATAATAAGTAGAGTTCCACCGGGTTTCAACATCCTGCACGACATTTAATGGGGTCTTGTCTACTTGTTGTTTCATTAGGGCTTCGTGCGCTGGAGACGATTTGTTGAGCCATGTCACAATGCGTTTACATTTTGCGATGGGTTTTCTCAGCGCATCAGCGGACAGTGTCTCGTTGATAGCTAACTGTAACGTATGGCCGAAACAGCCAAGATGCGGATAACCAAGACGTTTCATTGCCGATTCCATATTTGCTGCGTTGTCATGTACTATTGCAGCAACATTGTTTATATCATATTCCGAAAAAAGTTCCGATATTTCTGATGCAATATTTTCTCCGGTATGACGCCCTTCCACTTTTCGAGTTGCCAAAACCTAACTCCTCTTTTCAAAGGCCTGGTCAATAAAATGACTGGTCAGTGTGATGTAACCCTCAGTGGCACGGCTTGTCCATAAATCTGTGGTAAATGCTATACTGCCTTGCTGAGACAACAGTTCGAGGAGATTCTTTTTTGTTTCTGTATAAGTCTTGGACACGTAATTTCGCACTGTAGTATGTGACGGGATGCGATAATCAGGATTGAGGGCGCCAACAAATGCTTGAAATCCGTTGCCATTGACAATGGAAATAGGTCGCAAGTCAAATGCACACATTTCAGCAAGCTTTGCTGTGATGAATTCATATCGCTGCTTAGTTACGGTGTTTGCCACCCCTGTAAAGCGTCACATATCGCTCTGTCTCAGTGCACCTGAAAATAAACCGATTTGTTTAAATTGCTGCCATGTATAAAGGTCATTTATAAAGTACGTACGGACACACTTGGCACCCCCCCCCCCCACCCCCCGCCCTGTATGCATTTGCACCGATTTTTTTTAACATGGCCATGTGTGAATCAACATAAAACACCACATTTACATAGTAAACATGTTTTTAATGCTTAATTAGAACTGTTCACAAAATAAAAAGCGAACGCACGCTTTGGCAAAGAGACCCCCTACCTCCTGCATGCAGTGCCTGTGCTTTTGCTCAGACCACCCCTCCCCCCTATGCGCGCGTACTTTATGCATGGCCCCTTAAATGAAAAATGATGTACGAAGAAAAGGAAAAATACAGAGAAAAAAATTTGGTGAGATTCTTCCCAATTCGAATTACAAAGAATTGATAATAAACTTTTGAAAAACATACAATAATAATTCTAAAATGTAGTCATGGCTCTCTGTAGAAATAAGTATGCCGTACCTGCTTGTCGAGCAGCTCCAGTTCTTTAAGTAGTTGAAAAACCCTGGCCCTCGAGTTTTGAAGGATGTCTGCTGCTTAAATGGCTCTTCATTGCAGATGTATTCCCATTGTAGGCAAGTAAACTATTACAAAGTAGGCAGCGTGTTTTTTTTTCCTTCAAGTTCAAAATGTGTCCAAACGGCAGAGGACTTTTTATTTGCCATATTTTCACTGAGTTTATTTTAAGTTTACTTAATTTGACTTGTCCGGAGGCCGGCGACGAAGTGAGAAGATGCAGTCGTGGGAACTGTATATAGGGTCAAATGAGCTAAAAGATCAAAGCAAAATGCCGTCTTCGTTCACGTAACACGAAATGATAATAGTCAGTCATTAGATCCAATGAGCAGTTTCTACTTAGAGCAAGTGGAAACCTCGGGGAAATGTTCCATAACAGTAAATGAAAACTGAGAACTGATTGGCCTATCTAAAGTAGCTATCTAAAAAGATGCATTACACAGGAATTCAATTATGCTTATTTATGGAGTCATTAAATGCCATTGGGTTGAATAAAAGTTCAGTTGAAATATCGTCCTTTTTATTTCAGTTGCCATTTTGTCCGTTTGCCATTATGTCCGTTGCCATTACGTCCGCTTGCTATTATGTCCGTTGCCATTTTGTCCTACAACTCGCTGGGAAACGAACCCAAAAATCCCCTACATATTGCACCTGAACTGATTCATAATGAAATCAGAATAGTAAATTACAATAATAAAACTCTCATGGGAGAAACGTTTTACAAATATTTTCATATTTTTGCTGAAAAATATGCCGACTTTTGTTTTAATTTTTGCCAGAACTCTTTTGTGTTCACAAGAAATCATGCCAGAAAAATCGCAATAAAGAAATTGACGCCAGCCCGATTAAATGCCAGCAGTGGTATCCCGACAATCGATCTATGTATTTTTAAAGAAAAAGAAAAATGCCTTCACGTCGCTCATTTTGGTAGACACCGCATTCCTCACCCACTCCACCTTCAAAATAAAATTAAGTGCATTTTTGTGGTTTTGATGATAAGATGTCCTGGGCATTCTAGTAGTGGTCTATTCCGATCCATATATGAAATTCACCAGCACTTTTAATTTGTTATCATGCAAACTCACATTGAAGATTTTATCCCTATTTGGTTTGGCCTTCAATGCTAAGTAAGAACTGTGACTCTCAGTGATTTCACTCTCCATCTCGCAGTTTCAGGTGCTGAGCATACCGACTTGAAAAATGCGATTTTGTGATTGGTGTGTACTATGACATCGCTTTATAATTGCACTGGTCTTTTTAGTTGTTTAAAATGCACAATTAGAAGGAAGGAAAACGCGCTATTTGGCATGCACACTCATGCTTAGGTGCATTCACCACTCTGGTTCAAACTGATCGTCATAATGTAAAACATATGTGCCCATTCTTATTAAACACTTTTTACAGCCATATAAACATTGACAGCAAATTGAACCAGAATGTCAATGGACACTCTGACCAATTGAAATGGCCAAAAATAAAGCTGTATGGACTACTTAAATATAGGTGCCACATTTCAAAACAATCAGACCAGAAATGTAATAAGAATAGCAGTTTAGAAAACTCTTCACACATACATACACCCGGGGGAATACTTGGTGTGATGCGTGATCAATAAATAAATAAATAAATAAAATTATAAAAAAAAAAATACACAGAAAGGGAGGCGTTACTTTTGAGACCGACTGGGTCCGCGCGGAGTGCCAGTTTCCTTAATAAATGGGGATAAATTTACTAAGTACTCAGTGTTTCCAACAAAAAGGGGTTACTTCAAAATTCCATCCCCGTTTGGTTAAAAAGGGGTGTTAATCCAAAATGAGCACTCCGCGTTTAAGCGCCATTTTAAAAGGTCATGCACACACATGATAACCAGTTATTACGTGAGTGCCCTCCCCCCCTCCGGGACAGACACAACGGAAGACGGAGAGCCAACAAGTAATGAACATAACTCACCGACGAAAGTCTTACATACAAAATAGGATTTGGACCAGTTGTCACACCTTACCTACTTATATCAATAGTCGCCAGATCGATTTCCGTGGATAAACTCCCACTGTAAGCAGATGATGTAGTTTTTTTTCAACAGCACAGTATATAGGTGAAAGATTACAGTATTTACAAAATATATGTAGCTTTTAAATACAAGACGGACAAACAGAATGCATTCGCTTTTCCCTTTGAATATTATACCTCTGTCATTATAGTTTAATTTCATAATCTAAAAGTCATTTCCGCATCTCTTTAGCTCGCATACACCTTGGAAGCCTTTTTAAAATGACACCTAAGCTAGTCCAAGTAAAAGAATCAGCCCTTTGGGTTACCATTTTAGTCTTCAATTTATTATTTAAAAGGTAGCAACTCGTCTTTACCCTGAATTTTTAAGCATTGTAAGACGAAAGTAAAGCAAGAAGGCCATGGAGCTGGTTCACGAGCATAAAGTTATTCCTCGAGAAAGAAACTGGAGCCCATATCAGGATAATGGAGGGTTTGTCAACTTAACCAAAATGTTTTATTCAATGGTTGAATTAAGTGCACAAAACAGTGCGCCAAAACGGCCCACTCATCCGAGATCAGTGCGCCGTTTGCCAAAACAGTGCGCCGTTTTCGTAAGTACCAAAAATAACGGAATCCATTAAAAACCACGTTTTATCTCTTATCCAACAAAAACAACGTTGTTTAAACTATAGTAGCAGAAAGTTATTTGTGTGTGGCACTCAAACATTTTATTCTTTCCAAGCAGCCCACTGATTGAACCTTATTTTGTCAGCCTTACACCAACAAAAGGCAACTTCAAAGTTGAAATCCTTCAGCTTCGGTCCTTCTGTCTTGATTACGGTCAAAGTATCCACTTTTTCTGGGGACAGCCTGGTCCTAAGTGCAGTTTTAATGTCATTTTAACGGAAAAACCTCGAGTTGAGGTGTGGAGTGGGAGTGCGAGCGCAACAGAAGCAAGTTTTACTAGGCACGGAAATTCATCTTTGTGGTACTGATATAGCAGTAACCAAAGGTTGGCTGGAAAATATTTTTTTAAATTTCTCTTTAGTGTTGCATTGTTCAGTTTCAAAGCTTCAATATACCTTGGTATCAGTGCGCCGTTTTGACAAAAAAATGCGCCCGGGCACAGTCGGAGCACCTTATTTCCAACACTGTTTATTGAGCGATAATAAAGATAGTTATGTCTCGGTAAAATTAGCGTTGTCGTGTTTGCTTGTCATACGTTTAAATTCCCGTTTTGAGCGTTTTCTCAGTATCAAAGTGATAAAATACACTCGTGGTGATGTTTAAACTATTATAGTTTTTTATTAAGCTTGTTTTAAACTTAGAACTGAATACGAGAAGGCTGCGAGTCAGCTTTTCTTCAAATTACTTCGTATTCTGGGTCACAGCTACTAAAGCCTTTTATTGTATTGCTACTGTGAGTCAACTTCATACGTTCTGAGGAACGAATCCTGCATTCTAGTCCCCATTGCTCAAACATTTACTGAAAGTTCACGCTCGGGATACCCTTTTTGCAACACAGGCACAATTTTTAATGAGCTGAATATCTTTTATTTCTTCGTTGAAGTACAGAAAAGTTAGCTTCGGCACTCACTTATCGACTGCTTGTTTGCACTCCGAGTTCCAAGTGTCCTATGGCTAAAGCCAAGTGATGAAGACTTATATATACTCATCATTAGGCATAATTGTATCATGCACACCAAAAATATTTAACTTTTAATTTTGTCCATATTTGTGAAATTTGTGTTTATTTTCGAATTCTTTCTTTTATTCCCCACAGGGGAAAGGGATATAAGCGATCGACCGTTTGTCGGTTTGTCGGTCTGTCATCAATAGCTTGTTAACACGATAACTTAAAAACTCCTGCAAGGACTTCAATGAAATTTCGTATGTAGCTTCTATGGGAACAAACACAGATCGGTATTGTAAATGGGCCAGGTTCGTTAATTTTCCAAGACCAGCTGACTTGGAAAGTTTCAGCTCTTGGTTGACTATTGATGGCCGTGTTTAACTAATGGGGGCAGGCTGTGGGGAATATGTGAGCCATGTACACTGCTCTAGTTTAAAGAAAGCGTAACACAGAGATTGTATATCATTGCCGTTTTAATTTGAGGGACTTTAGCAAATGTCAGTAAAGACTTGTGGATCGTTGAATCTCGCACAAAATGGCAACGATTTAAAATTATTTTTTGTGAAAGTCGCTCAGGTGAGAACCCATCTTTGGTAAATGCTCTCTGTATGTGTCCCCACCCGGCCAGCCACCTGTGTGCCTCATTGTCTTTTGTGTACAGAAAGTATTTTCCGTAATGCGCAGGCGCTAATCATACTGTGACGTATCGCAAAGAGTAATTGCCCCTCAGATGCAATTCGTTGTGAAAACACCATATTGTGAGATAAATTTGTCAATTTAAATCAGTGAGATACAGTTTTGGAATTGAAAAAAAGAAAAGAAAAAGGATGCGGAATTTAATAACTGTTGACACTTGAAACGGAAATGTCGCTACGGATTGACAAAATACTGAAAGGATTAATAATTGGACATTCCTTTATAAAGCGGGTTCAAAGGTTTTGCTGTGAAAAAGCAGATTATAAACTGACTTTAGACGGTTACTATGGGAATATTGTATTTGCCTGGCTGTCATCTCACCGATCTTTTTCAGGAAATAGACTGGATCCAACTCTTCAATTTTGACATTGTTATTATCGATATCGGTTCAAATGATCTGTGTGATCCCAAAATCTCACCTTTCGAATTTATAAAAACATTAGAACGCCTAGCAAAGGAGTTTTTGAAAGTGGGAGTTAAAAAGTCATTGTTTTAAAAATATGGTTTAGAGACGAAAACAGATGGCAAAAACATATGCATCGATCCGTGCCAGCCTACAATGAAGCAGTTTATGCCACTAACGGCATTTTGAAGCAGGAAATAGCTTCCAATCCGGAGGCAAAGTATTTTTATTCAACTCCAGGAATATTTGGAGGAAATACTGCCAATTGCTTGCAGACGGAGTACATCCCAATGCGGAGGGTCTTTTCAAGTACAGGAATATTTACCGTGCAGCATTGCTGTTAGCCTTTTCTCTATGACAGAGAAGTACTTGATCACATATATTACTTTATTTTTACAAATGTCAGTAAAGACTTGTGAATCGTTGAATCTCGCACAAAATCACCAATGAAAGTGACGACTGTTTGCTCCTATAATTTTATATTTTGGTGAAAACATGAAGCAATGATTTCATGCACAACGCTCTAATTATTGGCGATCTTGGGCAGCTGATAGTCGAATTTGCAACTCACGGTACGGAAGATACGTCCTCAGACAGAGGGCGCTGTTATCTGGTGCTGTGGGAAAAGGAAAAGGCTGGAATTGTGTGGACGAGGAAGGTACGCGCTTAGACAGAGGGCGCTGTTATCTGGGGCTGTGGGCAAAACAAAGGGCTGGAATTGTGTAAACGAAGAAGGTACGTGTTCAGACAGAGGGCGCTGTTATCTGGTGCTGTGGGAAAAGGGAAGGGCTGGAAAAGTGTGGGCGAGGAAGGTACGTGCTCAGACAGAGGGCGCTGTTATCTTGTGCTGTGGGCAAAGCAAAGGGCTGGAATTGTGTAAACGAGGAAGGTATGTGTTCAGACAGAGGGCGCTGTTATCTGGTGCTGTGAGAAAGGGGAAAGGCTGGAATTGTACGTGCTCAGACAGAGGGCGCTGTTATCTGGTGCTGTGGGACAGGGGGAAGGCTGGAATTGTGTGGACGAGGAAGGTACGTGCTCAAGCAGAGGGCGCTGTTATCTCGCGCTGTGGGCAAGGAAAAGGGCTGGAATGTGGGAGGTGAAGCAGTGCCTTGTGTGGATGTTAGGGAGATCGGTGTGTTGATGTTTCTGATTGCATTGTGTGTGCCTTTAGACTTGTAAGGTGTGATAGTTTTGGAATGCCATGCTAACGTTTGGGAATGTTTGTGTATGTTGTGTGTGAACTGCCGAGACTGTTATGTGTGGAAGTTTTCGAGTGTCATGTGTTGACATTTGGAAGGTGAAATATAAACCTGGTCTGGTGTTTATTTTTCTTCTCAAAATCACGAGTCAAGTTTGTTTTACATTAATTTTAGTGAGAGTGAATATACCTCTACGCTTTTAAAATACTTGAGTACATAATAAATAAATAAGAGTGACTGGTTGTAGGCAAGGCCACATTGTATATACAGCTACGATCCTGTGGGATCCCACCAGCGAGAATCCTTCAAGGCCGCTGGATTCTCAGCCGCCTTGTTAAAACCGCTGCTTGACAACGACGCACTGAATAGTTATGCTGCCAATCAACTCCATCCCTCCTTCTAACATTGCCACACTAGAAGTGGCCATGTTTTGGGCAGACAAGGGTATATTCAACTGTTGTTAGTCATACTGTTTCAGCTGGTTACAACGTCACGTAACGTTCTTGATGCGGTTCAAAGAGTTCTCTTTGCAATATAACCAGCACGGAATCATCAAATATTACCAGCAAACACCACATCAGTGTCTTTTCTACCGGCTCTGGTGCCTTGTTTTCTGTTTATTTACTTATCATAATGGAGTTTTCATGCTGCGATCGATGTCTAATATTTTCAGCTGGGCTACAAGAATCAAGAGGATGATGAGAAGAAACCCCGGACATTAGAGAAAGCACAGGACATTGTGAAGGACGTGTTCATATCAGCAGCCGAGCGAGATATCCAAACCGGTGACGCCTTGTCCATGTCGGTCATCATGAAGAATGGTGTGAGGAAGAAAATGTTCCCACTGCGGCGGAATTAGAGACGATGGGATGAGGGGAAGTCATCACAAAGGACGGCGTGAGGAAGGTGACGTTCCCCTTACGGCAGGATTAGAGACGATGGGGTTGGAACAAAATAAAATTAACTCAATTCAGAAATGATCGGTCCCTTGTGATGCGTTTCATGGTTTGTGTATGCAGTTAACTAATCTTATGGTGCTTATGGTAGTCGTATTTTCCTTCTTCTTTTCAATTATAAAACGAAGATGTTAAATATGAAACAATGAAAGGAAAAAAACTATTCATATTTAAAGGTTACCTGAAATAAAAAAGATAAAATGTCCTTAGGGTTTTCTTGAAGAAAAGAAATAAATTGTGAAACTTGAAGTTGCAAAGCCGTAGAATGAGTATTTGTTTTCTAGGAATGTTTACGAAGTGTCACTGTTTATTTACGGTGATTGTCATGTTATCCGGGATCGAAATATCACTGTTTATTTTAACGGCGATTGTCTCCTGTGTTTGGTCTCCTTGTGAGTTAGACGTGTTTACGTAAAAGTATTGAGTGTCGATAAATCTCCTGACATGCGGTCTGTGCCAAATTTCAAAGCCCCTGATGTTACAGAATGCATCCCCACATTTGAGCATATAGATTCGAAATATCTACCACCCAAGACTTCAAAACAAACGACACAGAAAAACCAACGACCAAACGGACAAATGAGTCATCGACGACGAATTTTGAAGTTCCAGCAATGTGTAAAAATGAAACAGGTGACAATAATTGCTGGATTTGTAAATAAAAAACTCCTTTCTGATTGGTCAAAAGGTGTTTCGCAAATTTGAGAGTTAGAGTGGCAGAGTTAGAAAAACTAACCTTTACATGGTCCAGCGCCCAGTGTTTTGCATTTCAAATGGGCTCGAAAGTGGAGTGGTAGGTCAATAAAAAGTTTCGAAAAGGTCAGATATTGCTAAATACACCCATAAACATTCATTGTATCTTAGAAATGTATTATATCGTTTGACAGCTTTAGACTGTTTGTGACTCGTTAGGAATTCTCACACTCTTTTTAAAGTTTACTTTAAATTTGCCGATAAAATACAAGTACAGAGGACCATGACAAAAGTCAGTGACGCAGGGCGTCTCACATCAGCGAAGTACTGGATGATTGATAACTTCACACGAATTCGTTAATATAAGCTGCTGTGGCGCACCTGACAAAAATACAAGACACATTACTAATCGGAAGGATTAAAGCATGGTGTTTCTATTATGGTGTGTTACGATGGTGATGTATGATATGTATGATATACCCATGAGTTCAGACGATGGAAAAAATGTCCAGCAGGTTCGTCGGCGTATTCCCGAGTTTCTCAAAGATTGGGTTGTATAGACAACGGCCTTGTAGTTCCCATTGACGTTTATGGTTGAAGAGTACAAGGTAACCAAGGTATGAGGACAAGTCATGCTGCGACAATCTACAGATGATAGAGTCAGAGAGGCCAACATTACAGTGAATGGAAGTGGTCAATCCAGCGTAAAATAGACGAGGCTACAAGTCGTTTGAGACACAAAGACCTGGTTGGTATGGTCAAACAATGCCAGAGAGGGTTACATGTGACGAACAACAGAGATGGAAAGATGCGTCAGCGAGGAGAGGATTGATACAAGGAGAGATAAGGACGAAGCAAGAACCCAAACGGACAAAGGCAGTATCGATGGCATGTCAAGGTGCGTGGACGAGATTGGAACATGCAACACCAAGAAAGCTGAACTAGAGTTTGTATTCAAGATGGAGCCATTGCGACTAGGGTTCCTGTTGAAATGTGTTTATGACCTGCTGCCATCTCCTGCAAATTTAAAGAAGTGGACTTTGTGTGGGGAAGACGGATGTGAGTTGTGCGCACGCAGAGGAACTCTGGAGCATATCCTGTTATCGCGTAGTGTGACCTTGACTCAATGAAGATATCGAGACACGACAAAGAGCTGGGGGTGTGTCGAGACTTCTGGAACAGAGCATTAGTAAGAAGAGACCTAAACAACCAAAGAAACTGAGGTTCATAGCGTTTGTAAAATCTGAAGAAAGCGCTAGACCAAAAGGGAGGACTACTATCGACAGCGAGTGAGTGGCAGATGAGAGCAGATCTGTGGTTGAAATTGGCGTTTCCAGAAGAAGTGACGCAAAACAACAACCGGACATAGTGCTGTGGTCCAAAGAGCCCGAGCAGATTGTGATGATCGAGTTAACAGTGTCATGGGAAGAGCGGATGGAAGGTGCGTTCGAATGGAGGAAAACAAAGTATGACAATCTCAAAAGTGAATGTGAGAGAGCGGGATGGATAGCGAGAACGCTGCCTATCGAAGTAGGGTGCAGAGGGTTTGCGCGATGATCCATCCGGATGATGTATAATTTGATTCGATTCTCAGAAAAAGACCGCAACGCACTTATACGAACATGTGAAGAAATAGCCGAACGAATATTAAGCTGACTGTGGCTTAGACGAAATGAGAAGAGATGCTCACCAACATGATTGAGCTAGACCACTTCTGAGAGGGCAGGTTGCTCCTGCCGTAGTCCAACCTGGCAAAGGACGTCTTGAAGTTAATGGGACAAAACGTTTGGTGACGTCTGAAGATAAAGAAGTAGTGGATGCATGACACAACCATGTAAGATGATACTGACTATAACAAATGCAACAAAACAATTATGATACAGTTTGGAGAATAACATGCATACTTTTGCTCATGCAACTTCCAGTCCTTGGATGAATAAATCTGCATGTTACCCTCCTAACTGTATCACAGTTATATGATGATTGGTTAAATATGTGAGAATCTGCAGACCCTTGAAAAGCGTATGTTGAAAATGTACCAAAAACAATAGGGATGCGGCATGTTTTGTCTAATCAGACCTCTTTTTCCACTTTTCTCTACTGGTTTCTAGAGTTTTCCATTATCAGTCGTCATACTACCATGACAGTAAAGCCGATGCTGTGGAAACAGTTTCCAGGCTGTTGATTGTTCGTTTACTGGTAGAGTCACTGATAGTTTTTCATTCGCTCTAGATTCCCTCTTCTGCCTTTTTCCTGACTTTCAGCTGGCCCTGTCTGTCTCATTGCTTTCAAGTCTGTTTTTCCTTTTACTGCTTGGAGGACCAAAAAAAACAAATACTTGTGGTTGCAATTTATTTTCCAGGTACCAGCCAATTGGTGTCTTCTGGGAGAAGTGCTTGCACTTAATAAAGCATTTTTGTAGACCTTCTAAATTTTGTGACATAGCTGCTATCCCCAGCCTGTTCCAATGACCTTATATGAAACAAGAAGCATAAAGTCTGTGAAAATAGAATTTACCTAAATATATTAATACCTTAGAGTGTATACAATGCCATTCTCTTTCAAAAATACGAAAATATAAAACCACAGTTCGTAAATATCTAATAAATATTAAGTATGCTTGCAGACCAAAATGTCATGTGAAACCAACACAAAAATCCCAAAGTGTGCATCTGTGCAATATTGACTTTGTTTCTGTATCGCAGTAAAAAAAAGTAAAATATCACCTTATGTTTAAACATCATAGCCTGGTGCTTGTCAGAGACGTTGACGACTGAAAACACGTCAATGTTAATACTTTTACAAAGTTTTCAAAGGTTTAACGTTTTCACTGTTGTACGCTATCTTTCGTTAAGTGAATATCAATTCCCTTAAAAGTACCAGATTATCGTCGAACTATGAATATTTCTTTTTCAGTTCAGATAAAAAGCTTGGTTTAAAATACTTTCTTTTGATAATGTTCCAGTGTAATATTATTTCCTGCAGCCAAGTTCGACAATACAGACAACCAGGTCTTTTCAAACCCCAACAAAGAGAATTTACAATACTGGTTCCCATGCTGTGCGATTTCCATAAACTGTCCCAGTGCCGGAACATTTTCATTCCAGTGAGTGCGTAACCGAATATTATTCTTCAACCACCCACCGTCTTTAAATTTACTCACATATCCGGTGTCTATCTCAAACCGTTTATTTTACACATATTGCAGTTTCTAAGCTTTCATATTTCTTATAGATTTTACACGAGTCTATAGTAAGTTATTTTTAGGCTTCTTCACTCAAATGGTCATGTTCATTTGCGTGCTTTGCACCAACCATGACAATTTTCTTCTTCGTTTTCATAAAAAGTTTGTTTTAACCCTGCATCTGGCTTGTGCAAAGACGATGGTGGTGTCATACTTTCATTAGACTCTCAAGTACACTTGATACTGAAGAATTCTGACTTCGTTTGCATTTATGACACCACAGGAGACAAGCCTACTGGCAACTTCCATTAATTGCGCCATTAATGCTGCATTCTTTGCATTTAGTTTTTTCTCGCTGAGCAGTTATTTTTAGGATATTTGTATCATGAATTCCAACAAAAAATGATCTGGGAGATATTTATTTTACAACTCGCCAAATCTTTGTGTGCCCTTTGTGTATGTATGAAATTTGTAAGGCTTAAAATATTTGATTGTATTGGACTAACACCATCTTTCATTTTAACCAGATCTACGTAAGAATTATTTTTGGCTGTTCCGGAGCCAGTAAACCTTTTATAATCTAATACATTTCATTGACACACTATTATTAAATTTGTACATTGCTACACCTTGTAATCTTCTTACTTTTCCGATTCTCTACAGCGGGATTGTTTATGTTTACGCTTAAGCTTTATGGCAAGTCTCAATGCCTAAAAAATGTTTCTTGGGTTGTAATTGGTTGAAACAACCCTCTACGCTCGGCATGTGATTGGCAAACTTTCGGCAGGTACCAAGCAAAATGCCTATCCAAGACAGCTTTCGCCATTTGGCCATGCCGCTACCCAGTTGGCAGAAGATTTTCTCCAACGTATACCCGACGTTGGCATTATGTGGGCTTTACATGGGAAGTGGGGCGTAGGACGCCATACATCGGCTACACATGGGCTATACGTAGGATGTCCCATATACACTTTGTCCTACCCAACGCCTACGTGTAGCCCACGCTGAACAGTCGAAGTATAGCCAAAGTGGGACTGCCAACGTCCGCTATATGTCGGCCTCAAGTCGGATATCCCACCGTCGGACATCCCCTCTTACTCCCACGTATAACACACGTGGGACCACCCACGTGTAGCCAGAGTCGGATGTCTAACATTGGTTTTCGCGGGCATTATGTGGGATGTTCCACCGTCTGACATCCCTTCTTAGTCCCACATATAGCCCAAGTCGGCTGTCTAATGTGGGCTATACGTGGGCATTATGTGGGATGTCCCACAGTCGGACATCCCCTCTTACTCCCACGTATAACCAACATTGAAACCCCGAGTGTAGCGCAAGTCGGCTGTCCAACGTGGGCTGTACCTGGGTTTGTGTGTAGTCCACGTGGGCTGTCCAGCGTCGGCTATACGTGGGAGTAAGAAGGGATATCCCACCATCGAACGGTCGGCGCCACATATCGTCAACTATGAGTCGTATTGGTATGATATTTCACTGAGTGAAATTATATATTATGTGGATGTACAACAACATATTAATTTTAAAACTCGATCTAAAATTGACGACATGAAACAATTGCCAAAAATGTGAGATGTCCGGATAAAACTTATTGAAAACGCAGTATTTTATCTCTTCAACTGTGAAGCGGGTGGATTTAATATTTCATTGAGTGAAAATATATATCATGTAGATGTGCAAAGGCGTATTAATTTTGAAATTGACTAAAATTAACGAAATGGGAAATTGTCAAAAATGTAATTATTTTTATGGACTTTAGTGAAAACGTGGTATTTTTAGATGCCATATATATTCAACTCTCTGGCAGTTGATTTGGAGTCAACGCATATATCTTGTAGATGTGCAATTGTGTATTAACTTTAAAATGGACTGAAAACTGAAGAAATAGGAAATTGTCAAAAACGTTTTTGTACTTTCAATTCCTTTTCCTCTATAATGCTCAGTTCGGTGCTTGTTTATGCATTTGAATCTGAGCAGGCCACTGATTGTTCATGTCCGGTTCGGGGCTGTGGCCTCTACGATGGCTTGTTTTTTGTAATGAATTGTACATTGCAAAAAGAAGAAAAAACATATAGTATGCAAGTAATAGACAACGCAATATGTTTTCTACATGTGTTTCAGGGGGGGTCATTTATTAAGAACACTCGTGCAGACAGTTACTGATCTGAAATGGACCATACAAAACCAGACTCGTGTGTTGAGCGAAATTCAAAAGGTGCTTACATTGGGGAAAGGGTCAGAGAGTGGTGAACATGCCGCAAAGCAGAATGCATTGATGAAAGACATCGATTTGCCAATACACAGTGGCAATGACCTGATAGCTATTGAAGCACAACTGAAGGAAAACGTGAATTTACACAAAGCAATCGTATGAACAAACGCTACTAGCAAACACAACTATCTTTTTTAATCTTCATTAACACTGTTCTCATTTGAATTGCGCCGTTTCCAAGCGAATAAAATTAATTCTTTATCAGAGATAATTCTGTTCGAACTTAAAGGGGGAATATTAATAAGTTCCCTAAAAATGGCCCCAGCCATAAAATCTGGTGGCTATTTTTAAACTGTGGGCCATTGCGGCCCTGAGCAAAACGATGTGATGAAATGGTCATTTGTTTCTTTGTTAATAATGTTTGAAAAATACAATGTAATAGAAAGAAGATTAGTTGGCGCTGAGTTTAAACTATATAATGGAACGCCATTTCATGTGAACACATTAATCGCTGAGGCAGGAGGAAATAGTGATGCAGATGCCACACGTCGAGTGCTGTACAAGCTACTATTAAACGAGTCAGCTGCCCAGTTAAGTTGGTGTGGAAGGTCAAGGGTCGGTTTCAACGTTAAGAGGGGCATGAAGCACATGCAAATAGCTCAAGTTCTATTAGATGTGGTACGCTTCAGATATGACCGCTCCCGCTCCCTGATAGGTATACTTTTTCAGGAATGAAATATGCCGAATGAATGAGTATGTTGTAAATAATATGTGTGAATGTTTATAAACGTCATATAATTGCAAACGTCATATAATTACAAACGTCATTTGTGCTTTTGTCGCGTTGTTATTTCGCAATTTGAAATAGGTTACTTCCGTTGAACTGTCAAAATAACAAGAAACGTTCGAAAGGGAAACGTCTCGTGAGGTTAGTTCTTAAACTACACGAGTCTAAAGGCATATAATTCTGTGTGTTTGTATTTTCACTAATGACAAAAAAGGTAAGTTTTTATTTTTAAATTTAAACTCTTGTAAATTTATACTTAATTTTCGCATGATTTATTCAGTGGAAACGGGGACAAGGGGGGTTGCGGGGGAGGGGGGCAACTTACTCGCAAATAATTATTCCACATTGCAAGTAAATATTTAATATTTATTTTCTTAAGAACAAATATAAAGAAATCAGGTCCAATATCAATACCAGCTGCCGCAGTTCCGATAACGCGCCGCCCCAACTGTGCACAAAAACACTAAAAGTTGCAAAAAAGCAAAAATATCCCAAAGCAGGTGTTTAATGAAAGTAATACATCATAACAGTTGGTCTATGTTACTTTTTTGCCTGAAGTCCCGTTATCGAATTGACCTTACCCTTCGGGTTCGATCAATTCGATCCAGAACCTTCAGGCAAAAAAGTCATATAGCCCAACCGTAATGAAGTATTACTGTTGTACCCTAGATATATGCAACGTTGCACAGTGAAAATACATATATTGAAGTTGTGTAACGTTTTCTTATTTTTAAAATCGGCCAAAATTTATAAAAATTGCGACTTACCATTTTTCAGATAACTGTAATGTAAGACTCGGATATTTTTCATGCGCGTTTTCCAAAACTATGCAGTCTAGGTATCTGCAACTTTGCGCAGTGAACATATTTTGCTAAAACAGCTATTGCATATGCAACCTTACGCAATGAAAATATTTTGCTAAGTTGCTAAATAAATTGCTAAAATGGTGGCTTATCAAAATTACCATTATTGAGGAAATTTGCTCACATCGGTTCTCTAAAGGAGTAAGCTCCAGCGTTCTGAAATTTTACACTGTGAAAATGTCGATAATGCAGTTGTGCAACGTCATCTTATTTTTGATATCGATTGAAATTGCCAAAAATGTTGCTTTTGGTTGCTGATTCCTATATTCTAGTGATTTAGTCGATCACAGTGTTCAGTTGAGGTCTGCACCCTCGACGATGGCTTGTTTGAAAGTAAGTTTGAAATAATTAAAATATTTAGGGACTGGAACCACATTTATTGGTTAAGTTTTTAAAGGGTCGGAAGCCTATATAGGATATCGTTTAAATTGTTGTATGGATGTTTAGAACAGCTGGAAACTAAAGAATGAGCTGAGAGCTGTTTATTCGCTGTGAGTGTGAATAGATAATATCATGACTCTTCTTTAAAACTGGAGCGCAGTGTGTACACAACTATAAAAGTGTAATTTTTTATAAATAAGCTGAGAGAAAATAAAAAATCGTAAGACGTTACGAGTAGCTGTTTGTTTGTTTTTAAGTAAAGCCACACATAAAGAAATATCCGATGGTATGCCAGGGCGATATTCTGAATTTTTTAAATTATAACATAAGTTTAAAGTAAATTATACAAATAAAAATATTTTATTTATGATTCTAAAAATGATTCTTTTACCTTTATGAGATGTGTTGTGAACGTGTTACATTTGAAGCAATAAATGTTAAGAGATGAACACAATATTTTCAAGCCATATTGTGTATGGAAATATTTTAGGGCTGTTCAACGTATAGCCAACGTGGGACAGCCCATGTATAGCCGACGTCGTACAGCCCGCGTGGGCTATACGTAGGAACGTGTTTCAAAATCGCCAAAGCCAACGTATGTTCGTGGGACATCCCACCTACAACCCAGGTTGGCTATACGTGGGCTGCTCCATGCATAGCCAACGTGGGACAGCCAATGTATAGCCGACGTCGGACAGCAACATAGGCTACACGTCGGACGTAATTACATGGGACAACCGACGAAAGCCCATGCATTGCCGACGAGGGAAAGTGGAATGTCCCACGTATAACCGACGTCTACTGTATGTGGGGGTGCTGAGTACACGTCCCCGATCCTTACATCCTCACATTTTTCAGCACCCATCCTCTACCACCCCTTACACTTTTATTGTATGTTAATGTATAAGCTGTAGCTTGCTTTTTATACTTTTCCACCTTCCTCCTTTGTAACATCAGTGTTGTACAAGTTATATTGTTGTGTGTATGTTGCATTCTCGTCCCATCTCTCTGTAATAGTGTGTAATGTATGAGTTATACCCTTGTCGCCCCTCTTTCCTGTCTCCCTCCTTTGTCGTATTGATTGTGCACTTCGTGTTTTCTCTTTGTGTGAGCCCCTACTCTCTTCTCGTATCGTTCTTATTATGTATAAGTTACAATCTTTGAAAATTGCAATTAATATTGCAGCTTATTTTTTGTCTTGATATGCAATTATTCATCCTTTCAACCGTATTTTTATTAGGCATGGACAATCCGCCAGAGGGCCAGAGGATGTGAATAGCAGAATTGCAATTAAAATATTTCCCTTTTTTCTGCAATATGTTACCACGCACAGAACATTTAGTGCCACGATCTCCGGAGTACAAGAATAAATACTTTATAGAGCCAACTGTTTTCCAAGTAAATTTAACAGTAAAAACTCGCAATGAGCAACATGAATGAATCGTCAGATTAACCATTTAAGACTGAGCTCTACAAAAAGTATGCCATCAACCAAAAACTACTCATTCTGAAAGAGAAAAAAATTGAAATTTTTAAAAATGTCAATTCCGCTGCATCAAAGTCTTCAACTAAAAGAACCAGAATGACTTTTATCTTTAAAAAGAAAAACGAAATTCTCCAGTGTGGTGATGTAGAAAAGCTCATCAAGAAGCGATTCAGTCCAGACGAGGATCCAGTATATTATGTGTCAACAGAAGACCCTTACGACGCAGTTCCCCGGGCTTATAGTGCTGAAGACCATGGTGGTCTAGATATTACAGAGTACATGATTCAGCTTTTAAAACAGTTCTGCCAAGATTTGGTAGACATGCAACCATTTGACAAAATGTGTCACTATGCATCCGTTGGCGTCCAAAAGGGTTTTTGAACTTTTGGAGATCTTTTTTTCTAATTGGCGCTCCCTATTTTACAAAGTGATTGCGACAACAAGTTCACAGCAGAGATCATCAATGAGCTCAAAAGAGTATGGTCTGAACTAGTCATAGTCCATGCAAACCTCTCCAAAGCCAGGGATCCGTGAAATGCGTCAAATGACGATATAAAGGATATGCTGGCTGCGTGGATGGCAGACATTGAAACCAGTGATTGGTTCATGTGGATTAAATGGGCACAACTGTTGAATGAATGAGAAACTACGACCTAAAATGCCTGCTTAATTTCGCGGAATATGTGTGTATTCAAATTTTAATAAATGCTACTCTACCTAGAGCTTAGGTCGAACCATGCAACATAGGGAGATTTTTACCAGTGGGATGGCAGCAAGACATGTTGGAATGGAGAAGACAAAACGCTTTAAAATTTATTTTCTATTTGTGTATTTGTAGTTTCAGATGTGATTGTGGAAGTTTGTATCTACATTCATCAATAAAACATACATGAAATCTATTTTGCGACAAGGCATTTCAGATTGACAACATTTAAGATTAATGACAATGTTTACCATCTTTCCACATATGTTGCAAAACTAAAGGTGTGTTTGGGCGAGTTATAAATAATTATAAAACGGTACTCCTCTGAAGGTTTAGGTCGAATAATTCCAATACTTTCACTGTTTGTACAAACCGTACCCGCTGTCCCACCATACTGTGCCTCAACCGGCGAGCGCATGTTCTTTGCAAAGAAAAATGTTATGTATGCACCCTGCGAGAATACAACCCACAACATATGCGAAACAGCTTGACAACAGCCAAAAACGAGAAAGATATTCATTTTCTGAAATTATCTGCCCGAAAAATTACGCCATTTCTAATTGAACATACCAATTTAAAAATACCAATGGGTACTTGACAAATCTAGTGTAACATTTTTAACATTACAAGAGCCACGTGTACGTGTTGTAAAAACTTTACCTATGGAAGCAGCAATAGGTCGACAAAACACAAGAAGTCATCACAGTGGCAATATATCTGCAATTTATAAACTTGGGTAATCCATTATATATTTGATATGAAATTAAAATTGTTAAATATAGCTTTTTTCCTATTTTGTAACTGGTATATTAAGTACATTTTGTTTAGTTCACATTTGCTGTGGCTTATATAATAAAACATTAAATAGAGAATCTTATTGAGAAAAATATGTACCATTTACAAATTGGTGTAAAACCATCAGCATAGCTTTAGACCCTAAAATTATTGAGGTCAGGAATTAGAACACCGACCGAATATACTGAAACAAACTATTAACGTTGACTTGAACTTTCACAAAAGTGTGTCGACTTACTATGCAGTATTGCGGCAATATGTCAACAAAATGTTACATTACATTACATACATACATTTGGAACAATTTCAACATATATATATATATATATATATATATATATATATATATATATATATATATATATATATATATATATATATATATATATATATATATATATATATATGTGTGTGTGTGTGTGTGTGTGTGTGTGTGTGTGTGTGTGTGTGTGTGTGTGTGTGTGTGTGTGTGTTTGTGTGTGAAGTCTATTTACAGCGAATAATATTTTTTATGAAAGTAGCGGAAAAACGAAATTTCGTCATCACTTTATATGTTTGCTACAAATCAAATAGGAAGCACCATTTTGTATAGTCACCAGAGCATATATTTTAGGGGTTTTTTTTATCTTATTAAATGAAAGATATTTATTTGTGACCAAGCATGTGAAATTATGCACTAGATATTCTTCCCAGCAGAATCGACATTAATTATGAAATAATATTTTGCGACATCGCAAGTCACAATGATACGTGATTCTTTATGTAAACCTGTGTCTTGATGTATCAATTGTACTTTTTCGCTGTACCAATTCTAAGGTAATAAAAATGAGAGCACAATCTTTTGTTGGGCATATCAATAAAATATATGAAACACATTTTTTGACGTATTCATTGTATTTTTATAATACAGAAAATGTACAGTGGTATAAACATTTTTGTTTGCATGACTACACATTCATTTGCTTCTATTTATTTTCCGAGTGACATAACATAAAAGTTCAAAGTTTTTTTAAATAAAAATGTATTAAAAACCACTATTTTATGAATTATAAATACGCATACGCAGTCACTTTGGCAATACTTCTATCAATATTTTGTAAAAGATCTGGCAAAGTTGAACATTCTAATTTAATTACAAAAGCGATAAATGCTATTTTATTTGCAAACGATTGGATACCTGTTTGCTCTTGTTATTCTGTGGTAGTAATGGTCAACCCCAATTCAAAATGTCGTCAAATGTAAACAATCTGGACATTTCTAGGAAGCGTTTAGCAAGAATAAGATGTGCAAAAGCGACAATAAAATCTTTTCAACTTAACGAACCACTGCCAGAAGCATTTTGCTACGTACCATCGAAATTAGAGTACAAGACAACTCGTAAAATAAGGCTTAATTGTTGTCAAGAGCCATGCAAAGACAGTGTGCATATTTCTGAAGTTCCGTGTGCTGCTGACTGCACCGTAGTTTCTGCTGGGGAAAGTATCTGCAATAATCAAGGCCAGTGGGTAAAAGTGATCGAGGTACTGCTCATCTTTTAAAATTGTAACATTTTTCGAGTGGCCGCTAATAGACATTTCACAGTTTAAACAAACGGGCAAAAGTACGAGTAGTCCTTTGCACATTACTTTTTGTACGCTTGGGGTTAGAACGAATGGTTACAGTAGATCCAAATATGTGAAATAGAAAAGAACATCTTCCGTTGCTGGAAACAATTGTTATTTGTCAAGTATTGCAAATCAAGGGATGGGAAGGGTCGGTAAATTTACATCTGGCTTGTTAAATTCAGTCAGAATTAAAGATGCTGTTTTCACCAGTTACGATCTGCTCTAATCAATTCTATCTCCTCTCCCTCTGAGTCTTACGAGATCAGTGAGGTAAAATCTGTCGAATGTAAAAATGACCTTTTGGGCAATAAAATGTGTAGCTGTAGGGTTCATTTTAACCTTGATCTTAGTCCCATCGGACCCTTTCTATCTTCCTAGGACAGAAAGGGTCACATTTTCCTGCAATAGAATTGGCCATTGATCTCAATTTTCGAGGCTCTCGATCTTTCGGCGCACGTTCAAGGACACCGAGGCTCGAACTGGCAGGCCTTTTCTTTAAAAGCACGCTGAGAAGTACCCTGGCGCATTATTTTCGACCTCAGCGAAACTCCCAAACTAGAGTAAAGTGTGGTTTTGCAACTGTGGATTCACTGTTTTTGTGGGCGATAATGAGAGATTCGATATCCTGATCTGAAGAAAACACATATTTTGTGTGAACATGCCCTTCAGACTTGCCAAATTTTTTGTTTGTGGGAGGTATTGTGAGGACACTTTTGTACGCGCAATTTCTCAGTTATTCTGCACGGCAGCCTTTTGAGTTTTTATGGAGCGAAGGAATATATATTGCGATTGTGCGACGTAGGATTTTTTGGATTTGACCAAAAATTGACGAAACTATGAAACTTCCAACATGACCAAAATTTTTGTTTGTGGAGGCACGATGCTTCCACTTTTGTTCGCTGACCAAAGTTCCGTCCACCACCCTCATGATGTGATCCAGCCGTACTAATAAAATCCGTTGTACTGCTCCCCATTCAGATATCTTTCGGCGGGGGACTGATCAGTTTCACTGATATACTTGTTACTACTGCTTTCTCAGTTTTAACCGGGTCGCAATAAAATTTTGGTAGAAATATGGTTGACTTGGGGAACAGATGTTCATCACTTTATTTTCACTTTTTGCCAGTTTCGCGAACCGATCACAAACTTTGCGAAATTTTATCAAATTTGCTCGAAGTTTTGCATGAAGACATTTATTTTATTTTCGCCAAAGTAAAATTGTCGCACGCTCATTTGTCGCTTAATATCAACCCGAGTCCAGATTTAAAACAATACATACTTTGTCTTACAAAGAATCTGTCAGGAAGTTGTATTGCTTTGTATGACCCCAAGTTCACAATGCTTAAAGGCGTTCTTAAAGAATGATATAGACGTTTGTTTCTCTTAATTTAAATGCTAAACAGTAACACATGAAGTTATTATGAATGTGCCTTTATCAGAAAAAGCACCTTCAAATTCAAACACCTCAAAGAAAGCGATGGTCCGAAGTCTGTCTAAAACTATATTTGTACGGTAAGAAAACCAGCATTTAACAACACTTGTCCAAAAGGTGTCAACCCCAGGCTCAAAATGCCATAGAACGCTGTTTATTCCGTTATAGTATTTCAGTAGTCTACCTCCTGGCCGATGAGCAGCCGGGCACAGCACTAACAGTTCGCAATATACTTTTTGAGGGAAAATAAAATTTTGACATAGCTAAACAATATTTTTTTTTGTTAATTCCAAAGGTACTTAACCCGGACGGGTCGTTGTTGCAACATGTGGAAAAGGAGGCTTGGCTTCTGCTGTACCCCAGCCATGCGCCGTGTGAGGAACCCCTGTCGCTTGTATCCAAGGCCACCTCTCCTGAACGAGACATGACGATCAGTGAAAGATTGTTTTCGAGAAATACAGTACATAGCATCAACACGTGCGTTTACGTCTTCGCAGATTTTAGTTTGCTAACATACATTACAGTCTCTGTCATGGCAGAAAAAAACTTTCAGTGTTCGAATCGCTGCGAGCATGGCTCTTTCTTCCAGCATAATTTCACTTCTGTAATTGTTGATAACAAGCAGATCAGTTTATAAGAATGAGAGTGAACTATAACCGTAAATATAGCGGATTAGTTTCGATGCTGCAAGACATGACAGTAAATGTTCTTATGACAGCGTCAGAAAAGACAACCGTTTTAAGCAAAATAGAAAATATGTTCTCAGATGGGAAGATTACATGGAGCACCATTATGCCTTGCGACTCAAGTCAAAGTATATTAAAGTGGTGCCGCCGGATATGGCTGCTGTAGAAACGTTGCGTTCCGTACCCGCTGGTTGGACGCTGGACCATGATGAGCACTTAGCCCAGTTCCTGGCTACATTCTCAGAGAGCGACAATGAAAACCTGGGCAGCATTAAGAACTTCGTTGAATCTATAGAAGTATCTTCTCACTCAGTAAGTTGTGTTGCCTGTAACTTAGGCAGAAAATAAAAAATATAAATAATCGAATGGACACACATGTAGGTAACTTGTTGGTTTTAGCATTTGCCGTGGCTATATATATACTCTTTGTATACGTGTTTTTGTATATTTCGTAGTGGAATGACATGGAAATACCAGCTGTAAACAAAATTTGTTTTAGACAAGTCTTCGGGGAGGTGGGGGGGGGGGGGAGAGAATATTTGCAAATTTTGATACTAGCATTAGAAAAACCCCATTTAAACGAAAGTGAAAATGAATCATTTATATTCATGGGTACATACTCAAATCAGCCATGGTGCTTTAGTGCACATTCCAGGAAATCGAAACTTAATGTGTAAAGATTAAGCTTGCTTTATTGCTCACGATGAAAAGGGACACTGCATGTTTCTTTTCTGGGATTCACAATGTGTCGGTACAGCAGGGGATATCGTAAGATCTGTTATCTTTACTAGTATCTGCGTGCGGAAGTTACGTTTCATATTTGCGTCGTCTGAATACATTTTCAGTTTTAAGAAACAACCCATCCTAAAGTTTTACCCGTTAATCGCCAGCTGCTGTGCTTACAACATGTTTTGATGTCTTCATCACCTGTAACGTTTTTCTTTCATGTAAAGGAAGACGAAGGACCTGATTTTCTGACCGACGGAGATCCTGACACATTTTGGGAGAGCGACGGCAACCAGGGGCACCATTGGGTCAGGCTTAAAATGAAGAAAGGCACCATAATCAAGTTAGTGATTGAGTAAAAAAAAAAAGATATCGAGTCGAAATAGATTTCAGTCAAACCTGGTGTGTAGCCTCCATATGTAAATTCTAGAGCTGATTAGGTTTTGATGACCTTTGCGTCATTGTTCAAGGTCACTGCGGGGCTTTGAATTTTTTTCAATTAGGGTTACCCATACCGAGTCGTTTTTGAACACCATGTCTCAAGTTCTACCAGTTGTATTTTAATCAAACCTGGTATGTACCTTTTATTTATAATGTTCTAACCTGATTAAGTTTTGGTGACCTTGCATCGTTGTGCAAGGTCACTGCGGGAAATTTTACTGAAAATTTCACTGAAATTTTACATGGGATTTCCTATGCCAAGTGGTTTCATGAGCACCATTGCGGTGGTGTGTAGCCCGACCTTCTGAGCTGTAAAGCTAGTGAAAGTTTTTGGTAATCATTAAAGGACTTAAAGTGCAGTTGAATTTATAATGCCAAAGTTATCGGCACAACACACTCGTACGCCTTCAGTTCTACCCAGACAAGCTTTTGAAATTTTTCGTATTCGTTGAGAAACCATGTTACTATGCTGATGTGTACGATTCCTTCGCTAGAATGAAAGGTTTTTCATAGCAGAGCAGAACACAGACGTGGGACTTCATTCTTTGAAATTGCTATTCTGGATTATTTATCAAAATTAGATGGTATATTACTGAAAACAACCGAAAATTTAAATTTAGATTACTTTTGGAACGGTTTTTAACTAGTGTATTTCTTTTGTAGAAAATTGCTAGTGACTGTTGACAGTAACGACGACAACTATATGCCGTACCGAATACTTGTTATGGGGGGTGTACTCGATAATCTCAAGAAACTCAATGAAGTGACAGTAGATCTGTGAGTATGTGTAAACAAAGGCAATCTGTTGTACTTGGTTTCTGATCGGCAGTTTGCATCTTACTAATAGTGAAAACAAACAAGACTAAGTAAAAGTAATTTGAAATCGCAAATATTGTTTTAATCTTGGTTTAACGTGAATGGGGACCGGATTGATGTTATTTTAAGCGCCTAATTTCAGTCGTACTTGTGTAAATTGACCATTCTTTATTTGACACTAACTTTCCTTCCACAGGAATACGTATGGTATCGCAGATGTAGCTATATTAGAGGACCAAAAAGAGCACCACCCTGTGATCGAAATAAGAATTAAAGAATGTAGAGGTAATAATTGAGGAGATATTATATCAGATGTAATATATTCGCTAAAAAATCGAACTTTATCCGTTAAATGTAAGCCCAGTCAGCTGGCAATGTTGCTGATTCAGGCCAGGGGTCGAGCTGTTAAAAGGAGAGTTAAATGTTCAGTCAGTTCGAGATGTGTCTGATCAGTGGTCGAAGTGTACAGTCAGTTGTCAGGAGCGCGCAAACACTAGTCAATGTATCATCGTAATTTAAGGCGAATAGTCATTCGTTTGCTCTAATAATTGCTTTTATTTTGATCGCCATTGTACACTCCATTCATTTCTATGGCCGGGGAGTGAG
The DNA here is from genome assembly GCA_949752745.1 of Protula sp. h YS-2021. Classification (NCBI taxonomy): domain Eukaryota; kingdom Metazoa; phylum Annelida; class Polychaeta; order Sabellida; family Serpulidae; genus Protula; species Protula sp. h YS-2021. Next base: position 37,340,484 of record OX457026.1, read on the forward strand.
GTAACGACTTCATCATGCTGGACCGATTATCTTGGTGTTGCAGATGACGGGATTGACACCAGACTTCACAGTATTAAAATGAAATCCATCCGTGAACGAGATTTGGGTTTAAATATTGACTTGTTTAAGAAAGAAAGCTTAGTGAGATATCCCAAGCTGGAGAACATCGACACCTTGGTATTATACAGGCGAGCCATTCTCTTACAGAGGTATCACATTTTACAATTTTGCATGCCTAATGAAAAGCACCGCCCCGCCCCCCCCCCCCCCGCGCCTTCAACTTCTGTCCAGGTTTTTTCACCCCAGCATGTGCCATGGATAATCTTCTATACAGCTTATATAAATATATACGTATATTTTTTTGGCGGTTTGGCCAAAATATTGACAAAATTTGAGGAACCACAAAAAGTGCTATCCTTCCTACAAATCCGTTCCGATTGCATTGAAATTTGACAGGAATGCTCCCATCTCCTGCATCAGGGTTTTATTTTTATTTTGGCTAAAATATTGTGGTCTGTCCACTTGCCTCAGTAGCTCACTCGGTAAGGTGATAGACTGATAGTCACGTGGTCGTGGGTTCACACACGGTTGAATGTGAAGTTTTTCCTTGTCTAGCTTTATCGGTTTTATAGGCAATATTTTTAGTTTTAGCTCTATAAGAAGCAAGCAAGAGGTTGTGAGTTAAAGCCCCAGTCAGGAATCAGTTTATTTTGTGTGTGTTTTGCTTGCCAGCTGTATTTTTAGTGTTACTTTTTGTGTAATACTTTACACAAATGTTACCACAATGGAGTTTAGTTATTTTTGATTATTTTTTAGGTATTCAGTTCGGCAAACAACTGACCAAACAAACTAATAGCTTTAAGAGAAACTCAAAAAATGCTGTTCGGGTGATAACTTTTATTGACCTTTTCTTATTCACAATCGTCAGTTTGTTCGAAGTGACACTTTCTACAGTGGTTTAGTTCAGAAATCGCAGAAAGTTTCAAGGGCGGCATGCTTTATTGTTATATTTGCTCAACTTTCAAGGGCATGTAATTGCAGTTTTTATTATTTACACACACTGTACCCATTTTAGTTTAAATTTTATGAAGACATATATGAAGTTCTTAGTTTTCAAAGTTTATAATTTAAATTATAACACGCACCAAGTGAACTGCACTCCCGTATGAAGGAATGATAAAGGAATTTTGCGTTATCTAACCGCTTACGAAAGTTCGCTAGATAAATGCACCCTATGTTTACATCAACAGTGAAAACTGTGGTACATGTTTTTTTCTTCATTATTGTTTTTAATAAGAACTAAAATGCAAATAGTGAACAATTGAAAATGCACCATATTTTTTTCTGAAATGATATTTGATTTACATCGGAATATAAAAAGCAGATATATTTCCTTTGTGTAAAATATGAGGTATTTTTCAGTCAGGAAATACGGTCAAATATATGTTACTTATCCTGCTGCCAATTACTTTAGTATCGATGCAAACTCAACAATGTTTAACAACAGAATCCCAAGCGGCGATGCAGATTGTCTATATTTTGTCCATTTTTAAGGGATGGTGGAAAATCTTGGTGGGTGTTAGATTTCAGTTCTGTCATAGGTGTTCTATCTCACTGCTTTCGCTTAGCTAAGGCAGTTCGAGTCAGTCCTTCGCTTAGCACCCCAGCCCGAATCGAACGCTGGACCTTGTGATTACCAAACCGATACTAACCAACTGAGCTAAACGTTACCCCCTATCCGTGTTTTGGCAAACTGGCGATTCATAAAGTTTTGGCTGATTTAAAAAAAAGGTTATGTTTTGTTTCTTGAGAACATTCTGGGGAAAAACTTCTTACTTAACCTGTAATGGCGTTTTTTTTTTTGGGTAAGTTCTACGAAAAAAATAATAATGATGATGAAAAAAAAATAACGTGCGTTTCACAACACCAATACGGAGTCTTTCTTTTTTTTCAAGGACTAAACTGATTCACTTGATATAGTTACTAAGATGTGACGCGTACAAATATTTCCTATAAGTAGGGGACAGACATATGGGGCATACAATGTTTCATGAGTGCCCGCTCTGCACCAAACGCTGTAGTGGGGACTAGTATAATAATAATAATTATAATGATGGGGAGTGTTACCACTTTAGGATTTAGCGTTTTGTTCAGATGATCGATGTTGTATTTTCCCTGCACCTTCACCGAACATAAGCCAAACGACATGCAGGCGGTCTGCAAACGAATGAATTTCTTTTGCAAAATGTTCGACTTGTAAACCTTTATTCCTGCCTTTATTCAAACTTTATTTCTTTGTATTAAAACTAAGGATAATACACCATTTTGTTACATGCTTGGCGGGCCGTACGTAAACTGATCGGAAAAAAGACAAAAGGTGTGGTATTTTCGAACCCAACTCCCTTTTAAGCATATATTTCAGAGCTCAGTTCTTCCTCTGTTTTGACCTGGAAGAAGGAAGAGAAAACTGGGTCAGTCACTGACAAAATAACTTGAAAGTTCTCACATTTATTAAATTATTCATTAATGTAGTTATTTCTAAAACAGTAATAGGGCCAAATGAAAACCCACTACCAGAAGCGTAACTCGTACAGCGTCGCCCCAACTAAGCATACGGAGGCAGTAAAACAGTTCGTTATAAACCAAACAAATTAAGACAAAAATATGCCTGAAGTGAAACATTTAATAAAAGTGTTACGTCATTCTGTTTGTGCATAGTGTTATTTTCTGCCGTACGGCCCTCCAGCTTAAGGCAAAAATATAAAAAAAACATTGTTATGCACATATAGAATGGACTATTACTAGTTTGTTTCGATTTGCCAGGGTTGAGACATAATATATTATTTGGAAGCTTTTCTCCGCACGTGGTACGACTCATTTCCTGTCAAAACGCGCGGGGAAAACAATCCAAAAGACACGCAGAAAGTTTGAATTTGTTTATTTTCCCAGCATTTGGTGCAGCGAAGTACTGCAAATTGTACACTCTTCCCCCCATTCCAAATGGAAGTACCGTACTAGTCGAGAAGTCAAAATTAAATTTACATACCGAATAATTGATAAGTAAGTACATTTTAAGACTCACATTACAAGGTTGTTTGTTTTCGAATCTTACAGAGACCAAAATTTTGATTTACGAGTAGATAGTAGAAACCCTCCTGTAACAGGGTTTTAAAAAAATCCATGTAAAAACTGGCGTACAATGATGTAAATTTACATGGCTGAAAAAAATAAGATGTTTTTGTGAAATAAAAATAAAACTTATCACTATCACTATGTTTTAGAGTCATTACAGCAGTATCAGTGGTCAAGGATGTTTTGTGCATTCGACCTTATTTTGACTAGACAGCTAATATGAAACATTAGACCCAAGCTGTGTCACTTTTGAAGTTGAAGTTGAGAACTCTTTCAAAACAGTATCATAATTGACAAAGCGATCTATTTTCAGGCAAGATGATCCATGTCTTTAGGTTCGTGACTGAAATCTTTATTGTTTTTTTGATAGATCACACTTTGAAATTACCAAAGTGTGTAATTTTATATATGTATGTTATTCCACAACCCAAAATATCACTGCAGATTGTTCATAAGCAGGGTACATCAAGTCTTGTTCATAAGATCATACACTGGAATCTCAATAAACCTTGAAATTCCATAACTTTCGAACAGAGGACGCTGAACAGTGAACAGTGGACGTACGCGACTTGCTATTGCTACGATTGACCTTAGCCAGAACTCAGAACAATTTTCTGTAAACGATAGTATATAATTTATTTTTTATTTATTTATTTATTTTTATTTTTTGTAAAAGGGATGGTCGAAGGCCTCAGTGGGCGCTAATTTGCATTCCATGATGGTAATCTAACCCAACGCATTCGCTCATTTATTTATTTATTTGTATTTATTTATTTACTTACTGTGAAGCATTCATGTTCCTTGATATGTTGTCTGTTTTCTAGGTTTGTCGTTTTGATAGACAGTATTCTGCCGTACCTTGTCCCGTCGTGGGAGTATTCCGTTGGCTCCTATAGCCCATTAGAGGTTTGTGTTTATTTAAATATCATTTCATGGTTTGACTTTCATTACTGCTGAGTTGAATGAAGTGTAGATGTTAATGAACTTGGCACTTGATTGCTTATGTCAGAAACATTTCATCGTTACATTTAAACATTTTATTGTTACCGATTTCCTGCGGTAGATTTGTCACCAGGGACAGTGCAGAGATAGATAGCGTGCGTCATTTGGTGGCACTTGATTCGTTGTAGGTCGTGAGACAACTGCTACCACTGTCGAAGAAGCGAATTACTCTCATTGAAACATTCCTTAGGAAATCAGAAACAGGGTAAAGCCTTATGTTACACAACATACTGACATCTCAAAGAACACATGTTAAATTGTTTGATTTCGGCTTCAAATAGAAGCTTTCCTTATTTTATTATATAAAAGCCAAGACCTCACAGATCGTATGACAAATCTGAGCAACATCAAGCAGGACCGAAAACTACAACATTGCTGTGCTTTCTTATGATCAGAGACTAAAAGTATGGATGACGTGGTGATCCGAACTGCTACCCATACTCATCCGGTCTTGGTATAAAACATGGACTTGTTGCTTTGGCATAATCACTGAGCATCTGTGGTATACTTAAAACTGTTAGCGTATTGTTGACAGCCGGCCATCCAGGATGCCAAAACTTTACATCAACAGAAGAGCCGCCGCTGATCACAGAAGCGACCCTAGCCTTGACCCAGATTGTAAAAACACCGTGTTTAATCAAGTGTATGAGGGACTGAAGCCACGTGACCAGTTTGAAAAACCCTTGGATTACAGGTATGGGGAAAACGACAGGATTTACAAGACATTTCATCGGGAATGGGCGGTAGTATTTAAAAAAAACTGAGCACACACACAAGTATATCATAAATATACGCGTGAGTTGTCAGATCGCCGCGTCATGTGGAAGGTAGTTATTGGGTCAGCATCCAGTTTAATGTCTGCTGCAGATGGCCGTCGCGCTATGATCAGTGGTGGGAGTGCAAGTTCCTGGCCGAAGGCATCATTGACCAAGGCGGCGGATTCCGCGACAGCTTGTCGGATTTAGCCGATGAGTTATGCCCTAGTCTGTCTGACGTTGCTGTCCCCTTGCCTTTGTTTGTGCGAGCTCCCAATCAGGTTACCTTTGTTATGTCAGTGCCTGTGTTTGTTTGAAATTACAACAGATTTTGCTTTTTACGTAAGTGTGTATCAGTTACGCGTGTGCGCATGAGAATTACTTAATGTGCATTCATTTTGCTGTGCTGTTCCTTCCTCACACGGAAGCCTTGCACATATCATAAGCCTTATCACAACAAAAAACCAATAAAAGGACAGTGACAAGACTTTAATGTTTAAACAAAAAGGCCAAAATAAAATGTGGCAGTACCCTTATTGAATAACTGAACCACAGTTTTGGTTCTTAAAGAAGAAAATGGAAAATATGTGGATGAATATAATAAAGTAACGTGAGGTTTTATTTTGTAGAAGAGCAGCGATTCCAATGTAAACCGTGATATGTATGTGCCAAATTGTGATTGTAAAGAATTCCATAAGTACGAGTGGCTGGGAAAACTGATGGGTGCTTGCTTACGAGGAAAAGAAAGCCTGGTAAGGGATACAGCTTCGAATGCAGCAAGTGTGTTTGTGCGAGGTTATTGCTACGTGTGAAATGCGGTAACCTTGCAGGTGCTTAAAGTATCGCAATTTTGTAGGCTTTTTGGAATGATTTATGATATATTCATAATTAGAAAAAAAGAACATAGAACGAAGGAGTAGCCAAACGAATGTAGTTTTCAAAGCCCCAAAGGACTGCCGTGTAGTGACAGGTGCTGGTCTGATTATCTTGCTTTTTCCAGGTCTTGTCTTTTCCGCCGTTTGTGTGGAAGAAGCTGGTCGGTGAGCGACTCTCTTGGTCCAGGGATTTCCCCACTGTCGATGAGGCAGAGGTAACTGAACATAAACCGTACGGCATGCAAAAAGTGTAACTGCATAGAAAAATAAAGCCTTTCGAGAGACCCCTGAAAATGCAAACTTAAGGTTCTGCTACCTTTATTTATGTCAAGTTGAAATAAGTTTTCAGAGTAGGGTTTTTTTTTTTTTTTTTTTTTTTTTATTTGACAAAGCAAAACAGGTTATCAGTCTATTTACTGGAACACAGAAATGGGATGAAAGCAAAATATGTAGAAGCACTGAGTTCATTTTATGTACTTATAGGTGCGAATGCTGGAACACATGGAGCAAATGGATGAGGAAACGTTTTATTCATATTTTGCGGCCGAGAAAACTTGGAGCACGTCGTTAAGTAATGAAAGGATTGTGCCTTTAAAACAAGATGGCTTGGATACTCCTTTGCTTTACGAGGACAGGCACGACTACATTAAAGCGGCTCAGCACATACGAATGACTGAATTCGATAAACAGGTAACTGCGCTTCTCCATCGCTGCCTATACGCTAATGAAAAACAGCGGCGCTTTAAAGAGACCTGCCTGTTATGTACAAACATAAAGCGGATCAATTTAAAAGAAAAAGTAGTTCCCCTGTTTGAGTGAGTACTATTTTAGTGGAATCCCTACTGGGTCGCGCAACAAAAAAGGTCTTCATGTACAAAAGTCCGAACCGCCGTAGAGCTTGGCAGATGACAACCTTGGCCGGTTACAACTCTAGCTGGTTACAACTCTAGCTGGTTACAACGCTTGGCTGGTTACAACGCTGGCTATAAGATTATTGGGTGATCGCTCTGCAGCTGTAATATTCTGCATGTGTTAAGGTTCAAGTTTTGAAATAACATTTTATGTAAATAGTAATAGTAAAATCAAATTTTATGTACGTGAAAATATTTTTTGAGAACGTAAATTGTCTCGGTTTTTATGCCTCTTAAACTGTGAAGTTATAACAGTGCATTTGCTGCAGAAGTTGATAGAAATAAAAGGACGGTTTTGTACATTGGCGGAAAGGTGGAGACGCTGCAGAAAGGACTGCTGGAAGTGGTGCCCAAGGCGGTGCTGGACCTGCTGACGTGGCAAGAGCTCGAGAAGAGAGTGTGCGGTGACCCGGAGATCACGCTGGAAGCCCTGCGCAGAGCAAGTATGTCACCAGGCGCGGGGAGGGGTGGGGGGGTGGGCAGGAGTTTCCTGTATGGGTTTCTACGTGGATAGCAGTTAGGACAAGGGGAAGGATGTATGACTTGTTCGTAAAGGTGTGCATGAGTATTTGGTACGAATTCCGGGAATAAAATAGCCCGTGTTGCCTCTCTTAATGAAACTACACCAACAATTAACACAGTAAATACTTATTTGAATTCTAAGAAATCGTCCTTAAATACGAAATACATGAGATAGGATGATGAGATAGATAGAAATGTAAATGAGACGAACGGTACATTGATCGATGGTATCTCCCGCACACACAGCGCACTACGAAGACATGGAGGAAGACGATACGAGAGTCAAGTACCTGTGGCAGGCGCTCACCAACTTCTCCAACGAGGACCGAAGTCGCTTCCTGCGCTTCGTCACCGGCCGCCGCCGACTGCCCGCGCCCATCTACCTCTGTCCAGATAAAGGGTAAGACCCAGCACTTTGTGCCCCTTCCTAACACGGGTACCTTTGTTTCGACAATCCCTTGATGTGCTTTTGGAGTTGTGCCGACTGTGGTCTTGTTAGGATGGTCAGGTTAAAATCACTTGTTTTCCTGAGATACTTCATCCTTTTGTTTTTGGAGTAGAAGATTGCTCAACCAAGTTGAAACAAAACTTTTGTGGGCTTTTAGGTAAAGAAAGTAGTTTGTATTCGCGTTTACGCATGCTCGCGTGCTCTCCAGCCAGCCCTACATTGTGCAATATGCCTGGCGTATTTCTTTCCAGGGATTGTGTGGATGTGTTACCGGAGTCCTCGACGTGCTCCAATACGTTATACCTGCCTAACTATTCCAGGTATGTCAGATAGTTTGGTAAATTATTGAGACATTTTTGAACTGGGTTATATATAGGTGTCTTCTTCAGAACAAAAAAAGTTCTTAGCTGAGTACCGTTTGAAGGTGTAATGTGTGCTAAAAGAACATATAGTGACCAAAGTTAAACGTTAAGTTTGTGAGAGACATATAATATTTCGGCGCTGAGTATGACGTTTAAAAGAAGTCGATATTTTATGGTTTTGAATGTTAAAAGTGACACGTTTCTGTAGAGCAATCAGAATGACAGTACTTAGCCGTTAGTGTAATAAATAAATAAAGAAGCAACTGCACAGGTGTAGGGTCATGTCGTTTGTTTCAGTGCCAAGGACTGTGAGGAGAAATTGCGCTATGCTGCCTACAACTGTATAGCCATAGACACCGATATGAGCCCGTGGGACGAGTGACATAGCCTTTCCATTGTTCCACAACAGTCTGCATAGGAGAGAACTTGGCTAATCGCATTTTGTCGTAGTAATGACATTGTTATGTTAGAGACACCGAAGTAAAACTTCTTGTAAAGTGGAATTTCTGTTCATGCCAGAACATGTTGTGTTTTGTTGACCGAGTTCCCGCCGCCCCACCCCATCCCCCGGTTCGTAGTTCATCGAGATAGGAAGCTGTTAAATGCCGTTTGTCGGTTAGTCTGTAATACTCTTCAGCTTGCAATGCTTTCTTGCGCCACTGCCATATTCGGTGTTGAAATTTTAGACAGTAAGTATATATTTTATGTGTAATTTTTAGCTGTCGTATTATTAATTAAATTCACAGAAGTGGACCGTATTGAAATTTTAAAAACTGAAATTCATTCTCAACTTCAATCTTGTGGAACTATTTGATGAATTCTGAAATTGAAATTTGTTTTGCAAATACTGTACTGACGAGCAAAAGAAACTTCACAACAGATACTTTTTGTATATTTCAAAAACGTTAACAGCTGCGCTGACCAAACTTTTAGTTCAGTAAACCCACACTTAACGAGAACAGAATATTGAAGCGTCTAAACGTAATGGCTTTTTTACTCTGAGTAAATTGCCTAAACAGTACTCACGTACTCAATAACGGGTGTGCCCACCCCGAGCTCTGAACAAAGCAGCGACTCCTCTTGGTACAGACGTAACCAGCCGATTGATTCGATGCTGGGGAAAATTGTTACACTCATCAATGAGCAGCTGGCGTAAACTGGGGGGCTTTGGTTGTTTGGATTGCAACCTCCGATCCAGAAGATCCCAAAGGTGCTCTATGGGATTCATGTTTGGGCTATAGGGTGGCCAGGGAAGAGTGACGATGTTGTTGGTCTGCAGATGAGCTACGGTAGGCCTGGCTACATGTGGACGTGCGTTATCGTGCATAAAAACTATTGGGATTGTTCCGGAAGTGGGGTAGCACGTGTGGTGTCAAGACTTCATCGATGTATCGCTGTGCCGTCAAATTGCCCTCGATAACAACCAGGTGAGAGCGCCAACCGAATTTGATCGCTCCCCAAACCATTATGGATCCACCTCCGAATCGATCAACTTCACGGACATTGTTACGGTGAAATCGGTGGTTACGTCGCCGATACACCCTTTGTTAACCGTCAGCTCGGAAAAGACAATACCGGCATTCGTCGCTGAACACCACACGCCTCCAGTTCTCTAAACTCCATTGCGCTTGGCCATGGTTAGCAGCCCATCGTGCACGATTACGCATCCTTTGCTCGTTCAAGACTGGTCCGACGTAAGGTCGGTAGGCACGAATTTGCCTTGCGCGAGGACGTCTGCAGACTGTAAACCGACTTATTCGTGGATTGTTGAGCCCTGGGGTCTCTCTGCCTGTTTGTGTAGCTATCCTGAATGGGTTTCGAAGGTGCTGTCGAACGATCGCTCGATCCTGGCGCTCTGACGTTACGCGTGGTCTGCCGCTTCGTGGGCTTTCGGCCGTTGTTCCTGTGCCTTGGTGGCGCTCTTGCAGGTTGTAAATCGTCCTCAGACTACACCCGAACCGCTGAGCAACGCGTGTTGCTGATATGTCACTTTCCAGCATGCCCCTGGCTCGTTCCCTTTTCTTTTTAGAGAGGCGTGGCATGCTTCGCGTAAGTTTTCGACCAAAAAGTTCAATTTGCCACTTAACGCATTTGCCTTTCTGAAAAGTTCAGGGCAAAAAAAGTAGTACCGCGCGGAATAGGGTATTGGTTGAATCGCGGTACTGTTTCTGGAAGAAGCGTTACACGGTTGAGTGAACATGCCACAATGTGGCAGAGTGACCAGGCATGCTATGTATAGAATTTGATCAATTTTTGTGTCTTGGATCTCAAATTATTTAAGAAAAATGATGTGAAGTTTCTTTTGCTCGTCAGTATATATAGGCGTATAAGCTTGTTGCTCGGGATTAGTTTCCAACTTTATCCAGAATCAAATATGGCTGCTAGGCGGTCCAGGTACCTTTTTGTCAAGGTAGCTGAGTACACAGAACAGTGGATTACAAGGAATTCAAATTGACGATAACCAAAAAGAAACGCCAAACTTAAGAGAACGTTATAATCTGAAATGGTTTTCAAACACAAGTTGGCCGATTGCGACTGTTGATTGGGTATTGATTGCGCAATGATTGTCTGTTGATTTGGGGAGTATCGTCACAGTTTATTGTTTTGCTAGCTTTTTGCGTTAGAGGGTTTTCATTGGAAACGATCTGTATTTGTTTTGTTATTGAACTAACCGAGAAGAATAAAACAAGAGACAATGCTTTTACCTACTTTTTTTTAGACTTATTGTTACACAGCCTGAGTACAGCTGCACTTCAAAAGAAGCGGGAAAGTATGACATGAAGAGAGGCATGCAATAAAATAATAAAAACTGTTCTATAACATCCGTGAGAGGAGGTTAGCTCGCGTACAAATCTACAATGAGGTTAGCATAGCAACTGCGATAAGTGTTCGTTAGTAGCTAGCGAATTGGATTATTAACTACTTCACTTTTAATCGTAAAAATACATTAATATGTGTTTGAAAGACGGACGGCCGTTGCAGATAGACTTTGCCAGACTACGTTCAATCCAAAGTGAAATTTATGTGGAGTAACCCATAAATAAAGCCCAAACTGGAACTAGAGAATTGGATGTGTGATTCCTATGCTTTGATTACTTTTTTAGCCTCACTCTGTTCGCATTCTAATTATGCATCCTACTTACACAAACATTTTAATTGTATCCTATTTGTACAAGCACTCTGGGCATTCTAACTATGCAAGCATTCTAACTGTATCCTACTTGCGCAGGCACCCAGGGCGTTTTTACTATGCAAAAACTTTAACTGTGCATCCTAATTTCGGCCACACCAAATAAAACAAGTGATTTTTAAAACCCCGACCGATTCGCAAACAACGCAACTCTCGTATGTGGTTTTGTCAAGTTAAAGAAATCCTTCAATGTGATAAAAAGGAAACTCAGTGAGTGTGTACAATATTTTAGGAATTCTTTTACTACATGAATGAAAAATTTTTCTCTTACAGTAGTGTATTTTACAAGATGAGCAGAGTTATATTTTCTGCTCATTTTACATGAGCGCTAACAGCAGAATTTTCTTGTAAGCAAAACAGTGCCAGACTGAAGCGTTCTGATCCATGGTTACAGCTCATTGTCAAATGTAGTATTAATCCCGGCCATAATGCCTGTCAACTTACGCCATCTATAAACAGCTCAACACTAGTAAAGAGTTTAATAGACAAAAACCCAAAAAAAATTTTCTGTTTTAATTCGTAAAAAAAATAGTACAGTTCAAACCAGAGCTGATAAATAGGTTTTGCAATTTTCAACTGTTTATAAGTGGGCTAGATAGGTAAAGTCAGATAATATTTTCCAGTTAATTACAAGTTCAAAAATTAAGAGGTTGGAATACACAAGTCTGGTACATCTCAGTAGCGTTGGCGATGATTAATCAATGTCTGACCCGCATTTGTGTACAAGCTTTCGCGTCTCGAAATTCATTCAGCATCGTTCATATATGGGTAACGTCACAATGTCCCCATCTCTTAAAGCTAATGCTTCGGCATCATGAGCACCGCGCACAAGCACACGAGTCGATAAGCTGCACGCGTGCCTTCCCCCGCACCGGCGTGCCCGCGTTCACACACAGCATATCGATCTCCGTAGTCGTCGACTGCCGGGGATCGCAGCACAGCCCAGCGCATTGGCCACAGTATCTCCAGGTGTACCTGTTCTCACTGCGACAACTGCCGTACATCAGGCTGGAAGGCGAGTTTTGCTGGTATGTTGCACTTCGGTAAGGGCAGCTTGGATTGTACTACAACATACAGGGAGTCGTTTCTACAGACTGTTAAGATGCGTTGTTATAAAACATCTAGCCTCTGATAAGATTCGTGTGTAACATTTACACTCCTTTGATGTGTATTGTTTCCGCCAATTTCCCAGTGGGTCTGCGGGAAAAAAACGGTTTAATACAGGCCAATCACTGCGAAGTCTGGCTGCTAGAGAACGTTATAGTGTTTCAATTAATGATATTGATACCGTGCTATTGTGATGACTGGGTGGAGGCAGTGAAATAACACGTCTCACCTTGTTGCTGAAGCGGGTATCGCAGGGTCTGAGGAAGCAGAGCCTGTGTTCTAGTCTGGTCTGGCAGTCGGTGTTATCGTTTGACATCCGGGAACTCACGCCAGTGCCACAGCTTTGTGAACAACTCGACCACGGTGTTGTTATTAAAGTGCACTCGTCCTCGACAGAAACATCCAGTACTACAACAAGTAGTACACAATTTCTACTGCTTTATATATGAACTAGAACCTCATTTCGCTAGCGAAATGTTAAACACTTGACAAAAATTAAAATGCAAAAACACTTCCTTCAATGGGTTATTTCTCGAATAATATATTGCAAACAACACAGCTTGATGACGTCATACTGTCTGGAAGTGACGTCATACTGTCTGGACCGGAAGTGCTGTACGGACCGGAAGTGCTGTCTGGACCGGAAGTGCTGTCTGGACCGGAAGTGACGTCATCATGTCTGGAAGTGACGTCATACTGTCTGGACCGGAAGTGTTGTCTGGACCGGAAGTGAGATGATAGGCGTCGTCATGGCAACGTGTTGTTGTGATGGCAACGAAGCATGGTAACGTGACGTCATAGGCGAAGCCATAGGCGTAGCCATAACCCTGATAACAAAGTGAGGACCCCCCCCCCCTAGGATATACTATGTACCAAACCCCCCCCCCCAGGACATACTATGTACCGACCCCCCCCCCCTAAGACATACTATGTACCGACCCCCCCCCCCCTAAGACATACTATGTACCGACCCCCCCCCCCCCCCAGGAGAGCAAAAATTGTGCTGAATCAGCATGATGAAATCGTCGATTCAGCATGATAAAATAGTATATAAGTGTAGAAAGAGGGGTTCTACCGCAGTCAATCATCGTGACGTCATCAATCACGTGATCAATTAAGCCAATTAAGTCAATTAAGTCAATTAAGCCCGCTGTGACCTGTCAATCATTGTGACGCCATAATGACGTCATCATGTCTGGAAGTGACGTCATCATGTCTGGACCGGAAGTGACGTCATCATGTCTGTTTGTTTGTATCTGCTTGAGTTTTTGGATGGAGCGCGCGCGCGTGTTGGGATGACGTGATGATGAAGGGTAAACGTCACAGCAGAGTGTGCGTAAACGTCATTTTGTTTTCGTAATTTGAAATAACGGACTTCCGTTGAAGTGTGGAACTTATATTTGTAACATGTCGTCATTTTAACTGTGTAAAAAGTGGAAAAATGGGATAACTTTCGTTATAGTTGACCGATTTACATGAAACTTTCACTGTTTGATTCAGTTTTATATCTAGTTTTGTTATAAAGTGGTCACAGGCTATTTACACCGGTGGCTATATGCATTTTTGTAACATGCCGCCATTTTAACTTTGTAAAAAGTGGAAAAAATGGGATAACTTCCGTTATACTTGGTCGATTTACATGAAACTTTCACTGTTTGGTTCAGTTTTATATCTAGTTTTTGTTATAATGTAGTCGTGGGCTATTTGCGCAGCTGGCTGTATGCATAATTTGACATTCGCCATTTTAACTTTGTAAAAAGTGAAAATTTGGGATAACTTTCGCTATACTTGGTCGATTTACATGAAAATTTCACTGTTTGATTCAGTTTTATGTAACGTTTTAACATTAAGTGGTTATAGGCTATTTACACCGATGGCTGTATGCATAATGTGACATGCCGCCAATTTAACTTTGTGAAAATTGAAAAATTGAGATAACTTCCGTTATACTTGGTCGATTTACATGAAAATTTCACTGTTTGATTCAGTTTTATATCTAGTTTTGTTATAAAGTAGTCACAGGCTATTTACGCAGCTGGCTGTATGCATTTTTGTAACATGCCGCCATTTTAACTTTGTAAAAAGTGAAAAATTGAGATAACTTTCGCTATACTTGGTCGATTTACATGAAAATTTAACCGTTTGATTCAGTTTTATGTAACTTTTTAACATTAAGTGGTTATAGGCTATTTACACCGATGGCTGTATGCATAATGTGACATGCCGCCATTTTAACTTTGTGAAAAGTGAAAAAATGAGATAACTTTCGCTATAGTTGGTCGATTTGCATGAAACTTTCACTGTTTGGTTCAGTTTTATATCTAGTTTTTGTTATAATGTAGTCATGGGCTATTTGCGCAGCTGGCTGTATGCATAATTTGACATTCGCCATTTTAACTTTGTAAAAGGTGAAAATTTGGGATAACTTTCGCTATACTTGGTCGATTTACATGAAAATTTCACTGTTTGATTCAGTTTTATGTAACGTTTTAACATTAAGTGGTTATAGGCTATTTACACCGATGGCTGTATGCATAATGTGACATGCCGCCAATTTAACTTTGTGAAAATTGAAAAATTGAGATAACTTCCGTTATGCTTGACGTTTACCCTTCATCATCACGTCATCCCAACACGCGCGCGCGCTCCATCCAAAAACTCAAGCAGATACAAACAAACAGACATGATGACGTCACTTCCGGTCCAGACATGATGACGTCACTTCCAGACATGATGACGTCATTATGGCGTCACAATGATTGACAGGTCACAGCGGGCTTAATTGACTTAATTGACTTAATTGGCTTAATTGATCACGTGATTGATGACGTCACGATGATTGACTGCGGTAGAACCCCTCTTTCTACACTTATATACTATTTTATCATGCTGAATCGACGATTTCATCATGCTGATTCAGCACAATTTTTGCTCTCCTGGGGGGGGGGGGGGTCGGTACATAGTATGTCTTAGGGGGGGGGGGGTCGGTACATAGTATGTCTTGGGGGGGGTCGGTACATAGTATGTCCTGGGGGGGGGGGGGTCGGTACATAGTATATCCTAGGGGGGGGGGTCCTCACTTTGTTATCAGGGTTATGGCTACGCCTATGGCTTCGCCTATGACGTCACGTTACCATGCTTCGTTGCCATCACAACAACACGTTGCCATGACGACGCCTATCATCTCACTTCCGGTCCAGACAACACTTCCGGTCCAGACAGTGTGACGTCACTTCCAGACATGATGACGTCACTTCCGGTCCAGACAGCACTTCCGGTCCAGACAGCACTTCCGGTCCAGACAGTATGACGTCACTTCCAGACAGTATGACGTCATCAAGTGGCGTGAAACTCTTGTTTCCCTACTACTAATAGTCTTATAAGCCGAGTAGTGTTTGGGTTTTGCTGATCTAAGGTTTTATTGACTGATCAGGCGTACGCCGTGTTATCTATTTGCGTAGTGAGAGCTCGCACAAAGCTGAGCAACTGTGTGTTCTGTGCTGTCCGTTAAATGCACCGCATTTACTTGCAAAAATACACTGTTTTCACATAGCGTTTTAAACAAGAAAATGAAATCGAAGGCGAAAATAAAAAGTGTCATGCACACGTTCATATCAAGTTCTACCTAAGTCTCAAGTTTCGTGGCCCTAGGGCTCGTAGTGCCAGTGGAGGGGATGACACAAGAAATCCGATCACTGTCTAGAAAAAAAGATACCAACGGCTGCTCGCAGAAATTCATCCCAGCAAACATTAAGACGTCAGAATGAGGTCGGGTCGACGTCGTGACCTGACGTTTCCGACGTCGGACTGACGTGCCGGTTTTGGTTGTATATGAAATGGAACCGACGTCGGGTTTTCAAAGTCAGAATGAAGTCGGGCTTCGACCTAAATCCGACGTCGGAATTAAGTCGGTTTTAGGTTGTATATGAAATTGGAACCGACGTCGGATTCCGACCTGAAACTGACCAGAGTTATATAATTAATAGATAATTAATTATTCAACTGCTGTTGTGAAATACATACGAAAGCATTTTCCCTGTAAATTTTTACAATCTAGGAAGAAAAATACCGACGCGCCATCAAAATTCTAAAATTTTCATGTAAAAATTACGTTTTTTCTTCCTCTTTTTCAAAATGACTTCCATTTCCGGTAAGCGATAATAATGTTCATCGCTGTCTGGTCGTTTTTGCAACGTCGGAATGACGTCAGAAAACCGACGTCTCCTCGACGTCGGAATAAAGTCGGGTTTTATGGTAATAGGTAGGAATATGGTTGTGAAGTCGTCGCTACCAAAATACAACCTTTTTTTTTTTCAACCAAAAAAAAGCCCTTGCAAGCCAAAGACTTGTCAAGTGCTAAATTATATTTCCGAGTGCTGTGTACTTTAAAACCTCTCTACAATGGACGTCTTCTGGACCGGCTAAATGTTCATCATGTAGAGACGTTCACTTAAAGGGAGTTGAATGTCGCAGTGAAATCAAGAAATTTAAAAACAATAGTGCTCCCTAAACAGAGATTGTTCACTAAATAGAGGTTTTCAGGCATGAAGATTAACTATGCTAACTTTGATCCCAGAATGAACTTCGAGTTTTGTTACTAATGGCTATTTGGACAACCTGTGATGCAAATTGAAGCGCCGAGCTTTTATCATACTAATAATAGAAAACTCATATAGGAGGTTTGAAACTTTTAAGGATTATTTTGGGCGGAGCAATCTGTCAAAGACCACCAAAATTGGAAATGCCTTAAGTTAATGAACACCTTTCAACAGCGGAAGTTTGTGAGCCCCAGCTTCCCGGTAAGCACACCCAAGTAAAACCCATGTAAAACCCAGGGTTATTTTTGGCCTTCCCACGTGAATCCCATGCAGGGATTTGCATGGGAATGAGACAAAAATCGAGGTAAAATCCATGGTCCGAATTCCCACGCATAATCCATGCATTTCACAGTTGGGATCCACCTGGGTTTTCCCCGGGTGGGATTTACATGGGCATTCCCATACATATTTCATGTGAATTTTACAGGGGGTTTCCAAGGGTGGGAAAACCCAGACATTTCCCACCCAGAAATGGCTCCTTTCTCCACGGGATTATGGGTTTTCCCCTTTCCCACCTTCCCATGCAAATCCCAGTTAAAACCCATACGTATCCCACATGGGAAAATTTTTCTGTGCTCACTGGGTTATGGTATATTTTCTTCACTTTGGTAAAAAAACACGTGCATTCTTTTTGTGAAAAACTCTCTTTATATAGACTTTTGCTGCGCACTGGATGCTTAGTGAGACCGTTACCTGGAGGAACCGTAGTCGTTGCTTGGAATTTAGACGGTGTAGAATCTGCGATCACATTTTCTGCGTCATAGAATCGGATCAAATACACGGCGACACGATCTTCTATCCACGCCTGTCGTCCCTGTGCATCTCGCACCTTACAGCTGGGGCATTCTGATGAGGCCGGAAACTGTATCTTTCCCTGCTCCGGGTCTGTCGTTGGGTCGTTTTCAAGCCTTTCATTTACCTAGTAATTTAAATGAAATTCAAAGCCGCTGAGTTTAAAAGGGTGGGGATGGGAACGCATTTCCATCTGAGGTTTGATACCAACCCGTGCCAGCAGTCCCATCATCTTTCGTTTGTGCTCCATGATTTTTTTGTACTTTCTACGCCAAGTGCAAGCACAAACGCGGTCAAATTCACCTTGCGAATATACTTTCGTCGGTGGCTATAGCCATCACTTGTGGGGTATCCGTCATCCGTTATGTTTTGTCTGCGTGTGTGCGTGTACTTACATAATTTTTCTAAATGCTACTCTTCCCACATTTCTAGTCTAATTCTTTTGCAATTTGTTTTTGACAAAAAATGTTCCCTTGGTGGTCCTCCACACAGCTAGTGTTTCTTCTTCTTCTTCTTCTTCTTCTTCTTCTTCTTCTTCTTCTTCTTCTTCTTCTTCTTCTTCTTCTTCTTCTTCTTCTTCTTCTTCTTCTTCTTCTTCTTCTTCTTCTTCTTCTTCTTCTTGCGATTTTGGCCAAAATTGAAGTATATTTAAGGAAACACAAAATAGCGTCTAATTGCAGAAAAAATAACAAAATGCTGGCACTTGACGCTTCTTCGCCAGTCGTAATCTGTGGAGGCCGGTGTTTCGGGATCAAATGTGTCCGGGTAACAATGCGTCCTTTTACAATACATTTCTTCATACATGCTCAACTTTCGCAAAATTAGCAGGGTCGCGAGTGGGCCTGGGGTTGTTCTTGTATGTGAAATACGAAACTCCCTGAGGAGTGTTTGATCTTACCAACAGAGGGTTGTGTAAATAAGTAAACATGATCAGCAGGGTGCGTAATTAGAAGAAGCGGACGAGAACAGGAGCAACATTTTTTCATTCAACTATATTTCTAGTGCAATTATTTGTTATCAACGAGTATTCCTCTCACAGTTATCTAATATGAAACGTGTGTTTTTTTTGTTTTTTTTTTTTTTTTGTTTTTTTTTTTTTTTCGCTGTTATTTACCTGTTGTTTTTTTCTGTCACATATGTTTAAATTCATGAATCAATTTCCATTAATATTGCAACTATAAAACACATTCAGTATTGTTAAGCAGTATATAGTTTCTATTCAATGCAGTGTACAGTTCTTTTTCGATAATAACATTATTTTACAAAAATTAAGAGAATTTATAAAGAAACCTCCAGTTTAACTGACATTATGGACATTTTGCCTGAGATATAATAGAATAAAAAATGTGCGTTTTTTGTTTGTTTGTTTTTGTTTGGTTGTTTGTTTTTTTGTTTTTTTTTGTTTTTTTTTTTTTGCCTCAGCTTTCACGAGGCCTAGCTTTGTACGTGAACTTCATTTAAAAGGAATTTCACTATCAAGAATATTTTCGTTAATCTACGATTCAAGAACATTCCAGAAAATATATAAATTTTTCACAAGCAAGGATTGTATCTACAATATCTTTCTTCAATTTACAGTGCGAGCATAGTTCTTGAACAGATGAATCGGATATGTCTCCCCCGCCCCCAGTCAGTCACGTGGAAAAAATTTCTTGCTTAAAAGTACAATATTGGCGAGCCCAAAAAATAATTTTAAAAAACCGCCAAAAATACATTTTTACAGAAAATGAAGAAAAACTTCGCAGTTAACATTTGCACTATATGTGGGTTCTTCTTGCCACGTAATCGATCAAACTGTTTCGGAGATATCGCAACAATATGGCCAAAACACTTAAAAATCAAAAATTTAAAATATCACCAAAATACATTTTCAACGGAAATGAAAAAAAAAACTTCGCAGTGAACAGTTGCACTACATGTGGGTTCTTCTTGCCACGTTTCAGCCCAATCCAACCAACTGTTTCGGAGATATCGCAACAATATGGCCCAAAAAAAGCGAAAAATAAAAAATTTTTAAATTCGCCAAAAATACATTTTCAACGGAAATGAAAAAAAACTTTGCGCTATATGTGTGTTCTTCTTGCGACGTGTGAGCCTTATCCAACCAGCTGTTTTGGAGATATAGCCTGCCAAGGTGAAAAAAATGCACGAAAACCCCCCTGTGTTCAAAAATTTGCCAAAAATAGAATTTTTGAAGGAACAAAAAAAAATAACATGGGCATCATCTGCACATGTAACCCAATATGTATGTCTGTTTTGAGAAAAAATCGACTCATTAATTTCATAAGAACTCACTGCAGACAGACGGATGGACGGACAGACACACCAAATGCTATATATGTCTCCCTTAGGGGGAGACATATAATTAAAGCCCAGTATATTTCTCGAGATTTCACTTTCATAATGTCTCTCTCTAAAAGTGGCATTCTTAATGTCGTATAATTCGGACTAGTCTTTAAAACCCTTTCGTTATTAGATGAGAAGTAAAAATATAATGTTCCATAGGTTTGGAATGGCATTAGTTAGACACATTACTATCGTTTTATTTCGTAAAACGAGCTTCTACGAGTAAAAGCGCAATTCGCGTTCTCCACTTTTAATGGGTTCCCTTCCAGTAATATTTACCACGCAAAATAAAAAAGAACTTTTTGAGGTACTGTTCAAGATACTCTAACCTTTCATCCATCCTTTGGCCAATCAGAATGCCCGAGACGTCGTCTGCTAGTCTCGTATAAACGACATTCCCTTTTTAGCGCCAAAGGTGGTAAAACACACCCAGGCTAGTTGGGGATGGATGGGACGGGTTAAAATCAAAGTTAAAAGTGGAGAACGCGAATTGCGCTTTTACTCGTAAAAGCTCGTTTTACGAAATAAAACGATAGTTTTACTTCGCAAAAGCTTTGAATTCGCTTATCTCCACTTTTAATGGGACTTGAGTCCGGAGCAGGGGAGCCTGCCATTCTTGAACTGCCCAAAAAGGTCGCGAATTACACTATGGCTTGTAAAAGCTCATTGCATGTAGGCGAGGAGTGCTGTGCACTCGACGCAAAAGAAGAAATAAAACTTGTCAGCTAAGTTTCAATTCTTTAATGATTTCCTAAATAAAGTCCGGAGGCGCACCATTCCGGTCTTTCAACATAAGGTAAAATCGTAACAAAGTAAAAATATCACAGCAACTGTCAGTTGAGATGAGAAGGCTTCCAACCATGCCATCATCTTTTTTGAGAACTATCACCATCCCCCTCCAACCGCCCACCGGATGGATCCCTTCCTCAAGTTCTCACTATTCACTTGCTATGTATTGATGAACAATTAGGTTTATTTAGAAGTACTACAAAACGATCGTAAATCCATAGGAATTACGCAAATAAACTCTTTGACACTTCTAGTAAAATGACTGAAGTGTCTTACAAGACATGCAATTCAAACTTGAAAAAAGAAAGCGAGTCCGCTGTCTAACTTTTCTTCTTCTCATTTGAAAAATTACCACGTTTATTTGAAATAAACTCGTAGTGATTGACTAGATAGTACTAAAACTACTGTAAATCGTCATAAAATGAAAAACAGAAAAATTTTGCTTATTTATGACTGTTTTCCTATATGGGGCCGTTATGGTCCCATAAGCCCATAATGACACTATGGTACCTCATACCACAAACCATAAACCGGCTTTCGGCCTTCCGGCTACAACGGGTGTACGGTCACTGGGTACGTCTGGGACCGACATGGTCTCCCCCTTTCTTTCTGAAAAACATGAAGAAACGAGATCAAAACTTAAGCATCCGAGTAGCCGTAAGACCGAAGACTGGGCTGTACTCATTACACATGCGATCCTGAACACTTCGGAGTAAATAAATGCTTAATTAAACATAACCGTCCAGCGTTCGTCCGTAACTTAATATAAGCACGGACCGAAATGGTCCGAAGGACCTGAGCGAAAGGCGAAATGTTCAGAGTAAGAAGGAAAGACCTTCTTGTAGGTTGTTACTTTCGTGGCTTGTTGTTGTTGTTACTGTTCCCATTACGGCCCTTGGAGAAGTTACTCTTGTGCTTGCCCTTGTTCTTAAACTTGGGAGAAGCATTCCTACAACAAAAACACTCAGCCTGTAATGGTCGTTTCTGAAGCCACGAACGGTCCTAATGAATATAAGCCAGACAATTCATCTTGAGAAAAATCTTTCAGATAGTATTTAACAAACGAGTTGGGGGAAACCCAACAACCTGTTTTTAATATATCCGAAAGGGACACGTTACGTACCGCCCTGAGGGAATTGGCTACTTGCCTTACCTGATGGGCTTTGATGTTCGATTCCCCTAACGGGTTAGGGTCGATTTGTGCATCGTCATAGGCTGCCAAAATGATCCTTTTAATATAATTTGAGATCGACTGTTTCGAAAGATCTTTGCTAAATTTCGGCATAAGAGAAATGATGAGAGCCTTCTGATTTTTTGATCTTTAGGCCTCTGACATTTCTAAATACTGTTGCAGCGCTTTGACGGGACACAAAGAGACCAGACCGTCTGAGTCGGGGTCATCTGGTAGGGATGGGAGAGTAATGTGATCGAACGTTCCCATCCCTTGGGTCAGGATGTGGGTTTTTCCCATGAATCCTGCTCTAGGGACTAGGGTGACCTTCTCCCATGTACCCTTATCTTTATTTACCTTTCTGTCCAGGGCATGGATTTCGCCTCTTCTTTTGCCCGAAGCTAAAGCCAATAAAAACGTGAATCTTAACGTTGCGTTTTTTGCTGAAATCACGTCCTTACTAAACACATCTGGGCGCTGAAGATACTGTAAGACTAACGATAAATCCCACTGCGCTATGTTGGATGGGCAGGGTGGGGAGTTTACTTTAAAATGTCTTACTAGCTGTGATAGGGATGTATCTTCGCCCGGGTCGTAGCCTGTAGACGCTTTGAGTCTTGACCCTATAGCGGCCCTATAGCCCTCGATGGAACCTACCTTTAATTTCACCTCCGTGAAAAGGTGATCGAGGAAATCCGCTACCACTGCTGGGCTAGCCTGAAACGGATCTAGCTTAGAAGTGCTACACCAAGCGGCAAATTTATTCCACTGCGACCTGTAAACTTTGGCCGTCGAACCCTTGTGACTGTTTACTATTTTCTCTCTCACCTGCTTAGAAAAACCCTTTTTTTCAGAAAGGTCTGGTCAGACACCATAGGTGGAGGTTCAGTAAGCGAGGGGAGGGGTGGAAGTGATGCCAATGGGGTTGTGATAGCAACTCGTTGTGGCATGGGATCGGTATCGACCTTACTACCTTGCAATGGAGTAGGAGGGCGAACCATGGGGCTTCCGGTGTCCATGGAGCAATGAGTAATAGGAACGGTGGTTTCAACTCGATTACTCTCTGCTTGTTGAGGTAAGCTATGGCTGTGGAATTGTCTAACCGAAAGAGGACTGCCTTGTTTCTGAGTTGGTTGGTCAGTTTGGTTAGGGCAATCCAGACTACCCGAAGCTCCAGCCAGTTTATGTGGTAGGACTGAAGCGAGGGTGGCCATTTGCCCTTCCATACCTGACCATTCCAATAAATTCCCCACCCCGAATGGGACGCATCGGTCTGAATCTCTATCTCCGGGGTGGGGGGCTGAAATGGCATTCCTTCGGACATAATTAGAACGTCGCACCACCACTGTAGGGCTTGTAGGGTTACCTGTGAAACTTGCATCCTTGCTGCGGGTGAACGACCCTGATGCAACGCCCATCTTACCTGGCTTTGAAATGGCCTGTAATGGAGACGGCCCAGGGGGACTGTCTTCTCTGTTGCCACTAACAGGCCAAGGAGAGATTCCATGGCCTGTAATCTCACCTTCTTTCCTGGGGAAATACCTTTTATGGCATCTGCAATTCTCTGGCGGCGTTCTGGCGTAGGGAACGCCTTTGCTATTGCCAGATCCCATAACTCCCCTAGAAAGGTAATGGACTGTTTGGGGGTTAGTTCGGACTTGGCTAGGTTTACTACTAGACCTACCTCTAGTGCCTTGCGAACCAAAGACATTGTATGATTCTCGGTTACCTGCCTGTCTTGATTCGCCAGAAACCAGTCGTCCAGATACTGAAAGACTAACATCCCTTCTAGCCGTGCCCATGTTTTCAGTACTTTCATGACCTTGGAGAAAACGTACGGGGCCGTAGCCAGACCGAAGGGAAGTGCCAGAAACCATAATCGTCTTTTCCCTACTTGAAAGGCTAGGAATTTTCTTGCCGAGCGATGAAGAGGAATATGGAGGTAAGCATCGGAGAGATCTATGGAGGTACCCCACATCCCTTCCCGTAATGACCCTTTTATCACCTGGGCCGTGTCCATCTGAAAGGTGATCACTCGGAGAAAACCGTTTATGGGGGAGAGGTCGATTACTAGCCTCCACCCTCCGGATTTCTTGGGAACCAGAAAAACCCTGCTGAAAAAGCCCATTTGATTTTCTGGCATTTCCTCTATCGCCTGTTTTTGAGACAAGCTCAATAGCATTTCTTGGAGAGCTCGGTCTTTTTCTGACCCCTTGGCGTAAGAGGTGACTAGTTGTCTTGGCGCATGGGCGGTTAGGGGAATAGGGCACCTGAGCCCGTTCCGGTCTCGTTTGAAAGGTAGGGAGTAACCTCTCTTTAACCAACGTACTACCCTTCGAGACGCCCCCATTTCTGCCCATTGCTGCCAAAACTTTCCTACTCTTCCTCCTACGGGAAAGGAGGCGTTTAAGGAAAGTAAATTTTCCAAGTCTCTTAAGTTTGCTAAAGTATCGCCAGGAGATGAGGGAATCTCGTGACGGTACTTTGATTGGCTGCTACTGTGGAGCCGGACCCTCTGTCTTGCTGCCGGGGCTGGGTTTCGGTTTCTTGACAGGGGGCTGTTGTGGCTGCGCACTCGGCTTAGACTGTGCCGGAGAGGACTGTTGTGGTCTCTTCCTCTTCAGTGGACGTTTGAAGGAGGAGACAGACATCCTGGACATCAGGGCATAATCACCCTCTCTATCTCGGCGGGAGGAAATAGCTCTCGTTCCTCCAGGATAGGGGCATGACGCAGATCCCGTAAACCTTTGACACTAGACCAGCAGTGCTGGAGAAAGGCATCTCGACGTAGGTAGACCATTGACGTCATCAAAAAAGTGGAAAGTTTGACCACGTCTCGGGTAGCTAAGGCCAGGCATTCCATCAATTTAGCAGACACGGGATCACTAAGGCGAAGTTCTTCCCAACGCGACTTTAGTGCTTTAAGTGCATGATCTTGAAATGACATAATGTTCAGGATGTGGCGAGAAGATGCCTCGATGGTCTTGGCGTCTTTCTCCACTAATGGAATGTCTGAGTCACTACGCACTGTGGGCATCCAGACTGTACGCTTCACGGGCTGTTCCAGTGCCTCTAGGGGAATTTTTTCATCCGCTGACCGATATGGGCCTGGTCGTACTAGGCAATGTTTAGATAAATGGAAACGCGACAGTGTGCGACCCTCACCGGCGTCCATCTTCTTGAACTCTTTCGCGCGGACCGTGACAGCATGAGCAATGCCCTCGCTGGTGGCTAGTGCGATAAAAGAGTCCTGTTGTGGTGGAGCGGCCTGAGATGTCATACGAATGGGCGGATCCTCCTTATCTAAATTTGGGGAGCCACAGGAGAACTCTGCTAAGCGGGCTATCTCTTGAATGGCATCCCTGAACGGCACGTCTTCTGGTGCAATCGTAGAAGCAGAACTCGAGGGGGCCACGTCCTCGACCGATGGGGCAAGGTCTGGTGGAGAGGGAGTACGGATGGGCCGTCTGCCCGCTGCCGCTGGATCTCTCCAAAGTCGATGCCCTTGGCCGGGAGAACGCACCTGCTCCACTGCCCGTAACGGCAAATGACAACGGGAATGTACTGACGTACCCTCGGATTCTTCTTCCCCGTCTTCCACCTCCGACTCCTGTTCATCAGATGCTGCTTCTGGGAGTTGGGATTGTGGAAAATGTGATATGTGGGGTTCCCCTACTGGGGTGTAAATTTCTTTCTCCCTGTTGCTTGGGACTGCTGCTAGGGGAGAATTTTCCATCGGCCCGATTTCCTCATCATCTTCCAGCAATGCAGAGACTTGGCCCGAAAGGGGCACGCCCACGGAATCCTCCTCGCTGATGGTGACCGTTTCGGGAATATCCACGTTAGAGTCCAGCGGGAGGTGAGGTACAGGCGAGCCCGACATCGCTGCCACTGACTGAATCTCCGGAGGAGGACGAGAAACCGTAGCTGATGGTTTAGGCTTTTGTCTTTGACTAAGCAGACTCTCCTGCTTCTGAACTTGATTCTGTAAATCCAAAAGTTGCTTTTGCAGTTGCGATTGCATAGACAAGAACGCTGAAAATTCACTCGGAAGACGCTGTAGCTGAGGAGGGGGGGATAAGTCCTCTCGCGGGGGAATGCCTAACTGGCCTGTAACCGCCGAAAGCACTGTTCCCGTATCCTTATGCGTTAAAGTCACTTGTTCCTCAGACGGAGACTTAAACGCCCCTCCTGGACTGCCACTGGGTTTCACTCTAGGAGGTGAGGCCCATGCCTCGCGGAGACGATCCCGTTCTTGCCCTTCCGGGATGTCCAATTCTGCTACAGTCTCAGAAAATGCACGTCCTTTACTCTTGGATTTTTTATGTCTCTTAACTGGCGTAGCGGATTCCGATTCTGCACCAGTGTCTACGTGTACGGCGGTGGAGACCTGGCCCAGAATAACGGAGCTAGCCTTCTTCATGGTATCCTGAATAAATTCACGAGTAACAAACGAAGCTGACGAAAGGAATTTGCGCTTATCCCTCCTGCGCTCGTTCTTGGTCCTATTCCGTAATAGGACTTTCCAATCCTCTGGAGTGAGATGTAGGCACTCGCCGTACGGGCTGTCTGGCTCGCACAGAGGTATTCCACTATTCCGTCTACAGCGGTCGCAGATGGAGTGGGGGTTACACGCAGTTGGAGGATGGATACACTGAGGCAGTAACGGTGGAGAATGTAGACTGGCCTCTGTCGTATCTGAAATGCAAGCAGAGAAAAACAACGGTGAGAATATGTAGTATAAAACAACGCACAATACTACATTTCTCAGTGCTTTGCTTCAACTGCAAGCTTTAACCCTCCAAGCTGTGTTTACAATTGCTTAAACACCGCAATAACTCGCTGGGTCTAAGGAAAAGACGAAAAGAGATGCTTCCCGGAACGGTAGCGTTCCCGGGCCGTAACGGGCTGGACCGTAATGGCACTACCCGTGTCGGATATGGATCTCTCTTGCCTCAGATGCACCTGGGACCATCGGACCGTAACGGGTTTGTGAATCCCGTTGGACCAGAATGGTCTTCTCGCACCCGTGACCGTATGACCACAATGGGAAAACGGTCCTGGCAAAGAAAATGACCCTCAGACGTCACAGAAAACGTCTCTTTTCATCGGAGAACGCTGTCAGACTTGCAGAACCTGCTCTACGAAGACTGAGAAGCGACCCATGGAGTAAAGCTTAAGCAAAAACTGGCCATTTCCGCGATGACACAGCTGGCTGGTAAAGCTTGGAGTCTGATCAGGTCCAGCAGCCTGAAAAGATCCTACTCCTAGACGAACTGAGGTGGAACTGGTAAGTTCCTCGATCTGAAAGAAAGTGGAGAAAGAGGCGCACTTCTCGGGACTAGGAAAGTGTCTCCGTGATCGTGCAAACTCAACCTAATCAGACCGAAGAGTAAGATGTCGAATTAACACACTTCGGCTCCATAAATTTATCCCAACGCACAATAATAGATAAAATAATCCATTAGGCAGTGAATTAAGTAAAAAATGAAGCAATTCACACCTTAAACCAGTTCCCTTGCTGCAAAAAAACCGGCAGCACACAGAATGGCGTGTTGTACAGACGCCACGCAAAAAGGGAATGTCGTTTATACGAGACTAGCAGACGACGTCTCGGGCATTCTGATTGGCCAAAGGATGGATGGAAGGGTTAGAGTATCTTGAACAGTACCTCAAAAAGTTCTTTTTTATTTTGCGTGGTAAATATTACTGGAAGGGAACCCATTAAAAGTGGAGATAAGCGAATTCAAAGCTTTTGCGAAGTAAAATATGCAAATAACTGAGTTTTAATTCATCTTTATATTTTATTTCAAATGTATTTATTAATTTCCATCTTCTTTAATCAGATCACAGACGGGTAATATTTATTAACCATTTCGTAAAAACATTGTTTGCCTCCCATTTTGTTATATTTTTAATGTACCTTGTACATTGCTTTAAAATTTTTGGTTTGGGTTGCTTGCTGTAGACTTTATTGAATACTGATAAAATAGTATCTTAATATAATTTAAGAATACTTTTATAAACTTTGGTTTGGTTCAAGTCAAAAGAAAATATTGTATTAAGCGGCAGTTTTGGTACTGTTTTTTTTTTAGAAATTTAACACCAGAAGAATTTTATTTTCCAGTTTTTTACCCAAACATATTTTTGTGCTTTTAAGAAAGACACATAATCCAAACATCTTAAACCTCTATCTTTAACATCTTGGACAAAAGCTATTCTATTTTGAAATCTATATGGGTTTACCATTCCACAGAAAATTATCTAATGCTTTTTCTGTTTTTCTATAAACAGTGTGAGATTCAAAGTACATTTGTAACATATGCGAGTTTTGGTAAGAGAAAATGTTCTTATTATTGGGTTTCTTTCCTTAAAGTGACAGAACCCATTATTTTTTATTAAGATTTACCTCAATTGTAAGGTCGACATCATCATATCTAAGCCCCAATGACATCATTATATCTAATCCACAATGAAATAAAATCTAGTGTTCAATTTAACCTAAAAGTTTTTTTTAAGTAAAATTTATTTTGACTTTTCCAATTTGCAATATTTCAAGTTTTGTCAATGTTAATTTTCAGACCAGACGCAAAATAAGAAAAAAAGAACAATGATGTTAAAAGTATTTTTCGAGACATAATATCGCTCACTATAATTGTAGTATCATCAGCAAAAAAAAAATATTTGTTTCAAATCCATTTATTTCAATGTCTTTAATATTTTTATTATTTCTTGTTGCATATGCCCAAACTTCCGCTAGAATTATAAAAGTATCGCTGATATAGAACGTTTCCTTGCCTAACAATAGTTCAAATGTCACAGAAATCAATAACGCTTTATTTTTCTTATGCCAAAGGGTGATAATAAGTTGAACAATGTAAATTTTTATCTGTTGGTGAAAAGAAAATAAAAAATATTATAACATTAAACTTACATTTCTCTCTTTATCAAATTGTCGATAGCTCAGTAGTAAAAAAAACTTTGAATTTTTTTTTTTTTAATCTATTAATATTTTCATTTTTTCATATTTTTGTATTTATAAGAAGAACATAAGTTGTTTACATAGGACATAAGATATGATATGAAATAATGAAAATAATTCAATCTCTGTGACATTCGATTTATCAGTAGTCTATTCCAGAATAGACTAAAGGAAAATCTGGTTTCTTACTTTCTTCAGAATTCTTATTTTAAATATTACGGTGTTATAAATGTACCTGGTTATGTGCTCGCCAAAGCCACAAGATGGCGTCGTGTGGTCGCATCGTTGTGTTCTCAATGCTTATCGCCATGCTTTCGAAATGCCGGGCACATTCTCGACAACCAAAGAAATACTTAATATAACCCCGGATAGCTCGTAGTACTTCTTTTGGATCAAATCCATTTCTTCCTAAAAATAAGATAATGTTATGTGACTCGGGGTAAATGCTGTGATCTGATTGGCCAATACCCAATTAAGTCAAATATTTTCAATATTGACCCGAACGCAGAAGTCGATAGATATTGCAGTTATATGTAACAAAAATACCAGATAAATTCTGTAACAAAGCAGATTTTGAGTCAATCTGAATATATTATTGACCAGTTAACTAGGCCAGTTGTTCAGATCATTTCGTCCACTCGGAAACTGTAATATTTGATGTTTCGTATATTTGCTTGGTGAGGTCGTATTGTCAAGTGGCTACTACATCTGAAAGTTACCCCTATTCTTGTAGGCATTAACGGTCAACGCATGGAAGTTAGTCCACAAACTGCAGGGGTAGCCTCGATAGCGGGCCTCGCTCCCTGCACAGGCAGTCCATCGCACCCCGGGGCTTACATACGCCGTGGCATCCTGTTATAAACAATATACCATTCGAGCATAAAACGTCTGAGATATAAGCTGATAAATCATTTTCGGAGAAATGGTAAAAATAATAATTACACTGCTAATGATAAAAATAATAATAATTTCTAATATTCGGTTCAATGACGCGTCTAATTAGCGAAAATGTCCCGTAAAAGCTCCTCAACCAATGGACTGAAGTAATAACGGGTGGTCGAAGTTTATAAGGAATTTATTTATTTATAGCATTCTTTGTATTAAAGCAATGGCGAATAAGGAAATAAATGAGAGCCTTTTAAAATGTGCTGGTAGAACTGTATGCAATTGAATCTGAATTTCTTTTCGTCGATCGCTCAGGGCTGATCACAAGAGGTCGCTCAGGGTTGCGAAGAGGCGTGGACGTCTGAGATTTGTCCTGTTTTTTCAAAACACGTGTCCGAATTGATATTTTACGACATAAATAGTAAAAAATACAGCGATTTTTTACCTGTAAATTAGTTAAATGTTCTGCCCATTCTTGTCCCGACAATGATGCATTCATATTCAGCAACCAAATGTTAACTTTTCGTATAAACCTGCGCACGAGATCACTTCCGGTGAAATAACGCGACAGAACATCGACATAGCTCTTCAGTGCGGCAAGCGATTGCCCCGCTATTTCTCTCTGCGCAGCAATCTCCGTCCAGAAAGAGAAATATATGTTACTGTCCAAGTCTGCAGAATGAACTCCGTCGGGAGGGCTTTAACACAAATAAATGCACATTATTATAATAATGTAAATCATTGCACGAATGCACATTATTCTTGGGATCGAATGCTGTATTGCCATTGTGTTAGGAATTGCAACCTCCAGTGATCCTTAGATTTACGATTTTAAAGTGTGCGGAGTTAGAAACTTGACACTTCTTAACCAAACATAACACCCTAAAAAGTCATCTCGCCTTTGATATCTGCATTTCTGTCAGGATTGTTTAAGTCTATTTTTAAAAGATGAAACGGGCAGTTGTGGAAAAAACGTGGCTTGTGGTTGTGTTATCTATAGATCAAATAGATGGCTATTCCGGGGAAACTCCCAATATACTATGTATGATGCAGACAGTTATTGAGGATTTTATATATATGTCATTTTATACACGTGTTTTTTTTTTCGAAAACAGTTAGAGAAAGAACGTTTTTGACCCCCATTTAATGTCGGAAATGCGTACTTGGTAGCTTTGATATCTGAGCTTTGACATATATTTTCAACATCAAAGGGTCATGTGACCTGTGTCATCCTGGATACAGTAAGAGATGAAGCAAATTTGACCACCTTTTCGGATTCCACCACGTTCTCATATTACATTAAGGGATCCGAACCTTGATCTACATTTACAAGGTCACCGGTATCCTTTGTTTTCTCAGTAACCGTGAGAGATTTAATGGTTTTGACCTCATTTACGGACTCCACATTCGTGATCTGAATTTTGACCTACATTTTCAGGTTCAAAGGCCATATTACATGTGTTATCTCGGTAGCGTTAGAAATTTTGACCTACGGTTCGGACTTCACCCTTTCTACAGAATTACATAGGTGGCAAATTTAAGATTTCAACTTTGAACTACATGTTCAAGGTCAAAGGCCTAGTGACATATGTTTGACCTCCTTTTCGGTCTCCACCATGTTCTTACGTTACACTAAGGATAATTTCATGATCTGAACATTGACCCACATTTTCGAAGTCACCAATCAGGTGATCTGTGTTATCTGGGTAACCTCTTTTTGACCTCTTTTTCGGACTCCTACCTATCTGCGATAAGAGTTTTCGGTTTATATATAATACAGGAGCAGAAATTTTGGCCTTGACCATTGGTCAAGGTTACATATACAAGTAAATAAGAGTTATCTCGGAAACTGTCAAAGATAGATCGATTTGAACTTTATTTTTGAATTTCATTCTCCTCTACAGAGATACATAAATAAAAAAAGATCCATTAAAAGTGATTAGCAGTTATGGTTTCCATCGCTACCGTTAGCTTTAAGTCGTTACATTAATTCTGGCCCCGTACATTTTTCTGTTCTTGGTATACCGGTAAAACAACATCGTTACAAAGTGAACTCGAATGAAAAAGTCACAGGGAATAAATGCCACAATTAATAAACTGGGCCACCTGCCCTCTAATTTTAATTTTACAAATTGCTTGGTTTCAGTTTTTTCTTTCTATGGAGGAAACTTCGAAAAGATCACAGGTACACTTAATGAAGAATTATATGAAAGTTGTTTAAATGAGACTGTGAAATTAAACTCAATTGCAATTACTTTTGTGTATAATCTTCCGAAATCTCAATGCCCATGTATTTATATTCATAAAAGTAAAAGCAATATAAAGTAGAACGATAGAGTGCAAACCCATTTGAGTACCGCCAGACCAGGAGGCCCATCCCCATGTAGCAACTTATCAAAAAGGCTACGAACATGTGGGCGTATAGCTAATTGGTGTGGGTAATGGTTATGTCAATGTGAGAAGAGACATCACCTGGGATGGCTTCACCCATTTGCCTGCTTTGCTCTTTCTCTCCTCCACCCCCTCCCCCTCCTTTCAAAATGAGGAATAGACCAGAGCCTCGATAAGAACCTATCTACTTTACAGACGCCTATGCGGGCATCGCTGAATTAACCCGACTCTAAACACAGTTCAAAGAATAACAACTTGAACATTAAGCAATCCTATGGCTTGCTACCACCCCCTCCTATCTTCCACGGATGGTACGCTAAGCAGGTCGAATGGCATATGTACGAACAGATAAATGTATGAAATATATAAATTAATATCAAATTTTTTTAATACCTTGAACTGAAAATACTAAGAATCATAGGATCTCTTGTTAACGAACACTGTGCACTAACTAGTGCTAGAGATCAACTAAAAAGATATGACCAGCAAAAAGCAGATTGAATAAGTGCCGCCAAATCACAAACAAATAAATGCTTTGGTACTGAAATCTCGCAGTAAGAACAAATAAAATTACTTAAATGTACCACAACCATACGACAACGTTTGGGAAATGGAGAAAGCGCCTCTACCCACTTCTCTAAGCTGGCCGACAGCCTAACCGTACAGAGACATGTACTCGCCAGATAATTGCAATCAAAAAATGTTACTAACTATATAGGATCGACAGGAAGGCGCATAAGATTTGAATGGGTAACCCCGGAACAGACAACAACCGCTGAAGGTCCTCGATAGCTTGTAGGGGAATAATTATTGATGTCTCCCAGCTGCCCCATTGTAGCATCTATCTTATCAGTGTCCATTTGGAAAGTGGTAGGCAGTAGGAACTGATCTGACACATCTATAACCATTATTCAACCCCCAATTTTCTTGAGAACCAAAAATTCTCGACCGAAAAAGCCCTGTCAGGAATCTTGCATTTCTTGTA
Organism: Protula sp. h YS-2021; assembly: GCA_949752745.1. Classification (NCBI taxonomy): domain Eukaryota; kingdom Metazoa; phylum Annelida; class Polychaeta; order Sabellida; family Serpulidae; genus Protula; species Protula sp. h YS-2021. Next base: position 37,373,727 of record OX457026.1, read on the forward strand.
TGGCTTGTCTATTCAACAACTCTAGACTCATGTCTTGAAGAGCCTGAACCTGTTCGGAGCTATGGCTTTACGATATTCTGGCTAGATCTTCTTGAGTTTTTGAGCATAGGGGAACCGTGGGACATATGCTCTGACTGTCCCTCTTGGATGAAAAGGATAACCTCGTTAGAGCCACTTGGATACTCGACGAAGGGCCCTATCTCTTCCCAAACATTGCAAAAACAGCCTAGCCTTCCTCCTGCGGACAATGATTCTTTGCAGTGCAGTTTGTTAGATATATTGCTGCGAGGTTTGGTGGCTGGGATGCTATCTTCCCGTTTCCTCTGCTTCGTAGCTGGTGGGAAGTGGTGGAGCTACTGCGAAATCTCTTTCTCTGTGTATGGATGTGCCTCTCGAGTAGAGGAGCCGAGGGCAAGTCATCGGAGTCAAGTCCTGGCACTGGGCTCTGTTTTCCAGATGTACTTGTTCTACCTCCGTTGGAGGGAATAACTCTGGCTCTGGAGGGAATAAGTCTGGCTCAAGGATACTGAATGCCTCCGTCCGCATGCCCCCTTGACTGACGACCAGCAGTGCAACAAGAACGCATATCTCCTCATCTATACGATAGAGGTGAGTTGATGTGTCGATGTCTTCACCGTATCCTGGGTGACCGAAGTAGCACTCTAACAGCTTCAGAGTCCTTTACTTCCTTCTGTGTTAGAGCTTTCTTCAATGCTTTCAGTGGCTGGTCCTGCACTGATATAATATTGAGCGTTTGCCGATACAATCCCTCTAGCTAGGGGAATATCAGAGTCTGACCTCACGCCAGCCACCCACATCGTTCTCTTTCAGGGCGACTACAATGGCTCGGTAGGGATCAGGTTGTCCGTTGTCCTGTAGGGCGCTGACCTGACCCCTAACTGCTTGGATGGGTAGAGCCTAGCCACAGCCTTTACCTCGCCCAAGACCGTTCTCTGGAAGTCTCTCTCTCTCTCTCTCTCTCTCTCTCTCCTCTCTCTCTCTCTCTCTCTCTCTCTCTCTCTCTCTCTCTCTCTCTCTCTCTCTCTCTCCCTCTCTTTGCCTCTCCGAAACGGCATTGGAGACTACAGCACTGGTGGTTAGACCTAAGATGGCTTCTTGTTCCGGAGCCTCCCATTGAGTCTGATCAGAGGCTCTTCTTTCTCTTTCTCTAGACATGCGCTCTCTTTGACGGCTTCCCTAAACGAAATGTGCACCGGCAGTACCCGGGTTGGCCCTGGCATTGACGGCAGGAGCACAGAGTCACGTGACAGTAGATATTGGGGATGGGATGCTAATCTGACGTCTCCCTGCAGTTGTCCGATCTCTCTAATATTGTTGTCTCTTCTTTGGCGAGCGCACTTCATCCATGAGTCAGATAGTGTGGGTAAGCGCCTCCACTTCCTCATCTTGGAGACTTGCCCTTTTCCCGCTGACACTCCTCGTCTGTCTACTCCTGGTCCTGTCCTCCTGACAAGAATGTTCTGCCTTTACCTTTAGACGCGGCCAGAAGGGGCTCGCTGCTCGAGACTGGCTCTCTGTATCCTTAATTGCTATGCCGAAACAAGACCTGACAGAGGAAGGCCTACTGAATCGTCATCAGTGATTGTCTTTTAAATGCGCTGTTGATGACGCCACTGCCAACGATGGGGCTTTGCGTAGCTGAAACATGATCGCGTGAAGGGAGGCCAGCTGGACCAGTTGGTCTGCTCCTGCATGGCTCTCATCGCTGCCGTCTGCAGTGCCCGCGTTGGCTCCGAGGCAGTCACTTGTATGGATCTCGAAGCTGCACCAAATGGGGAGGAGTGTGGTGCCCCAGCCTGTTGGCCACCCTCGGAAGCCAGGACCAGTGATGACTCGGTGAGTATGTGGCGATGGGCGACTTGGTTTCTGACAGAGCTATCTGGAACCTACGCTCTTCACGCAGTTCTTTCCGGTGCTGGCGTTTCATGCGATTTGTCTCAATCGCCTTCCACTCTGTATGGAAGAGGTGTTTTCATTCCACATAAGTGTTCTATTCTTCACACAAACCAAGGCCTACGCAATTCTACGCTTGGCATAGTGGGAGTGGGGGTTGCACACAGACGACGGTTGCCCTTATGCCGCTTTGGTACAGAGCCTTCTGCTTCCGCCATGCCTCTAACAGAAAAGTTTGATAAATAAATGTGCAACATCACGTAGTTACAGTGGCTCGAACATACCCCTCGCTAGCTCAGCCCTCTCTCCTATCCACCCGTATGCCAGCAGGTGGAATGTGCAATACGAAAGGAAGGGAATAGCCAGATGGGGATACCGGTGTGGGAATAATTACAAGACATAACGCATTTGGGTACACCCAAAATCGCTTACTCTGGTGAGGAAGTGGGTAGATCCACTTGGCTCTTCCCTTCCACTCTGATTTCTCTACCCAGACGGGCAAAGGCACATTAAAATGGTTCCCAGACAAGTCAACAATGGGGAGATTGTCGTTAATGCCGTAAATCTAGCTAGAAACGTAAAAGCAACAACGACGTCATCAGTGCTACTTCAGACACTGGCAGCCCTGCAAGCCAATGGCACTGGAGCTACATGGGGTGGTAAAGAACAGACAGCGAGAGAACTTATCAATACCACCGCCTGTGGCCGTGCCTTTCAAACAACAATCCGGATATAACATTGCTTATTCGTGACTAGCACTGTGATTCCTGGATCTACGAAACGTTGGCATTCAAAACACATCGATGATTCCGCAGTACGTGGGAAAACATTACGATAGTAAGTATTGCCCGGATTGCCAACAATAACTCATTTAGTAAGCAAATCAAAGCATTATAGCATAGCCCGAGTAATCCGGACACCTTGTAATCCGGACAAACTATGTCAGTCCCAAGGCTGTTCGGATTAACCGGATTTTATTCCATCTGTCGACGCCAAATTGGCGTCGATTTTCCTAAGTTTAATCAACGTTACGATTAACGAAGTTGCAAATGGAAGTCGAAACAACGTTGTATAGACGTTGTATAGATGTTGGGAAAATATGAATTAGGAATCGCCATCTAGACAGTAAGAATGGTAAGGTGTCGCGCTCACCTCCCCCCCCCCCCCCCCCCCAACTCCCAACCGATCGAAGTACCCCTATCTTGGGATGATCCGGGATATCTATAAAGTCGTTTTTTTTTTCAAACAAAGGAAGGAAAAAAATTGCTCACTCCTAATATTTTCGCTTTTTTCATTATCATTTGGGTTTATTTTCGAAGCGACCTGTCGTGGCTGCCATTTTACGGTGAGCGATAACACGAGGTTGTTGTTTGGTTGTGACCCAGGCGTATATACATTGTCGATTTTTCGACGTCTATACCAACCTGCTTATGCAACGTCTATTCAACGTTGTGTGAAAGACATTGGCTGGGCATTAATCTGATGTCACGACAAATCACAACTGAATCAAAACCATATTAATTGCTGGTCAGGTCGACGTCGTAACATTGAACGGAAATTGAATCCACTTCACAATGTTTACTGGCTAATCGAGAGTAGCAGGTTAAATAACCTATTCTGGAGTTTAAAATTAACATTCAAAGAGCCTTTCCACTATCCGTTGAAGAAAGTATGCACACTTCTGTGATGATCTTGTGCAAGTTCCTGTGTGTTAGAAACTGAGGAATTTACAAAAGCCAACAAGCAAACAAATTATCCCTCCAGTTTGGTCACAGAATACTTGTTATTTAAATTGAAAGGCTAGTTCACTAGATATGGTGCGTACAAAAATGTATAAGTTCATAGCCGTAATGGCATTTTTACGAAACTGTTGCCTTTTTTTAATTTTAAAGAAAAACCGAAAATAATCACATGTCACACTGCTCTAATAGAAGAACTTTCTTTGCTTATAAGAAAGAAACGGATTTCGTTAAATATTTGCTGAGATATGGCGCACACAAACTATTATAGTAGGGAATAGACGGATGGACGAACAGCATTTCGTGAGTCCTCTGCTCCGTGCTAAATGTGAGGGCGGGGGGGGGGGGGGGGGGGGGTTCTAATAATACTCGCAAACAGCTAGATTTTCTTTTTTTCTTCTACACACACAAAGAAAAAAACAGAGAGATAACTGACTGTGGGAACGTTCCCACGATACAAACATATAAATATTATACTCTAGCGGTTCTCTCATTCATAAAACTTAGCAGTTGGCTGGGAAGAGAAGATAGCAGTGATTTAGCATTATGGCTGTCACCAAAAAAAAATAAATAAATAAAAAAAACGAAAGAAAGGCGAAGGGGTAATGTGGGTGTCTCACGTGGAGTGCCAGTTTCATTTTAAAACTGGTTAATTCTCATTCAGTACTCCGCGTTTTCCGAAACTGCACTGATCGAGTCTGTTTAGTTTCTGTGACATGTTTCATTTAAAGTGCGTTCTATCTGCGACTGTACTCACAAACATAGAATTTGGTGCAAAGGGTTTCGTGTTCAGAGGGTGATATTTACAGGGTTCTCTGAGTTTACTTAAAAGAGGCTATTTTTCAAACCTGGCACTCCGCGTTTAAGGGTCATTTTAAAAAGTCGTGGACATGCATGGGAACCTATTTGTGTGTGAGCACACCCTCCCATCCCCAGCAGTCGTAACACAGTCGTAAAAGTGTCAGCTTACGTGTATTTGTGTGTAACCTGAGAAGATGTTGGAACTGCAGTGGCGACGGTTGGTAATGGTGACGTTAAATGGTGTGTTCGGATTTCATTCCGGATTCTAGCAACCGTACTGTCTCGACTGCCGGCACTGAAAATAAACAATCTGTCGTAGCCACTGTGGTCTCCCATCAACGGCACTTTCAACAGAAATACGAAAACGAGTATTGTTTCTTTCTGAATAAAAACACAACTGATTCCGCTCAGTTCATAAATTCGAGGTACACTTTTTCAGCAAAACAACGTAAACTAGACCGATAACACTACTGTATGCCGGTTCCCTATACATTGTTCCCATAACATACGTTGTTGTCAACAGCCAGCCTCTACGGATCTGTTTGTTGTGTTATAGACATGTCTGCCGCGAGAATAGCATCAGCTTTGTGTTTGCATATAACAGATATATCTCTGCAGAGGTCAGCTGTTTTACAACAACCTTCTAAGATATCGCTAGCCTAGTTTCCCGCAACAAACATATGGAGTACCACACTTGATATAGTATTAACACCAATGTCTTACTTAAATTTTCTCCTCTAATATATTAAATCGAACCAAATTCTATGATTTGGGGGCAACAAGTGTGCTGCAACCCTTAAAATTTCGTATATTTCACACCCTCCACCCCCATCCCCCAATGCACACACAACCAATAGTTTTGCTATAGTTTTACCTTGCTATAAAAGACAAACGGCCATCTCTCTGGACGATGTAAAGTGAAGGGTAGCGAGTAACCCCATAGCTCTGAAGATTTGCTGAACTCCACGTAACAACCGTTTCCGGATAAAACGGCGACATGTCATAGATTATTTGCGAGGCCATATAAAGGTCGTCTGCTGACCCTCGAGTAGCAACCAGGAACACTGTTCTTGTTGACCTAAGCCTTCTGGACAAGGCCCCAGCTGGGGTTCTGAATAAACACAAAAAAAAACGCTAAATTCTTAAGGCTCTGAGGCAGATATGCTCAGAAAAATGTTAAATAATAGAAAAAATATAATTTAATCATGGTCTATCGTAATTTTCACTTTAACAAAGTAAAATGAAACTGATATTTGTATTATGAATTCTAGAGCTCATGCATATTTCTTCACATTAACGTGGGTCTTTGCCCACGTTAATGTTGCAGTCATTTGGTGGCGTCACAAATGTGCTAATTGGATCAGAGAAAAAAAAGAAATATTTTTGCACGTGCTTTGCTTACGAATAACGTTTTTGCTTGCAACATAAGACTCTGTAGTTCTATAACTGTGAGACGGCGGAAAGAAATAGTCTTGTAATTAAGGGTACAGAAGCAAATGATGTAATTGCAATTAAGCGCTAAAAAAACACTCACGTGACTGGGGTTGTAGATGGTCTGCCGTGAACGTTTCTTTCTGTTGACAGATAATCAATGGTGGCACGTGTAAGTGAATTAACAGTTTTGCTTCCCGTGTACAAATAACCCAAGCTGCTTGTCGGCGCGTTCCTGGGAAAGTACTGATGACAAAATTGTTAATGAGAAACATCTTTAGAAAATAAAGCGATAAATTATTTGTAATACATTGTACTTTTTGTAGATAAAATACATAATATAGCTAGTACTCGAGATTAGTTGACAGAGACAGCTTGCATCGTACTACGATTGGTATTGGTGTTTCCTTATTCTTTTTGTAGAAAAGAAAGCGTTTCTGGAACAAAATGTTCAAATTTATTTCTTTTAAAATACGACTAAGAAATAAACGAAAAAGGATTTGTTGTACAAAAGTTTTCAAATCTGAGCTCTTACATTATTAAAATTGTTTGAAAGACCGTGTAAATTAATAATAATAATAATAATAATAACAATAATAATAACAATGATAATAAAAATAATAATAAAAGAAGACGAAGAAAACTATATGCAGACAGACATACAGACAGACATACAGACAGACAAACCTTTATCGTTGGGTATCCACGGACGTTGTAATAGCGACAAATACGGGTGTTTTGAGAATCTGCGCAATTTACGGAACCAACACGAACAATTCTGTCCCACCCTGTAAATATAGAATGCCGTCTAAAATAATAAAGACAACTGTAAGGAATTGAAAACAATATATATAAAATTTGATTGCAAGTGTTAACGTTACATTGCAACCACAATTGCACTCCAAAGGAGGGTAGAGGGTGGGGTTGTGTATGTTACATACTGGTATGAGATAGGTGTGTGCGGCAAAAGAATACCCATAATTTTCTTCGAAATAAAGATCGGCGCAATGGAAAAGATTTTAGATAATTATCCTTTTTATAAACCACTTCAACCCTAGGCGATCTGTCTCATTGCGTTTTTATTTTTATTTTTTTTGTGGGGGATTATGCATGAATCCTTTATACTACCCGTATTAAGCTATTTTTTATGGCGATCTACGGAAAACTGGCGGAAAAGCAGAACATGTTATGCCTTAATTTTGGACATTTTTCACAACTCGATTTTCAAAACGGAAAGAATTCCAATAATTTTTGTCAGTAACACTTTCAAATCTGATAAGGATTCCCTTTTGTCATTTGATGGCTAGGTTTTTAGATCCGAAATTGGCGAAATGCCTAAAATTCAAAACTGGCCAAATCTCAAAAATTAAAAAACTTTAAAGAGGCGGCAGTTTGGATCTAGTTTCAGCCGTTCATAAAAAAGAAGTAAATAAATAAAATGTAAAATTTTGCTGTTGTTCAGTTGGCCAAATTTGGCCAAAATGGGCAAATTGACCAATCTAGTCCAAATTTGGAAACTGACTTATTTCGTTTAGAAATGCGACGTTTTCGATATCATTTTTTAATTGTCAACAGCGCAACTGCTAATATCAGGTATATATTTTTTGTTGACCAATTTTGTCAAGTGGGTTAATTTGGCCGAATTTCAGACGGAACAAAATAGTTTCGCAATGATGAGAAATAAGGCGATTCAGCAGTAGTTAAAACCGTTTTTAATGAGATTTAATCTTACATCCAGAAGTTACTTTCTATGACTGAATTACATCAAGGGTTTTTTAAATTAATCAAAGACAATAATGTATATTTTGCAGAAGTCCATCCAAAGGATCGGTGGTTTCCGTTTATCAGCTGAGAAAATGTTTCCAAAAAAGGAGGAGAGTGTCCAAGTCTGGTATTGCCGGGTAGTGTAACGTCCAAAGTAGGGTATGTCCAGGCCGGGTATTGTCTAGTATGGTAATATTCTATGTCAGTCCAGTATTCTCCATATTGTCCTCCTTGTGTAAAACTGGTATATAGTGTACGTTGGAGTTTGTGGTCAAACCGGTAAATTTAATTAAAACTGAAAAAAGTCACCATAATAACAGTAACCGAGATACGGCGTTTTACACCTCATTTTCGAACTTCCCATAACATAACAGTTACTGTTAATATAAGGTATATAGTTGGGTCATATTTCTGCAAAAAAGAGGTTTGTCTTGGAATATGTAGAAAGAAGGCGATTTGGAACTTATTTTCGAACGCTCTGTCGTGCACATTGTGATATAAAATTTGAATATTGCCCAGCTTAACAAATCTAGCTTATCTCAGAAATTGCTGGAGATACGGAGTTTGGACTCTTTTTCGAACTTCCCAGTTGTTAATATGAGTTGTATTTTTTTTTAAATTTTACTAAATTGGCTATGCAGTATATATGTATCACCATGCGTATCCATAGAAACGAGGAGAAGAAATGGGACGGCACTCCGCGTCCATCAGAATAAAGGGAAATCCACAAATTTGCAATGACTGACAATGCAATGACTGAGCGAAAACTAGACACATAGAAACAGCTGAGAAGTATTTCTTGTTTTGACGCAGCAGTTCTGAAACAACATCTCTTCCTTCTATATATATATGCACACACACACACACACACACACACACACAAACATTCACCCTTTTGTGTCGAACGTGGAGTACGGAATGAAAACATCCCCATGAAATTGGCACAAGGCATGGACCGTATCTGGCCCCAAAGGTAATCCCATTTCCCATTTTTCTAGTTTTTTTTTTAAAGAAGACTCTTAAGTTGAAAGTCACGCACCCCAGAAGACGTTTGTTTGTTTGTTTGTTTGTTTTTGTTTGTTTTTTTGTTTTTTTTTGTTTGTTAGTTTTTTTTTGTTTTTTTTTTTCAAAAAGAAGACTATAAAGTTAAACGTCTCGTAACGCACCCAAAAAGACGTTTGATCTGTCGAATACAAACGTCGCCGAAGTGATTTATGTAAAAGCTCGAAGCAACCAAAACGTTAAAAATTAAGAAGCGTCGTGTGGCGTTGCTAAAAGAACATCACTAAAGTGACCTAAAGGGAAATGCGGGTATCTCTGCGCCATCTAGCGACCGAAATGCGCATTTATATAATTTACATTAAATATCGCTGAGTCTGAGTCCATGTTTACACAGTATAAATAACTACTAAATCCGTCTAGATCGAAAAATTCTTTTCAAAGACAAATAGCGTCGTGTCCAGAAATGGTCTGTATTGATATTTTGTTCCGAGAAGGGCTTGTGTTGATATATTGTCCATTAAAATCACATTATACTGTTTTCACAATTTTTCCATGGAGTGAATGGGATTTTGTCAAAAAGATTGTATAAGGTGACATAATGTGATATTTTTTTGATTTGCTTAAAATATTTCGGATGACGTGTTCTTCAAACAGGGAAAAAATGAGGCAATTGTCAATTGTGATTATGTGTGACTTTTGCATTTTTATTGAAATTTCTTGGTTTTTCTCAATGGTTTCTGTAGTAAAATGTATATGCGACCTTTCAGTCTTCATTTCTCTTATAACATCGGTGACCCCCCTGTTTTTTTTTAATTTCTGAACGTATACCCTCAAAGCATTAAACTGTGAAAGTATGAAGGAAATGTCAATTGTAGGTGAGATACCCGCATTTCCCTTTAAAAACGACATCGTTTGAAGGTCACAAAACGACCAGTAACGACAAAGCTAAAGAATTTTACATGGACAATTGTCATGTGTATATCTTACAACAGAGACTGTCTTTTATCAGTTGATGAAAACATTAATGGTTTCCAATATTTCCCTTCGTAGATTCTGCATTTACCATTACGATAATAACTTCTGAAGATTTCGCTTTTAGAAGGCTTTTTTATGGACACATATCACAAACTAGACCGAAATTCGCACAGCGAATTAGACCCCACTTGGAATGATAACTTAAAACGGAAGATAGATGATATTGCTGTTTGTGAACAACTTTCACATGTCTGAATGTATAACATCCTCCTAAATACTACAAACTATACCAGTAAGTCAAGGTCAAAAAATTTTATCAGGTACACCACTTCAGATGACCCTCCATACATGTGCCTAGTTTGGTTGGTCTAGCTTAAGCGGTCTTGGAGGAGATGTCTGGAAACCGATTGCTCTATCTCTTACCGTTTTCAAGAAATATGCCAGCTTCCGGTTTAGGGCTCGAAAGTGACCTGGAGGTCAAGGACACCGGAAGCTATACCTTACATAACATCGTATAGGGGTCGGAGGTCGAAAATGAGGTCAAAATTGCTCTATCTCTTACCGTTTTCGAGGTAAAGGCCAAATTCCGGTTTGGGGCTCGAAAGTGACCTGGAGGTCAAGTACACCGGAAGTTAGACCTTACGTAACGTCGTATAGGCCGTGGAGCTCGTAAATGAGGTCAAAATTGCTCTATCTCTTACCGTTTTCGAGATAAAGGCCAACTTCCGGTTTGGAGCTCGAAAGTGACCTGAAGGTCAAGGACACGGGAAATTATACCTTACGTATCGTCGTATAGGGGGGTGGAAGTCGAAAATGAGGTCAAAATTGCTCTCTTACCGCTTTCGAGATAAAGGCCAACTGCCGGTTTGGGGCTCGAAAGTTACTTGGAGGTCGAGAACACCGGAAGTTATACATTACGTATCGTCGTATAGGGGTGGTGGTCGAAAATGAGGTCAAAATTGCTCTCTTACCGTTTTCGAGATAAATCATTGTTTTTCTTAAGTAACATTTTTCGCGATTTGACCTTGATCATCAAGGTCAAGGTTAAAAATTTTTAACGGACGCCTTGACCAGTAAGGTCAAGGTCAAAAATTTCTATCAGAGGAGAAGAAAAAATATATAAAAAGGGACGAAAAAAAGATGAAGAATTCGAGGCAGTCCATCCCAATTTGGTATTTTCAATACCAAGTGGGAACTATACAGAATTCCACTAGATAGCGGAACAGAACCACTTGCAGGAACCACTAAAGAAAATATTTGTATTAATTTATGACCAAGAAGCTCACAGCCACGCAGTACCAGTTCTTTATCGTCGCTTCGGCCCAAAGGGTTAACAATGAGCTCAGAATCACTCTATCTCTAACCACTTTCGACATATTAGCCAACTTCCGGTTTTTGGCCTTGACCGTGACCGAGAAGGTCAAGGTCACCGAAATTCCTCTTACGTAACGTTGTTTGGCCCAAAGGGTCGAAAATGAGTTCGAAATCGCTCTATCTCTAACCGTTCAAACTGAGAATTGAGCACTTCTATGGCTACTTTTCGTGATTAATAGAAGTTTCAACAAGTATATTGGTCTCACTTTGACCTTGACATTTGAGGTCAAGGTAAAAAATATTTGCGGTTTTATCGAGACCTGATAATTGTCTATAAGCGTACCAAATATAAATCTTCGCTGACTCAAACGCTAGGAGGAGTTTTCTGGAAACCATTTCATGGAAAAAATAACTTTGACCTCAATTTGACCTTGATCTTTGAGTTCAAAAAATTTACGGGTTCCAAAAAACTTCATCTCTCTCTGTTAAAAACTGTAGGAGGGGTTTTTCAGGAAACCATCCAAACGGAAAAAATAAAATAAAGAAAAGAAAAAAAGGCTGAAACTTCCAGAAAAACCACAAACTTATATACCCAGCTGCAAACTAAGTTTACAAATAGGGAACGATGTTGGGATTGTTTTCTTCTCCAAAATATGAAATCTCTTGTGATACGCCAAAAATATATTTATCTTTAAAAAAACTATCAAAAACTGACCTTTTATGTCCCATGCATATTGTACATACGTCGGCGCAAATCTCTGGCAGTGGCCGCACCAGGCAGCATAAAATTCGATAATCCATGACGTAGGAGAGTTTATAACGGTAGCTGTGAAATTTTGTGAGAAAAGCTGTGCGATGGGGTCATCGGCGCTATACAAAGACTGTGCGTCGATGAATAATCCACACACCGCTAGCAGAATTAAAACTGAAATGTACTGCATTGTATAACTTTATTATATGCGATTTTGTTTTCAATGTTTCTATTAATTATAACAAAAAATATCTTGTCTTTTTTCCTCTTCCTGCACAAATTTCACTTGCACTTCCACATCCGGATTTTGACTCGTTTCAAATTTCTTTACAGCAGTTGAAGTTCAGAGTGTGTCTTTGTAGCATAAACATGTAAACAACACACACCGGACGAGCTGCTGTTTGCATAAACATCATTAGACGCTGCTGTTTGGCACCTTTTACTTATGTATTTCCACTTATGTAACTTCAGTACATCAGTTGCCATCTAAGTAAATCAGTCTTGCAAAAAAAAAAAGGAATGATAATAATAAACTATGAACTGTTATAAATTTTATGTGTATTGTAAATGAAAACCAACTACAGCAACAAGGACACACGGACAAAGGTGCATATAAATATGGCACATTTGTACTGCAGTCTAAAAAAGAGCATTTTCCTCCCTGAGTTAATTCATTGGTAAAAACTTTTGTAAAATTGAAGAACATGAATTGAAGAACTTGAGCAGGGAACATTTAAGGGGCTACTGGAAAAGACGGCTCCATTATTATTACAAATTGCAAGTGAAACTGCAGTCATAAAAATTGTCCTTTTTTCGGTCATCGAAAAGCACGAGCTTTTGAATGAAAGTGAGCTCAAAAAACAATACAGCTTCCCGACTAAGCTTGTGATTAAAAAAAATTAGTATCCACAAAGGGAATGAACAAAGGGAGAAGCGTTTGTCAAAGAATAAGGAGTGGTAAATCTCCAGGAATGAACTGCCATCCATCAACGTTAAGTTCGGAAACAGCAAAGTGAAATGTCTCTAAAATATCCGTTAAACTGTTGTTTGGAAGTTAATTGTCATATAAACGAATAAACTGTGAATTAATTGTGGATTAAATGAATTCTTGATCATAAAAATAATTCTCTTTTGGTGCCCCCGAAATTGTCACCTATCACAGATGCAGAGATGAGCAAAGAATAGATTCAAGTTTTTGCACAGGAAAAGCGAATTTTTTAGTTTTGATCTTGAAAGACTCGTATTATTGTGCGGAGAATAATGAAATGTTGTGAATTGGACTTTGGATTCTTACGCGTTCACCCGGTCACCCCATCTCCACCCTGAACTTAGAAAAACTGCCCAGATATAATTGCTACTGAAAACGAGGTTATCAGATAGTTGACACATTTTCCGTTTGCATCCAACTAACTTAAAAGAATATCGGTAACGTTGTGTACAACATGCATACAGGCACACGCAGAGACAAGACCGATTTCGTTACCGAATTCGAAGTGAAATGAAACTTGGGGGTTGCCATAATATAGTAGTAATAATGATAATATATAGTAAAATCTCAGGTCCGGAACTCTCGATAAACCAGACAAAAAAGCGATTTTGTTCAGTCCCTTTTTATTATCAGCCGGGGGGGGGGGGGCGGATATAGTTTTCACTCTGTCCATCTGTCTGTTTGTCAGTCCGTCTGTCTGTGCACTTTCAGTGTCACGCTCCTAGAGCATTTATTAGTGGATGGATTCGTTTGAAATTTTACCCAGGGCTGGTTCCAACCCTTGTTTTCAATTCATTTCCATAACAAAAAGACACCAGTACAGCGAACCGGACACCGGACATCTAGTGTGGTACCAAATGCAAAATTTACTGTTTAAAGAACCCTTATAAACTTAATTACCCCGTTGTTTTGGGCCATGGGTATTCATATTCAAAAGTCATAACCTGTACTGCATGAAAATACAATATAGTTTGTGATACAATTGGGGACTGATGACGTTAACGTGTCTAATGGATGGTGGAATAACTTCGAAAACGCCATAACATCAGATTTCAGCAGACAGGGGAGTACGTGTTAATCCTGATTTGGCCAAAAACCCGAAGGAAAAGTATAAACCATCACTGATGGATACAAACCATTACTGGTGGACACATTTGATCATATTTAATATGAATGAAATTGGATTGTTTTTTTTTTTCACTTTCAAACGAATCCCAGAGACAATCCCTCCACCCCCGAAAACGATCAATGAGAACCCCCACCCCCACCCCCTTGTAAACTGTGGAGAAATGGCCATCAGAGATTTTTTGCCACACGTAGAGTGTAAGGGCCAGATTTTAGCTATTTTTCTCTTCCTCTGAATAAGTGTCACATTACAAGGCCAAAGTTCTTTAATGTGTAGGTTTCTTGGTTTCTTGTGATTAATTCGTTCATGTATAAAAGGTCCAGAAATTCGTTAATACCTCAGTTATAAACTCACAAGTCAAAGAGTATTTTGTAAGAACAAGAAGTCAACAGGTTTTTGAGTCTTGTTTTAGGGGACATAAAACCCGCATAAATACGGTAAGGATTATTCATTTTAATAGTCGTGGTGATTGTAATCAGTAAGGTTATTAATACCGTCTTTAATTAGCGTTCAGTGTTTTAATTAAAATCATAATCTGTTAATTTGGAAGTGGTAAACTTTGAGTGGAAATTAACTGTTAATCTTAATTAGGTTTTCTCATTTAGTATATCATGTGTTAGTGCATTTGTTAATTAGTTATCAATGTTTATTTCAGTCAATCTCAGGATAACTCGCGAACTCACGCATAGTTAAGTTCAAGTCTCAGAGTCTTAGTTCGCTTTTCGTGTGCATTGCGTATATGTGGTAAATAAAGTTTTATAACGGCTCTTTATTGTCTCCCTTGATTAGACGCGGCCTTTTAGTTGATTCATAGAGAAAATTCCCCAAGTGTAATATAAATCTGGGCGCTTGGCTCTCCCTAATACTGGTGTTTTGAATTTAACACATTAAGAGATAAGCAAAGCACAAATGGCAAATCAGAGGCCGCCCACGCACTGGCGTTGTTTTCAGCGTTTATAAAACTGTACATAAATGTTTCTGGAAAGGATACGAGTTCTCACATGAACACGTATAAGTCAATTCGTACAGGAGACGTAGACTTATTTAGAACTAAGAATCCAGCCAATAAACACAAAATTGTACTGTCCAACACTGACACTTGTAAATTTGCAGATTATTTTGATAATGACACTGACAGATATCGTTAATCTAACCCATGGAGAGATATATCTACTGATGCTGTAAGGAAATTTGTATTTGAGCTTATTACAAATACAGGTATTTCAATGTGTCACCAGAGATGATACATGAGGGCGTTTCCGGGGTTTGTTGGAATAACGAGAGCGCATTTCATTATGTGCAAATCGGGTATGATATGTGAACTTTGAACTTTTCTTAAAATATTTTACAGCATCGAATTGTATTGAATGTGTTCTCTAGGGTCAACAGTGCCTACTAAAAAATAAAACAATAAATAAATAAAAACAAAAAATAAATAAATAAACTTGTAACCATAATGTAGCAAGTAATTATAGACCTGTTATACTCATATCTACCTTTATGAGAATAATGGAAACTAGACTGAATTCCGCTACAGAGCAGAATGACCAAGCTGCATAATCTACAAAAAAAATATATGCATTATTTTGCTCAGGTCAAGGTCACTGAGGTACTCCTATGTAACGTCTTTTAGGCCCAAAGGGTCGAAAATGAGCTCAAAATCGTTCCTTTTTTCGACATAATGATCAACTTCCAGTTCTTGATCTTGATCCTGAAGGTCAAGGTCACCGAGGTATCTCTTATATAACTTCCTTTAGAACGAAACGATCGAAATCTCTAACCGTTTTTGAGATAACGGTCAGCTTTCGGTTTTAACCTTGAGCATGAAGCTCAAGTTCACCTAGCTATCTCTTATGTAATGTCCTTTAGACCGAAAAGGTCGAAAGTAAGCTCAAAAATCGCTCTGTCTCTAACCGTTTTGGAAATAATGGTCAACTTCCTGTTTACAATTTGACCTTAACCGAGAAGGTCACCGAGGTCTCTCTTATGTGACGTCTGTTAAGCCCAAAAGACCAAAATCTCTAGCCGTTTTCGAGATAATTTTCAACTTCCTGTCTTAGACCTTGATCTATTTGTAATTTGATGTTAACCGAGAAGGTCAAGTTCATCAAGGTACCTCTTAATTTTTGTATTTTAGGCCCAAAGGGTCGAAAATTCCCAACCGGTTTCACGATAAATTGTTCTATCGCTTAGGGCTAACGGGATACAAAGTCCAAGTGTTCAAAGACCACGTGATCTTGACCTTCAAGGTCAGTGTTCAGATTGCTACTGTCTACTCAAACCGTATATATTGTCGAGTAGGAATTTGAGCCCTACTTCTAGTCAATTCTAAAAGATATTCTGACCTCCATTTGACCTTGATCTTCAAAATCTGTGGTTATAGCGAAATCTTATCATCTTCTATCAGTATGACAAATGTCATTTTCGTAAATCAAATGGTCTAGGAGGAGTTGTCTGGAAACCATAAAAATGGAAAAAAAATTGTTTAGATTGTATATGACACCTAGGAGTAGACATCTCGACAATTACTTGCAATTATCAACGGAAGATGGAATGATTTAAATTCAGTTTCAAGCAGTCATTGAAAAAATTTTGGACATAGAAGAAAAAGAGATATGAATTAATTTGAATCCTTTTACTGTAGATTTTATTCATTAAAGAAATCGTAACACCGACCTGTCTTCCCCCCCCCCCCTTAAATAACAGCTTAGATTTTACAATCAAATCGTACAGTTGGATAGTTATTGACATGAACAATGGAAAAAGTGATTGTTTTAATGGTTATTTTGGCTTTTTATTAAATATTTTAGTTCTTAATCATCCTTAGATACATAATTTTACACACGACTGGTGGGAGGGATTCCCTTTTTCAACCAGCCATCTTAAAACAATGCTTTCTCGTGTTCTCGTGGAATACTCTTGCCATTACTTCCGGGGAAAATATCTAGTGTTTCTGGTACATCTTGAATCTCCATGGCACTTTTTAGTTGTATTTATAATTAATGATTATATCATTATGTAGATAGCTTTTAGACTTAGGTTTTAATTACATTAGATAATTATATCCTGTTTAATTAGGGGCGTCTAAATAATTTCAGATATATTATGGGGCATCCTGAAGTATTGCTGAGAGCAGTAATTTTATCGCAGTATCTTTTTAGATATATTCATGCTACATTGTTAAATTAAGATTTCTAGGCAGTGTTTACTTATAAATAATACATTAATATATATATTATCTCGAGATGACTTGAGTTTTAGTAATATTTCTTAATTAATTACCAGCATCTCATTTCAGACGAGTGTAAAAGCTGCCTTAGAGATATCTCAGAGTCAAATACAAATATCTCTAGATTCATTTGTAAGTGTCAACAGTCGATATCAGATATTTTTAATCAGTGGTATCTGCAGTTACTGCAGAGCTCTGTTGTGTGCATAGTTAATAAATAAATCAACAACTGTTACTTTATCGGTAATGATATTGATTTTTTAAAATTAAAAATACCCAGATCGGCTTTAGCATTTGAACATGAAGAGGCTAGAGCCTAAAACATGCTGACCCGACAGCTGCTGCTTTCTTTTTATTACCCCCTCCGCTATCCCAACCACCCCCATTATTCTTGCACTGAAAAATGGCAGCATTTATAATTCATTCGAAAACTAGACAGAATTCCGCTACAAAGCGGAATTGGCCCACTTGCAGAAACCATTAAAGAAAATATTTGTATTAAATTACGACCAGAAACCTCAAAGGCACATAGTACCCCATCTGAATCGGTGCTTTGATCCAACGGGTTCAAAATGAACAACACAGTGAATAGTTCATGGGAGAGATTCAAATTACGTGAACAATCGGACATTTCAAATAGAGAAAGAAGTGAAGTATTATTAAACAAACCTTTTGGTTCGCAGTTGCTTGCATTCTGAACCTGCTAATTTTTCTAACAAATTATAACGCAATTCTTCCGCGTTCCCACAAACTGATAAAGTAAAATTTCAAATCAGCCGCGACAACTGTTGCTGTTAGACAAAAGGTACAGCCTTCGCAAAGAGGTGGACGACCTTTCCGTTATCAATGTAATTATAGCGCTAACTCTCGTGGTTATTACCGTGGCCGGGGCTCCGATGTCTACCAACAGTTGTCTTCTCATCAGTTTTAACCTGGCAGTAATGACGTAGAGTGATGTCTGTGATAAGTTAAAAAAAACAACATTGAGTCCGTGTGTAAATTGATGTACGACAAGAGGATCCTTCTTGAGAGGATCGAAAAAGGAGATAAATTGGTGTTTAGAAGAGAACATTGTTGCTGTGAGCATCAAAGAGCATCAAGTCACAAGGAATTCGTGGATTCCGAGATTCAAAAACTGTTAAGTCGACGTGCAATATCACAGATAAACTACGCACCTAATGCCATTGCTTGTGTTACTAAAAAGGCAACAAACTAAGACTTATCATAGGTCCTTGCTAGTTAAACTCAAACATTTAAGGGCTTTATTTGGAAAAAGAAGGTGCAGATGAGTAGATGATGTATGTGATAATTTAGAGCCAACTAAATTTATTTCCTTTGATCTCAAGAATGCGTTCCAACATACTCTTGTAAATTCAGGCTTTCGATCATTCTTGTGATTCCAGTGGAATGAATAAGCTGAAAAATACACCAAACAGGCTATTCCCACTGCAGTTATCAAGGACAGATTCCTAGCTAGAATCTGCGAGCAGTGGATATCTTTTGCAAAAGTTATATCTTCCGACACAGTTATTATTATGAAATTTATATCTTTTGCTATCATCACATTTAAATCGATTTGATGTAATATACTAAAGACTGTGCGAAAAAAGATTTGCTGTAGTGTCTGTTTGGAAGAGTAAAAAGACTGGAAAACATGTGATCGAAATTCAGTTGTTTAAAGTGTTTGCTATGGTTATGAAGCCCATGAGGTATATGAGAATGCCTGACTTCTCTATTTCCATGGCCCTGTCTATTCATACCGAGGGCGTAAATAGAGTTTACCGAGAAGGAAGGAATTCTCATACTTAATGTCCATGTGCCAGACGAATTGGCCCCGCCTCCCCTGGCCCGTCACCCCCTATTGTTCTGCGATTAAGGTGACAATTAAAGAATAACAATCATGACAAGGTATAAAAAATTGAACGATCATTCATAACAACCTAGTTAATGCAAGAGTCAACACGAGCTTTTTCTTTTTGTGTTTTTTTGGTACAAAATTAATATGGAGGAAGATTCAGAAAATGATTTTTTTTTACCCAGACTCCTGATGAATTGCAGAGGGAGTCTGGGAATTTTGACATTGGATTGGACATTGATGGATTTATTCAAGTATATAATGTTAACGAGTCTGCCGGATCTATCGATACCACAAACATGTTAAGACCGGATGGACCTTACATAATTCTTGAAAATGAATTCCGACATTAGCTACAAGGTAATTTATTTGAAAGCTTCTACTTTCTTCTGTTTAAGTTAATGTTACTCGTCGTAAAATTCTGGCGTTTTGCTCGAGATTTTAAATCGAGAGAAAAAAATCGATAAGTGATCATTTTGACGTCTATCAAATGTCTGTCTTAGGTCACGACGTCTGTCGACGAATATTTAACGTAGAAAATGAGATGCGTTTTGTCATTTTCGTCGCGACTAAATGACGGCTGTCGAACGTCTGTGTCGATATATCTCTTTCATCAGACCCTCCCCCACTCCAATAAAAACTAAAGAATTCGTCAGGTATTTAGGCATTAGAATATTTGTTAAGAAATATATGTTTTTAAGTTTAAATAAATCCTTTTTTAAGGCGAAGATTCTTGATGTTTGATTCCTGTTAAAATTCCATGTGATAAACGACTATGTCTTTTGTTTTCAATGAATCAAATTAAACAACAATGAAAACAAAGTCACACCTTGCAGGACATTCTCAAAAAGAATGACCTGTGTACCGGGTCGTTATTTTTGAGAATGCCCTGCCTCACAAAAGAGGTGCGACTTTGCTTGCCTCGTTCTTCAAAATAAGTCATCGGAGAAAACAAAAGAAGTGGACATTAATTACAGACGAAACACTCGCTGGTTCTTCGAGCTGTCACGCGGGGGGCTTGAGCTGCTTGACACCTAACCTCATCTGCAGCTAGTCAATTTACCAAACATGTATCGCACATCGGACCCACACACTATAACTGGTTTGCAGACCTCCTAAGACGTCCAGTAACAACAGCTAATTTTACTACCTATTTACGAACGAAGTCTATGCGCAACCCAACAGAATTTGAGCGTGCACATTCAGCAATCAATCCTTTGCTCTAATTTCAAGTTTTACATGTGATAACTGCTCAACGGGCAAAACTACGGTAACAGCACCACTGTGGATCCCCTACCTATTTCAGTATGCCTAAAACATTTAAAAGAAGCACCGAATTTATCAATAAAACGGTAGGTATACAATCTTTTGCAACAGCATTGCAGGTATCACATCGGCATCCCGAATTCGAATGGATTTGGAACAATACCGCAAAGAACTTAATCGGTATGCCGCAGTGCCGATTTACCGAATTCGAATCAATTTAGAACCACGACACCGACAGACCGAAGTGGCCGACAGGTAGGTGTTGAATCGGCATTTTGCAGTTCAAGAATACATAATGATACACAAAACATAAGCGCACAGGCTTATTTTACACACTTTCAAAATCAAAAACTATTTAGTTTTTTTATTCTTGAAAACAAAAACAACTGTCTCTCTGACCAAACTCACAATTCCGCATAACCCATTTTCCAATTTTCTTTTTTATGAAATAAAAGATTAATTTCTGCAAATATATCATAACTCATTGTCAAAAATTCAGAGAATTAATAAAATTATACACCGAAAAAACCACACAAATGTTCCGAAAATTTGCAAATTATATTTTACTTCTAATCATAGTACATCTCAAGAACGGACCCACACGAATCCTGAACAAATCCTTAAAATCTAACACACTATTGAGTGCTCTATCGATAATTGTGTTCTTAAGTGTCTGTCTAAAGAATGCATTAACATTCGAGAATCTTATGAAAACGTTGAAATCTCCAGGTAGTTTAATTACTGTGCTTAGTTAATATAAGAGTCGACAAACAAAGATCGGGGAGGGGAGGCGGAACGGTTAGATTTACAGACTGCAAAATATATCACGTACTATTTTTCTACGTCGAACGCCTTTCTTAACTTTCCACACGAGTTAAATGTTTAACAAAGGTAAGTTGGGCTTATTCAAGCAATAACTACACCAAATTTGAAGTCGATCCGCAATATATACCACGTACAAATTTCACGTAATGAGTTATATCTTCCTTAATTACCATACGAGCCCAAAGTTTAACGAACACATTTCAGTTTATCCAAAGATTACCAACATCAGGTTTGGAATTGATCCGACTCTCTGTTATCGAGATATTTTGCTTAACTTTAGATATCTTTTTACGCAGTGATGTCAAGTGCAGTCATCGCTTGTTTCTCGCAAATACGATTTTTACGTCTTGACGTCATGCGCCTTCCGTAATTTCAATACATGTTTCAAAAGCTGACAGAGCCTTCCAATTAACCCAAGAAATATCACCAAAGTCTGAAGTCTACATTACCTTCAGAATCGAAATATTTTTAGCACATGACTGTTTTTACAAATTACACATGTTTTACGTTATGACGTCACATGCAGTTACCACTTGTTCCATTCGCGACAAACTTTTAAAGAACCTTTCCAACTATTTAAGCAATAAACCTGATAAATTTGGAGGATCTCTGATGTTCAGCGACTAAGAAATCGTGCAAATAGGATTTTGACAAAATGACGTCATACACCTTGACAGAACCTTGCGACTGATCTAGATTTTAAACATACAAAGTTTAAAGTTGATACGACTTTCCGTTATAGACATATTTTGCACACAAGATCTTTTTTCAAATATTATTACGTGATGATGTGATATGCAGCACTCGTTCGTTATACTCGCGACGAATTCCAACAACAATCTCACCTAATTTGAACTTTTCCCAAGAGATTTTTGCACACAAGACTTTTACGTTATGATGTCAAGCGCTTTCCATAACAACGTAACACACTTCAAAAGTTGATAGAACCGACCTACCGAATCAGTAAACAGACCAAGTTTGAAGTAGATCTAACTTTCCGTTCTCGAGATATCTTGCACGCAGCATTTTGTTCACAACACACACATGTGCACACATATACACTCAGAAAACGTACAAAACCTGTATGTCCCCTTGCTTGGGGAGACCTGACATATTACTCTATCCGGTAGACTGTCTCAAGTTGTGTATCCCAAGCACTGACAGTTTTCGACCTTGGAGAGACAATCCTGTTTTATTACTCTTGAGAAACCGTACTGGGTAGTGTCGCTGATATCCTTCAAGAATGTATCTTAATGGCCGGACTGGATGGTTCAGGTTTCAGTGCTGAGAGCTTTCACCCCTCGGACCTCTCGGGCTGCCGAAGCGGGTTGACACCCAAAAAATGTCCATCGTTAGGGAAAGTGGAAGACTGAGGCTTCAGAAAATGATACAGATACAGATACAGTGTTCCACGTAAATAAATAATGTTGATCTCTGTGACTCAGTTATTTTAAACTTTGGCCTCGAATACCTCGATCTGGCTTTGTTTTTCTCTAAAAATTTCTTTTTCAGCAAAACTTTTGTACTTCTTTCAAATTATAGTAAATAATATTAATGTTTTATGTACATCGATTTACTTCACAGTAAATCTTGTTTTTCGCTAAATCTTTTGTGTTTAATATCGCGTTTTAGTTAAGGTGTACTAGTTCAATATGGGGGTGGTACCTGTGCGGTAGTAGTGTTGATATGTACATAAGTAATTGCATATTTCATTAAATCGCTGCTTATAAAACGATTTCCTTTAACAGCTCCTTTCCTTTTGAGGTGAAAATTGAACGCAGTGCAAATGCTTTAATTGGCAGTATCTTCTGTGGTATACATAACAAACCTGATGATTTGAAAATGGCATGCTTCGGCTATGTGTGTTTAATGATATACTAAATCCCATATACTGTTGTATTTTGCTATATTTTTTAAATTTTTGTACTGTTGTGTGTTGTCTTATCGTGTGTACCTAATTAAGCCCAACTGAATTTATTTTAGAGAATATGTTACTCTTTAAAATGTTTTTCTGTTGTTTGATGGAGGAATTCAGATAGAATTTTCTTAACTTGTCACCAACTACAGTGAGTACTTCCGGTAATCACTAGCACTAGCCATATCTAACTCCCATGCTATCATTCGAACCGCTGTGTTGTTTTCTGACCAACTCAGCCACGACCCCATACAAGGAAGCGTTTTTTCCTGGAGGATTCGTTTCATAATGCTCGAAAGAACACCCTAATTTCATCCATGTTATACATGTTCTTTTGTTCGCATCCATCAGTGATAGTTTATAATTTTATTTCCATTTTTTTACTAAATAAAGATGACTGAAATCTAATGTTATAACTAGCAAATATATAAGCCCATAAAATTACTACAAAAATCATCTCAGACCTTTATATTTGAAATGAACAAGGATAACAAAAGAGTTATAAATTATCTCTAAGCACTTCTTACATATGCATTAAGACTCTATTTTAATGAATACAAGCTGAAATAAAATAACAAAACTAACAAATATGTGAGCCCAAAAAAAATACAATAAAAACTAATCTGAAGTCTTTATATTTGAAATGAGCAAAGATTAACAATACTCGATAATGTATGTGATATTTCAAAATCACAAAAGCAGGCTAAATAAACTGGTTGTTTTGAAACGGTTGTACAGTGCTGGAAGTATTTTTATGCTCCCTTTTTGGGGATAATTTGTAACTCTAGCCACGACTGTTTTAATAAATAACTTTTATTAGAATATTTAAGAAATTATCTATTGCCTTCTAGATTCAACGGAAACATGGGGGTTAATCTGTTATGACCAGAAGTCGTCCGCAAACCAAGAAAAATAACTAAATACTTTCTACTAATTTACGTTATTTTATTACTTAATCGATAATTAACTCATTATATTCATTTTTCCAAACTCTCGCTTTTCCGAAAATTATGAACCATGCAATAGCGATACGCACACCTACTTTCTTAAGATTTAAGTGCTATTGCATAATAACCAAATTTACAATAACCATGTAAATGTAGTCACATCGTGGTTGCATGTCAAGGGCAATTGAACAATCATCATGAATACACACGAAAAATGTTTCCCACCTGTTCTGGCGCGCTCCAGCAGGGCTGGTGGATTTTTAACTTCTGCATTTTTTAACACATAAGGGGCATAATTTACAAGTAACTTTCCGCGTCTTGTAATCAGGCCCTACATAACCTTAAGTATTGATTTCGGCAACTACAAACATGTTCTACGATCTCATATCACTCGTGATGATCGTCATGGTGGTGTTACAGGGCAAACACTGTATAAATAACTTTGTGG
Organism: Protula sp. h YS-2021; assembly: GCA_949752745.1. NCBI lineage: Eukaryota > Metazoa > Annelida > Polychaeta > Sabellida > Serpulidae > Protula > Protula sp. h YS-2021. Next base: position 37,398,017 of record OX457026.1, read on the forward strand.
GAAACTTAATTTTACAAAGATTTTAAGCTGTTAAAATGGCACACGAATTCAAAACTTGCAGTATTTTTATCTATAAAAAGATTTCGAGTTCTACCATGATCAAGTACTTTGCTCACTGTATGTTGTTTGTTTCTTCTCGCCTTTCAGATCAGAGGGGAGGAGTAGCTACTGTACAGTAACACCTTTGACACGACGTTGAACAGATACTGGATCAGCAGCCTTGTTTAGACCAAACTCCACTTTCTCCGCCATCTAATGAACGCCTTTGGTTCAATCTTGAATAAACATCAGAAAAATCAATGCTCTACAGGCATCGAAAACTGACATTGTAAATAACTCAGACTCACAATCAAATAACAACTTCTCTATGTTGTCGCTTTCTCGAAATGGCGGCCATGACAGGTTGTTTTGAAAATAGATCAAAATGAGGACATAAAGTAAAGAATTTCAAGAGTGCGGGAGTTTTCCCCGTTTGCTTTTGAAAACTATTCATGAAAATTAACTGCATGCACATTCTGCCTTCCCAGATGATCGAAGGGAGGGGGGACTTCGACGGACGGGTGACCACGATAGCTCGTATCGATGGCAATTCTAGATCACTATGTTCCCGACGTGTTTGCTCTCACAATGTCTATACAACGTCGGGAAACGTTCTTTCGACTTCTATTTACGTTTTACGTTTTACTATTTACGTTTTTAGATTTCAAATAATCCTGCCTTATCCCACGAAAGGTTGATGTTGTTTCGTCCTCTAAAAGCAACGTTAATGCGACACTGATTAGACATCGGGTGCGTCGGAAAAGTGATCACGAATCACCTTCTAGACACTGCCAATCATAAAGTGTCCTGGTCGCACCTCCATCAAAGTCATTTTTTGTGAAAGTGCCAGATAACTTTTCAGTTTTTCTTGCCATGAAAGAAGAAAAAATACGCCTAGCACATGTGTCAAAATATTGGAATGCTTGAATTTTTATTTACTGAGCTATGCAACAGTAAAATGTGAAAAACGTGTATTTATGGCTAATCTACAAGAGGAAACTCCTATTTCATCACAGGACACTCTCTGTATTGCGTTCTCACCAATTTACGGCTTATTTAGAAAACACGCTGAATGGCTGAAGAGGTGCAAAATCAATATTTCCTAAATTCGAAAGTTGTAAGTAAAACTGAGAAGGTGAATTCATCAAACGATCGCTTTTTCACCCATAATGAATATTTCTCTCGAATGTTTACTAATTTGTTTAATGTGTGAAATCTTTATTTCTAGTCATAACATAGGAGTATTATGTTACTCTAGACTGACGAATTGAATTTTCTTTCGGATTTACACTGCCCTCAACAGGCCATATTTTTTCGGCGGATCTTGGTATATTTGGATTTCATTGTAGGGCCAGTTTTGCTACCGTAGGTATATGGCACCTGCAAAACCTAATTTAAAAGAATAAAATGTGGTTTCTTTGATACTTTCGTGGTTTTCTATGTGGCATACTAGAATAGACATGTAGATTCTATCACAAATCAAGCATGTCCCTGTATTATTATCTTTTTGGGGAAGGTGGTAAAGCAGGGCTTGTATGGGGTTTGTAGGAGTACTGTATTAAATTGCAATTTCAGTCACAAAAACCTATAATTTTGTTAAGTTCTTTATTTACTTTGGCAACAGACCATCAAATTTCTTCAAACCAAGCTCACTAAATAGATCCCTTTATCTTTATCTACGAATGGAATCTAGCTTTTTGTGATGACCATCTAATTTGCTTTGTATAAATATATTTATCTGCCCTATGAAAATAATTTAAAAAATGGCACTATATGTAGCGTTAGGGGGAAAGTTTACAAGGGTATCTGCGTCTGGTTAAAAAGGAGTATTTTTCAAGCTTGGCATTCCTCGTTTATGGGTCGTTTTAAAATGTCATTAAAACGCATAGCAACCAATTTGCTCGTGTTTTCCAACCCAACCACACACATATTTTCACCGAATCACATTAGAAAATTACATTTCGCAGAGGCTAGCGCTTATCTCCACCCTTAGGCGGGATTGCCTTTATTTACGATACGCATCTGCGCATAAATTATGAATAAAACTTGTCCACGCGTGCAGGCGAACAAAATAAATTACTAGACAGAATTTTGTTACATAGTGGAATTGACCAACTTGCAGAAACCATTAAAGAAAATATTTGTATTAAATTATGATCAAAAACCTTAAAGTCACTCAGTACCCCCATCTTAATCGGTGCTTTGATCCAATGGGTTCAAAATGAACCCAAAATCCGTCTATGTCTAATGGATTCGAGATAATTGTCAACTTCCGGTTTTTGACCTTGACCGTGACCCAGAAGGTCAAGGGCACCGAGGTCCCTCTTATGTAACGTTGTTTAGGCCCAAAGGGTAAAAATCTCTAACCGTTTTTGAGATAATAGTCAACTTCCGGTCAAGACCTTGACCGTGACTCAGAAGGTCAAGGTCATCGACGTAAATCCTATGAAACGTTGTTTAGGCCCAAACTGTCGAAAATCTCTGACCCTTTTGGAGATAAGTCAGCCTCTCGCTAACGGTAAGTGAGGTCAGGTTATCTTTGACCTTGACCCTCAAGGTCAAGATCAAGTATGAAAGTTTACCCTTACTGAGTACGTTTTATGTGTTCAAACTGGGATTTGAGCACCTTTGTGGCTATTTTTGTGATGAATAAGCGTTTCAAAAAATATTTTGACCTCTGAGGTTCAAGGTCAAAAAGTTTTTGCGGATTTCACGACAACTCATTACCCTCTATGTCTCTGCCAAATGCCGTCTTTCTATAACAAACCCTGTAGGAGGAACTTTCTGGAAACCACTTTGAGGTAAAAAAAAATACTTTGACCTGAATTTGACCTTGACCTGCTAAGTGAAGGTTAAAAAAATGCAGATTTCACGACATCCCCCTCTATCTCTGTGCTGAATTTCATGGTCCTACGTCAAATAGCGTAGGAGGAGTTTTCTGGAAACCTCCCAGACGGAAAAAGAGAAGAAAAAAACAAAAAGGGCAGAAACTTTGAGAAAAACTACGAACTTATACCCATTTGTAAACGAAGTTTGGAATCGGGAATCATTGTCAACATTGCCTTATTCGCAATACTGGCAGTAGATAAGGCGGATAGGCACATCAGTATCACATGATTCACATTCTTTTTTATGCACGGACGGTTGAAGTTTTGTGTCTTTGGACGAGAAAAACTTTGAGATGTTTTTCTCATTTTTTCCAGAATAAGAGGTGTTTATTTACCTTTTGGATAGCTTTATGTATACAGTTGTTTCTTTTTGCCGTTAGTGTGAATAATCGACGTGTTTCGAATCAAGAATACTTAGCATCGGAATCAGACTGGTGGCGGTCAACCAGATTCATCTTTATCCGGCGAAGAACGGAGACTTTTCAGTCTGTTGTCTGATTGTTTGTTGGGTTTCGGTGTCAGACTGAATTGATCCAAAGACACAAAAACAGGCGGCAGAGTTGATAAGTTCTCTCTGTGTCTTTCATCACAGCTCCTTGGCTTGCAGCATGTATGTGTGTGAATTAGCAGAACGTTGTTGAGGCCTATACGTTTCTGGCTACATTCTCGGGGCTATCGCCAATTTTCTCTTCCTCTGTGGGCTTGTCGGGGAATCAAGTTGCTCCGCCCACCATCGGAGAGGCAGGGAAGATACAAATCATTTCCCCGCAACCGTCTCCCTGGCTAGCAGGTGACAGGCTCGGTTGCGGTGAGTGCCCCCCCCCCCTGGAATGACACGTCCTTCCTTTCTGCCGAGCCTATCCTGCTTGGGTATTCCCACGGGTATCTCCGCTACTCTATCCTTCCCTGGGTAATCATTTCCTCCTCTTAGGATAGCTGTGGATAGCATACACGGACTTTGTAAGTTGTGTATGGGTGATTAGGTTGACTGCATGCTTTTCCCCATTACTTCTGTTACATGGAGAAAACAGAAAGTTTTATCCACGAGGCATCGTTCGCTGTCAATCCACTCACTGTGAGACAAGTGTCGGATAGCAGAAAACTTAGCGCTGTGTGAGTAAGGTAACAACTGCGTGTAAGCACCTCACCCACACAACGTGGAGAGCGGTTGAGGCTAATTGCATCAAGAACCATCGACGAAGAGAGTTAAGGGAGAAACTCAGACGCCAGAAGGCGTTTTCAGTCTAGTCTCCGATTCCCATCCTCCTCAGCATCAGAGAGCCAGAAGACCAGAAGAGGGCAAAACTTACTAGGTCGGTGTCCGCCGAGATTATTGTAGAGCTGGACACTAAGGAAAGTGAGGCACTGAGGGAGGCATGGCTCTCTTAGTCACTCGTCCGCAAAAGCCCCAACCTGGAGTAGTGTCGCCACGAATGAAAAAGTAACAGTTCAAAGTTTGAATCTGGACAATCCGATCCTGTAAGAGCTAAATCCGGTATTCCGTTATCACAGCAGTTGAAGATGCCACACTCCACCCTATCCAGCTTGGTACTCAGTCAGATCCTCAATCCCGATCAGAACTGTGCACAAGTAACTGTGACAATGAGAGCCAGAGAAGTACATCTGGGGCTGCGTTCTTATTATTCTTATTACTCGTTAAATGACTTACAAGATATTTCTTAAGAGGACATTATGCGTACGGGCTTTTAGTCTTCACCCAATATGAACTGACAGGGCTGTTTTGATTGAGCCTTTTTAACCCTGTTTGTGCATCTGTTCAGTAAGAACTAAAACTAATATCAGAGCAGACCGGTGCCAAGGCAAACGGCAGAGGAGAGAAGCAATCTCAAGCAACACAGTCTTCAAGAAAATATTATAATATATAAGTGTTTTTAATTTGAACACTTGCATTTGGGTCATGCTCACATATTCTAATAGATACGAGGCATAGGTGGATGGGGTGGGAGTGTTGGCTATCAGCTCACCCAATTTAGTCGTACAGTTTTGGTTAGATAATTCCCACTCTCTGGAATTTTTGTCAATTATGGCATATATGAAATTTGTATTGCTGTTGGTCATACCACTTTAACCGAGTTGATCTTAGGCGCTTAATAGCGTGTAAACTGTTCATTTCGCAGAGATCAGGTGAGTTCACAGTATTTTTAGTTAGAAATATCATTGTTGCTATTTAAAGTTTCATGCATTTGTCTGTCGGTCTGTCTGTAAGTCACTTGTCGTCGGTTGGAGGTAGGAGAGGGATGGTGTCGTAGCATGGGAAAGAAATAACAGTTTTTCCTTTGATTTTTGCGTCTAGTCGGGTCAAATGAACAGTGCTCTCCGTTGAGCCCTGTGAAACTTTTCTATATTAGGCGTACCCCTCGGGTTTTACTCCAGCGCCGATTTCAACCCCGTCTAAAGGTGGAGATTAGCGAACGTTCGTTTTGCCAAGTAAACCGTCGTTTGATTGGGTAAAACGTATTTTCACGAGGAAGATCATAGTTCTCTTTCTCCACCTTTGGACGTTTCTTTGCACGCCCTTAAATCTGTACCCACTTCAAACACGCTACGGGCTTTAAGATTATCGCAATTAAAAGGAATATGGGTCATGTGATGCTGATATGTCTTTCCGACTCTACTTCCTATATTGCCGAATAAAGCAATATTGACAATGATTTTTTACATTGTCCGCCTGCACATGTAGGAAAGTTTCATTCACATTTATTCGTTGATACCGTAAATAAAGGAATTTCCGTCAAAAGGTGGAGATAAACGAAGTACGCTGTTACTGGTAAAAATCTTTGTCTAGCACCACCTATGCAAACTATCATATTTTACCACTATCAATATGACATCATGTCATTTTGTGTTTGGAATAGATGGTACATAAATATATATATATATATATATATATATATATATATAACTTTTGATAAGCAATGAGCTGTGAAAATCTTAACATGGTTATTTAAAATGCAGACATGAAAGTAAGAGTTTGTGTTTTCATTTTCATAAAAACTATCTTTATTTAGTAATTCACGAAAAGCTGCGTGAGCCCTCGAAGCTGCTTGCGTTTTGTGGGTAATTTCAACTTCTTCCAATGTATTACTCCAACTTTCTTACTTCTTGTTGCAATATCATGACACAGACATGTAGTACACAAAGAAAATACCAGTGCAACAGGCTGCGGGAGGATTTTCGGATCAGTCCACCCACTCGTGCGCTTTCATTTTTATTACATGTTTTTTTTTATTCATGAAATCAACAGAAATCACTTTTTTCATCGTTGTCAACTATATTTAAACCAATGACGAATGACAGGCTTAACGTCACAACATTTTATCTCATGATTGCCAGTGCACGTACAAAGGAAACAGTTTTATTTTTGCAGTGCATATGAGGGTAAACTGCGCTTAATTAAAATGGGTTTTTGTTTGTACAAACGTTGTGCTCTATAGCTCAGCCGATCCGACGATTTGAAAACTACCATACTATCTTCTCTGTGCCCGTAACACAGTTCAAATGTAATGTCCATCAGGGGTATATAAAGTGCATCAGGGGTATATATATGTATATATATATGCACTTTTTCAACGAAGTGCCGATCCGTCCACTTTTGCCCAATTTTAAAACTAAAGTAACATTCTTCAAGCGGGAAGATAATTCCTCAATGCGATATTTCAAATGCACATTTTTATTAAAAATCGATTGCGCCAAACAATGTAAAATGCAAAAAAGAAGTTCACTCCGTATGGTACTTAAAATTTTCAGAAAATCTCAAAAGCAACCTTTGCCTAAAATACTGGAACATATAATTGGCAACAAAAGAAATGTCGGCTTCTTTGAGTTTCAGTAATTTTATTTATGACATGTAAATTTTAATATAAATTCTACCAAGTAAACTACTATTGTTCTTTAATAATCTTGCTAACATTTAAGGACAAACAAACAGTTTGTCACAGCTCAGTGAAAACATGAAAATGGAGACTTGAAATTGAGAGTTACAAAACCTAATGACGCGTGTGTCCGCCATTGAAGTCACAAGGCGCTGTATGTGAGCTCTCGGTATGCGATGCCACTCTTCCACGAGAGCCTGGCGTAGTTCTGTTTAGGTAGACGGAGGGCGAGGTCTCTGGCGGGTGGCTTGACCCAGGGCGTCCCAGACATGCTCTGTCGGTGAAAGATCTGGTGAAAACGCCGGCCAAGGCAAAAAGTTGGATTTGGTTGGCTTCAAGGTAGTCCATTCACTCTTTAGCAAAGTCGGGACGAGCATTATCCTGTTGAAAGATAAGGTTGTTCGGGCGCACATAGCATTAAGATGTGTTCACGGTATTGCTGTGTTCCATCCACCGTGAGTTTTCCATCAACAAAACGCAACTCGGTCCTCAGTCCGAAAACGATTCCACCCCAAACCATGACGCTTTCTCTACCATAGCGATCGCGCGCGCGCACGTGTGCACTACGGAATCGCTTTCCAGTTCGACGCCGGTTTCGAACGCGACCTTCATTGAAATCCAGACAAAAGCGCGACTCAACCGTGAACAAAACCTGATTCCAGTCTTGCACTCTCCATCGAACATGGACAATGACCCACTGGCGCCTTGCGCGACGTCGCGCGGCCGTTAAAAGCATGCCAAGCGACGAATGGAAGCGCTGCCGGACTGTTTATGAACTTATTCCGTTCCCTTGACGCCCCGGAAGTGTAGCGGCAGTTAAAGCAGCCGGCTGAAACCTTCGTCGAAGATATGATAGCAGAATGAACCGGTCCTCTTGGCGAGAAGTAACTCGAGGTCTGCCGCTATGCGGTCGATCAATCGCAGATCTAGTTCACTCAATCGAGCAACCAGCCTACGAACTGTTCCTTCTACAATAACAAAATGTCTTGCCACGTCATTTGGGCTGCTTCTACCACTCAACATGACAATTGCTCTTTCGCGAACTATTCTGGACAGGCGTTGCATCGTTAATCATTTGAAAAGAATTGCTTTTAAAACGTTTTTACTTTCCAAAACCTTGCCCGTATTAACGCATACACTGCTTTTTAATTCTGTGAGACGCATATTGAATGATCGAGGTGACGGACAAATTAACTTCGAAGTGATAGAACAGTTATCAGTCCTTGAATAATCAATATTGGTTTCAACTACTTTTTTCTCAATGCCTCAAATATCCAGCAATTCTGATAATACTTCCTGGAGATTTGTGGACGTTTCTCCTGTTGCTGCGTATATGTTTTTGGGGTTTTTTTGGGGTTTTTTTTTGGGGGGGGAGATTGGCGGAAGGCTCCGTTATTAAAAGGTTTTCCTTGATTGGATGTACCGTTCAGCAGATTCCATATCTTGATTAGTCTTTCCTATCTACAAAGTTTCCTGGGGGTGATGCTGGCAGAAAACTAATGTCGGAGTAATGAATTCTCATTTGATTTAGATTTTTAAGAAATGGAATTTATTTTTATTATTATTATTATTATTATTATTATTATTATTATTATTATTATTATTATTATTATAAAATAGATTGCTTTATTTGAAATAAATAATCTAGCACCTCCAACTGTGCATATAAAAACATAAGCGTTTCTAAGTAAAAGCGATACCTTTTACTTCTCGTATAGTTACATTTCAAAAAATCTTGTCCAATTCAAGAAAACGCACAATTGCAATTAAAAAGATGCAATTCACCGAAGTGCAATCACACCGCTTTGATAAAACCTCAAAGATCAAAAATATTACTACTTCTGTTAAAAAGTATTTGAAAATACTTGAAGGCTTTGATAAACTTGAAAGAAAAAGTCAAAACTAGGATAATACACATTCGTTTAAAAAAGCTGGGGAATGTATACGAACCTGTGAAGTCGCTGAAAATGTCCGCGGATGTACACATCCGCTGATTTCACAGATCCGTGGTAACATACATATCTTGAGATGATCGATCAATAAAAAGTCATACATGCCAAGAACACATACACCAGGTGTACTTGTCTGGCTGCCATTTTTGGGGCAAGATATTGCTTATCTGACTGACATTTTAAAATAATAATAGACACAATATGCAACTCGCCAAAATTTTAAATTCCTATTTTCAAATAAATAAATTCCAAATGGTAAAAATGGCGTGTAGTAGCCAGTATGTGCAGATAGACCGCTATTACGGTTTTATTCAAAATATCAACTTACGTAAAAACTAAGCATTTCATTTCACTTTTCTTTAAGCATGTCCTTGGCAGGCAAGTTAAAGTTAGTTTTTAAGCAACCAGTAACAAAAACGCGTATGCACCAGAGGCTCGTGCCAAGCACCCATTCCAAATTATGTTGGTACACTTCCCTGGTAAATGTACATGTGCAGCCTATGAATCAATTTTTACCGATTTTGGATTCCACATTACTCCTTCCAGCAAGAACTAAAGAACTACAAGATGGTTGACCATAGCAATTGGGCTCAAAGCCAAATAAGAAAAAAACTGCGATCTAAAAACGGTTAAAGATTCCAAGCATATTTTTGGACAGCAGGCCATGTGACTTTATATTTGCAATTTGGTCTTTTGAAAACATAAAGGCCAAGGTGTAACATTTATTATTATGGCTTCCTTATTTCCAATGGGTAGATTTCGGTTCGCAGTAGCAAAAATTTCACATACTTTATTTGATTCTGTTTTTGTGTAATAATATGATGACCAGTTACTTCCATCCTTGTTGTGACTAATATCTTAATTAATTTCAGTTACTTAATAACTTAGTTTGTTATTTTGTTTCATGGCTTCCTTCATGAACTGGTGTCGTGGTTATCCCCATAGAGTACCTGCACATGACTATCGGTTTATGTGACAACAACAGTCGTGTAGAGATACCCAACCGGAATAAGAAACATCTCCGAGTATTGAACGAAATCCAGATAATTCTGCTCTTAATTACACCATCGATTAAAATAGATTGTACTTACTGTTCTGATTCCAATACGATTTTTTTTTACTTTCCTAGCCTTGTAGACTACTGTAGACTATTGTTATCAATTAAATCTATCATGTATGTTCACTTCAAATGCGGTTTAGATAATATTCGGATAATAAATAATCGGAATTTTCCAACTGTCACTAACTTCTTGCATAAAATCCCGTTTGTTTTAAGGTCTGCCTTATTGGAAATCAGATCATTTTATCATTAACGCAATAATATTTTTCATTTCAGTCATAATAAACATCTAAAACAGAAACAAATCTTTGAGGTGATTGGAAACAGGCAAAAATCTTAAATTTGTTTGAACTATTATAGAAAAGTTTGTGTTGAATGATTTAGGGAAAGGACTCGTTTCGTAAGCAAAGAAAACTCGCTCGATGCCGACGCTATATTCTTAGGTATACTTGAGCAACATTTTTTATTTTATCAAAAAAGTACAACAGCACGCTGCATCATTCGGTTTTCGAGGAAAACCATCCCATTCACCCCCTCCTACACACACCAGCACATATCCATTTCCCATTCTATGTGATGCAACACCCACAATTTTGTCAGTTTATATTTATGTTAAATTTATATACTTATCATATTCAAATACATAAAACCTTTGCTCTGTTGTCAGTCCATAATATCCATAGACTGATAATTTTGTTGTTTAAGCTCTAATATACATATTGGATCTTACTTGTAAATTTCGTGTAAATGCCTTTTAATGAAAGATATGTTCTGTAAAAGCGACACTTATCGATAAACCATTTTGTAAACTTATAGATGGGGTTAAGCGTCTCGTGGTGTGTTTCAAATATAAAATCAGTACAATCAAATGCGGTCATTTTAGTCATATTAGAAATACTTTGTATTATAAATATTAATTTGTACGATGACAAAACACATGCCTGATATATCTTCATCATTCACTTTTCACACTCCATACTTTTCCCCATTTTGCACATGTTTCTTGTCAGAAAATATGTCGCTGATGATTTTAAATTAAAAAGCAACTAATTTTGTGTCTAAACAGACTTTTTCAGCTCTTATAAGACCGTCATAAATTATGTGCTGGATATTAGTGCCAATTCTATCCATTTTGAAAAGACGTTAGAGGTGTCATCTTTATCTGAAACTGCTTGACAAGCTGTTAGCTTGCAAGGGTTATATGAATTTGTGCGAGCAGCCGTGCGTCCTTTTTTTCTTCTTGACAGTTTTCCGATTTTTTTGTGTCTTCTTCTTCTCTGACACTATGGGCCCTAGGACCATGAAACTTGGGACTTATGAAGAGCTTGATCTGAAAGTGTGCATGTCACTTTTTATTTTCGTCTTCGATTTCGTTTTCTTTGTTAAAACGCCATGTGAAAAGAGTGTATTTTTGCAAGTAAATGCGGAGCATTTAACATACAGCACAGAATACCACACAGTTGCTCACTTTGTGCGAGCTCTCACTGCGTAAACAGACAACGCCGCGTATGCCTTATCAGTTAATCTAACCATAAGTCAACAAAAACCAAACACTACTCGACTTATAAGACGTATTCAGGGTGTTTTGTTTGCTAATATATTTAGCTGGTATTAAGTTATCAACCTATGGCGTTTTGTTCTTGACAGTGGTCCCATTTTCTCAGAATATTATAGGCCGCATGCATGCTGTGCCATAAGCTCTGTACATAGTTGTATAACACACTGTATGCATGTTGTAAAATACTCTATATTATTTAAGAAATAAACCACCGAAGGAAGTATTTTTGCGTTTTAATTTTTGTCGAGTGTTTAACATTTCGCTAGCGAAATGCGGTTCTAGTTATAGTATGTTCTACATTAAGCTTTTAGTACATCAATTCTGTAACCACTGATCGTGATAAAATTGACTGATTAATCATATTTTTGTAATAAACGTTTTTCAAGCAATAACACACATATAACTCCCACATTATACCAGTCCTTCCAAAAAATTGTCTCGCTGTTCATACGTATTGAATCATTGTTTCAAATCAGTTGTTCATGGTTTGCAGTTACAATAAAACCAATTGCATTGTTTTTTATTTCCTTATAAAATGTTGGGACAGCAATCTTTTCAGAATGTAAATTTGAATGTAAAATCAGTTTTAGACCCCTTACTTTGAGAGCTACTGTTCTAGTATACGACTTTTCCTATTACCTATTTATAACTTTCCAATCCAAGCTGGTTTAAGAGCTTTATCATCACATTTGATATCCGGCGCCATGAGTGTATCGTACTTAACTTTCGGGGGTGTAGATGATCCCGAGAAATAAATTTTTCCATGATTGTTTGAGCTCGATTTAGACTTACCGGATCCGCAAAAACGCTACTTAAAAAGAAAAGAAGATTCGACTTGCCTTGGCTTTTTTCCAATAGAATTTTGATTATCAAGGACAATTCTCTGTTTTTCGTATCTGAATCTGGATTGACATTTTGTTTATTTTATTTTATCTTAGAAAGGAGCTCGGTTTTTATATCCCAGCTGTGTACTTAACACGTTGAAGCTCTCATTACTCATTTTTAGTAAAAAATGACTATTTTTTTAGTTTTCCAACCGCCTAACCACACGCCTTCTCCTTATTTAGATTCAATCCTGAAGGTATGGAAACTACCTGGGCAACTTAAATATTTCTTGAATAGAGGGGATATCAGTTACATTGTAATATGTGTCGTATGCAAACTGCGATTTCTTTCAGTTCTGTTTACACTTATGTCTTTAATATTGTCATTCTTTCTAATTATTTGTGCTAACATTTCAACACAAAGAGAACAAGGAGAGTGAGCATCACTCTCACACCGCCATATAATTTGACCCATCCGTTCTTTAACACGGTTCTAAAATATTTTTATAGCACAATTTTACTCAATCTATAGTTTCGTCTCCAAAATTGAATTTCTTTGATACATTGAAGAAAATCCACTATCGAATGCCTCCTGAAAGTCCAATTGAAGTAATATAGCAGGTATGTTATGAACGCATGTGTATTCTATTAAATCTTGAATCAGCCGTATGTTCTGACCTTTATAGCGACCATTAATGAAGCCCACTTAATCATAGTTTATACGTTTAGGAAATGGTGTCATCCTTAAACTGACAGTATTTCATAGTCCAGACAGTGCAGCGAAACAGGTCTAAATATTTTTAAACATAGTATCCTTCCCTTTTTGTGTGGAAGAGTAAGTCTTTGCTGTGACAAGGGGACTTCTTGTCTTATAGATTGTTGGAAAACTTCTGTAAATCGTGGCCGAATGTCAGACCAAAAGGTCTTATAAATCTCGAATATCAATCCCTTTTTTGTGTGGAAGAGCAATTCTTTGTTTTGACAAGGGCAGTTCTCTGTTTTATATTGATGGAAAACTTTCGTAAATCGTTATCCAATGTCGAGCCAAAAGGTCCAAAGGTCGAAAGGTCGAATGTCCATCCATCACAGGCGGGGCATTTAACATTATTTGAAGAATTTACTGCATTATAGAATTCGTAAATAGTGAATTAACTGTCGCATTCTTTCTTTTTTCTGATAACCTGGGTAAAGCACACAGTCTGAGGTCTTGCAGTATTTGGATCTGGTCTATTCCACCTTCCGGGTAGGATTTATAAAGATTACTAAATGAGTTTTTATTTACAAAAAGAATGCCTCTCTCATCTTGACTTATGAACCCGTTGCTTCATTTAATTGCCGACAATTTCTTTTCGTATGACTGTTTAGCAGATTTATAGAAAACATTGCTTTGCTTTTTTATTCATTCCCACACGGAAACTTTGCTTCCAAATGGGTGTAGTTTAGTAAAAAAAAGTTTCCTAAAGTTTATTTCTTTTCTATCCTTTTCATTTGTGGCTTCCAGAAAACACCAGAAAGAGGGACGGACAGACAGACGGACCCGAGGCGTTTCTACATCCCTGGCCGCCCCACCCCCCCCACCCCCCCCCCCCCGGCTAGGGCGACGGGGGGGTAATAAGGCCATATACCTGGAGTCAGTTTTTTTACTCCCAATACTTCCGAATTGTGAGGAACCAGAAAAATAATAGTCAGTTAATAATAATATGTACTAATGTACACTTTCAAAATATTCAAAAGATTAACACAGTAAGACTGCATAGTATTAGTTAAGATTTTACTCAAAAAATTTGTTTGTGAGCAACATTTCCCCAGTTTTGGCGAATTACAAACAGATAGTAGCCAGGTAAATACTAATGACCGCTGTCTTTAACCAACGTTTCAACATAGTAAGGCCCAGTGGGGGGGCATTGAGGTACCAACTGGTTACCATGCGTATCCATGACTTTTTAAAACAACCCCTAAACGTGGAGTGCTGATTTTGAAATAACACCCCTTTTTAAACCAAAGGCGGGGGAAATTCGAAATAATTCCATTTTGTGGCAAACTCGGAGTACTTCATAAAAATCTGTTAATTTTACCTTGACTTTCAACTTCAAGGTCAGACTGAGATCAAAGTATTTTTACCTCAAAATAGGTTCCAGACAACTCCTCCTCGACCTTCTAGGAAGAACCACCTAGGAAGATGGCAATTTATATAGATATAGAGTGTACTAAGAACTCGTGAAATCCTCAAATTTGAAGATCAAGGTCATGTTGAGGTCAAAATATTTTATTACGAACAATGGTTATAAACAGGGCTCAAATCCCCGTTTGCACACATGTACAGCTTAAGCAGAATCTGAATCTTGACCTTAAGGGTCGGGACTAAAGGTCACCTGACCTTTGTATCTCGAAAACCGTTAGCGATAGGTTGATTTAGCTGGACAACATTTAGACATTTCGACTTTTTGGACCTAAACGACTTTACGTAAGAGCACCTCGGTGACCTCAACCTTTTCGGCCAAGGTCAAGTTAAAAAACCAGAAGTTGATCACTATCTCGAAAACGATTAGAGACAGAGCGATTTTGAGCCCATTTCAACCCTTCGGCCTTGACATGAGACGTACCTCGGTGACCTTGATCTTCTTGGTCGTAACGCAACATAAACATTTTCTCTTGATCTTTTTCCGACTGGGTTATTTCTCTATCTATCCGAATTCGGTCTAGTTTTGATTTGTTCTACCCATAACATTATTTCATCGAACTACCTTTTGAACAATTCATATTGTTCATCTATCACTTATTCAATTAGATTTTTTTAAGTTCGCTCAGTCTGTCCTCACAGTTTTAACTGACGCTCGTCTCCTTTGTGCTAAATCTTTCGTCTATTGAACTGAGAATTACTGAATCTCGAATTTAAGGAAATACCTGGCTCTAACGTCATTTACATCTCTGTTTCTTCAATTAACTCTTTCATTTCCCTTAAATATTTTGCATCTTCCAGTAGGCTATTATTTAATTTTCAAAACGCTGGCCCTCTATTTGCCGCTCCCACCCCCTACCTCCGTAAACTCACGCGGTATTAAATCTGATTTATGACCAGTATGAGGGAGAAATAATCTAACCTGCGTATTACCAAAGACTATGGTATTACTCGGGGATTACGCTGCGACCAGGTTTTTTTTTTTTTTTGTTTGTTTCTGTGTAGCCAAGCGCCTGTCAAGCTAAATGCCTCCAATAGTCCGACCACGGTTTTCAGAGCAACAAAATTTCTTCACCGACCAAATCAACGGGTAAGGTAGCCCCTATGGAACTAATTTAAAATGACATTGGAGATTTCCAATAACCACTTACGAATTTTTGTCTAATCACATCGACTCATTAAAAGTTTTTAGTCACGATTTTTCTTCCTATCCAGAGAAATTTCTCAATTCAAACGACAGTTTTGCGTATCCATAGACTAGATTTTTAAATTACAGTAAAATGAAATTTATTTCTGTGATTGAAAATATGATGTTGTCTGTATTTTCACTGCAATGATCAATTAATAATGGTTGAGTGAACGCTCCTTTTCAGCTCAAACTTATTTGCGATACACGTGAAATACCACGTGCGTTCGTGATTAAAAATGACAACAGATCTTTGTAACCACCCCCATTTATCTCACCTCCACACGGATGTAAACAATGCCTCTACTAAATTTAATAATATCGATAGGCATTCTTTAAAAACCCACGCACGAAATTTGCATTCTGTGAGAGATGGCATTAAAGTTTCATTGCTGTTACAAGGCGTGGGTAACTGCAGCACACCTACTTGCAGTGGCTGTGCCTGCCCACGTTTCTGCGAATCATGTAAGGACCAAGTCACGACGGCTCGTGTGAAATTATATGGCTCAGCAAAAGCCACGGAGTCGCCCTTTGAAAAAAACCAGGGATGAGTTTAACAAGGCTGTTCATGGACAATGCCCCGGCTCGCAGACACTGACGTCAGGATTTATATCATATAATTATAACCGTTAACCAACTTTTCAAGACAGTAAGGCTACATCCCTTATTTCCTCAAGTTCTTGTCAAATAGTCAAAAAGTAATAGCCATGTACCTACTAAAGTCTGCTACCTTTAATAAAAAATATCAGGACATGTAACCCCAAGTCAGTTCTTAATAAGCAATTGGCTTTTCACCAATATTTCCATTATTGTTTATATTTATATCCCTCCATATTCGATCATAATTTTAAGACTTTTCCACTAGAATGAGATACTTATTTTGAAGAAAATTCGATTTTGGAGAACATTTCCGCCAATTTTTCTGTGGTTTGTCAAACACAACCATTACCCAAATAAGGTACTAATGTCTGTTACCTTTGATCAACATTTCAAGACAGTAAGACTATTTTAATGGCGTTAGTTATGATTTTACTAAAACTTGTATGTTTTTCTCCAAACATCCGCCAATATTTGGCGAATCAATAAAAAAGTATTGGCCAGTTAGCTGCCAATGTCTGCAAACGATAACCAAAGTTAAAAAAAAAGAATGACTATTTCCCTGGCGACAGCTAAAATTTTGCTAAACAGTTTCGCCAATATTTCCTCTATTTTTGTGTGAATAAACGGAAAATTAGTAGGTAGGCACGAATGCCCATAAGTCACGATTTCAAGAGAATAAGACCATATATCTGGAGTTAGTCAAGATTTCAATAAGAAATAGTTTTTGTTGCCAATACTTCCGAATCATGAAGCACCAGAAAAATAATAGTCAGATAATAATAGGTGCTAATGTCCACTTTAGTTATTCAAAATATTAACACAGTGAGACTGCCTAGCATTAGTTGAGATATGAATCAAGAAATTTTCTTTCTGAGCTAACTTTCTACCATAAACGGCGAATTACGAAAAACGTTATAGCCAGGTAAGTACTACTGACCACTATCTTTAACCAACATTTCAAGACAGTAAGGCCCAGAGGGGGATTCACATACCAGCTTTTTACCATGTGTGCCCATGATCTTTTTAAAACAATCCCTACGGAAATTGGCACTCCGCGGGGACCGCTTCTGGCCTCAAAATTACCCCTTCCTCCGCTTTTGGGCACAACGCACTTTATACCATATGCCCCAGGCTTTTTCCGTAGCATTAGTTAAGACTTTCCTAAAAATGGTTAATTGCCAATATTTCCACCATTTTTGTGGCAAATTACACACAAAGTAGTGACCAGGTAGGTACTAAATGTCGACTATCTTCATTCGAAGTTTCAAGAGAGTAAAGCTCTTCACCTGGCATCAGCTGAGATTTTAATTAAGAAATGGGCTTTTCGCCTACATTTCTCGCAATTTTTACAAAGACTCAAAAAATTAAATAGGTAGCTACTAAAGTAAAGAGAGGAGGGCATGAACCTACCTCTGTCAATCAGATACCGAATTGCGAACGTCATTGGCGCAGTAATGACATTCCAATATGTACAGCAGTTATGATCAATTTAAAACCATTTTTTTGTTGTTGTTTTGCTTGTTTTTTTTTTAAGATTTGAAGATCGAGGCACACCATACCGTGCCCATTGCGTGCTGATTCCAATTGGTTCACTCTGAAACAAGGCATTCTGTGAAATGGATTAAAACCACTTGCATCATTTTAACATGTCGTAAAGCTGATTCGAAAAATACATAAGAACTGATTTTTGGAAATATGGCTAACGGCAAAATTCTAAAAAAAAAAAAAGGATATGCAGGTATAATTTTTTATCATCAAAATAACTAGAACTAGTTAAAACAGCAAAAATTGTCGTTTTGCGAGAAAAGCGTTTAATTATATTATAAGTTGGTGGTTTTCAGTTTAATCCGCTTTCGTCAATAAGAGTAAGTTTTGGAGCACCACAAAAAAGTCAGGTAGGCACTAACGTTCCGTTCCGTTGGTAGAAATTTTCGAACGTAAGATTATATCCGCTAGTTAAAATGTTAGTGAGAAATTGGTTTTCGCCAATAATTCCAGCACCTTTAGGTGAAATAATAAAAAGGTAATGGCTGGGTAAGCACCAATCACCGCTATCTTAACGAATATTTGAAGACAATAAGGCTATTTCTCTGGCATCGGTTAAGATTTTACCAAAACCAAAACCGAGAATCACAAAAAGGCAACAGCCAAATAGGTAGCAATGCATGCTACCTTTACTCAAAATTTCAAGACAGTAAGGCTATTTCCAGTTACAGTTTTGCAAGAAAAGGTTTTTCGCCAATGGTTCCCCCATTTTTAACTTACCGCCAAAAAAGTAGTATCCAGGTGGGCACGATCCCTGCCTTCCATCAAAATTTTAGGATGCTTTCGTTAAATTCCTGGAAGATACGTGTCGGCTAACATCTACGCCAATTTTGGGGCGAATTACCAAAAAAGTAATAGTCAGGTAGGTACTAATGTTCGCTGCCTTCAATCAAAATTTCAACACATTCAGACCAAAAATCTAGCTGGCGATACCATTTTTTTAAATTTCATGGCGTACATACGCAAACCCTCTTAACGATCGCTTTAGCCCTCGCCTCCCCCTGCCTCCTTCTGTAGAAGATGGGGCTGAAAAGGAGTCTCGGCACATTGTGGTTCTATCGAAAAGTTTAAGATGTTCTCCTACACTTTAAGACCCGTAAGTCCCATGAAAAACTAAGTTTAATCATTTCGCTGTTGACCCCAATAAATTCCTTCTGCTCCTGAGCAGTTGTGTATTATAACCTATAGACGTAAGTCGATGCTACCATCCAGCCACGATGTTCCGTCGAATAACTGAACTCTTGACCTCTTTAAAAAATATCGCCTTTTAGGCTCAAAGGGACGAAAATAAGCTCAGAATCGTTCTATCTCCAACCGTGTTCAAGATAATGGTTTTTGGTTTTGACCATGGCCGAGATCAAGGTCACCGAGTAGCTTATTTTCGACTCTTTGGGCCTAAAAGATGATACATAAGAGGACCTCGATGATCTTGACCTCCTCGGCCATGGTCAAAGCAAAAAACCGGAAGTTGACCATTATCTTGAAAATGATTAGAGATAGAATTTTGAGCTTATTTTCAACAATAGTTTAGAATCGTATTTATTGTGACCCCTAGTGTAATTTTCGCTACTCGGTAGCGAAAACGGTCTAGTTGCTGCGTCAACGGACGTAAACGTGTGTTTGTCGAGCGAAGCGAAACTGTTGAGTGATCCGTCGTCAGGCTGCAAGCAGTCGTTGATTAGTTGTAAGCCGTCTCATACTTTCGGAACAGTAGTTATCGGAGGCTCGATGGTTGGTTTCTGGTGCACCATTCTGTTCCTTCCTTCTTTCTGCCTCCACCTTATCACTAAATTTGCCGTCCGCGGCGCGGCTGCTCTCTGCCTCACAGGGTGCAGTTTGGCCCTTGTTTGCGTCCCGTCTAAAATTGATTCTTTGTCCTGATCATCTCCTAAAAGTTGCTCCCAATTTCGAATATTGGTCAAAAAGTGTTCTAGAGGTGGCGTCCCACTGCAGGAGCCCGGCGTGGACCTTACCTGTATTCGCATCTCATGCAGCGGGGGAGGGCATAGTGCTGGCACATGCTGGCACACTTCACCGCTTGCAAGTTTTACCGGTTTCTCGCCTCAGATGGCTCGAGCTGGCCGGAGTGCGAGAGCACCTCGTATATGCGGCCGTGCCATATGACCCAATGCTGCCATGTCTTCTCCTCTGGTGAGGATTTCCTGACCACAAGGCTCGAGAAGACCAGTTTCGAGTTGCCCTATGCAGTCAGTACTGTGCCCACACTCCGGACCCCAACGAACGAGTCGTAGAAGTCCTTATCGAAGAGAGGTTTATTGTTTCCTGGCGTTATTTCTGTCAGCCAGGGATCTTCTCCAGGAACCTGCTTCTCGTTAAGGATCTCCAGAAGTGATGCCATCGGCGGATTGTCACTGCGCGGCAAGTTTCCTGGCATAGGGGTGTCGCTCTGGCTGTGCGTCGGGTTGCAGCATGTGACTTGGCCCTGGATGGTTAAGCTTCTCTCGCTGTCCTCGTTGTCTTTGCTGCTGGGCTAATGTGTCCTTTTGGTCCCTTAAGGCACCATTGTCAACAACGGAGAAGGTATCCGGCCCGATTTAGAGGGTTGTTTTAGCCATTTACCAAGCAGGGTTCATTTCGCTCTCTTTTACTTGGACAGTGCAGTGCTACAGGACATACGCTAGCAACCGTTTTAAACGAAAATAAATTAATTTTGTTCTATTCAATAAACTAGTTTTCATGAAGTGAGAACCAGTTCAAACGCTGTATTCTCAAAAACGATATTTTCGCTTATGTAAATGACTGTATGTAAACGTAAATGATAAAAATGTGATTTTTGCAGAAATTTCTTTCCCTTCAGCCACATTCCACAAATCAGTTTTGTGGCAAGTTTTAACACAGTGTCCCAGACATTACCTATTTCCCAGAATGCTTGTATTTCGGGGCGTATCAATTACGAATGGCTCTTTTATTCGTTTATTCGATATTCAACTGTGCAGTACATTGGATACTGATGTGCAAATTATGTTTAGGTGCAATGCATGAAGACATGGGAGTCGTGTGTTCCGTTCTGTTTTGTCCGCTGTACCGAAATGTCCGCTAATTACAAGCTGTTCCAAAATGTCCGCTAACCCCGTTCCAAAGTATCCGCTCGTTCCAAAGTGTCCGCTAACCCTGTTCCAAAGTATCCGCTCGTTCCATAATGTCCGCTAAACCTGTTCCAAAGTATCCGCTCGTTCCATAATGTCCGCTAAACCTGTTCCAAAGTGTCCGCTCGTCCTGGTTTGTCCGCTAACCCCGTTCCGTTTTATCCGCTGGTAGTGTCCGCTAAATCTTCAATTTTTAACCCAACCTACTTTGTCTTGTGACTTTTTTGTGACTATGTAACATCATGTGACATTATGTGACACTATGTGACTTTATGTGACTATGTAACATCATGTGACATTATGTGACATTATGTGACTTTATGTGACTATGTAACATCATGTCACATTTTGTGACTTTATGTGACTTTATGTGACTCTGTGACATCATGTGACATTTACGACTTTATGTGACTCTGTGACATTATGTGACTCTGTGAGATTATGTGACTCTGTGACATCATGTGACATTATGTGACTCTGGGAGATTATGTGACTATGTGACATTATGTGACTTTATATGACTCTGTTACATCATGAGACATTATGTGACATCATGTGACTATGTGACATCATATGGCTATATGACTATGTGAGGACTATGTAATTGCTATGTCAGCATAATTAGTCTAACTATGTATGTAATTATCAGACTGTTCATTAGACCAGCTCTGTTAGCTCACTTGGCAGAGCAGCGGACTCGTAAGCTGAAGATCGGTGGTTCGATCCCACCTAGGGGCAAACATAACTTTTCGTTTTTTGTTTGTTTTCTGTTTGGTTTTTGTTTGTTTTTAACATGGCCATATTTCTATGCCTTTTTTCATTGATAATATTTAATTAGTCATATTTCAGTGGTTCTATTACAGTAAAAACTCATACACACAAAGCGTAGGAATAAGTATATGAAAGACCTCAGAGCGTGAGAACGATCAATAAATTTGAGAACATCAAAGGCCTAGACCGTGCGAACGATCGATAAATTTGAGAAGGAATGGGATTTTCCCCACGCTAAGTCTAATGTTATATTTTATGTTATAGTAGTGAGAAAATGGTGGTTCGAAAGCACATTTAACAAATGTAGTTTTTAGAAAACATATGATGCATAAAATAAGTTTGAACATTTTACCATGCTACTAATTCGAATGCTTTGAAGTCATAGTAGGGGGAAAACGATGCTTCGAGACCAAGTTTAACAAATTTAGTTTTTGATAACATATGATATATAAAATAGGTTTTAGCATTTTAGCATGCTACTTATTCGAATGTTCTTAAGTCATGTTGAACATGTTGAACAATTGTTGAACTTGTTTAAAAAATTGTTGAACAATATTATGACGCAATATGTTCCAATAAAAATTCGAACACGTCTTTGAATGGTCTTGTCATTCGAACATATGTTTGAATGGTGTGCTCTTCTCACAAAAAAAAACTTATGTCTTATGTCAAACTTTTTTATACATCATGTTGTCAAAAAAAAACGAAATTTGATAAAGTTGGTTTCAAAGCATCGTTTTCCCCCTACTATGACTTCAAAGCATTCGAATTAGTAGCATGGTAAAATGTTCAAACTTATTTTATGCATCATATGTTTTCTAAAAACTACATTTGTTAAATGTGCTTTCGAACCACCATTTTCTCACTACTATAACATAAAATATAACATTAGACTTAGCGTGGGGAAAATCCCATTCCTTCTCAAATTTATCGATCGTTCGCACGGTCTAGGCCTTTGATGTTCTCAAATTTATTGATCGTTCTCACGCTCTGAGGTCTTTCATATACTTATTCCTACGCTTTGTGTGTATGAGTTTTTACTGTAATAGAACCACTGAAATATGACTAATTAAATATTATCAATGAAAAAAGGCATAGAAATATGGCCATGTTAAAAACAAACAAAAACCAAACAGAAAACAAACAAAAAACGAAAAGTTATGTTTGCCCCTAGGTGGGATCGAACCACCGATCTTCAGCTTACGAGTCCGCTGCTCTGCCAAGTGAGCTAACAGAGCTGGTCTAATGAACAGTCTGATAATTACATACATAGTTAGACTAATTATGCTGACATAGCAATTACATAGTCCTCACATAGTCATATAGCCATATGATGTCACATAGTCACATGATGTCACATAATGTCTCATGATGTAACAGAGTCATATAAAGTCACATAATGTCACATAGTCACATAATCTCCCAGAGTCACATAATGTCACATGATGTCACAGAGTCACATAATCTCACAGAGTCACATAATGTCACAGAGTCACATAAAGTCGTAAATGTCACATGATGTCACAGAGTCACATAAAGTCACATAAAGTCACAAAATGTGACATGATGTTACATAGTCACATAAAGTCACATAATGTCACATAATGTCACATGATGTTACATAGTCACATAAAGTCACATAGTGTCACATAATGTCACATGATGTTACATAGTCACAAAAAAGTCACAAGACAAAGTAGGTTGGGTTAAAAATTGAAGATTTAGCGGACACTACCAGCGGATAAAACGGAACGGGGTTAGCGGACAAACCAGGACGAGCGGACACTTTGGAACAGGTTTAGCGGACATTATGGAACGAGCGGATACTTTGGAACAGGTTTAGCGGACATTATGGAACGAGCGGATACTTTGGAACAGGGTTAGCGGACACTTTGGAACGAGCGGATACTTTGGAACGGGGTTAGCGGACATTTTGGAACAGCTTGTAATTAGCGGACATTTCGGTACAGCGGACAAAACAGAACGGAACAGTCGTGTGAGGGGTTTGCGTCATACGTTTGCATGATACTAGTTTTAGCCTTCGTACCAATTGACAAAGTGATTTCTGCGTGTGGGGTCCTTTAAGGAAAGGCTCCGGAGGAACTTGCACTTGTCGTGCACTGCTTTTAAGACGCCTACATCGGGCGTTCCAGAAGGGGACGCCGGCCCCGAGCAGCCCCGAAATTCACTCATCCAACATGGAATGTGCGCATGCTAAATAAGTTTTTTTAATTGCACATCATAAAACCCCCGAGAAAATCGATCGCAAGAATTGCAATCGCTCCCTACTTTATGAAGCCGATCCATCACAAGAACACATTAATTGCATTTATAGAATACACGACACATAAAAAGGTACAATTAAATCTTAATTTTTTTTTCTTATATAATTAATTTATTTGCATTTGTATTGTATATATTTATTTTATATATTTAGTTATTTGTGTTTTTGTTTGCTGTCTAGGTGACAGTGTTCCGGGTGGCACATGCCCGCCTAAGGCACTTGTCTAGGCGGCAGTTGTCCTGATGGCAGTTCCCGGGTGCCCCATGGCCAGGTGGCACTTGTTCTGCTACCAATCCTTTCAGTACTCAGATATCACTATAGAGTGACAGGTGTCAGTAAAGACTGCATGATGATAATGTTTGTGATACTGTGTTTATGATGCGTTAAATAAAGATTAATTGTTTTGATAAATTTCTCACTGTGTTAAGATTACCATTTTGTTTTGTTTTTGGCTTGTTTGTTTTTTTTTTTAACTTTACCATTTTTGTTTACCATTTTCCCGTTTACCGTTTAGATCTTATTGGCTGACTAGAAAAATCTCCGAACTTTATTTTTTCAACAAAACAAAAATCGCCTCTTTTGCATGATTCTGGTATTCCGGCTAATCGTCGCTTATTTGAAAAACAGTTGCACTTGAAGCATCAGTGAAGAAAATGGGGCTTGGTCTTGCGATTACGTTGGACCCAGACTTTACCGGACCATCTTCCGTCTCCCTCAACTTTCCACCGCAAAGAGCGCGATGGAACATCACTGAGCATTGCCAACATGACAAAGACATCCAAATAAAGGAAGTATTTTTTTGTACCACAGTCTGAAATTGTGTAGGATGGGTACCAAAGTAAAAAGGTGGACAAGGAAATGACAGTGTGACTACAATCAAGTCATTTTCAGCCAATGGTGTGTGGGTTTGTAATACTATCTGTTTACAATGAGCAAGTTATTGTGGGAATCCTCTCTGTGGCTTTAATGAAACGTGCGGAGACACGTGAGCACTGAAGGCTAGTGACAAGGCGTCGGTGAAAAAACGTGTCAGGCGAGGGCGGGTTATCATTTGTGACACATCACAACTGTGTTCTCACTATTCAGTGACGAAATATTTTTGGATTTTATGGTGTCCCACGTCTGAAGAGCTGTGACGCATACACCAGGCAGGAAGTAATGGATTAAGCTAAAAAGGCTATGAAGTGACACTGTTGTTTCTCGTCCTAGGCCAGGTTGAGAAAATACAAGGGCAAAAGGCAAAATACGTTTGTAAAAAGCTATTTATGTGTTTTCAATGTACGTTTTTTCTCATTGAATATCATATAATCTCCGCACTTTTGTCTTTTATTGCTGAAATTGACTGATTCCACAGTCTTGCTGGGTGAAAAGTGACGTTTTGTACGGGAAGGTTGACAGATTCCACAATCTTGTTTGGTGAAAAGTGACGTTTTGTAATGGAAGGTTGACAGATTCCACAATCTTGTTTGGCAAAAAGTGACGCTTTGTACGGGAAGGTTGACTGATTCCACAGTCTTGCTGGGTGAAAAGTGACGTTTTGTACGGGAAAGTTGACTGATTCCACAGTCTTGCTGGGTGAAAAATGATGTTTTATACGGCAAGGTTGACAGATTCCACAACCTTGTTTGGTGAAAAGTAACGTTTTGTAATGGAAGGTTGACAGATTACACAATCTTGTTTGGTGAAAAGTGACGTTTTGTACCGGAAGGTTGACTGATTCCACAGTCTTGTCTTGCTGGGTGAAAAGTGGCGTTTTATACAGGGAAGGTTGACTGATGCCATCCCTTTGCTTTGTGAAAAAAAAATGTGTTGGGCATTGCAAAATTTCATGGTTTTATGCATAATGTTTAATTTAATTTTCCAAATAAATCACCAGGATCAACCCAACCCACAGGGTTCAAATAAGCAAATTGTTCGAATAATATCCCCGACATTCAGCCGAGGGACATTTAACGGAGTGACATTTTGTCGAAATTTGCATCTACGACATTTAGCCAAAATTTATAATTATGGGGGATATCTTTTTAATTGATTCGTAATTTGGGGGTGAATTCCTTCAAACTTTTAAGCCACCAGTCACGCAAATAACTCTCAATCAATTATTTCATTAATTGCCCTTGCATTGAATTTTGATTTCGAAGATACATTATTCCGTTAACCGTTAAAGTGATATGTCAGAAATGGTAGTTAAAAGCTGTGCATTTTTGCAATATTCGTCAAATAGCAATTGACAGAGTCAATAAATACAAGATGTTGGAACTGAACAACCTTTCAATGATCGGGCCAATGTCGCGCGCAATAACTGCATTATTTCATCTTTTATATTTGACCAATAATTAAAAAAAAACTAATTACATAAAAAAACAGTAAAAAAAAAAAGCGTTTCATCCCAAGATAATTTTATTAAATACAGTAGATGTATAACAGAATAAACCTGGAGTTAGACTTAGATTTGTACCATGTATGGTAAGAAACTAAAACGTATACTTAGATTTGTACAATATATGGTAAAAAAACTAAAACGTGTTTGCTTCATATTTCCGCCTGAGACCATTGAGTTATACCTTGGCTTTGTAATGGATGGAGGGGAGGTGGGCGGGGGGGGGGGGGGGTCCGGAAAAATGCGCCTTCTATACAATGCCGCTATGTGATGGAGGAAGAGTATAGATTGATCTCGAAGAAAGTCAACAGGAAAGTAATATGTTTTGAGGAACAGCTATTTTCAATGTCTGTCATTTGATGCTGCTAGCGTCGTTACAGATGATGTGTCAGAAGTCCTAAAGGGCCTCGTTACTGCCATGAAGTACAACGTAGACTACTGTACTAAGTAATCCGATAGCGGTGTGAGTAAATGCTGGGTCTAATGCAAAAGGGTTTTGCTGGACTGCACATACGGTCGGGGATGGCGAGGAGTGGGCCCGGGGATGGGCACCCAGGGCTGTATCTATGTTTATTTTATAATATATGAATGACGTCACAAATTCTGCGCGCAAATGGACCAAAATATCAAACCACAATCATCAATACACACGTGGTGTTGGAAGGTGACTTGCTGCCCCCACCCCCCCCCCCCCCACCCCCCAAAAAAAGGGAGAGCATAATAATTCAAAGAGATAAAAGTGAGTGAAATTTTACTTTATTGGCGAGAGACATTTTCACATGAACAGTTATGACTGAAATATTTTAATAATGAAACACAAATACCAGTTACTGCCTACCCTTAATAAAAACTCAATAGAAATACATTAACAAATGAGACAAACCATTTTTTATTAAATACTAAAGGCCACGTCACACATGGAACTAGCAGCTAAGCCTAAGAGGATCTGCAAATAACGTTCATTTCACGAAGCACCAACTGCTTCCAAGTAAATGAATCGACCTTTCTCTAGGCATAGTGTACCACGCTGAATTTATCCCCTCCTCCCCTACCCTAGATAGACGGGATAGATTTCATGGGCTGGAAATTTTGAACTACATTCAATCACGCATCTGAAGCCTGTGGGCAAACCGCGTGCACTGGGAGTTCATTAGCACCCCTCCACCCCCAGCAGCAGAACTGCCGAAATCAAATACGAATCAAAATTAAGTACGGCAGAACATTGCCAGTCTTATTATAACACATTAGCGTAAAATTACATCCTTACATTGCAGATAAAGCGAAGAATCCCTCCGTTACTTTCCACCTGAAACATCCCACATCCCACCCGTTATACCGATGAAATCGGTTAATCGATCGCATTCTAAAAATGTGGACAGACAGTTTTTGTTAACTATTCAATTTAAATTCAAGTTAAATAATAATTCAAAGAAATTAATGAAAATACATCCAAAGTATTTTTTTCTAAGTGCACACATATTTTGAAGCATCATCCGGTTCAACATCAAAAAAGGCGAAGGGGGGGGGGGGGGGGTAGTTGACAGCGCAGGACTGATCGGGGAATTACCCTCAGAAGAAACACCCAGGGCGAATCGCCTGAGGACCAGGCACAACCTTAAGGGTTTGAGGAAAAATACTTAGCAAATTTTTACATTTTTCAGTCACATATTAAATTAGCAGCAACGTTTCGTCAAAAGACCTGGTTTCGTTCAGTACTCCATACGACTTATTATATAAAGTTTGCATTTTTCTTTTGTTAACCTATTCCTGCTGCCTTACGTGAAATGACTCCCGCGAATTTGGCCTTGTAGAGGACATTAGCAAGTGACGAAAGAGACATTTGTTTGTAAATACAGAAAAAGGCAAGCTAAAATTGGAACTTGCTTTCTACGCTCAACACATGAGGTTAATCGGTTTATACAAGAAGCCATGACGCTGTTCTCTCACTTCATGTCAATGTAGAACTGAGCTATAGCAAATGCCAATCCGCCCAAACCCGGGCATCTTATAAAATCATAGAAAAGTCACCCAGTACATGCTCGGGGTGGGGGGGGGGGGAGATGGGGGAGGGGGGGGGGCTATACTGTAGCTATACTGTAGAAATTCTTAACAGTTGGCTTCAGTTTTTTACCCACAACCCCAAAACAAAAACGTGACATTTGCCTTTAACCTATAACCAATTTCCTCCCTACCACCCCCTCCCAATCACGACAAATAACGACAATATACGACTTTTAGCTGCCAGGCCAGCACAGCCCCAACGCGCATATCACTTCTTCCCATTGCTGTCCGACTCCACCTGCACCCAAGGCCAAGGACTAAATGCATGTCGAATTCGCAAGCGCCCCACACAGCAATACCAGTACTTCATGACGTCATGACAGGATTACAGCTCCTCTGGCACCAATATTCCTTACTTCAGTTTTCAAATATTCAGAAAAGTTAACAATTCAACTTTTTTGCTTGTAAGTTTTGAATGCAAAAAAAAAAAAAGATGAACACTAAATATGACAAAAATTTAAGCACTTGGTACAATATAGCACTGACATTTTTAGGCATCACGTGACAGCGGACCTGCTAACATCCGGTACAGCTCTCTGACAGCGTTCTGACAAGCTCTGACAGCGCTCTCACAGCCATCTGACGGCTCTCTGACGGGCTTTGACAGCACTCTTACAGCTCTGACGGCGCTCTGACAGCACTCTGAAAGCGCTCTCACAAGCCTCTGACAGCATTTTGACGGCGCTCTGACAGCACTCTGACAGCTCTCTGACAGTGCTCTCACAAGCCTCTGACAGCATTTTGACGGCGCTCTGACAGCACTCTGACAGCTCTCTGACAGCGCTCTCACAAGCCTCTGACAGCATTTTGACGGCGCTCTGACAGCACTCTGACAGCATTCTGACAGCATTCTGACAGCACTCTGACAGCTCTCTCGTCTGATTTATTTCAGCTACGACCGCAAACTTCAGGCTCAAACATTACACTTTATTACCTTTTCTGTTTAATCCCTCAACTGCAAACAATACAACGTATTGTTTGCAGTTTAAAGGAAAGGTATTGCAGCAACTTACGTATTTTCTATATATGGTTATTTTCAGAATTTCTGAACAGTTATTACACCAAGTGCAATTGCGTATGCAGAGCCATACCCAACCTTTTTTTCGCTGTGTCTCCAGGACTGGTAACTGAATGAAGTAAAAATATAACTCTCTTGTTTCCCTCATCATGCCTAGTCAGGCTGGGAAGCAATAACATTTGTATTCTTAACGTCATACACAGTCCTGCTGCAGCCTGCATCACTAGCTTGTTGGATAAGCAGGGTGAAATGCGAGATCGGGGAGGGAGGTCTGTAAATACGGCCCCAGGTGACAAGATTACATACTTATTAAAAGCCAAACCACTCACTCTTTTTATTTCAAAGTTAGCAACGCAACGCTGGTAAAAAAGTATTGTAAATGCTTCAGTAGGATAGTGCACCTTATCAAAGACAATGGGAGGATTCAACACATGGTGCTGAGAAAAAGTAGGAACGCAAAAGTTGTACAATCAGCGAGCTTATTGGAAAACCGCAAGTTTATTGGGCGTTTTGCAAAGGTATTTGTTTCTCTGCGTTCCACGTAACGGCTGAGATAAAGAACTTACTTTATTTACTCCTCGCGAAACGAAGAAGTTACTGAGAGAAACATCTCGACATTCGCCCCGCTCCTAGTTTTATACCGACACCCTTCCTGAAGCAATCAAATCTCCCGCCTGGCACGTTTCAGTTTAAATCCTTTGCATCATTACATGAATTAAGAACGTAAAGTATTTCCTGAAGTATTCACATGTAGAACGTTAACGTACGCTAAGTGCATTATTTAAAACAACACACACGCTTTCGTCACTTGCTCTCAGGATCATAAGCTGCCCGATGACACCCATTATCGAAGACGATGCATGGAAAACCCACCATCAGGGAACAGTAACGGGTACGGAACACCGTCTGACAGCGGAACATCCTTCTCAGTCCCATATCCTGTTATCTTCCAGAATCCATCTCTATTCATGACACATTTTCTTACAACATAAGTTTTTTAAAGCTCCCAAAGGCATTCCTTTCCTACATGGTTTACTTTATAACGCAAAAAAGGGCCAAAACCAGACAAACCATTGAAACACCACTAAGATTTCTCCGCACGAAGGAAGTAACTACACACCAAAACTTCCACACAGTTGTCTTTCACCTCTGAAATTTAAGGTACCTATCCATACAACGAACTGAAAGTAAACATCAAAATGTTAGAGCAAGCACTACCGCCACATGAGCTCACATTTCACTTTAATTATTGCACTCCATCGTCATTACATTTTTATTTTTGGAAATGTCTTTATTTCTTCGCATTCTATTACATAATAAACGGTCATTTAAAACAATAAAAACCCTCCACACGATCGAGGAATTCCAATAAGCTTCTTTTTCCACGTTAGTTTCTTGCGAATAATTTTGTGCGTCCCTGGTAAACGCCCACATTAAGTATTTCACACACAAATTTCACATGGCATTCCAAAATATTAAATATGACTTTATCAAAACAACACATTTATTTCCAGTTTTCCCTCGGAACATCACAAAATGGCTTCTATTCAAATCATCCTAAATGAGACCGGACTAGCAGACCCCACACGGCGCGCCCTCTGGTGGTGGTGGTGGTGGGGGCGGATCACAACTCGTCATGGTCCGGGTCGGGCTTGGGCAGGGGCGTGGCGCTTGAGCAAGCAGCCGGCGAGGAGAAGCGGAACTCGTACTCGCAGCGGTTCGGCTCCGACGCCCCTATTAACTCGTTGTTCACACCGCACTTGATATGTACCTGAAAAAAAAAGCGATGGAAATACCCAAATACTGCTTATAAATTAGGGAACTTTTAAGAACTGTAAAAAGGTCCTACTAAGGAATACAGAAAACCTAAGTCAAACAAGTTAATCTTACTTTAATGGAAATTACCTCAGGAATGTTTTGGAAGTCTAATAAATGGTGACGAGCCATTGATAAATGACACGCTGGTAAGAATGTTCGAGGGAAACCAGTCAATCAGCCAACAACTGATCCCACAATGCCCTCTTCAGCACCACTTCAAATTTATAAGACTAGTCAAACCTAATTAGCTTGAAAGTCTTTCAATTAGTCTAATATCTCCAACTGTTCTATCATGAATTATATAGAAAATGGACTGTCAAGTCAACTTGATATAATATTGAACTTAATCTAAAATAAGGGTCATCTGTTTCACATAAATCTCTACAGCGCATAGATTAGAAAAGAAAGTTAAAACCAACAAGATGTCACGTGACGTCCACAAAATGACCAACGATACAATAATGACCATACAGAAGTTGGAATTGGCACAAATTTATTACAGATGTTGTCATGTATTAACTGTGGCCATCAGGGTCGGTTGGTCATAAACAAAAGGATTAGTGCACGATCGCAGATCGTCTATAAACAATGCAGATGTGTTGAAATAGATGCAGTAGCTTCCAAAGATTGTACTACAGAAACACGTGAACGCTATCAGTTCCTGTTCAATGACGATTTTGGGATGATCACAGGCCTTCAAATGGTCCACAAAAAGAAACTAGGAAAAAAACTAGGAACAAATTTGAGGGTTTTTCCTCATTTTTTTCCAATTTTCAGAATTATCATTTTATTACTATATTATCAGCTTACATGTAATTTAACAGAGAAAAGTGTTTTATTTATATTTAGAAACTCAAGCCCCTTGTTTTTCATACAGCAAGTTCACTTCATAGGACATGTTTCCCAATACTTCCCAATGGTGTCTCATCCAGCATTGATCTTCAGCCTCAAGACGAGTTGTGTTCAGAACAAACGCCGAATGAGACTCCATCGAGAAAACTTCACTGAAACGGGAAAAAATACACAGAAAAAGACACATTCTGATAAACTCTTTTTGAGTCTAAAAAAAATTAGGAAAAGCTAGGAATTTCGAAAAAAAAACTAAGAAAAATAGGAACCGCCCCCCCCCTCCAAAAAAACTAGGAATACTAGGAAAAACTAGGAAATGTTTGAAGGCCTGATAATCTTGAGAGATGAGACTTCCGTCTGTTGCTGCTCAAACAGGGACTGGTCCCTTAATCGTATCCCCCGGCACTTTCTCGGCTGTTAAATATGAAGGCCGCCATTAAGTACGGACCACACAGCGTACCGGACCTATACAGAAAGGTAAACACCGACTGCAGTCTACCATTCAGAAGCATCCACTGGGTTCGATGGAAAGAATGCCTCACCTTCACAGATCTATTCGGACCATTCCAACATCCCTGTCCATTTTCAAACAACATCACAGAATATTTGTTATCTTCTGGACCGTCCCATTTCCCCCATTTTCTAAAGACAACACAAAAATATATGCACATGTAATATTACTTCTAAAGAAAATTTAATTCACTAAGCTCATTTCTCTTATTTGAAACATAGATGATACAGCTCTCGGGCGTAATCATTTCTATGGATATGAAACCAGGATATTGTTTTGCTTACGATGACTATGAAAAAAGAAAAGTTAGTTCTCGGAAAGCATTCACCTCTAAAACTCCACTTCATAAAACACGAGTCCTGACAGTTTTTTTTCTTTCTTTTTAACTGATTTCAATTACATTACTGTACATATTACGCTCTAGACTGGATTACGTTTTACAGTCTATTTTTCCACTTACCCTAAACTAGTTTCTCCCCCACCAGTTTTGCTACGTTGTGTAGCTTTTTCAAAAGGGCAAAGTTTGTACGTATATTCCCTGTCTGTGAACTCGTAGCAGTTGTCTTTCAACGGGAAGAACTCATTTTCTTCACCCAGGTCTAAGGACAAGAACTTCTTGATATCGCTGCAACAGAAAAGGTACACAATGATAAAAATCTACAATAACCCCCCCCCCCCAAAAAAAAGGGAACACCTCCTATTAACGAACAACCTCTAACTTTTATGACACTTCATATTTTAATCTGCGTCACGTACTCGTGTTATTTTCTTTTCTCGTACGGCCTGAAAGCTACTTCATAACAATAAGACCTGTGATTTTTTTTCACAAAAAAAAAAAAAAAACATTCACAAATACACCTCAGAGCCAGCAAATTTTTCTACGACCCTTTTCCAACCTCTTACTCTTCAGATTGTATTGTTTCGCATCAGCAAAACCTTTGTGCGAACTATAAGCGCAAATTTCAACATGGCTCCAGTTTTTTATCAGCGTTCACGATCCTCTTAGAGCATCTGCACCTACTTTAGTTCTCTTTCTACAGCTCTGAACTTGCCATCGGCTTCTTCATACGCCTGTCGGGCTTTATCGGCTTCTGTAACGTTACAAAATAAAGCATCACAGGCATCACCTCGCCCTCTGTCTTACTGGGATATCCCCACTTCTTTTTTTTTTTTTTTTTTTTTTTTGAAAGGGGGTGTGACAATGTTTCTATATAGGTATATGGAGTAAGGCTTAGCAGCAAACGGGAACAGGACAATTCCCCCCCAGACAATTCCCCCCCAGTCAATTCCCCCCCCCCCGACAATTCCCCCCGAACAATTCCCCCCATAGGACAATTCCCCCGAGGACTATCCCCCCCCCCCCCCATTCATTTTTATTTTTCTTATTTTTTTCTTTTCTTTGTGTCTCTCTCTCTCTCTCTCTTTTTTTTTTACAAATTGTTGCCCTTTTATCCTCTGGAGATGGTAATTGTCCTTTCATTTCAACATTTCAACATTGTCGCAATTGCAATTTACATGCCTTATCCAAACCAATGAACTTCAAGTTGGCCGCCTCAGTGCCAGCAAAAAACGGGTTTTTTACATGTTACATCGGTCGGATCCGCCGTAATGTTCGCGGTGCATCTGGTCAAATTATGGGTGGCCTCTTGCCCGAGCCACTACGTCGCTGGTACGCGACTCTGCGCAACGCATTCGTCAAACAGTCCGCGACTTCGAAAACCGACATACTTTTGACTATCTGCGTGGAATTGCCCACAAATTTAGGTTTTAAATGGCAGAAAAAACTTTCGTTCCAGATAGAAAAATTTTGCATTTTTCATTTTAAGGTATTTTAAAAATAAAGACTTTGGCATTCAAAGTAAAATATAATATAAAAATTAAGTGGGGGGGGGGGGGAATAGTCCTCGGGGGGAATTGTCCTACGGGGGGAATTGTTCGGGGGGGGGGGAATTGTCGGGGGGGAGTTGTCTGGGGGGAGTTGTCTGGGGGGGAATTGTCCTAGACCCCAGCAAACAGTATCAGTGCATATTTATTAATCCGTTTATCGTAAAAGCGAGAGCACTGCATTGTTTCTCGTGTATATGCACACCTGCTTTGATATCATTAGTCACGTAATAATTTCAGTTGGTGGTTCTTATATACGCAGTTTTTCCTCTCCGTTATCGAGAATAAAGCATAAATGCATCTTACAGCGTCTGTCAAATGAGCAACTTTACAACACCGAAAAATAGGTGATTCGCGTCGGGAATTGTAAAACCGCTGAAGTTTGCAGAGGCTTTGTAAAATCGCTGATTTGACACACCTAATCCGCTATAATATATACAGTAGACCAGTGTTAGGGTCATTTTGGTGTCACTTTAAGGTTAAATTATTTACATTTCGTGAAATGGTCCAGCTGTTTGTTGATAATTTCCCCATGATTCATCACAAATTCAACACAGAGTCCAAGAACTGAATATCCACATGTTCATAAAATTGCTACGCATCTCCTTGTGCCTTGTGCAAATAAGTAAGATTCGTTCTACTCGCGGCAAAATCTTTCGGACCGACCAAGCAGGAAAACAACCACTTTTGAACTTTGTCCGATGTTCAGCGGCTGAAAAATCTTACAAACAAGATTTTACCGTAATGACGTCGTACGCCTTTCTTAATTTCGCTACATTCGTCAAAAGTTGATATAGCTGTCTGACTGACCCAAAGGGGAACCCCCCGACCTTAACCCCCCCCCCCAACTAAGACCCCCCGGCGACCTAAACTCCCCGACCCAACCCCCCCCCCCCCCTTCTCAAAGCCATTTGCTAGATTTTTTTGCTTTACGTACAAATGCCCTTGGAACAATATCTTTGGATTCCCTTTAGCTGATGTAATGTGTCCCTGGATGGTAGTATGATTTTGTACAGCAATCTGGGTCATTTTATACGTTCCTGCAAACTTACTCCGGAGCTCAGAGTCGATGAACTGATCTCTTTAGGACTTGTTAGTATTGAAGCTATTCACTAAATTACACATTCAAGTGAATCACAATAGATATGAGTCACATCTATCGCAAGAGAAATTGTAATTTGTAAACTCGACTGATCTCGCAACCGGCATATGAATTGCAGTTCTCATCGTTAACCAATCGCAGAAGTAATTGTAAATTTTAATGTATACACACTCATCAATCGTAAGAGCAATTGCAATTTCACAAACTGAGTGCTATCATCAATGGATGTATGAAGTTTCTTATATAATGATGATCAATTCCTTCAGTGGTTCAGAAATTGCAATTTTAAACGCCGTGTGATCTCTTCAACGGGCATTTGAAGTGTAATTAACAACGTGGATGTATCGCAATTACAAAATATAAAATAGACCTGAGAACGGGGGTGGGGTGGGGGGGGGGGGGTTGGGTCGAGGGGGAGGTGAGGCCGCCGGGGGATTTTAGTCGGGGGTTTTGACGGGTTAAGGTGTTAGGGCCGGGGGGGGGGTCGGTCGGGGGGGGGGGGGGGGTTGGCCTAGACTCAACCCAAAGAATGCTCACATAAAATTTGAAGTCGATACGAATTTCCGTTATACACATATAGGGCACATAAGATCTTGTTCAAAGTGTATACATATTCTACGTGATGACGTCATACACCACACTCGTTTGTTCTACTCGCGACAAAATTTGACAGAATGTTTTGGACCTATCCCACCAAGTTTGAACTTCGATGTTCAACGGCTGAGAAATTTTGCACACAAGATTTCCACGTAATGACGTCATACGCCTGCCCTAATAATGTAACATGCGTCAAAAGTTGAAAGACCCGTCCGACCTAACCAAGGAATAAAACAGATCAAGTTTGCAGCTGATCCGACTTTTCGTTCTCGAGATATCTTGCACACAACATTTTGCACACAGCAGACTGACACACCCACACATACACACAGAACGTACAAACACTATCTGTCTCCCCTTCATAGGGAAGACGTGGTTAGTCCATTATTTTCGCTCTTCGAGTGGTATCTTTAAACGTTTCAGCACGCGTTCGGATTGATTTTCTTTCACACACAGGCCAGTTTTAACAGGAACATTTTTTTTTCGAATTCGAAACCTTTCCAGAAAAAGCACATGGCATTGCTACCAATTGTATGAAACATCGTTTCTCCCTTCGCCCCCCCCCCCCTCCCTTCTACCATCACATGCCATTGTACACCAGTTTTGTTTTTAACCTAAGGTTTTACAGCACTTCAATGCCCTAAAAATTTCTATTTTCACAACTCCACGGAACAGCACCCCACTGGCACCCACTCCCCCCCCCCCCCCCCCCACCGCCACCAACCACTGTGAGTAACCAGTACTTTATGATTACAGGAGCTGTGAGTGTATTTAAAAGCACCAAGTTTGCGTCACGTGTGGCTGTTGGCACATGCGAGAGGCTTTTTGTGATGCTTTAAAGTTTCTTTATGAACACTTGGCCAGTCGAAGACTCGCAAAGAGCATACTGAACTTGTACAGGGCCAATGTTTCGGAGAAGGAACCGTAGCTAGACGAAACTCATAAGCCCAGAAAATTCCACAAACAATCGCCTGCAACGTGTGGTGACCAATAAATACAAGAACGTGCACCAGCCTATATCAGGGTTCGCGTTGGCGGGGTTTGTGTCCGCTTTTAGGGCATTTTTTTAACGAAATGACTCACTTTTTCGGAACCCACCGAGTCTTTCTGGACCCAACTGAGTCATACTTCCCTTTTTGACTCACTTTCCTGAGAACCCTGTATATTTAGTGTCTTGCTGCGAGCTTTATTAATAGGATATTACCAAACTACCTGATATGTTTAACTAACGTCCAAACGTCCAACTGTCACTAAACAGCCTCCAACCACAACATCCCTAAACATTTCACAATTTCTTTCACCTCGAAATAAGGCAAAATCTGCTTAAGCGCGGGCAATATAATGCATGTAACACTGCACTAATTGCTGTAACTAACTGGTAGTGTGTTGGCGACCGTTTCTTGCGTGGGCTTTTCTAACAGCGAAAAAGCTCCTACGCAAGTATAATGTTACTACTTAAATTAATCTTCTTCAACCCACATTTGATCCCCTTTTAAATGGCCTGGAGAGCAAAAAATAGGTCTGGCCACCTTTTTTAAAGGGTTCTCTTTGGCATTTGTTTCGTCTCAGCTACAATACAAGATGTTATGCAAGCAAAAACCTGGCTCATTTATAATATCAACTCTTGTCAGCACCCATACTACCTACATGTAAAATTATTTTTGACAATTGATCAAGAAATGTAGGCTTGAATGTGTTAAACTCACTCAAGTGCTCAAAGACTATGAATTTTTAAAGTCCAATGTCCTTGGGCCGATCTGGCTCATTTATAATACCAACTCGTGTCAGCACCCAAACTACCTATATGTAAAATTATTTTTGACAATTGATCAAGAAATGTAGGTTTGAATGTGTTAAGAAACTCACTCAAGTGCTCAAGGGCTGTACAAATTTTTAAAGTCCAGCTGGGTCAATGTCCTTGGGCCCATCTGGCTCATTTAACATACCAACACTTGTTAGCATCCATACTACTTATAGGTAAAATATTTCGCGAGGCGATCAAGAAATGTGGGCTTGAGGGTGCTCAAGGACTATGTGAATTTTTTTTAAGTCTAACTGGGCCAATTCATTAGGCCGATCATGGCTCATTTAGAATAGCAACTCTTGTTAGCACCCATACTGCCTATATGCAAAATATTTCGTCAATCGATCAAGAAATGTAGGCTTGAGTGTGTTAACAAAGAAGTGTCGACAGACAGACAGACCCAAAAACTATAGTCCCCCCAAGCCGCGGTAGACGCAGCGGGGGACTACAAACATAAAAAAATCAGACCTGGAAGAGGTTTCGGTTCGTATACCGTATACGAACTTCTTTGCCAAAGAAGGAAACGGAATCTGAATACTTGCTGAGACATGGTGCGTACAAAATAGAGAGGTCCGCAAAGGCATTTTTTTGTCAAAACTTTTGCAACTTTATACGAAAAATGAAGACTAACATCTTATGGCGCAGCTCCAGTATTACGGTCTTTCTTTGTGAAAGAAATACACCGAATCTGTTGGATACTTACTGAGACATATAGCGCGTACAAACATATCACCATTATTAGGGCATAGAGAACGGACGAACGGACACACGGACGGATACATAACGACGGTCATACTTCTCTCCATTTCCAACTAACCTGACGCCGTTTAAGTAGCATCCTTTATTCGGTCACCCTAGAGTCGTTAATCATTTCTTTCTTTATTTGTTTTTCAAATGGCAATATTTGGCCTTATTTATGCATCTACAATAATTGTATACCGCATCAGTGTGACCTGATGATGACCGGAAGTCGTTGCCACGACAACAAGGTATAAGCAGATCTACCAGGCGGAGACGCAGGTCCGTGCACTAACCCACGAGCGATTAGGACTCAATAACTCGCAGATAATAATACGGTGGAAAACAGACAGACACACAGACAATACCTGCAATTAACTGCCTGGTTTGTTCATCGTATTCTGGCATTTCACTGAGATCGTCATCGGAACTGTCATCACGACGACCATCGCCCTGAAACACCCGGCAATACGGACAGTAGGGATACTAAAGGCCAGCACACTTCATCAACCTTCAAAATCACCCACAGAACATTTTCATCCTCATAGCACTGAATACGTGTTTAGAACATACCATTATATTGACAAAGCGTGACATTTGCCTACTATTTTCAGAACGAACTAATTCTTTTTGTTGTGTTTTTGTTTATTTATTTTCCTGCGGGGTGCGATGAAGCTTGAGTTACAATTCCACGACATATTGCCGTGTGTGCGCACCCTAGGGATGTCCTCCTCATCATCATCGTCGTAATACTCGTCGTCGTCGTCCTCCTCCTCCTCCTCCTCATACTCGTCGTCATAGTAATCGTCGTCTAAATCGTCATACGGTTCTGGCTCTTTCTCCTAAAAGTAGACACATATATTATTATTATTATTATTATTATTATTATTACAGACGGCGAGACACAATGATGTTTCATAAAATTATTTTGACAAATGTATGTAGCCAGACTGCTGTTGTACAATGTCAGAGAACAGAATTTCTGCACTTGCCAATGGCAGAAAACAAGATTGATCAAAAACCTAGTACGGTAATGCACTCGTTCAAGGCACGGCGCAGCAGCGCAACAGCATTGTTGGCACCAATAGGGTGCGTTGTGGCAGTTTGATCACCAAGGGCCTGTCCCGTCTCTGCACATGAATTCGAGTGGCAGTGCGCCAATAGCACACGGATGAGGAAAAATATGCGCCATTTGTCAGCAATGACGCGTCATAATTTGATACAAAAGTCTGTTGAAGCCTGGCGTATTTCATGGTTTCTTCAAAGTTCATGAGGGAGGGGCTGGGGAGGAAGGGGGGGGGGGGGTGATTGCCCAAGCACATTGGAGATGGGGCGAAAAAAAGGCCAAATATATGCCAGATATGCTTAGCGCAGTGAAATGTTTGTGTTGATGTTACGAGAACAACATGTGGCTGCAAAATCTTACCCGGTCACTTTAAATACACTCAATACTCCTTTTAAGTACAAATTATCTACGGGTTACGCACAATGTTGGTGGAGGTGGAGCGGACGTGAGGGATGCTGTTCATTGGAGTTAGCAGCAAAGCTATGTTCATCTTTCTAGAAAGGTTTGCCAACTAATTCTTCTGTGTTCTTTCGAATACAGTTCACATTTTCAGGGCACAAAATACTACAAGCCATTTGTTTTATAAAAGCTGAAGGCTGGGGGAAAACGGCGTGGTGTCTGCGAAAAGGTTTGCTATGGGTTTTAGGAATTTTTAATGATTTTCGACGATACCTACTCCACCTTATTACTACCAAGAAGTTTTTTTTTTACATGTGCCCTGCTGCTTAACAAAGCGCTGTTTTTCAGATGACACATCACAGGAGAAAACGATTAAGTTGTTTATTGTACTTATATCTTAGTGTCTTGAGATCATATTTCTCAAAACTGGAGGCCAGAGAGAAAGATTCGATGTCGCTCCGAAAAGTTTGAGAAAGATTTTAGAGATTTCACGATATTGGATTTCGCGCCGTTAAGTCGCACAACCAAAATTCTTGTGTGCCGTATGTAAAAGCGACACGCAATGTCACACTCCAGAACAAGCCCTCCTCACATTTACCTCTGTATGTTCCTCTTGTTCCTCTTCTTGTTCCTCCCCGGCTCTCTCATCAGCTTCCACTTCCCTGGCTATATGTTCTGGGCTGGGAGACTTATAGATTTCTTTAATATTTGGCCAAATCTCGGTCTGGAATTTCTCAAGATCAACTTGGTCGTTATCTTCCAAATATTCCTGCAGAAATTGAAAACATTTTTTTTTTAGTTTTTACGTATTTCTACAATAAAGATCCAAAAAAGGAAAAAAAAACGGAAGACAAACCACTAAAATTTCAAGACTTCCTACTTATGTACGAAGTGACTTTTAGTGCAAATACGCCCATTTCTCATTTAAGTAACAGATAAACAAAGACGACTGCAGTAACCAATGATAAAAACCAACATGTTAAACAATTCAGCTGTAAGCTTTCATTAGTGTTTGAAGTACAAATAGAGTAACAAGATAAACCAATCGAAACATAAAATAAGTGTTAACCTTCTAGTTATTCTCCCAACTAAGGCATAACAACGAAATTTCGCAAGAGGATAAGAAAATTACTTAAAAATAATAGATCAATGTGCCTGGCAAAGAAAATATTCCCTTAGTCAGTTTTAATTGGTTCGACTTTTTTTATTGCTGTCGCAATGTGGTCACCAGTCAGTCACATGTTTTATTTATTATTGAGAAATATTCAATAAGTGGTTCAAAAACAGCTGTGCAAGTTGAGAAGACTTTTATGTGGCGTGCCATGGCACGACACACAACTCAAGCTAACATTAGAGAAAGAGGCCAAAGCATAACATATGTCACACAAGCTAAAGTCATATGCAAAATGAAAATGTACCAAACTTGTTAGAAAAAAATGAGCCTGATAACACTACAACTAGCAAAAAAAAAAAAAAAAAAAGCTTGGTAGTAGAAAAAAATTAATAAAAACTCATGAAGAGAAGCTTCTGTTACGGGGACATACTAGAGCGTCTATAATATCCAGCCTCTGTTCTTTTTGTGCTTGTCTTTCTTTGTTCGCCTTGAGCCTCAGCTTTGCAGAGGAACCTACATTAGCTTTTACCACCTGTTAGAAGGTTTCAAAGTTTTGAATTTAGTTTTTCTTTTTTCGTTTCTCGTTTCTTTTTGTTCTCTCAATCGTACACAGAAACCACGATAGTGTTGGGTCGCAAAAATGGTTGGGGATGGAAGAGGGGGGGGGTATTCTTATGGAATATTCACGACAACCTAAAACCGACGACCTATTTTGAATCGTAACATAGTTTTGCATATTTGGCACAGATCTTTAACTTTCGCTGTTTTCCCGCTATATGTTGGGATTTAGAGCGCCTGGCAAGCAATCAGAAATAACCACAAATTTCATGAATATTTTATTTAAGAAAACGTACTTTATTAATCCCGTCTGGTTATGTTTTAAGTATCCATTTACAAACTTTTTATAGACATACGGTACTTGCTACGATGTAGTCATGCGCAACAAGCCTTGTGAGTAGTCCTTACCTTGGCCTCCTCTTCTGTGACATCCCCATTTGTATCAATGTCAAACTCGGGGTGCGCTTTCATTTCTTCTACAGACAGGCTAAAAACAAACAAAAATCCCGCAATCACAAACAGAGCTGATGTCACGTTAATGTCTCCCAATCACAGCATAAATGTCAGGGCACTTCTCAGCACTATCCGCACGGACAGAACTGACTACGACACCAATAACTCAACATGTAATACGGAGAATGTTTTTTTTCCCTTGACTTATAAAACGCCCATTAAAACAAAATCTTAATCATGACCGTGTCTTACAATTAATATAACAATATTATCCTAATGTTTCAATTAGTTGGGCGGTATTTTTCAGAAAATCTCAGTATTTTTGTCTGTTTAGCCGCCTAAGTACTTACTATGAATCCTCATTGGCATCTAATTCAGCAAAGGCTTTTGATGATGCATCTTTCTCATTTTCCAGTTCTCGCTTCTTTTTCTCCTCTGAATAATTCAATAAATTACATACAGTACCATAAAATGAAAGCACATTCTTGTATTTTAACTCCGGTTTATCAGTTGAAAAAAGTAATTTCTACCAAGCCCACTAGCCCATTTTAAAATCCACAGTTTTTCATATGACGGCAACAAAGAGCGGCCTTAAATTCACGGGTCAGTTTTGTCTGAACTCAACCAAGATATTTTTTTTCTTTCTATTTCACAAATCATAGCAAATTCCTCATTTAGATGGAAGAAGCTATAATCTTTTTAACATGGCAAGGAGGCCAAGGACAGCCGTAAGGGATCGTTGT
This sequence comes from Protula sp. h YS-2021, assembly GCA_949752745.1. Lineage (NCBI taxonomy): Eukaryota > Metazoa > Annelida > Polychaeta > Sabellida > Serpulidae > Protula > Protula sp. h YS-2021. The sequence continues at coordinate 37,440,998 of OX457026.1, forward strand.
AATTGTCTACTTATTAAAATCACTCACAATCAGTAATACAAAATACGCAGTAAGTGACAATGCACTCTCGTACAAAGAAACAATAAGTAAATTTTGAGTTGTCCATCCGCATACACACCTCCCTCGCCATATTCATACGAGTGTCATAGGAAAAGCGCTGTTAAGCTATCTAAGGCGCGATTGTGTATGTATTACGGTAGCGATAAAAGATGGCGCTGGTGTGCTTTGTACTGGATTTGGACACTTGTGGAAAGCCAATGCACTCACAGCTGTGCGATTCCGTTCACGGGGCCCAGTGCCCAAATCCAATACAAAGCACAGAGCCCCATCACCTACCCCTATAACAGAAAGACCGCGCATATACGTGTTCACCATACCTTCCCAAGCTTTTTTGTGAACCTCTTTAGCTAGCCGCTCCGGTTCTTCGACATTGTTTTTCAAATCTTCAAGCTCTTTCGTTTTTGCTTCTAGTTCCGTCTTTTCTTTTTCGAGCTCTGCCAACTTGTTCTATGCACAAGAAAGCAAGAAAAAATCATGCAGTTCTTTCTTTTCAGGCATCAGGTATATGTTTTCTTTAATATTGATAAAGATAAAGATAATATAGATAAATCTAGAAATTATAAGTTTAAGCACTGATTCTAATTGCTTGCAATGTGAAAATTTAGTTCTTATCAGCAAACAGGGAAAGTATAATTATAACCCAAAAAGCTATTTTTTTTGGGGAGGGGAGGGTGGAGGGGTTATTATTTGAGAAAAAAAAGAAAGAACAAAACTTGCCTGGCGCTCTTGTTTTGCTTGGAATCCGTCCTTGGCGTACTGCTGGTAGATTTCAAAGCCTTCCCTCATGAGAACGAGCTGCCTCTCGGCTTCTTCCCGGGCGGCCCGGCCAAGCTCCCTGTCACAAAAGCAGTGTTACATTGCCAGCAATGCCTGCGCAGTACTTAACCTGAACCAGCTACAGCAGGGCACAGGCAGCCTCATTACCTCAGCCTTGCCACTCAGATTATTAGCCAAACGAAAGTAATCGTTCTAATATTTTATTTCTTTTTTGGTTCAAATGGGCACCATGACACGGTATGGTGCAAACAAAACCACGCTATTAGGAGATTACCGGCACGTATTCTGACAGGAACCTTCGCGGCTGTACTCGTCCGTTCCATCACAACAATCTGGAAAGGGACAGCAGTCGATAAATCAAAATTAATACATAGATCTTTTTTCAGTGAACCTACGGTACTTGTTGACTAACATACACATCGTAATGTGGGTTTGATTTTATCCGTGAATTTACGTGAATTCACAGGCGCACGTCTAAGAAAACACTTCTAAGATTCACGACGGACTACCTCGCCCTATTGTGTGACATCATTTGATTCAAAAAGAAACGAAAGGGAAGTGACGCGTACACATGTGACCATAGCAACAATCGTTTCAGTCCAGGCATCAATTTATTTGTGTAACATACCAAAATTTAATGGACACTCTAATTTAATGAAATCTCTTATATAGTGAGCGATACTGTGGCTTTTTTTTTTGTCATTCTCACTTGTCTTAAATTCTTGTTCACGTTAAGCCAATGTACAGTATCTTTCACTCAGTGAAATATTTACGGGTTCATTGGTGACATCTATGAACATGTGACAAGGTGGCTATGTGGTGAACAGGAGGGGGGGGGAAGGATGCTGTCATCGCAGAACACAAGTCAGTACTTTCAAAAAGCGAAAGGAAAATGTTACCGCAGATGCCGTCGTTCACTCGTGAGGACGGAATGTACATGGGCCTGTGGCCAGCATTGGTGCAGTGAAAGCTGCCGTTTGGACAAGCTGAGGTACCTGGAAATATTCAGTATGACACGTTAGGTGTACCTGCAAATGTTCAGTACCAGACACAAACATGATTATATGGACACAAGTTCTAGCTTCTTCTCTTCGCTATTTTTTCTACTGTTTCTGTTTCTTTTTAAATAAGCTTTCAGTATTGTAAGTAATCTTCTCTTGGAAAGATGTATTTTTGGAGAATCGTAAAAAATGGCCAAACAGCCTTATGTTTTCCATTTTGTGAAAACTGATAATATTGAGCTTCAGTTAAATTTTTCATGCACGAAGCAGCAATATCCTCATTTGTAAAAGAAAATAGGTTAAAACTAAATGAAATGAAAAATATAAAACAAAGTTAAAACGAAAACGCACCGGGTTCATCTGATGCGTCGGAACAATCGCAATAATCGTCGTTTATATGTGAAAATGGCACCGTCTTTGAGCCATCGAAACAAGTAAAATCTTTGCCAGGTGGATACTGCGAAGCCTCTGAAATCAAAAGAGAACAAGATCACTACACAGCTCTAAAAAATCTACAAGCTTCATTTCTTGATTATTTTTACAGCTCCGTTTTAAAACAAAACTGTTATCTATAAAAGATGACAAACAAAAACTGCATCACTATGTAAGATTGTTTATGGGGGACCGTGATGCTTTTTCATTCTAGTGTTCAAATACTCATATAAAAACTATACAAGCAAACAGGACGACAAGTCTCAGTTCTACGTAGTTCAGACCAACTAATCAATAAATTTAAAAGTAACATCAACAAAAAGACAGGATATGGGTCAGTCACGTATTAATGATACTGCCCAAGGCAATAGGCCCAAATAGTGTCAGAAATCGGTCCTGTTTTTGGAATCGATTAATGGGGAGACTCTTGGCTGTTTTGTACTTGAAAAGACGCTGGGAATCGATTCCACGTCGCCAGAAGATAGGATCGCCCACGAATCAATACTTCAGCAGGATTGTCCTAACACTAAACCCAACACCAAACTAGTTTCTATGTGTTATTCTTAAAAAACTGGAAAAACATAAAATCCTGGCTGCAGGCAAGTTTATTCCCATGTAGAAAAACATGGATTTTACCTGTTTTTCCCCAAACAGAAGAAATACTTTCTTCTCACCCAATTAGGGAAGAAATGGAAGACACTCAAAAGGTTTCAAAACAATAATTTATTTAAACGATTAATTGCTTCATCAATTGCTTTTAGAATAAAATGATTTGTTCTTGCGTATTCACTAAACCCTTGGCTTAAAATTTTAGTCTGAATGTCCCGCTGCCAGGGTAGGCATGTTTCTTTCGAAGTGGAAAAGCCACTGGTTGGGTTGGTTTTCTTCCCGGAAGAAAGCTATTTCTTCCTTTCCATGAGAAGGAACATCGGGAATGCCTTTCTTCCCGGAGAAAAAGGAATAAAATGGGAAGAAACATGTTATCCTAATGATTAGGATATACCAGTTCATTTGGGGACTCAGTAATCACTGTTATGGTAACTATTGTCTTGTTCGTCAGTGACAAGTGCACGAGTAAATAAACTGACATATGACCGCAACGTGTATTCAGGATAACGTACGTTAATATCCTGTGATCTATCCCAACTATATATAACGATTGGAAGTTCCTGTATGCAGTGTGTAAACACGCAAACTAGAGCGGATGAGCCACCCTTTCCATTGATGCAGCCACGTTTTTACAACAGGGAGGGGGGGGGGGGAAACTTTCATAACGAAGGGGAGGCCGAAGGATACTATGGCCCCCACTCTGAAAAGTGGGGGGAGGCTGAGCCCCCCCCCCCCCCCCCCCCCCCCCCCGCCGGTGGCTACGCCTATGCTTTCCATGTGTGAACTTTTCAGTAATGGAAATATGAATCGCGATGAGTCCATCTGTGCAGAACGTTCCGACACATAAAATAATTCGACTCTTTTATCTTGTGGACTCCCCAAATGGACTCCCCATTTGGCTTCCCCACTGGCGGTGACTAACACATATCGGGTGGGCTTGGGTTTCTTCTATTCCTAAAGATATGCCTGGACAGAACTGAACAAAACCAAAATCATATGTGGGTATTCATTTTCTTACCATAGAGTCAACTGATCAGTAGTAAAGCCCCAAACATGGCACCAAAAAATTTGGCCGGGGGCTAACAAATGTATAAAGAAAGGCAAGACAAGTTCTTCAAATCCCGAATCATTTGACATAAACGGTAGTGAAACCAGCTCATAACTTTATCTCTCCGGGGGTTAATTACAAATTACAAGGATATTGCAGATGGGTTTAATAATTTCTTTGCTATTATAGGCCCTAAATTTGCTTAAAAGATTAATGAATGTAAGGATAAAAAGTTACTGATTTTATTCATTTTAATGCTGTTAATTCTATGTACACTGCACCCTTTTCATACATTTGTAATAAATCCTTTGAGTATGGTATCTTTCCTTTCTAAAATGAAAATAAGCAAAATTGTCCCCCTGTTTAAATTGGGAAATAATAAATGTTTACCAATTATAGACCGGTTTCCCCACTTTCCCAATTTTCGATAGTGTTAGAAAAATTATTTAATAACAGACCAGTCAAATTTATTGATTTAAATAAATACTCAGGCCAATACGGTTTTCGTCATAAACATTCTACCTCAATAGCTCTCTCAGACTTCACTGAACAAATAACATCCTCTTTAGATAATAAGAAAACAACATTAGGTGTATTTATAAATGTATTTCGATACGATTGATCATAGTATACCAATAAAAAAGTTGCTATTATATGGTATAAGAAGAAATGTCTCAAAGTGGTTAAAAGTTATCTAAGTGATCGAAAGCAGTATGTTCTACTGAGTGATTGTAAGTCAGACTTAGTACGAATGCTGAGTGGAGTCCCACAGGGATCTATTTTAGCGCCATTACTTTATCTTCTTTTTGTAAATGATATGTGCACCTATATTTAAATTTGTACTATTTTCCGAGGACACCAATATTTTCTATACCGGCACTGTTGTCAACGAAATATGCAAAACAATTTGTGAATTAAAAAGGTTCGATGTATTGTTTAAAGTTAAAAATTGTCACTGAATATTAAAAAAACAAGCTTTATGGTATTTTCAAATAACCATGGCAATGAAAAATTTCATATTGAAATAGCGAGACAGTATACTCAGCCAAATTCTTAGCAGTCATAATTGATAGCAAATTGAATTGGTCTTACCATATAAGATACATACAAAATGAATTGGTCTTACCATATTAGATACATACACAATAAAATTTCTAAAAGCGTTGCCATCATGTATAAAGTTAAATATTTGTTGGATAAAAATGAATTGTACTCCTTATACCGTGCGCTCGTGATCCTATATTTACACTACTGTTGTGAAGTGTGGGGAAACAGTTAAGTTTCTAGAATTAGCTGTCTACTAACTGTCTATAATCAAAATGTATATGTATTTTAGAAGGTCGCTGTAAATAAAATATGAAAAAAGATTTTTCACCATGTTATGAATATTAAGTATTAATATGATAAATTATATTTGTCACAGCCGAATATTACTCATCACATTAAACAATCACCATACCATAAAAACAACAAACACTTTATGCGAAACCATGATAGTCACGTGACCACGCGGCACGGCCCATTTCGGATAACTCCAATTTCGGTTAACTCAAAGTATTTTACTTGGTCTGGACCACTTTGACTTATCGAGAGTTTACTGTATTTATATTGAAAAAAAAGAGCTATTAGAATTGCATTCCATGCTTCTTTTCATTCCCATACAAATAATATTATTATAAGCTATTGGACACTGAAGTTTTTTGACATTATTAAGTCACATACGTGTGTCGTGATGTTTAAAGCAAAACCTAATCTACTTTCTATTAGACTTTCCAGGTTATTTAACATAAATAAAAGTGTGACAAGACAAAATGACAAATTCAGTGTCCAGTATAGTAGAAACAAATTAAAATCGTTTTGTGTGTCCTTAACTGATGTCAAATTATGGAAGTTTGAATGAAAAAACTCAAATCTTGTACATCAGTTTCGCAATTCAAAAAATATCACAAAATAGATCTGATAAATTTGTACACTAATGAATAGAAAACTAATGTTATAAATATGTCCATATAGATATTGATTATATTAATAATGCAAATGTTAATAATTACATAGCCTCTTAAAAATGCCTTGTTATGGGCTATTTTAAATTGTACTTATAAGTACCTTTTTTATACTTATAAGTACCTTTCTTAAATCATAGCAAAATGTTCGTGTTCTGTTTGTGTTGAGAAATATTGTCATGATGATGCAGTATTTAGGTAGACTACGAGTAGTCTTTGAAAAGTGTGAACTTCTTTAATCTGCCTTTTCCATACATAGTTTTAAGTTGTATTATTTTTTCTCACATGTTCGTACTCTAAGTTACCGTTAATATATTGGAAATAAACTTTTTGAGTTCGAGTTTAAAAATGTAAGAAAGAGCCGCGGAGCTAAAGTCAACTGGGCTAAAAAAAATAATTTTTACGAAGAAACTGTGGAACAACAGGCCTGCTAAACAAACATTTTATTACCGGATCCTAACGAGCGCATGTATGCCTTTAGCGCTCTGGTTGGTATTGCGAATCCTAGCCATCCGTTTGTAAAAATGGACATGCCAACCGGTTGAGCGATAATAAAGGACTTTCTTAATTTTACATGTAACTTTGTTTGACTAAAAATTTGGGACTTACTCGATATGGCTACACCCACAGGCCTTTCAACTTTACACAAAACTGTAGTAAATACACTAAACAATACAAAAAGATCGAGCTTAAACATTTTTGTTCTTTCTGGAAAACCCCCCTTGGAAAATTGGCAAATTGTGATTGGCCACTACAAACGAGGTAAGGATTTACGTGCTGTGTTACTGAACAATAGCTGATATCCACTAAGCTCATGTATCCGGCTGTGAACACGCCAAGGTGTTACAAACATCCAGATAATATGCACTCATTTCTATGAAATTTAATTGTGAACTGAATGTTTTCCGTGCTTTGGCATGTAAAATATCGTTGTACAGCCACTGTATGTTGAATTCTTTGGTAAAATTTTGTTGTCAAAAGGATGCAGGGAGTGTTAGGGGGCAAGGCTTCAGATGTACCCATGTTTTAAATTAAAAAATGGATTTTTTCTAATACCAAATGTCATCCCAAACGATCTTTTAAAAAAATCGAAAAATTTAACTCGGCCAGGAAAGAACCTTTTACTAAAATTTCGGTAACCCGACAGTAGTTAAAAGTCTTACTGCGTTTCTTTTTCCCAAAATAGGATTTTGCGGTGCAATAAGCGTTTATACTTAACATAATTTGAAGTGTCTCGTGTATGAAGATGAGGATAAATTCCTCTAAAAAACATTTGCAGCACTTTTTCTGCTCTCTAAATAACTCTTTCACCTTACAATTTCATACATCTGGGCGGTTGGTGGTTTTCTTTCTTTTTTTTTTCTTACTTAAAAAATCTCAATCCGACTGGGTCGTGTCCTTTTTTATTAGAGATTTTAGTCATCTTAATGTATTTGTTTATAAAATTGGTTCAGTTATTCAGCCTTATCTCCTCAACAAGTCTTTTCAATCAATAAGTTCACTAAACACTTTTTCGTAAAATGTTTGTTCTTTGACAAAGTGTAAAAAAAAACTTCGAAAGTTCCTGTTTTCTCCGTTACTTCCTATGGTAAATATGGCTATCACGGATCAAAGTTTGCATCCACTCCACGTGCAGCCTGGGCTAATGGACTACTTGGACTTATTGTAAAAAATGACAATAACCAAAAGCTCTCTTCGCTGATGTTCTGCTTTCAATTGTGTTGCAAGTGCCGCCACAAATCAGCGAAAAAACGCTCAAAGGGGTATCAAACTTGCATGTGGTCCACATCAGAATAGAAAATATAAAAATAAAAATTCGATGGCTTGAAAAAATTAACACATCATAGTAATTTTTTTCGGAAAAATTCAAATAAAGCACTTTAAAATCAGGAAGCCATAAAGCAATAAACTAAATTAAAGGCTTGGAAAAAAGCAAAGATGACAACACACACATATTTCTTCTTTCTTGCAAATAAACAAACAGAAAACGATATAAAAATATTAAATAAAAATAAAAATAAACAGATTACAAGCAGCATGTTATTTATTTTTAATGGTCTATCTATGAAGTTATTCTAAAGTGCAACTGTTGTCAAACATGATTTTGAAAAGCATGCATAATTATTCATTTATATATCAAACATTGCAGCACATTATGCCTTTAATTTTTGAAAACTAATAGAAGTATTGGCCATGGTTAAATTAGATAGAAATGTGAAAAATACACAAATACGTACTTTTAACATCTACTTAATCACATCCTGAAACTTTAACCCTTTCAAAACTTGTTCAAAAGCTGACACTAGACACAAATACGTACGTTTTACATCTATTTAATCACATATCGAAAATGTTAACCCTTTCGAAACTTGTTCAAAAGCTAACACTGGAAGTTTTCACCCTTTCAAAATCTCGAAAAAAATCATTAGACTAGCAAGGTTTGGGTCGTCAGAGTGACGATGCCTAAAACAACGACCTCTGAGTCATCAAAAACTCGCCAATCTGAAAATTTTACACTATAATTTCGAATAATCTATTAATTTTGAAATCTCAAAATTCAATACCATAAATAGAAACAGAAAATTTACCGTTAATAAAAACACTATTTATAAGTCATGTTATACAAAATTCGGTTCGACATCCAAACTGGTAAGAGAAAACATGCATAAGATGTGCTTAAAAATATTTAGTGTGGTTTTGCATACAGAACAAAAATTTTTAAAACAAAAATTCTCAAAGCAACATTGACTATTTGTACAATGTTCATATTGCTGCTTTATCGAACTATTAACTTTTTTGGGTCACGTTTATCTCTGTTGGTCAAGGCCGGGATAACAAGCAGAACATTGACGTTCGCGCCAATTCCTTAACCTAATTTAAATTAAAATTAAACTAAAGCTCATGGGATTTAAAATTAACACACACGGGGTCTTTTGGTCATCCATTGAAAAAGGATTGAATTGGTGAAACATGAAATATCACCCACTATTTATTGAGGACACTTAATAAAATTTTTGAAAGGACACCTAAAGGATTCTTCAATACGACTTTTGAACAAGCTTTCAAAGGACTAAAATTGCAATAAATCTATTTAAGTTTTTTTTCTTTTCATTCGTCAAAGAAACCAGCAATTATCAGATGATGTCTAGTCTTATTCTATTTATTTAACTGTTTACTGCTCAAAAACAGTGTTTCAGTGTACCAAAACAGCAGCAATATCAATGGCATTGAGACACCTAACTTTGTTGTATGAATTTTAGTTTTGATACAATGACAAAAAATACCAACAAAAATGCAAATTTGGTGGATTACAACGTAACCAAAATTTTATGCAGAGCATAATGCAATGCAAGTTTGAATGAAATTTGGGATAGATAGACCCCCAATTGATACTACTTTGGTGCAGAGCTTCAATTATAAGAGTTTCCTAACAAGAAAATACCCATGTAAAATTTGGTTTTCTGGTAACTTGCTGAAACAGTGATTTGGCAAAGTTTACACAAAAATAGTGCTGCTGTTCAATATATTAGTCATTATGCAGTTTCTATTACACTTATTTTTTAGATGCTGGTCTTTTTTACAATCAGAAATCTTAAATTTTGGTTTATGTGAAGATTTTTTTGGAAATTGTAATGAACTTGTGTTCCTTTGTTAACCGTACGCATTTAGTAAAACGTAATATTTGAAAATGTATCTCTGTCTAGAAGTTCAAGCGGATCACTGAGAAGTGTTACAAAACGTTTTGCAAGATAGGTTCCATGCGGTTTGTACGATTCCCTCGTTTTGATTTTTTTTATTTTGTTTTTGATAGATTATTAGAAATAATGAGGAAATATAATCTGAATTTAGATTACCTCAGTATTATATTTTGTTAATGTTAGATAATGAGAAAGATGCAATGCAGTTTAGCAAAAGCTGACTTTTATATTATTTCAGTTTTATAAATTAAATATATTGTACACATCGAAGCCACTGCTATGAGTTTTTAATGTCATAAGCATTAATACTGGGAAGCATAACAGAAAGTTTGCAGCAGAAATACCCCCCATTTGGTAAATGCTGATCAGGTGTAATCCGTTCCTATGTTTTCAATACTGTGAGCCATCCGATCAGTCAGCATCATATGATTGAACCATATTTATTGCACATCAAACTCCAAGCTGAGAGGGTTGTAACTTGAGTGACTCAGCAGCAATAAAGAGACATAACCTCTGTCTTCTTAAGGTGTTTGCTGTTTATTTTTGCAAGTCGTGTTTAATTAATGCGCCGGGTAAAGCGTGAAACTAGGCACGTAAAAGATCTGTGGTGTTACGCATAAACAATATGAAAGTCTCAGTTGCCACGGATGCAGGTAAGTGTTCGATCATTGTACGTACCAGTGTAACAGAGAACATATCGAAATAATAGCGATGATGCCGCGCGACATGGTACCTGGCATAGAATGAATAACAAACTGTTTGAATAAATGCCTAACCCTTTAGCCACGTACGTATTTTGATCCAACACCAAGGTTTAAAGACTGTAGAATGAGCACTTTCCACAAGTTTCCACGATTTCCTTAAATTACTTGAAAGAGTTTTGCAGTGTGTGCATTTCCCCACCGCTTCCACAAATAGTTAACACCTTAATGCAGCATTTGAGCGAAAAACATTTGTTAGTTATAACTAAGTTATACGAAAAAGTGGTGAGCTGAAATTTATCAGCACTAGAGCTAAATTCCAAGAAATCACTGTTCAGTTGGACAAGGGCCGCTCTAACTCAAAAGGCCTGATGAGATTCGAAAGTGCATCACAGTGTGGCAAATTGTAGCCATAGGAGTGCTTGAGAATGAATGTTAAGACAAAACAAAACGATCTCTTGACAAAATGATCTTATCTGATACTATCAGGTTGAGGGGGAATCGGAAGACTCTTTTTGTGCTATTATCATTTCAATCAAGGAAGCCAAAGACAGGTTTAGAACTACAGTTAACGATTGCTATCGTCTCTTCTGACAGATTTTCTTATCAATCTTCAGCATGATTGACGACAGTGGAACAGCGTACAAGAGCGGCAGAGGCCACCAGCACATCAAGGAATCGATCGGGTACGGACGGCCGGTGTTCCCACCGCTGAGATGACGCCAACCTACTGCGGATTGAACTAGTGCGAGAAGAATGACGGTTTTGTTCACCACTTTGTCGACGCTTCATTCAGTGCCTGATCTATTGACCACGGCAAAAAACTCTTAATGCTAGGACATTTGCTTAGAGGTCGCCGACATATCACTCAGAGCGCTTCCGTCCTTTGACACGTTTCTTTCAGTTGTAGTAGTAAGGAAAATGAAGTGATACAAAAAAGTATAGATGTGGCGGAGTGAACACTGTAAGAGGTTTTTGCAGACAGCCAGGTTTGCTGAGGCGACAGGTAGCAGTCGCTCGGATATCATCTTCGGTGTCGAGTGCAACTTAACCCACTTCTTGCTCTCTTGCACATATGCTGTACGAGAGGGTGGGCGTTTAGTGTAGTGGTGTCAGACGGGTACTTCAGTAACATAGAACCACAGCTTCTTAGTACTGTGTATCAACTGGTTCTTGAAACAAATTGAAATAATTTCAACTCGTGTGGTTTTTTATCATCTTTCAGACGAAGGTATCAGCGAGTAGGACATATTGGAACACACCGTGTCATAGTCACCTATGTGGATAGCTTCGGAATCTACCAGCCGATACTGAGTTATGTTATTCTTAATACACATATTATGAGTAAAGTAACGCAGAAAATATCAAGAGTATTTATTTAAAAACTTGGTAACATATTACTTGGAAAAACATGTAAAGTTCGGAGAGACGAATGATGAGTCTGAAAAAACATGCAAAAAGCAACATGACTGGGCCACCATGTGAAGAAAGAGAAAAAAGAAAAAATATGCCCGAGCCGAACCCAGACGGAGAAGAATGAGCCGGCCACCAGAATTGGATAAAATGAAACGACTACGGAATAGAATAAGGAGCTTAAGTTATACAAGCCGTGAATGAAATGTAGGGGAAGATCCCAGCAACGCACAGCATATCATTGTCACGAGATGAGGAGAATCGAAACCAGGAAGCAAAAAACATAGTTCTGTATCATCAGAGTGAGGAAGAGAAGGGAAGTGGGAGAAGAAAGAAGATCAACTAGACAAGGGATAGCTAGATAAGAATTGCAACATCCTTAGAAAGATTTAGTGGGTATTTTACAGAATGCGGCATCAAATACAAGATAAAGATTTTACAAGCATTATCTGTTCAACCATCATCGGGCACTTCGGTGTGGTTGAGCAAATGTGTTAAAGCTAGCATCACAACCAAATAGAAGAAATAGGAGGTAGAGTGAGTAAAGGTGGGAACTCAAGGTACTGTTGGCAAGGCGGAAGAACACACAAGACCGAGATAAGAAATATGCATCAGATCTTTTTACTCGAAGAAGATGAGCTACTGAGGGAGTTTCACAATTTAGGTCAGCCACATGCCAACACCATTTCGACATCAGTTACCTGAAGCTGTCAAAGGTTCAACAAGTGGCCGAGAAAACGACAGCTGGCATGACTCTTCATGAAGTGTCCGAGACTCGAAAAAATCCTACAAAACTGTTGAACGCTGCATGGAGGAAAGCTGAGGAAAACCTGAAGGTTACTTTATACCTTAAAGAGTCAACTCAGAAGGCATCCATAAGTTCAGTATCATGCCATTGCTTGAAGTTGAGGGCAAGGGATTCTTTTCAATCATAGCCAAGTGGCTAACAAAGTACGTTGTTGCCAATCTATTTATCAAAGCGTTCCTGCAGAAAAGAGACATTGAACTTTTCTCTGAACAACAGCTTATTTACCCAGCTGCTACAAGAATTCAGGTAACATAACGCTCTTTTGGCTTGAACTGATAAATGCATATTATTCTTTTCCTATTGCAGTGACAAAAGAAACAACTAGGTGATACTCAGTTCCCCAGAAGCTTTTCCTGTTCTTATCAGTTGTCACTCGGCTTATCTGGACAGCCAAATAAGAAGCAAGATGTCCGGATTTGCAAACGGACAGATACAAGAGCCTAGAAAAGAGCTTTCATGGGCAATTGATAGCCTGACAAAGCCCTCAAATAGAGTGATTGATTTTATTGAAAATTGACCAGCGACACTTCTTTCACCTGAAAGGTGAGTGAGTACCGACAATCAAAAAAGAATAAGTCAAACAGAAATGGTATGCGGAAGATATCACAGCAATTCCAAGACCACCTGCGCCGCATGAGTTTATAACAAACCAAGAAGATATAAAGTATGATGTTTCTAATTCATATGACCTGGCCAATGTTGATGTACGGCAAAGAAGAGGGCATGCGCGAATGGAAAGCAGGCATCTATGCAAAAAGTGCCTTTTTGTTGGGTAGAACAAGATGTCTGTAACTTCCAGTTGCATCCATTGTCGAAGAGTTAAAAGTAGGCAAGCAAGAAGTTAATCACAACTCTAGCAGCAGGAAGATGAGAAGCGGAGAGCTGCATTATGTTCCGGAACTTTACGACAGCGAAGATCCTTGGAGTGTAAGTGAAGCGAAGGCCTGAGATCTGCATATGAAGGACAAGGCAAACGTCTAACTGGTCGCAGATGAAGCGCTACGATAAAACTTTAATAAAAAAAGTAAGTGCGTACCTAGCAATAAACCCAAAGCTTACCAACCAAGCGAGATGGCACAGATAACCTTTGGAGCAGCTGTGACGATTCGGAGGCAAGATAAGTGCAGTGATTCAACAGCGAGGTACCACACCCAACCCTCTGACTACAACACATATGTTGAAGTGAATCTGTCAACTCAGTGACTTTACAAAGTAAGTGGAAATTATAAATAAAAATACAAATTTTATTGCCGTTATGAAGTCATTGATTTTAAGCCTTCAGAAGCTCACCGATTCACTAAAATGATCTTTTATAAATATAAATCGAGAGATAACTAGCTTTGCACATCAGAAAAATAAAAACATGAGCAATTGAACAATAGTTTAAAAGATCATTTTGGTGAATCTGTGAGCTTCTGAAAGCTTAAAATCAATGACTTCATAACGGCAATAAAATTATTTTTTCACAGATATTTGCTTCTGAATTTTAGATATAAAAATACTGGTGTTTTGGTATCACAAATCAATTTTTGAGATCAAAACTCATTTGCAGATTTCAAAATATAAACAGGAAGTCTCATTCTGAAACAATACTATCTAAAAAACAGGTTTGAAATCAATATAAAAATAAATTATTTAGCCCCAAATTGAGATATTACGATCCAATATTTAGTTTTTGCTATTAAAAATCATTAAATCATTTTTAATGTCAATAAATAATTTTGATATTTTTAAGTATTTATTGAAACCAAAATTTTTTTTTACATTAAAGTTATCAAAAAATATAATAACAGGTTGCAAAAATTACTTTTGATATCAAAAAATGAATTTTTGATATCAAAAAGTAATTCTTGATATCAGTAAGTGTCTAGTAAATGTGAAAATGGTATTCCATATAAAAGCGTTTGTTCTTCAACACCCGTGGTATTTATTGGAATTTTCTAATATCGCCCAAAAGTTGCCGAAATATCTTTACGACAATTTTAACTAAGTTGTGACTGTGATGAGTTCACAGTTGGACCTGCAGCTGCTTAAAGCAGAAGAATCGGCATTGATGAGAATTTCAAGTAAATTGACAGAGCAGTTAAATCGCTTAAAGGTGTGTCTGAAGTTAGAATATCGCCATTTCGCAACATCGCAATAATATATCGAAATATATAATTTTACAAGAATTATCGAAATACAGTATGATTTAAGATTTGTTCTAGAAAATTTAGTTACAGATGTGCTTGCCTAGTTACCCAATATTTTTGCAAATAAATTAGAAAGTATAACTTGTAGAATATCTCATTTGACTCGTATACGTAACTGGACACCAATTCAATTTCACAATGTCAACAAACTTCAGTAATTTATATTTTACGAAAATGCCATTTGTATGTTCTCTAAAATGGACTTAATCGACTAATCAGATAGCTTTTTTGCAATAAACATGTGTTCTTTATACGTGTAGTCATACGCGAACATTTCGTGTGTTCAAGGACAAATTTATACACTTACACAAAAGTGTTTGAAGTCAGTTGAAAGTTTTTTTACTTCAATAAGAAGGCATTTGACGTGTGTTTCTTTTTCTTCGGCCAGGTGGCGAACGAATCATTGCGAAATCGGGAATTAGCCAAATCACACTTTGGGTGTTTCGAATAAAATGCGCAAGAATTTTGAATTTTGACTGCGAGGGACCCGGATAAAAAATTAAACAAATGAGACAGAAGAAATATAGTAAAAAACAGCTCATACGGGGAACATGAAAGAAATTGAAACTATACGAATCCGCTTATTATAATTCATGATAATAATCTGCAGGGAATAGACCAATTTATAATTTAACGAATTACTACGAGCTGTTCAATTTGAACGTTCCCTGTCTTAGCACTGTCTTATCCCTCTATTGGAGTTGCATAGTGTCCAGCAAATAGGGCCAACTTTATATATTTTAATTCAGCATTTACCAAAAACTTCTTGCGCAATATGCCTTTTGCAAAACAGGCGCAAATTTTAATCTACAGCATATTTTACTTATTTTAGGAGAAAAAATAATATCTGCGCCCACCAAAAAATATTTGTCTACGGGTACATTCTTGATTTCAAATGTCATGTTACCAGAATCAAGCGACCACAATTTTAAATGAAGAGGTAAACTTAAATTTAACTTACAGATGCAGAATTGGACACAGATTTATTCCGTATACCCGTAATATTTGACTTATAGCTTCTGCCATGCTTTTCAAAATACAGTCCATATTTGATAAGTCGAAGTTACCTTGTGTTACCTATAACATACCCAATCAAATTGATAGATGTGGAAGTAGGGATAAATTATTCTGTACACCTGAAATATTTCATTTATAAATTCTTTCATGCTTTTTGAAATATCAATTCAAAAGTTTTTGGTGTATACTTACAAAAGTTATTTTCACTTTTTCATGTTATAAACTTTGCTCCCTGCATGTGAACAGACGTGAATTATTGCGGGAGAGTTGTGGTTGTTTCAGTATTCTCTTTACCAGTTGCTGATGCATCTGGTGATGAAATCTGCCAAGGTCTGGCAGAAATGCATAAAACCGTCCAAATATACTATTGAGAAAGTATATAGAAAATAATTATTCGCAGTGAAAGAAGTCCACATATGTTGTTACGCCTCTACAATTGTCCTTATGATCTTGGAAAAAAACTTGCGAATTCCAAGATTTTGCAACCACAGTTGTTTAGGATCATGTCGGTAAAAGAACTTCGAAATTTCTCTAGCACGATGTTTTTTATCTGGGCTTCAGTTTTTTTTTTAATCTGAAAGATATGACTTCGATTTTGTGTTTGATTTTCATTTTATGTTGAGGATAAGCGACCCAGGCTCGTCCACACTTTGGTATACTTCGCCGTTACAACTGGTAGAGTGTCTATACTTTGAACGCATAAGAAACAGAGAATATCTACGCGCTTCTGATACGAAATTGTTATGTGCGTTTAATGTGGTTTGAAAAAATATTTACACATAATACGTGTATGAATTTTATTGTGAACTCCAAAAGCTGCTGTGATATCGATTTTAAAAGTTCTAGGGATCCAGTTTCTCAGAATGGTTCCTCTGCATGTAATTGTAGTCAGATTGCTTTCAGATTTTATCGGAGTGGTCCAAAGTTAGGTTTCTCCTAAAATTCCTTTTGGGGGATCGGGGGGGGGGGGGGATTCACCAGAGATTGGGAAAATGCCGGCGTTTGAAAATTTATGAGGAGCCAATTTCAAGATGCCTTACCACTTTTTGCTGATCACACAAGCGTTTTGATTTTGATCGTTGTCTCCCGCCATGCTGGTTGCTTTTCTTCACAGATAAATATAACGGCATTGGAACGACTCTTGGCGTCTACACTACATATTTACTGCCACAGATCTACAATTGATCCCCCATTTGTGGGAGATTTTTACTATTGGGCCGTCGATGAGCACATGCAGGCCTTTGCTGTATTTAACTGGAATAGAAGAAATTTTTCTCTTATCTTTTCATTGTACTTTATCCCAGCTAACATGCAGTCGAATTGTAGCCTTCATCAGAAATTCCAATTGGATATTCTTGCACAGTGGAGATCCGTAGTCGAGAAGGGCTTAAGGATGGGAAGTTAGGCCTGGATAGGTTGAAATCTTGCTGTGGTATTGAATCGTTGGTTACGTTTCCCGGGGAACTAACTTAACCATTTATTGCTGCATTTTTAACTGACTTCAAGTGGTACTGAAAAAATTAAAACATCAACTAAACTTCAAAATTTGTAAGCTTATACAGCCTGTTGAAGTTCGTACGCTCCGTGTGAAACCAAGGAGAGTTTCTACTCTATAGAGCTATCTAAAATATTCAGTGCGAAAAGTATTTGCAATGCTGTCGGGTAAATACGCTATCCGATGTATTTACATATATTTAATTTTAGTAATTAAGGCATTTATAAAATTTAACAACTGCTGTATATGTTGTTAGGTGGAAGAACTTGCTTTACTGAGCCAGATAAGGAAGACTACGGACGCACAAGAGGGTCTTTTTTCCAGTGACGAAAAGGTAGCAATAATAATAATAATAATAAGAAGAAGAAGAAGAAGAAGAAGAAGAAGAAGAAGAAGAAGAAGAAGAAGAAACAGAAAAACAACAACAACAAGGATAGAGAAACTACAACTAGAAATACAATAACAGAACAAAGAAAAAGAAAAAAAAATAAGATGAACAAGAACAACAATACTACCAAGGCGAATAAAAAAAACATAACAAAAAGGAAAGAGCGAAAATATCAGCTAAGAACTAGAGCCTTATTTCGCTAGCGAAATGTTAAACACTTGACAAAAATTAAATGCAAAATACTTCCTTCAGTGGGTTATTTCTTGAATAATATATTGCAAACAACACCGCTTGAATACGTCTTATAAGCCGAGTAGTGTTTGGTTTTGCTGGCTTAAGGTTTTATTGATTGAGCAGGCATACCCCGTGTTATCTATTTACGCAGTGAGAGCTCGCACAAAGCTCAGCAGCTGTGTTCTGTGATGTACGTTAAATGCACTGCATTTACTTGCAAAAATACACTCTTTTCACATGGCGTTTTAACAAAGAAAACGAAATCGAAGACGAAAATAAAAGTGACATGCACACGTTCAGATACAGCTCTTCATAAGTCCCAAGAATCATGGTCTTAGTCATAGTGTCAGAGAAGAAGAAGACACAAAAAATCGGAAAAAGTGTCAAGAAGAAAAAAAAGAACGAATTTTGCTCGCACAAATTCATACAACTCTTGCAAGCCAAAGACTTGTCAAGTGTTAACAAGAAGAACAATACCATTGCAAGCTGAAACAAGGTGCACAAGAATGAAATCATGAAGGACAGCTAAAGCAAAGAGGTCAACAACTAAACCCAAAAGAAACAAGGGCAAAAATGAACCACAATAATTGGACAAAATTAAAACCTTGAGTTTAAAAGCTTCCTGGTTTCTTAATTTTATTTTAACTAGAACAGATATTTGGACAACATTTGCCCCCTTTATAAGTACCCCAAACATTTATTTATTTATGGTTAGATTTTATGCCACTCTAGATTCTAGAATTAGGATCTCTTGAGGCGTAACCTTTTAATTTTTTTTTTAATTTTAGGATGACGGTGACAAAACTGGTCCGACCACATCCAAAGCCAAATCGGATTTTAACGAGCCTTTAGATTTGAGACCACCTGCCCTTGGTAAGGTTTTGTTTTTATGCGCATGTTTTTATTTTATACATTTCATTTCTTGATTTATATATTTTGTATATGTATTTTGTACCAATTATGTATCGTTAACAAAAGGAAACCATTTGTTAATAAAGCTCTACAGCTTTTGCAAATTCACGTTCAAAGGAAAGAAAAAAAAATAGATTGTTGATATCACAGACTTTGCTTAATATTAGTAAGAAGCCAAAGGAGATATGTAAAAATCACCCCACGGGCCAGTGAGCTTGTTTATTTTTTATGAAAAAAAATTGCCTTGGCCGTGGCAGAACGTTTTTGACTAAAATGTTTGGTTCTTTCTTGAGTCCAGCGTACTCTAGGACCTATTCAGTCTGTGTGTGTGTACGAATGTGTGCTATTTTACACAGGGCTGTTTCATAGGCGGTCCACTAAGAGGTCATTACAGTTATTTCATGATGCTTATAGTATTTTCGAAATGGCGGAGCTCCGAACTTTAAAAACACTGCTCTGGTGTCACCGTGTGAATTTTGGCCAAATTTAATCAGTTTGCTTTCTAGCCGAGCGTCAATGAGGCAACGACTTTTTGGCAGTCTGCTAAAAATCAGTGAAATTTAGTAGTTTTAACAACGTATAAACAGTGCGTTTTTCAAATGCTAACGATCTGAGAGCATTGGCAGTTCTAATAGTATATCATTAAGTGATATTGGTAAGAAAGGCAAAGGAATTTAGAGGAGATATGAGAACTTATTTTTGACAAAGCATTAGAAGATGCATCAGCGCTGTTAGAATATGTTGTTTATGCTAGGAATGCATTGTTCAGGGTCAACGGGAGGCGAAGAGGAAGAGGAGGAGGAAGAAGAATTAGGAGGCGACTGTACAACGCAGGACCAGCTGACTGCGTTTATAAAACAGCTTGAGAAGTCCTGAACTGAAAGATGTTTTGCATCGCCAATAAGGATTAGGAACAGGAAGTCCAATCGGAACAGACAATGGTGTTTTTATGCAAATGTTACTCATTGCAAGCAATGACATGCTACATAAGACAGATGCGCTGTTCCTGAATTCACGCGGTTGCGTCACCACAGGCACTGTTTTATAATTGAGGTTTACTCGGTTGTGTTTCTGGTCTTGGATAAATCCTGTTGAAGCAAGAAAAAGTGCAGGATCAGTGTTACGTGACAATAACAACTGTTTAAAAGAAACCGCATTATCAAACAACATCGCACGTTGTGTTATTCACTGTGAAAACACAGCAGATTGTAACATTTCAGCGACACACGATTGAGTACGCTATTTAGTAAAAAATAAATTAAAGATGTTGGCAAATTATAATGACATTTAAACCAGAAACTGATTTGAAATAAAAAAATAAAATCTGCGAAATATGATTGTGTAAATGATCTACAATATTAAGTTTATCTATTGCCCCCCCCCCCCTCCCCAGTCCAAATTTATTCCCTAGCACCCGGGGTTGTGGATAAATACGACTGAACGTGTCCACCAGCTTGCTGCTCCATCGTATTCTTGTGTACCAATGAAACCTGTTAATTGCATAGCCAACTTTCCAAGGGATATGCGTTTCGCCGATATACGTGATTATTCCGAGTTCTCGCTGCCATGGTCAATTTATCTGCACCGATGACACACTCTGTGCATTCTCATGTGTGCCCGTGCCCAGCACCCACACTACTTGCTGTTATTTTCCGGAAAATAGGAATATTCGCCTTTTCTCTGTGTGTGGGATTGTTCGTTTGTCTGTTTTTAACAGTTATTAACCCTCCATATTTCAATACAATCACTTAAATAATATTGTGATCAGTGTGGATCCATAAATATTCAAATTTTCTCATTTATGTAATTAAGCGCTAGGCAATTACTCGGTTGAAATTACGTTAGACAGGATGGGAGATACTTTGGGATTTGAGATTGTTATGCAATCAACCAATTTATGTGTTTAACGGGTGGGCGATTAAGTGATTTTGTTTGTATGTACTTCATTTTCTAGTCGATTGTTTTATATTACGTAGCTGCACATGCAGTTCTTTGACAAATAACCCAAAGGCGATCAAAGGGAGTTGAGTCCGGCTCAACTAAGGGCCCAATGACGAAATTAGATAAGGTCATATTCTGGCAGTTTCCGTGTGTTCTTTGTAGGTCACAAAGTGCTGGATCGGGTCAGGGAGATGCACGCAGCTGAAACGTTCTTGTTCACCAGTAGAAATAAAAAAAGAAAAACCTCGTTTCATTTCATAATTTCTTCGCTGATCCTTTGAGCTCATCCACTACCTTTGCTTATCTGATCCGGCCACTCTTATCTGGTATCTGCATTTAACCAGCGTTTGAAAAAAAATAATAGAAAATAGCAAATTATGGACAACTTAATAGTTTTAGTATTTTTATAAACCCACTTGCATACAATTCCCCGGACGTCTCGAAATTTTTGCAGAAATGTTTCCCAGCTGGTCCGTCTTCAACTTTATATTTGTTTGGGCGATTTGGCCAATAACCGACTACTTAATTATTAATTCCTGACCAATCGCTTTCATATTGTAAGAATCTTCCCCATATGGTGTCTAACGTAGTATACATGTTTTTTGGCTATTTTGCCAGAGTGTAGCCAGCAATTTACAAGAAGCTCCTCTTGGTTTGAATATCCAGTTTGAATTTAGTTCAGCCAAAATCATGGAAATAACTGATAATAGCTGGCCAGCAAGGCAAGTAATGGGCCAGTTTTTAAAATACTACTCTTTTCACTATTTTTGTACGGCCCTTTCAAAGTTTGTAGCAATGTTCCTAGGTGTTCTTTCACGCTTATATTCGCAGATTTGGCCAAGTTTTGGCCCATAATTGCCCAATTTTGAAATGCCATTGAAAAAAATTCCAAACACTTATTAATTTGGTGGAAATGATTCCCAGCAAGTGTTCAATCAACTTTTAAAAAATGCTGCCTATTTTGCCAAAATGGCAAATGATGTGTTAACTGCTTCTTTTCTTACAATTCTTTTCCGATGTATTATTCAAATTTTGTAGAATGTTCCGTATTTTCTCAAGATTTCATCGTGTTGGAAAGAATTGCCATCCAAGCCTTTTTGCTGACTCGCACGAGGTTTTGACTGGCCCTGCCTTTCGGGGCACAGAAGAAATATCACCCGCCGCTGAGCATTTCTGCCAGACCCAACTTCTTAATAAATATGAGGACTTGCGCGAACTTAGAAGTTTATTATTGACCTTATGGAGTCGTAATAAATGAGTGATGCATACAAACAAGATCAAGTTTAAACTTTATTTCATTTCTGTATTAACTTTGCTATAAATCTGCATGTTGAAAAATGTAGTACAAAAATAATGTAATATAACCTAAAGGTTTGATCTAAGGTCGGTTAATCCTAATATACTGTGCAGTGTGTTCATTGTAAACTTTTATGCATAACATATCTTTTAACACCTATGTACACACATTCCATACTGCTATCATTTCACACTAAAGGGGGCATGGATATCACAAGACGATGCAAAATGCTAACGATTTCGCGTCCTGGAAATGTCATTTCAACTGGAAAGTACATGCACAATCGTTCCCCGTATGAAACAAAACCTGCAGCACGAAGACGGGGATTTCGTGATGTGCGTTCGGTTACAAATTGGACACGGTCCTCATACAAACCCTTTAATCAACAAACAAGACACCATACACAAATCTTAGCTTGACTTAGGCATTCTTACCTATAAAAAGTGCACGCTTTACTCATCGAAACAAATCTTTGATTTGAAAATTGACATCAAAAAGAATAAATACATAGAAAGTGGATCAGGAGAAAAAACAGTATTTCTTCAAATTCCACACTCTTCCGATATATTCTTAAATACAAGTTAAATCTTACGGCGCTAAAGGGTGCAGCTGATATAGACAATGATGTTTTTCAGGGAATGGACATGACATTGGTTGGATTTCCTTTCATAATAAGGAGAAAATGATGGCCTTGAAATCATAGGATTTTATGTTAACTCGTACTTTTCTGAAATCGCATCAAACGAAGAAAAATCGGTGCAAAAAATACAGAACGCCACATCACAGTATACACACCAAACAATGTAGCATTACGGCGCACAAACGCTCGTGCTCCAACAGCGGCTAATGTACACACCAGCTTCAAATACACTACTGATCCCCAGATCGTTTTCCAAAATGAACGCAGCTGATTATAAATCACGTTCTCATCTCGCACTCGGTGAAACCCTTCACGACACAATTTCACATAAATATATTAAATGTTACCTGAATTTTCACTTTCTTTCCACACGTCTTACAACACAATGCAAAAGTGTCACAAAGGAAAATGGTTACTTTATCCCTGTGTAAAAGTGTGGCAATAACGCATATACTGGAAAACACAAGTATGATAATTTAATCACTAACCACACCAGATAGGGGCCCACTCGGACATCTATTTCAGTTACCAGCGAACTTTTTCGCAGTCCTGATTTTCACACCTCGTTGATATCTAGCAGATATCTGGTAGAAGATAGAGTTGCCAGATGCTTTTACCACTGTCCCTTGACAATTCCACCAAAAAAGTAATAAAAATAATAAAATGGAGCCACACGTTTAGGCTCCACAAAAAACTCAGAAAATATTGACTATATAGAAGTCAAGATGGCCGCGCTGCATAGGAAGTCCATTGAGCAATACTACATAGTTTGATACACAAGACCGGAACTGGTCTCAAGCGGAGACTGGAACAAACTGAACGAGAATGTTACAGCACAGTGTATATGCAACTTAGGTCAGAGAACCCGCACGTGATGCTGAAAGTGGAAGTGCTAAGGAATCCCTGCCACGTCCCTGACGTCACAACCAGTCACTGCCACACCAAACAAATGTCTCGCGAGCTTAAAGGCTGCTACGACCAAGACGAACAGCGTCTTCTTTTATCTTCGGCGACTCCCAGAATTCAAACCGGGAAGAATATGGACATAAAGAGACAGTAACGATGCAAAATGATACGATTTCGCATCCTGGAAATGTCATTTCAACTGGAAAGTACATGCACAATCGTGTTTCTTTATTCGGAAACATCATTATTACGGCCCTGCAGAAACGCATACGAACAAATAAATAATCTTAATATTAAGAACAAAATGCACTTTGGAAAATATTCCAAGGCACTAAATAAAAATGACTATGGTCTTTAAGGCACACGTTATTAAGCATTGCATGTTGCATACTCATTAGTCAAACATGGGCTTTACAATACTAACTTCTATTGGGTTTCTGCTCAAATTTTCGAAAATTCAGGGTTTTAACGGATTCTGCACAAGTTTACGATTTTCCTTAGTACTTGTTGCTCTCTCAAATTATTATTATTATTATTATTATTATATATATATATATATATGACAGCTCGTTTTCAAATTAGCCAAATTTTGTTTCAAATATTTGGAAATACACTCGCGAACTGTTGAGACCATTTCTTCGATTTATTGCTCTTTTTTTTCAAGAATGTCCGACTTTTTACTGAATTTCATTCCTGCGTTTCAACGCCGAATCGAAAAACTACAATAAGCATAACTGCATTTATATTTACATAATACTTGGTTTTAACAAAATAACACAATATTCCAAAAAAAAAAAAAAAAAAAAAAACAATAATAATAATAAACAATGCGATATGAAAAATAAAAATATTGTAGGTATATATTACTTAATCTGAATCTAATCTTCACACATACTAAACTTCTGGTGGACACTGAAACAGGTTTCACGTTATATAAACCAATTTTACTTCATGGATGGAATGGTTTTGTTTTCCTGAACACATCATCTCAGCTCTGGTTACGTCACTCTCTTAGTGCAGCAGAACGCCCCATATCAAAATGTCCTGCTTCAAAGACGGAAGACTAGTTTGTATTTGGTCCATGTATTGCATTTGCTTACAGAGAATTTCACAACAGTATTGCTCTTATACTTTCCCCAAGTTGTGCATAATTTATTGCACTTTAGCAGATCACAGATGTCACTGTTCACGTTCTTCCTGAATCCTGACAAACCGGTTATAATACTACCAACACTTTGACAAACCGGTTATAACATTACCAACACTTCGACAGACTGTCGGCATTTTTACCAACAAGTGTGACACTGTTACCACAACAGTAACACCCACACCGCAAACTGTTTGTAATACAGTGCATATCCTATAATTCGACTGCGCTAACTAAATATATCAAGATTTCTTTTTTAGACTAGCTTGATGTTAACCTTCGAGTGCAGCTTTTTTCACCCGTAAATTTTTAATCGAACGCCCTCTGGGTGCAACATCGTCATTATTAGGCAATATTTACCAGCTTGACCCGTTAATAAACGATTCTGTACAACTTTCCAACACATAAATGGGCTGCGGGTTTATAAACGGGTACCATACATCTGATCAATATTTCTGTTTGTTTATTTTTTATGTGTATCACTTTTGTTGAAGCTGTGCTATTGTGCAGTTCATAAATTATCAGGATCTGGTTAAAATGTACGCATTTAATTTTAGGGTCTAACGGGCTGAAGTCATTTTCGAACCAAATCTGTCACTTCATAAAATTAATGTTGCAGAGGTACTCCAGTTTCCGGTGTCACATTGTGAATGACCATACACTCTTTTTTTCTAATCTAAGTGCACCATACTTAACTCGCACGCGCACATCTATGAGTACCAGATCTACATGCCATTAACAAGTCATCTAAAGCACGGTAATAATTTTAGGACTGCAAGGAACTGGAGAAAACAGCAAAATACTAAATGTAGCATGATAAACCGATTAACAAGACCTGTTTATAAACTGGCAGCGAATATGCATAACGAAAAATGTAGACTTTCACACAGCCCGTTTTAAGGACCCGTTTATAAACGGATCAGGTTGAAAAAATGCGCCTAACAAATACATTGCCTTTCGACATTCACTCGCCCGCCGCTCGACAACTCCCTCTAATCTCACACACAACGGCCCTACAAGACTGTATGCCTTATCCAAGGTATGCCTTCTATGCCTTATCCAAGGTATACCGTCTATACCCTATCCAAGGTATACTTCTATACCTTATCAGGGTTCGCGCTGGGTTCTCAGGAAAGTGAGTCAAAAAAGGAAAATGTGACTCAATTGGGTCCAGAAAACTCCGGGCGTTCCGAAAAAGTGAGTCATTTCGTAAAAAATGCTCAAAACGTGGACTATAACCGCGCCAACTCGAACCCTGCTTATCCAAGGTATACCGTTTTTCCCTAAGTCAGACATACTCTCCATTGGCCTCTACACTCTTTGACAAATACAACTTTTCAAACAAATGCCTTTTAAAGTTTTAAGCCAGCAAGGAGACATGAAAGAGACAAAATGTAATAATAACACAAGATCAAATTAAATCTCATTGCACACCTCTCAGGTCAGTTTTCACAGGAATTGCATCACATATGAAGGATAAGTGTTCAGATGTCAGAAATGACGTTTATCTTAATAAATACTACCCACGCAGCTAAAAAAAAGTCTGCCTTGGTGTCACTTTTGAAAGTAAACGATATAAATATGAAAAGCGAAGCTACCTGTAGATGTAACATTAGCCAGAATTCGGTACTCGTTTTTTACTTTTTTTTTTTTTTTTTTTTTTTTTTGGCCTTTTGACACAAGAGGCATCTGAACAGCGGTCCCTATAACACTGACAAAGCGAAGCCCCAATAACGAAGACCGAGCCGCCAACGCGCATTGCATAACGTGGACAGTTCTCACGCGTGGACGCACACTAGCACATCTGTATATCGTCAGCCCGTGGCCTGACCATATCGCCTAAAGGAGAAGGCTGCCGCATAAAGGACAGCACTGCTGCGTCAGTTCAAGGCACTCAGGGTTTAGCAAATAGCACAAAAACAGTTCCGTGGAATGATATCTCACGCAAAAAATTATATATACTGTATTTGAAAGACTTGGGGAGATTACAAATCCACATTCTTTCAATGCTGCCGAGCAATGCAACACGAGCGGTAAGCGCCCATGGGGCACAAGACTAACACCAGTTGTTGTCGGAGTGACACCAAACAAAGTTCGCCAACGATTCTGTTCAGCTTGAATAACCAGCAGCACGAGCGCATCAATTGGGGGGAATGTTTTACTCTCGCTTGCCTTGCCGCGTGCCGCGCACCGAGTCACACGGTCTCCCCCTCGATGTTGATGATCCCCTCGAGCATCTTGCGCGCGTAACTTAAGCGTTCGGCTATGTCGGAGCTGCAGCCAAAATGGCGGAACTGGAGCAGCCTGTAGGAGATGGCCTGGCGGTGCGAGTTGATGTACGTCACCAGGTAGTCCTGGCCCTCGGGACTTAAAATCACCTTCGTGTGATCGTCGAAAAAGTTCACCTGAAAAAAAAAACACACACATACACAGTTAAAATACCCATTGTTACAACATTATTTTCTATTTAACACAACTGGCCTTATTCTAAATTAACTAACGAAAAACGACATTAATCATTCTATACTTTTATCGCTTGAAAATACTAAATTCTCTTTCTGAAGGAAAGGAACCAGTGCTGCTGGCGAACCTTTTTTTCACTCTATCACAATTCTCTCTAACAAGACGCCATGCCAGGTGCCTCGGGAACCTCCCCCCCCCCCCCCCCCTCCCTCCCCCCTCCCCACCACCACGCCCTGCCATGGCGCACCTGCAGCGTGCCGTTGTTGAGGTACATGACGATGGCCTTGCTGGTGCGGAACCACTTCTTCATGAAGATGGCGGCCGCGGCGCCGGCCTGGTGTTGTAGCAGGTTGCCCCCGTGGATCAGGTGCTCGCCCATGTACTGCGCGAAGTACAGCAGCAGCGTCGACTTCTTCTGGTGCTCGCTGGGCGTCGTGTCCGTCGAGAATGTGTACACGCGATTACTCAGGTCGTTATACTGTACTGTCCTGCAATATCACACATGGTTACTCGCTGTTTAAACTAAATTTCAATGAATATTCATTTTATGTTAATGCCTTAATTAAAATTTGAAACTCTCACTATGTTATTTATCTAAAAACTTGCTATTAATTGGCGTAACTGAAAGACCCATATCACTAAATGATACATTATTCAAGTCAACAAAAACAAAAATGGATAGCATCACAAGAATTAAGGTACACATGAACTGACTGTTCATGTGTACAATTTAAGCACACCGAATAGCACTTACTTTCCATCGGGGGCTAGAAGCATTCTCGTGGTGTCGTTAAACAGCACACCAACCCCTTTGTCAGACAGCTGAAAGCCGAAGCCGTACTTGTTTGAATAGTCCACCCACTTGGTTACCCATAGGGGTTTGGCGCTATGTACTGGGGTGGGACTGCTGTCTGTAACGAGAAAACGGCAGGGTTCATTTTAAGGCCACACAGGCGTATAAGCGCTACATTACGCAATAATAATATAATTTAATAAAGGACATCTTTTTGTTATCTCATATTTAGTCGTCAATTAGTGCATCGGTGAACACTGAATCTTAAACTTTGAAGTCACAAAAGTATGGCGTTCAGTATTTGCCGTGAGTACACATGCATACTGGGCCATACAACAAAGACGTGCAAAGCTTCATACAAATCTGCAACTTCGGTTATAAAAGCCAGCGTAACACAAAGCATACTGAAGCATTTGACAGCAAGTAACTATGGCTTAGCAAGGAAACAATACTGCGGTTAGCACACATAAATATGAGGCATACTTTTATCAAAAGGTTCGCTCCCGTATTTTTTAGCCGAATTTAACCACAGCCGATAATTGCCCAGCAATACACAAAATCCGTTTTATGGGGACAATAAAATGCCTTTGTGTACAAACATTTCGAAACTTGTGGATACCAGTCTTTAACACACTGACTCATTTAAGTGTCCCTTTGAAAAGCATTCACATAAATCATGTGGAAATACTTGCGCAGGTCGTTAGGGACACAGTGAGAAGACTTCATAAGCCAAAATAAAGGATGGTTTGGAAAGGAAATTTTAATGTTTTACCGTTTTTAAAGTATCTGCAACATTTTCAAATTTGGTCCTTTTTCCAAAAAAAAAAAAAAAAAAAAAAAACTTCAAAGTTTAAGCCAAATCGTATTAAAAATAATGTACAATAGAGGTCCATAACAGGCAACCAATCTACAGGGTATCGGTTTTTTGCTGGTTTACGTCAGTAGATATAAGAGATGTTTAAAAAGTCCAAGTATTGGTATAGTTTCTTTTTTTCTTCAACTCGCGTTACCACTTTAGGAAAAACGTGTAAACAAATTTGAAACAACTAAGAACATGGGTATGCCAATGCTTCGAGGTCATCGACAGCTAATTTACTTTAGCCGGTAAATCGAGAAATGTAAAAGCAACATATCAAGCGGTAGCGACTATCGATCAAATCTAACCTTCGCGGTCAGTCTGTTGCTGAACTGTACGCACAGAAAGTATGACTTAGCTTTAACTTTTTCTTCTCACACCAGAATCAGACTGAAAGTTGCGGTCACATCCTCGCGGTGTATTGGTTTAGGTTTTATTGAAGGCCACAAAAAACCGGAATTTGTGTATTTTTTTTCTCGAAGGACTCTCTGTGTCGACTATGTCCAGTGAGTGCATAGCGACATAACGAAGTGACAGGTGTGTGGTATCATCAACATACGCCTCGCTGACACATACGTGTATGGTAATGAGAGGTTAATTACATTCCGTAACCAATACACGCACTGTGCAAGCAATAGCCAATACTGATAAATACGACACAGCACAGTAATTGTTCTTTTACTCTGTCCCATTTGTTGTATTGTCCATTTATACATAGTACTTCAAAAATTGTCCAGCGCTATGATATTTCTTTATTGAAAACCCATGGAACCCGCTGAGTTAATGAATGTTTCCACAGAATCTCGTTCACAACACATGACAAACAGTGAGTGAGCCTGAATGTTGGTACGTTCACATTATTTCCGCATGTCAGAACGCCTCAACATTTTCCCTTTTCATGTATCAATAACGCCCTAATAATGTTACCATTTTTGAATGTGTGCAAAGATCGAAAAGCTGATTTCATGTTGTACAGATTTGTATGGGAATATTTGACTATATGCCCACTACAAAATATGTAAATCAAAGAATAGCGGAGTTATGCCTCTTTCTTTTGAAGTGTCATACATCAACACACAAAAGTCGAGGTATGCGTTTGTGTTAACCCAGAACTTGTTACCCGCGTTTGGTGTCAACATATGCAAGCGCCGTGGCAAAGTGCGTGTGCATGCCTAATGTAAACATCCAGCACTGAATGAAATATCTCAGCGTGAACAAAAGAGTATCATATTTATTTTAAAATATCATTGCGTGTATTGAGATGCGTATCTGGAGATGCTCGAGGGCGACCACCTGAATTCGTGTATTTCAAATCTATTGACCCCAATTCATCATAACTGTACGATGTTTTTTACCCCCTTCTTATCATGTTTATCGTTTTTGAATAAATAAGAGTGAAAAGAAAAACAAGAAAGTCGGCAAACCAAGCAGCGACACCGCTAACCAAGAACTGTTTTTTGAATGGGTCCTTTGAAAGGTTTTTGGCAAGGCCAGCACACTTCATCTCAAAAGCGTACCTTGGTTCGCAAATGGCGTCACAGAAGCGACTTTATCATGGTAAAAAAAGAAGACTCCGTTTACATCAACATAGTAGGCATTTAGAGAAACACGTGTTTGCCGATGACGGAAAGCCATACACACGTCTTATATCAGTGCACAGCGCTGTGGAAATATCATGTCTACATTTGATGTGTTGTGGTGCGAGTGTACCAGTAACACTGTACCACGGCACTGTACAGCGGTCAATAAAAAACGCAAACTCTGAACAGCACTGTGGGAACCAATTTATATTCCGCAATGCACAGTTATTACACCAGAAGGTAAAATTTGACAGTGCCTTTATTGAAATAAACTAGGAGAACGCTAAACAGTTCAATGTGGGTATACTTGGTGAAATGGGATTCGGGCCAAGAAAATAACCAAATGCCTGCATATGTTAAACTCAAACCAAGCAAAACCCGGAAGTTTTTGTTAGTCATTATCCGCCCACGAATAAACAAATGCTGTAGATTACGTTTCTTTCCGTGATAAAACTAAAACAAATGACATCACTTTTT
This sequence comes from Protula sp. h YS-2021, assembly GCA_949752745.1. Classification (NCBI taxonomy): domain Eukaryota; kingdom Metazoa; phylum Annelida; class Polychaeta; order Sabellida; family Serpulidae; genus Protula; species Protula sp. h YS-2021. The sequence goes on from OX457026.1 coordinate 37,471,886, forward strand.
GTATTTACTTAGAGACACTTCTGTGTTTTCTATTTCACACTGGGAATCATTTCAACCCATATCCTTAAACTGCATAAAATAGGAAGCGGTTGACAAAATGACGACCGATGGTGCGACGTTGTTGTTTTTAGTGTGATATTCTGTGCGAGCTGATCCGTGTATGGAACGGAGGGAATCCGCAATGGAATGCGGCTCCTTGTCAGTCTGTTTCCGGTCACAGGGAGGAATTCACGCCGACCCACAGACTGCACAGCGATTCAAAGGAACACAACGATCACAAGTTTTTGTGTACATATCCCCCAGCCATATGAGGATATTATGTTTTAAAGCTGCTATTGTTCTGTTTATTTCTCGCCATGCCATATCATATGACTTCTATAAATCCTTTACTCATTGATAGACTTGGTATTTTGAATTATAGGTCAAACAGGTAGAGTCAGTATTTTGTATTTTCTACGACGCACAGCTGTGTTTGTGTATAATGCTATGTGGCCATGTTAGAGAAGATTCAACGGACTGTTTTGAGTCATAACAATGCCACGATAACTTTTATTGAAGGAATTCAGTTTTTTAATTGTTGTATCTGCCCTTTGGCGTCAATCAGCTCACAAATTAGAATGTAAAAAGGGTACGGTCAGTGCAGTAGAACAAAATACAGAAAACACTTCGCATTTTATGTGTACCCTCAGCATTAAATTACGCATATATTTTTTGGCTCATTAACACCACACTCTGCGTTTTGTGGATCGCGTATACAGTACCCGGACAGACAACCCCCCCCCCCCCCCTCTACGGCCAATACACTACATGTTACTGCTGAAAGGAGCGGTTCCTACCTTTAGGCATCTGATCGAGGCAGGTCGACAGCATCTGATAGAGCCGTATAGCGGAGCCCGCTGGCAAGCCTGTCACAGAAACCAACAACCTCTATTCACCACTCACTCGTGTTACTAAATAAATTACCAAATAGATATTAAACACATACGTCGAAGATGCATCCAATTGTACAGGGGTACGGAAAACTATCTATCGACTGTAGAGGTGTAAAATAACATGGCCAATACAGAAGCTAAAAAAAAAAAAAAAAAAAAAAAAAAAAAAAAAAAAACACGTCACACCTGTGAGATTCTGACTGTCAATTTACGCCAAAAGAAGTTTTACAACGTAGCAAACCTACGAGTTTTAGGAGACTGTGCGTGGCGCTTACTTTTGATTTCAGTGACGGACTGTATGTGCTGCTGCTGCTGCTGCTGTGCCATCGACGTGCGACTAGGTGACTTGGAAAGCTGCGTGTTGGACGAGTGTGTCGTCGTCGTGGTCGTCTGGGCGACCGACGGCTGACTGAACGTTGAACGCTGCGAGCCATGGTGGGCGGGCGGCGGTGAACACAGTACCATGCCGGGGTGGTATCCGTTAAGCTGGCTGTTAATGACGTTATTGTTTGCTTCGGGGTTGTTACTGACAGTTTTTGGAGTATGGTGTACGGGTTTGGTCTCGATCACTACCTGGCGCGGCGACTTTGGCGGAGAGGCGCTGCGCTCGGGATGATGCCGATCGCCGTGCCTGCGCGTATCGCCCGCCGAGCGCGAGCGGCTGTGGTTGCTATGGTGCGGCGAGCGATCTCTCGATGATTTCCGCGAGTCTGAGATCACAGATTGCTGCGACTTTTCCTGATCACGTAGGTCGTTTGTGGCTACTTGGATGTCGTCTTTAGCAGACTGTCGTGTTAATATCTGGCAGATGAAACACGTACAAATGTAGCAGCAAATCTCTTCATTCGTTCATGCCCGCAAGCTTAAAATTACATATAACTATTCGCAGCCTCCCCATAAGAACGCACATATTTACAGGCCTTTTTGTCAATAATGTCACACATGCCATTTTGCAGGGCAAGAGCACTGAAAACCGTTATTTACGGCCCCAGACCCTCGCAGTGCCATTCTTGTACACATTCATTCATGTCTAGGACAGCCCACCTCTACATTCTTGACACCGTGAATCACAACTTCCGTATAACTGGCCATTCAGGTACAACTGATGTATTTTACGAGCCAAAACAAAACATCAATTATCCACAGAGGAAGATTCGTATATCATTTTGGCTTAAAAAACATGCAATTACGATTATATTACGGTATGTTGACGCGTCACAAAGAACACGACAATCGTACCTGAGACGCAGACTTTTTGGAACCCTTCCAGTTTGCAAGTGAAGAGGTGATTTTCTGCATTGCTTCCGACGGAGACACTGGGGCCGCGTAAGACTTTGGCCTGCAATTGTGGACACAATATTACTGATAAAGTAAGCCGTTACGGTCACACAGGCATCAATACAATCACGGTTAAAAATTTAAAGTTAAATTAAAAGGTAACCTAAAAACTGATGGTGAAAAACAACAAATCGAACACAAAAAAATGACGTTCTCTTGAGTCTCATCAGAAGCATTTAAATCCAGGAACTTCGACCTTGACCTGCAGTGACGAGAACCATTAAATGCTGCTTCACACCAACCTCCGGTTTAATAACACGCTTGTCTCTTTTTCCAATATTTTTATGCGAAAAAAAAAGTTGGTGAAAAATTGACAATCTAATTTTTTTGCCCCTTAACAATTCACCGTGTATAACCACTGAAAGTAAGCTTTGTGCCTAGAGTGTTTCAAGATAAAACACAATTCAAGGCGTACAATAGCAATGCGTACTTAAACAACTTTTCTTCAGTAAGTGCGTAATTTCTGCGTCGGCAATATGGCTTTTGAAAAAAATTTAAAAAAAGCTTTATTCAGCCATATTATAATGAACAGACTAAAGCCCAAAATGTTTTTAAATCAAATATTGGCACAGCATTTTTTGCAGACAATACTCCCGTTAAAAAACATGGTATCTCGAGCAGGCTTTTGATGAAAAACATTCTCTGCAAACAATATGTCTTCCATCAAACTTTTTCGACAGGCACAAATTGTATGGGCAAAAAATGAATCCTACCTATCATGCTTACGAAAAAACGGCGTTTAACTTCAGCCTTTGGTTATATGTAAACTTATGCTATAAAAAAATCCACCGTTATTGAAAAAATGATTTTTATCACACCCATAATTTTGATATAACAGTTGGGAGAAAAGCCACAACACACGGCACTCGAAGGCCTCTTCAAAGTCAATGACATAATATTACGGAGGAGTCCGCTTTACATTTAGTAGCTTTGAATAAATGAGTGGCAGTACTTAAAGACTCGACGAACTTCAACTGCGATCACAACAGCACTCGGCATGCCACATGTGCGGCCCCCTACATCTATGCACTTCAAAAGTACTTTGGTCAGGTGACTTGGTTTACTAAATAATCGATTATTCCCTTTCTTGATAAAAAGGACAAATTATGGACAGGACAATTCTGCTAGGGAATAAATTGTGGACTCGCTACATAAGGCTCTTGTGCAGACTAATTATCCAATTCAGTGTGGAGAATTCCACGATCTGACTACTTAATTCCTCGCTCCCTCAATCCACCTACGAACGCTTGTTAACACTGTTCGCAAGTCAACGTCATGACGTCACGTGAACGCCCACTACATCACAATCTCGCGCCTTACCTCTGCGGTCCGTGACTCGACGACGGCCACTTGGGGGCACTATCACAGCATGAGGTCGGTAAATTCTTGGGGAAATATCCCGACGTGAAAAACTCATCTTGTACTATTTTATCCAGAGTCGGTCTGCTCTCTGGATCGGGATGTAGCAGTTTTTGTATGAGATGCTTGGCAGGCCTGGATACATGTGGAGGCACGAAATACTTATTGGCCGTAATACGCATATACGTTTCTTTGAGAGTCGCCGTTTCGAAGGGTGGCCTGCCAACCAGCATGGCGTACCTGCAAACAGCCGACATAAATTACACTGAATTTGGTCTTTAACAGCTACAGAGCTGTATGCTCTTACGGCGTATTCTAATATATTCTTATGCAGTTAGTGGTCCATATTGCTAGGATTTTAATCAAACTAATATACGTGAGAAGTTAAGATTCCGTAAATTATGCCAAAGTAATATCGTTATATAGAGCATAAAATAAACAAAATAAAAACTCAAGATTTCTCAAACAAATACGAGTCACTAAGTAACCTGAATAACCACTGACTTTTACCTTTGATGTTAAATAAAACTGGTACATTCGCTTCAATTAAGTTTAGCGAGGCGTAAAATACGAAATCTCTCAGCTAATTTAATTTCAATCTCTTTCGACAGGATTGCAAAGCTAGTGTTTTTTTTTTTTTTTTGCTTACATAACACAGCCCATGGCCCACACGTCGGCTTCATAGCTGTGCCCTTTCTTCTGCAGTACTTCAGGAGCTATGTAGTTGGGGGTGCCGCACACTGTCCTGGTAAATAATAGTTCATCCCTTTTTTAATAACATTCACGTCAATTTATGAACTTTCTCAGTGCATCTTTTATATAGTACAAAAAAGTTCGGTTCAAAAACGATAACCGCTCTCAGTAATTACTCTTTACTGGTTGTGTGTGACTGCCGATTACTTTCAAACCTCACTTTTTTGTAACAGGTATTTGTGTCAAATTAAACAAAAAAGAAGAAGAATCGGTTGGTGCAATGAACCATTATGTGAAGCTTACAATAAAAAGTCTCGTGATTTTTTTAATTGGGTCCTCTGTCATTCAGCCTGAGCTTAAACGCTGAACTAGTTTTAACGTCCTGGTTTAAAGTTTTACAGAGCATTAGTGTGTTTCAAGTTACGTCGCGGCAAATGAGGTGTCAGAACACTTACATTTTCTTCTCGCCTTCGTACTCGACGCGCGTGGCGAGCCCGAAGTCGGCGATCTTGACATTCATACTCTCGTTCAGCAGCATGTTGCCCAGTTTCAGATCTCGATGGATGATATTCTGATTGTGTATATAGCGCGTGCCGCTGACGAGCTGCGTCAGGTAGAAACGCACTTCAGGCTCCGTCAACGTCTTGCGCTGCTTCAGCACGTGGACTAGAGACTGCAAGTGACAAACAGCCGCCAATAAGCACCGGCGAACAATGGGGGAAGCCAGAGAATGGAGACACCAGTTGTTGGAAGAATCTGGGCAGCTGAAAAGCCTTTTCAGCTGCTAAATGGCGAAGAACTGCAGCGTCCAATAAAACAGGAATTTAGCAAAAGTCAAGAATAAAACCCTGCGCGGAAATTGGAATATTCAGAATATTGTACTTGGTTCACAAGGCGATCTTTTGTGACGGCGCCACCGTCTACAACAACTACTAAGGCACGCGAGATTAATGATTCAGCATTGAAACATATTATATAATGGGAGACAGTCTTGCGACACGAAGTCCACAAGTGTGCAAGTTTGTGTAAGCCCAGTTTCAATATATTCGCTATTCAATCAATTCCGCCATTTTCAACCACCATTGCATAAATATCAGAAAGTCTGGGTCAAAAGGCCATCGGTAAATCAAATCAGTACAAATGACAGGCCCACTCAGAAAGTCAGCCGCTGAAAAGAAGGAGGGGCGCGCGGCTACACACTGCTGACCAATTCCGACAATCAGGTGACAAAGCCTTGCATGTGAGAACATAATGTGTCGCACAGAAGACGAGATGACAACAGAGCGTGGCCAACCCAATCTGCTCCTCCCCCCTCCCACCCCCACCCAAGCGTCGAAGTATCCACTACATGCAACTGGGTGTACAATTAAACACTGGTAATCAATACATTGCTCTTTGACATTAACATGCCGAAGCTGTGTGCTGTGACCAGTGCAGCAAATGAAATGTTTCTTTATTTGCTCAAAGCATTGAAATTTCGATAATGAAGGTCAAATACAATCCCTGTGATCTTATCCTGATTACGAAAAAATACCCAAATGCCAAGCTGAAATCAGTCTCAATGGGAATTGAGTAACAGAGAGTGTCAGGTTTTATTTAATGAAAAAATACGGTTTTGATTTCACTGAGTATTTGATTAAACTCGCAAATACCAGTAATTTAGCTGTATGGCATGCATTTGTGCCGTGAGAAAAACTGGCACAATAAATTCTCATCATATATGACCTCGCTTTCCATTTGGAAATGTACAGTCGTCAATTTTATGTCGGGACTATTCTGAAACTTTTTTTGGCCCAAGAGTGTATGTCGAAGTGTGTAGCAAGCAAGCAATCCATGCAATCGAAGGGTTGATCAATGATCAAGTTGTGCTGTTCGCTACTTGTCGGTTCCTATGCAAAAAGAAAAAAAAACACCCCAAAACAGCAGACGAGACTGAAACCGTCCTTCACCTTCATGCACCGACCAAGCGAGGAGCTCAGCGAGTCCCCAAGTTTATGCGAACAACGCTTTAAGTGCAATGGCTCTCATACAGTATTATTCCTCGGGGTCTATAATGCTGGGAAATTTAGTTCTCTACGATTTCCAGACAAAAATGATCCGGGCACAAAGAACACTTGGAAAATGATGAACAAATACCATTTATCATTTTAAAACAAAGATAATCCAAATCTAAAAAACGGCTTTGCGAGGCTTGCAGTATACACTGTTCAGACCAGAAAAATTGAGCAGTGTCGGGATTGGCCTAGATACCAGCAGAATTACACTGTCTCAGAATCTGCCTGTTTGTCCCATCATGGAAATGACTTCATATGCCGGATTATAAATCGAAAAGTAAACTCGCAAACAGTCACACAATTTATTCACCAGCCGAACCCTTTGACCTCATCCGCACGTGAGGCATAAGTCAGTAATTATTTGCAGATAACCTTCACTTTTTTTCTGACGTTGACCTCTTAAACCGGCATGTGGCATCACAGATGTCATATCAGCCACAAGGCAACCACTTCGTACTCATTCGTCGAAAATTATAAAGTGCACTAATTTTAGCTGTATTATCATATGCGTACTACGACACTCATATAATTGTCGGAAACCGGTAAAAAAACAGGAATTTGGTAGACAGCTGGTGAGCACTATCGCCAATATGAAACACAAAGTCAATCGAGACTGACAAATAAGCTCGGAATTGGGAGAACAATTGGCACAAAATCTGCCCAGAAATTTATTGCAAGGGAAAGGTCAACTTCTTGCCTAATTCTCTGACCATAATGTCACACAATAAACAAGCAATTTACATTTTTCAGAAACAAAAAACTGGACGTAAGCAGCATTGTACCTCTTTTTATCCATCTGTTTAGACCAGTTTTCTTATACATTACAATACTCAGGGGTTCAGTTATAAGATTAGCCCAATCTGCGTAGTGAATTTCTAGCTGCAAGTACGTTAAGTAAACTCGTCGCAAGCGAAACGGCGTTCTCACGGGGTTTTTTTTCCCCCGAGTGGTGCACAATGCGCACACTGACAATTTATACAAGTGATGCATCTGTATGGGCTTATCCATTACCGCTTATTTACATGTTTACACTGCGCTTCTGTACTTACTTTTCGGCTGCATATTTCAAGAATTATGTACACATTGTGCTCATCTTCAAAGTAACTGTGGAAACCCACGACATTCTTGTGCCGTAAGTTTTTGTGTAAGTCTATTTCACGGGCAATCTACAACACATACAATACATTCAATGATATCACTGCTTTTAAGTTTAATCTACGTGGCCATAATGGGAAATTTCAAATACAATTTCCACTCCAACAGGATCTGGACGCAAAAAAAAAAACTTTTCTTCCCCGTCAGAGAGGGAGGGGGGGTTGGGCTCAAGAGCTGGCAGAATTATGTAATGGTATCTGTTATTCTATTCTGTGAAGATAAACCTACGCAGTAATAACTCGATTTAGCAATGTATAGGGTGCTCCCACCCCTCCCGTAAAAAAAAAGGAACAATACTGAAACAAAGCACGGGTTTTTCTTCATGTGGTGCCTCAATTTATACACCCTACTTATGTGAACCATCAGAAAAGCCCAATTTATTACCCAGTGAATATGTTTGGCGACACACATTTCACGGGATAAATTTTAATCTATATCACGGACTATTCATTACCTCCATATATGTCACGATGCATTTACAAAGCCTCAAACACAAACGCATATGATCTTCATTTTTACAAAAAAAAAAAAAAATTAAGTGCTTGAGCACTGTTTCTTCATATCTTGAATACGTATTTTGTTTGCAGTGTTATTCAAACTCCCCACAGAAAGTCGGGTATGAGAAGAATGCTTTCAAGTCTGCTGACATGTTTTTACTAACAACGGAAACGCCTTTTTACAATACGACTCTGGACTTACTGTCGAAAATTATACAAATTTATGAACCCATATGCAATTCGCACTTTAGAAAATGAAATGTCAAATATTCGTTAAATACTGACAGCAAAATATGGGCATTATGTCAGAGCGTCCCGAAAAGTATGGCATCAAAATATCCTACGCTACTTATTTCCTATAAAGTATATGTGACGGGATGGAAGGGCAGTCTTGAATTATTTTCGTCAGTTAGATGATTCACAAGGAAAATTCTTTACATAGTTAAAACTACAAAGAAAGCTTGATAAGCTCCACGCTTAACATATGGGCCGAAAAGGGTAATGTATGTAGTTAACCAGCTTTACAGAGGTAACGTTAAGTCTTTTCATATAACCTTTTCAAACTAAACTTTTCGCAAAAAAAAAAAAAAAAAAAAAACAAGTTTATACAAAGCAACAAAATGTGAGGTATCTACAATAATATAGCAAATCTTATTCAGATAAAATCTACACTGCAAAGTAAGATACATATTTTTTTTTGTATTATTTACGCATTGTACAAACATTTAACAGTTATTCATACGAGTCTAAATCAACTGAAAACGTGTGATGTTGTCTTAATCATAGGGTTAATCGGATGAATAAATTCCTCTGCTGACATGGAAAATGCAGAGGAAAAAAAACGGAACTGCATTTCGAAATCTATGACATCAGAAATGTCGCTTTACATGACGAAGTCTGTTTGTTTTGATTTTGTTTGTTTGTTTTTTTTTTTTTTTTGTTTTTTTTTTTTTGTTTTTTTTTTTTTTTTTTTGCTGTCTTCCACAAGTAGTCACTGTTAAGATTATGCAACGTACGAATTAACATTTGCAAAGGGATGGATCTGAGTCCGTTCTTCTTTTATTTTCTATACTGCTTCACAAAACTGGCCATAGTTCTCGTCAAACAATCCCAAAAACCACCACCTCTTGTTCCAAAACCACGTTCTTTGTTGTTTTGGGCTCGGTGCTCACAGCGGATGAACTGATGACAAACGCCTGACATCTACACTAAACCACCAACAAGGCTTTATTGCCTTTCTTCGGTTGAGGTGTTATTTTCATCCCGGCAAAACTTCATGCAAACGGGGCAACGCATTATTTTATTCAAGTGTAGGCCCACTTCAGTTTTGCCCCTTCAGAATTCTTGCACCTAGTTTAATGTTTACATTGAACCAAGTAGCATGTCTACTTTTTTTTGAAACCCCAATTTCATGTGAATTGCCCCAGGACACGATCATGTTCTTGCATGACATAACTTGGAAAACTTTAAAAGTTTTCACATCTTTCCTTTTTTCAAAGCTCCATCAAAAATCCTGCATTACTCTGTGAAATGATTACCTTTAAAATTTAGGGTTAAGATGCGAGTTTTTTTAATCAAAAACTTCATTTTAGCTAAAAGGTTTCGAAGGTTAGCCGGAAAAATATAAATTAACACTAGATAAAAAAAAATGAGACATGTTTGTCCTTGCCAGTAAATTCTTGAGGGAAGATAACCCATTAAGAAAACCCATGCATCCGCTCCAGTAATGAAAACGGAATGTCAATGTTCTACCAAAGAACAGACTGTTCATTGGCAGACCACCGGCACTCTCTGTTCATTGGCAGACCATTGGCACCGTCTGTTCAACAGAGGGTGCCAATGGTCTGCCAATGAACAGAGGGTGCCAATGGTCTGCCAATGAACAGAGGGTGCCAATGGTCTGCCAATGAACAGAGGGTGCCAATGGCCTGGCATGAATACCTTGTCTCTCTGGTGTGGTTTTGACAGGCGACTCTTCGAGATGATTTTTCCTGCATAAGCTTTGTTGGTTTTGGTGTCGATCATTTCATAACATTTCGCAAAGCCACCCTGAAAAAATACAATCACACACGTTTGACCAAAATCCTTTGCAAAATAGGTTGTTCAATTACTACTGCAGGGTTGAGATTTCGCGGTCGCCCGGTGGCCCGTGGCGACCAACTTTTGGCTCGGGCGACCAACTTTTTCAAGTTGGTCGCCCGAGTGGCGAGTAACTTTTTTTCTGAGTATTTTCAGGTAAATTTTGCAAAAAATGCGCCGGGCGACTAAGTTTTGTGCCGGGCGAGTAACTTTTTAAAGTTGGTCGCCCTTCGAGCGGCCAGAAAATTGTACGAAGTCTCAACCCTGTACTGATAGGCGGATAAACATGAAGATTTCACCAAGCACTGACTAAACTAAGAGTTAAGATCATTGCTGTTCATGTTCTTTTTGTTTTTAGAATGAGAAGAGATAAGCAACTTGAGATAAGCGACAAATTAAAAAAGAAAATTCAGTTTTTATTAGTGTTTCAGCTCGTCCAGTGTTTCACACCAGGTGCATCCTTTTTATTATTTAACTTCCAAAGTGCGTTAAGAAATTAACAAAATGCAATCCGATGAGGATGACATGTGAACAAAATCTGCAACGCTGTGAGAATGAAAAATGGAAATTAGGCCTATTATTTGTTCTTTGAAAATCAGCAACCCTTGTTATTTCACCGGCAGATACACCTATTGTCAATTAGCCTCAGAAGGGCCCCATGTTGCTGTTCCAGTGATGAGAATAAAAGTTCAACAATATAACCATCTTTCTTTGACCACCACCACAACACTGTGGTACAATATATGAACAAGAGCCCCATAGACCATAATGATTTCTTTTGACAGGTAAAACACACACATTTTAATCACCGCATTATTCCCCTCCCTTCAAGCCTTCATTTTGTGATCACCCATGACACGATGTATTGTGAATGACCCACCACTGTGTATAAAACCTATTGATTTTGTTCGAGCATAGTGAAAGGGAATTTTGCGATGAGTCAGATGCGGAATTAACACAGGCTTACAAAGGGAAGCTGATTCCTGTTTTTTCCCTTGGTTAAAAAATATCCGAGTAGTTCCATGACTGTTACGATTCCTTACTTGGACGGAATGATTCATTGGACTTGAAGCAACTGTAAACTCCGGAAAATGTTTGACCAAACCGGGAAGAAACATAGCGTTTTAAATATACTCTAAATTCAACGCCAATTATCTCGCCCGAAAGTGCAAGTACTAAATGTCAAAAATAATACAATACAATAAAAAAACTTTTTGACAAGGCAGATTTTCTGAACGATCGAAGAACGTCTGTCTGTACTGAGGCTTGCAAATCAATTTCTGCCAAATCCTATGTCCATGTGAACTTCAGTTCAATTGGAAACATTCATTATCATCAGTTCCGCTTTTTAGAACAGACATCGACAAGTCGGTAACGTGTCAAAGTTTCCAGTTAGTACCACATCACATGCGCGTTAGTTTGTACACATTAGTAGTCTTAATAGTGGAAGACCCTCTAAATTACCGAAATACCCATTCACTTTGCCAGGGTTCGAAGTAATACAACATTTTCAACTTCATGATGGAAAATTGGTTAAGTTTGGGGTTTACGAAACGTAGTCTTTCACACTTGCCAACATACTGAATAAATAACTAGTAATAACTTGTAAACGGACTATATCTGGAAAGAAAATTATAAAATTGGTCTGCCAAGTTTGTTTACAACTTACAACAAAAGGCAAGAACAGTATCAGACAAATGTAAATGTGTAGCCTTGTTAAATGTCTCCGTCTGTAAAAATGTACACGAACAAAGGAATTGGGCAACGGCAGGGTATACTTATTAATGTTCAGCGACTGGAAACGAAAAAAGTGGCTCTAAAGCCCTTTGGGGCAGGAAGACAGAGAAGGCCAAAAAGTGTATAATCTCAAAACAATCTGACAGAGGTAATGTTGACACAACGACGCCATTTTCTGATAAATGAATAAGTTTCAAGAACTCTTCTGACTGCGATCAAGGCTTAAAACCCACACAGCTCAAGTCCCGGAAACTGTTACCAAATATGTTTTATTTTGATCCTAAATACGTTATTTAAGGATTTACTGAACATTCTTAGTTTTGTTAAGATCAAGGATTTAGATCCATTCACTTGCAAATAAACGTTGCATGTAATGTATGAAGATCGATCACAAAAGACCAGTGCCCCATGGATAATCTGGCCTACATTCACATCAAAAAAATTGAATACTCCAGGGTTTTGTTCCCAAAGATTAAGTTTACAGGCTTGGTGTTTCATTCGAGAATGAAGCACCTAAGTATGCAAGTATAAAATTGTTTCAGAAGTTCATTTCGGTTATATATATTTACCAAAGGGTGGAAATGAAACCGACAAATCTGATCAACGATGAGAAAACTCTAGGTCAAGTGGCCATGCCGTGCAAATAAAACTGCTCCTTCGTAATAGTTAAACTCTCAAAGCAGGACTAACAGAGAAATCTGAGGAGTGAAAAGTACAGCATACATGTTTGCAAGTGTGTATGTGGGTTGAGGCAGTTTTCTTTGTGCATGTAGGGATATGCACTGCGTAACCTTTACCAGCGGGAGGGCAAACTAGCTTGTTAAGATTCATCGTACTTTATGAACAAAGCACATCTTCAAGTAGAGCCATGCACAATGGGATGCGAGTACAAAACCATGACCGATTTCAATCAGCATTCTTCACAATGCACATAGCAACTGACTGATGTTAAAACGTGTAATTTGCTAAAATAAGTAATGGTAAAATAAACTGAATGTAACCAGAACGCAGCGAGACATCGGTCCAAGTTAAGGCAGAAACACCATAATCTTAATTTTGGGACTTTAATATATTTGACCTAGTGTTCGTCGGGCAAAATGTATGGTTTTGGGGTTTTCTTTTGATATAATTTAAATCCGTTCTAGTTCGTCTCGAAACGTTTTTTATACAAAATGACTCTAGGTACTGCTGATACTTCGATCGAAATGATTCCCTCAGGAAACACGTGGGGTATTATTGTGATCACACCACTTAAGATGAGGAACTGCATGTTCTGGACTCGCGGGAAACAATGGCCCAAACACGCTATACCTATTCATCTGAAGACAGGGGGAAAACTGGCGTCCCTCATGGCACGTTCAACATGATCTGACGCCAGTGTGTCACTAAACCTTTATCCTGGCAATTTAACCACCCCACTCCTCCCTCCCCCAAACGAAAGCCTGAGAGACGTTCCTTCGACAGGTGTCTGAGGTAGGCAAGGATTCAAGTATTCAACGGAAAAAGAAACAATGACCCCAAAAAGGACCAACTTTTGAACTTTTTAAAAAAAATAATTAAAAACTCTAGCTCATACAGGAGGCACTATAACGGGCCTTACAGCATAGTGTAGTAATAGGTAGGCCGATTGTCAAAGGGGTGAGAAGTACTGATTCGTGGTTATACATGCTTTACAGGTTTTCCGGAAAATGCCGAGATGCTCTCATCAGTTCCATTAGCCACAATGGTATTCCTAGCTTTCATAAATTAAACAGCCTTAAAATCCAAGCTATTACGTTTCCAAAAACCACAAAACTGCCTCGGGTCTTGGGCGACACCTTACCACATAGACATATTATATTATAATTAAAAGTATGAGAACAACTTGCCTTTCCTAGAAGTCTTCCGCGTACATAAGTAATTCCACTGATTCTGTCAGCAATAATTTGCTCGTTGGTATTATAATTAGGAATGACGGCATTTTCTTTATATATTGTTGTTGGTTTTCCAACTGGAAGGCACGACATGTTCGTTTTATTCTTGTCCGAGACATGTTCTTGCAGCACCCTAGAAGCCTTGCTTAGCATTTTACCATCTGTAGTATCCGGATACATTAGCCCCGGATCTGGAGGTTTCTCAATCATTTGTCTATGATGGGCGAAGGAAGTAAAATCCGCAGACTTTCGACGCGGGTCCGATTTCTTAATTCTAAAGCTTCGCTGTTGTTGTGAGGTCCTTTCTCTTTTTCTGAAATGAAAAATACAAAATGTCCCTGTGCAAGAGAAACCTTCCTTACCGCAAAAAAAAAACTCAACGCCAATATAAAACCAATTGGAATCCCAATCTAGCACATGGGTAACTATACACTAATGCTAAATAAGAATCGTTCGTTACGTAGTACTCCATGATACATGTACTCGACTAACATAACATAAACTAACTCCAGGTAGCGCTTTTCCAGTCGATATTATAGGATGGCACTTTCATGTCGCCAAAATGCCAAACAATATTGTCAATAGTCTCTTATCCGAAAAGCCAATTCGTACTTTCACTCCTTCCTGATGTGGTGTTTCAACTGCAAATTGATTGGTTAAAGGATAATAAATTATGAAGAAGATATTATTTTTTCAATATACACAGAAATTTAAGGAGCCACCGCACGAGCTTTCAAACCTACTTTAAGGTTTTACTGCTCCTTTATAACCGACTTATTAACATGTTTCTAGTTAAAGATACTTTTGTTTTTTTTCACTGTTTTATCAATTCTTCATATGTCTGTCTCATCATAAGCCAAATCACACTTTCGGTGTTTCGAATAAAATGCGCAAGAATTTTGAATTTCGGCTGCGTGGGAACCGGGTAAAGAACTGAAAGAAATGATAGAAAAATATGGAATAAATATATCAAAAACAGCTCATACTAGGAACATAAAAGAAAATGAAACTTGAAATCATTTGTTAAAACTTTTAATAAGTTTTTAAAATATCAAACGGGTTGTTAAAAACCCGATTGCTCTTTGGTGCAAGAGAAATTTGACATTTAGGCGAAATCTCTCTATCATTTCTTTCATTTTTTACCCGGTTATTTTATTCGAAACGCAGGAATTTTTGCGCATTTTTATTAGGAACGCCCAAAGTGTGATTTGGCTTATTTTACGGTCGAAACACCAACGCTTCTGTCCAAATGAAAATCCAAATGACGACCCGCAGAAGCACGAAACTATCTTTAAAGTTCTTGGAGCGGCGTCCCAAAGAATACAAAAAATGTCCAGGATATGATTTAGTAATACTGCATATTCTAGGTTTTGAGCTGGGGATTGACTGTCACTGTTGGCTATCTTTTAACTACGCTTGTACTTATTTTTCAGGCAGCGCAGGGTTAATTGTCTCAAACATGGTCAACCACTGATATCATTCTGAACGAGTGGACGGGCCGGAAATAAATTTTTATGTTATTAGTTCAAACATTGAATTAGAAATATCTTCTCTAACACGAGGTCGTAACGTAAACTAATAAACATGCGTGGAAAGTTACGTACGTTTATCACTGAGTCTATCACGGGTGAAAGCGGAGTATGGCAAAATATTTAACTTTGGAAGGGCTTGTTCCTTCAAAAAAGTAGGGGAAAATCAAATTAAATTTGAAAATGCCATATTTAACACTTACGTAATCAAAGTTCTCTCGTCTTGATCATAATCATATGTTTTAATGACACCCAAGTCATCAGCACTGCCTACTTTTCCGTTTTGTCTCATTTCCACTTAACTTGTCCCCTGTTATACCTCTGTTGTCTGACCTCATTTTGAAACTACAAGTTTTTAAGTACTGTTATGAATATCCGAGAGCCATAAAAGGCAAAATTTTCTATATTTGGACTACTAATGAATATTCGGAAGTTAAAATCTTCAACGTGATTGGTTAATAAAAATCCGATTATTCATATTTATACTGGAATAAGTACTTTATGACAAGTAAGTTAGGCTGTTCAATGTAATGTGCCCCCTACACCTGCATTTTTTAATTGATCTTACAGTCTCGGTGCAGAGAAATGCACCGTTTGATTGGAGTTTGTGTCATCCCGAGAATTTGATTTTATGGAATGTTTGAAAGCATGTGTGTGTGCGTGCGTGTAAGTGTGCGTCCGGTTAACAAATAATTATCACAACCTTATTGGGGAATTTTATTAAGTGTACAGCGTGAACTTACTTACCACATATCACACTAGACTTTTTTATTGATGATTAGTTTTTTACCCATCACCGTAGTTTTTTATAAACCTGTCGATAAACCCAACGATAACATGCACTTGCATTCTGTATGTATTCATCTCAGCCATTTTTTTTGGCGGGAAGAGAAGTGAATGGAAGTGGCACAGGTTTGCTGAATGGTTTTTGAAATTAAAGCAATAACTAAAAAATAATAATTCATCCCTAAACACGGTGTTGAATAAAAAATCGGCTGCCGTAAAACAATCTTGATAAATCCTTCTTCTTATTATTATTATTTTTGCTTCAGACCCGATCTTGCTTTGTAAGACTTAACATTTAAAACTTTTTTGTATTTGGTGCAAATGATCGCTTACAAAATCAGTCAACTACGTTAATTATGATATTTTTGAGCGGGAAGGGGCAGGTTTAAGTTCAAGTATTCAATCAAAGGGGTACCATTTATATGACATCTTTTAGGCTCAAAGGGTCGAAAATAAGCTCAAAATCCCAGCAAACAACAGACGTCTTTTTTTTTTTTTTTTTGGTTAAAAAAAGGTTGGAATTAAAATAAGGATGTAAAATGGGCAGAATTCCGTTACGACCGATTTCCGAAAACCCGACTTTATTCCGACGTCAAGACGACGTCGGTTTTCTGACGTCATTCCGATGTTGCAAAAACGACAAAAAAGCAATGAAAATTTATTATCGCTCACCGGAAATGGAAGTCATTTTGAAAAGGGGGAAGAAAAAAACGTAATGTTTTCATGAAAATTTTAGAATTTTGATGGCGCGTCGGTATTTTTCTTCCTAGATTGTAAAAATGTACATGGGAAATGCTTTCGTATGTGTTTCACAACAGCAGTCGAATGATTAAGTATCTATTATTTATATAACTCTAGACTCTATTTTTGCAAGACGTGTCTAAGACTGGTCGTTTTAAGGTTGTAAACCCGACGTCAGTTTCAGGTAGGGATCCGACGTCGGTTCCAATGTCATATACAACCTAAAACCGATTTAATTCCTACGTCGGATTTAGGTCGAAACCGGACATCGGTTTTCAGTTAAAATCCCGACGTCGATTCAGATTTCATATACAACCTAAACCCGGGGTCAGTCCGACGTCAGAAACGCCGGGTTACGACGTCATCCTGACGTCTCCCTGACGTCGGATTGTTTGCTGAGCTCTATCTCTAACCGTTTTTCAGATAATGGTCAACTTTCAGTTTTTGACTTTGACCATGACCGAAGAGGTAAAGGTCGCCGAGATACCTCTTACATACCGTCTTTTATGCCCAAAGAGTAGGTGGGTCGAAAATAAGCGTAAAATCGTCAATCGTTCTATACGTCCATGGTTAAAAAATGCCCATCGTGCTCTATCAGTCAGCCAAATTTCATCTTTGCATGTGAACTGGTGTAAACTAATAAAAAAAGCATTTAAAAACAATTATATAAAAAACATTTAAAAAACAATTTATATATAATTTATACAATATATATATACAGTTTTTGGGAAATCACTCTCATTGCTCATCATGGAAAGTTTGGGGATCAATATGCCCATGTTGATATCATACCACGTTCCTTTATCAAACCAAAGCGTTTACCTGCCTTCAATGGTCAAATTTTAATATTAATTTTTGCATATGAAATGTCAATGAATTAAAAAAAATTGAGATGGATCATCTAGACATACTACATAATTTCTCTGCCAGATTTTGTCGTCCTAGCCCTAGCCGTCTCAGAGCAGTTTGCGTGACAATGTTTTCAAATTTCAATGTCTGTTTTTGCATATGAAATGTTGCTGAATTTCTAAAAAAAATTAACTGGACCAACTAGACATGCTATTTTTGTCTCTGCCAAAATTGGTCATCATAGCTCTAACCGTCTCAGAGGGGATCGCGTGACAAGGGTTTGGCGGAAAAAAGAAATTGTAACACTTTACCGAATCGTACCAATTCAATAAACCAATGTGTGAAGCACATTTAGTAACGCTTGGATAAAATAATTAAAAACAAAGAAAAGTATAAGTATGGTTCAGTTTAAACATTAATGTGGCGACATAGACCGTATAGTAAATGTGAAATACTTAAGCAATATCAGTCAGCAAATAAAAAAATCTTTAACTTTGATTAAAATCTGTTCAACAAAAGTAGAGGAATATAATTCAAAATGCACTTCTTACTCAGTCATTTCAAATGATTTCTAATAAAAAAATGAAATAAAGTTAAACCACAAGAAATTTCCATGCACATTGTTTCCTCGATTTGCTTAGTAAAGAAATCATCAAGCAATGTTCTATTATGTTAACATATAAAGTATTAATTTCGCTTATTGATCCCTATTTTAAGGAATTTTCGTCGATTGTACAGTAACCACAGAGAAGGGCAAAGCACATTTCATGATAATGAATCAAAGCAATCAAGCAGGTGAGGGTATTCTGGATCAGACAATACTGTCTAATAATATCCTTCGTCGGGTATTATTAGACAGTATTGTTAGCCAGAATACCCGCACCTAAGTGATTTCGTTCATTTAAAGCATGATTTTGCCAATAATACCTGTTTCGCTTCACTCTTTCTCCAGTGTGCATGAAATAAAATATTCAGGCCTTGATTAGGCTTACTGCATATCAAGAGAAATACAAGGTGTGAAAAAATAACACCCGGGACAAACTATGTAGGGTTTGCGCACGTGATTTTTTACCATATGCCAAATAGGTACATAAAAGTTCGTATCAAAATGTTAGAGTCTCAGAAAATTTTGGTCTTAAAATGGATGATGGGGAAGATATTTTTATTACGAAAATTAAATTCAGGGCTGTTGATTTCGAAAAAGAAAACAGTGGCATATCAATTTCAGGTTTATTAAACAGAAGTTTATCAGAAACTTTTGGAAGATATTAATGAACAATCTGGACCACTAACTGAAAAATTTGACAGTCTTGTCTCAAGTAGATCTCAATTTTTTCTTCGGAATAATCCATTAAAATTGACTCATTTTTCCGGATTGGATATTGAAAATACAAGTCTTGGAGATGAATGGTTTGCTTCGCTTGATACAGAAAAATTGTCAAACTCTGCTCCTGATGTATAAAAAATACTTATCCATCCTTTAAGGATATTAGTGATCTAGAACCAGAGGTACTTCAAAGGGACTGGAACGATTTCGATTTGTTTCTGAGGAATTTGTAGGAACGACCCACACAACTGAACGGGTCTTCATGGGAAAATAATACCCACAAACAACAAAACATTTTGAGTTATGACGTTACAGTTATGCTTTAATATCGATATAGCATGGCTTAATAAGCACATGGAGGCCAATTGTACAGACTGAGATTTGTGTGTGTGTACGTATGCCTGTGTGTGTGTTTGGCTTTCCAAGAGCATTGAATAATTTCTTAAAGTAAAATTGACAATAAACACACATATGGAATCATATCTTAAGACGCTATGAACCAACAGGATTTATAGAAAAAAGGGCAGCGCTACCTGAGACACATATTATAAGCTGATGACAATAATTGGCAGATACTCTGGTACTAGATGTTAGTTAAGTACAGCACAAGATATATCTTTCTTGCATTTATTGTGCGATGTCTTATATAACTTCGTGATAACACTTTGCAGTTGTACTAACCAATACCTCAACTGTAATTAAAATTGGTTAACATAATTCAAATACTAGTTTAAGAACTTAAAAATTAGAAGTTTGTGAAATTTGCAAAAACACAATATCTGCTTTCTTTGGTGTTTTTAGTATGCTGCTAAGGAAAGAAGTAAAATTTAAAGACAGTACATGAATTTACTGAAAAGAGTTAAGCTTTCAGTGTGCACTCCCTGTAGACTCAGACTGCAAACAAGGGCATACAAACATAATGCAGGCACAACTTGTTCAAAGAAAAGTGATAAACCATTAATTTGCACAATTGTATAATGCTGAAAAATATCACACTATCAAGGCGATTGTTTAGTTGTGAACTATATATATATATATATATATAATATAAATATGTATTTTTGTCGCACTTTGCTGACCATTAAGTTTAAAGGACAATAACAGGTCTCACATTATATTTAGATTGATTTTAAAGAAGATCATCTTCCAATTATAACTCAATATCATTTGTCTGTTTTGAGATAAAACATTATATATAGTCCTTTTATCAGTAAGTACTTTATTTTGGTTCGGGAGTTATTATATATAGAACAATCAAGATAATGTTGACGTCAACTGGTTTCTTGTCTTAAACTTGTAGTCTATTTTAAAATACTTTGTATTAAAATATATGTTTGAGATTTCGAACGAGAGTACTTATAAATGTATTTTTCGTAACATCTGCATTTAACAGACTCTGATGTAAAACGTGTGAAAAAGCGGATTGTTTTCATCCATATATACCGGAACCCCGGGAAAAAACCACCCCTTAATTAAGACCGCTTTTCGCCAGAACTGAATGTTTTCCAATGGTTTCTGTAGTAAAGAAACCCCGCGAAAAATTAAGATCACCCCTCTAATACGACCAAAGACTACTTTTCAGTCCCACAGGCTATATTTCACTCCGCTTACGACCAGTCATAACGTGCACATGATTTTCTTTCAACACATCTCAGCTGTGTCAGCAACACGAACTCTCTCCCAATTATAAGGATTATCCAAACAAAAGATATCAATGGCAATAGTGCCATGCAAATAATGGAAGCTTTTTCTTTGATGATGCGTGTGATGTGCAATGAAAGTCTGTTATCTGTGGATTTATATTTACTCGTTGAGTTCTGCTCCGGTTTTTAAGTGGCCTCTTCATTGTTGTATAAACATACATTTTTCTGCTTTTATTTAGACGTTTTTTAATGATTACGTTGCAAATATGGATAAGAAAACTCAAAAAGAATTCTCGCTTCAGGATAAAGTTTAAATAATAAACGCAGGTAAAGATCAAAGTCAAAGAAAGTTAGCTGAACAATTCGATGTTAGCAAAACTCAAGTTCTAAAGCGAAGAGCAGAATATCTAACGGCATTTGAAGAACACGCACAACCAGAGAAGAAACGTGTCTGTTATGACACGATCGCCAAGATATTGATACTGCTGTTTGGGAACGGTTTGAAGTTGCACACAGCAACAATATTCATCATGTGCCCATACAGGTCAATTTCACTCGGAACCCCGCAATTAAGACCAGCCCGGAATTAAGACCACTTACGGCCAGTCCCGCAAGTGGTTTTAATTCTGTCTTCTGGTGTATTTGTTCATTTGCATAGAAATTGCAGCCTGTTTACATCTTATAAAGATGTACTACCATCTAACAAATAACGGTGAAAAGTAAATGTAAGCATTGTAGGCATTGACAACTAAAATGGCTGGATTTAATTCTGTAGAATTAAATTCTGTGGAGGGGCTGGGGTGGGAGAGGGGTGGGGACCTGAGCAGTTTTATGTTTATGGCTGTTCTGTCTCCCTAAATATGAATGCAGCTTACTTGTTAAACCAATCCGGATTATGTAATCTTTTGTTTGTGGTGTGTATTAATTTTCACTGATACACTGTATTATACACTGCCTAATTAAAATAACGACGGCATACTCAGTCACGACTGCGATTGAAATAGCGGAATAATATTTTAATAACGGGGTTTACTTCTAATTGTTTTTCAAGAGTTTGAGTATTATGAAGCAATTCCTCGTCAGACTGATCAGAAAATATAAAAACTAAGCTTCATAACAGCTTCCGCCTCTAATGTTGTATTAATAGTACTATCCGGGAGAATATTTTGGGTTATAAAAATTTCGTCCCCGTTGTTCATGGTTGTAAACTGGTCAGATAATTCAACTGAATGAAGCGCTTGCAAGAGGCAAAGAGTCTAAATGTTGGATAGACAGTGTATTATGTAATGAGAATATTTGACACTGCTCATCCGGCATACGTCGTATTGTAAAAAACAAAGGACTTTAAATCGATTAATTAAAATCATTATCACTGAAAACATTTTTTCTGATCCGAGTGAAGTGCATTATGTTGTGATTATATTTCACGCTCTATTGGAGTTGGGTGGGATGGTTTAAGTCCGATAAACCATTCAAAGTCGTAGAGTCGTGAAACACAATACATCTCGGGTGGCTACACCACCCTCGATGTATTATATTACGCGAATCCACTCCTTTTCATGGTTCATCTATAACGTAAATACTCGTAACAGGGCATTATGATTGTTGATCTAAGTCACTGAGCCATTCACTTTGCACACATATGAAATGTACGAAAGACCAGAAAGCTCATTTCCTTCCAAGAAATTTCCACATCACTTCCTTGGAAATTCATGGAATTTCCAACAAGTTCCCTATTGAACAAAGCCCAGAAGACTCAATTCTTCCAAGAAATTTCCATGGAAATTCTTGGAACTTCCAGAAAGTTCTCACCTCACTTCCATGAATTTCCAAGGAAGTGATGTGGAAATTTCTTGGAAGGAAATTGAGCTTTCTGGTCTTTCGTAGAAATGGGATGTTCGACTTCGTATTCGTGGGTGTATACGCCAACCTGTCCATGTTATTACGTTATCCAGATATGTCAAGTGAAAAACAGGTTGAAAAAGAAAAATCTTTATCTTTCCATTAGCGTAATATTCTTCCAGTAAGAACGAGGTGCCTTATTTGCACTTTTTTTTATTAAAATCGAATTTTTCAAACAAAGAAGCAACAAAAAAATGCAAACATATGTTCATTCCGTATGATCAGTGTTGAATGTGCTGTGCTAAATTCTGTAAAAATAAAACAAACAGCCTTCATTCTCACATTCTCACATGTACTCGAATATATATATATATATATATATATATATATATATATATATATATATATATATATATATATATATATATATATATATATATATATATAGGTATATTATATATATATATATATGTTACAGTCAATCTGTGTATTCATTCAATAAGTGTATTGACTGAAATTTTTAGGCAATACGTGTATTGGCTGTGAGGGCCAGACAATACGTGTACTGACTAAAATTTTCAGGCGATTCACAGATTGACTGTAACAATATATATATATATATATATATATATATATATATATATATATATATATATATATATATATATATATATATATATATATATATATATATATATATATATATATATATATATATATATATATATACAGTGGTACCTCTGAAATCGAACCGCCCTTGGGACCGAATAAAATGTGCCCTATTTCAGAGGTGGTCCCATTTGGGAGACTTGGTCCTACTTGGGTAAAATTTTGCGGGTTGACCGCAGATTCAAGTTTGAAGTCCAAACACAAAGAAGCCAACCGTTTGAAGCTTTGAGGTCTGTAATGGACAGTTCTTCAGCAAATTTTAGCGCTTTTTCTTGGACCATAGGTCCAGGAATAGGAATGTTACTGTTTCGACACATTTTGAACCATTTCCAAACTGCTTCATGCAACTTTACACAAGGATCATAACGCAATCGCTTTTTCTCAGAATCACAGTTTTCCTCACAGGCATTGACATACTCAATTTTCCGTTTCAATAGTATTTGGACTTGTTATTTACTAATTCCATACTTTTCAGCTAATTTTCTTTGACCAATCAATTTACTGTCATTAATTATTTAAATTTTATCTTTGAGACTAATGTCTTCTCTTTTTCTATTAACGTTTTCTCTGCTTTCCATTTTGAGAAAGTTTTAACATTTTTCTTATTTAAATTACCTTTATGTGCTTAAATTGACATTTATTTGTCATTATGAATTCGGTGGCATTTGGGTCGGCTTAAATACTAAAAGAATAGGTACCACATAAATTAAGACTGGGTTTGTATATTGTCAGCCGCTATTGTTTAGACAAGATACAAACTATAAATAACAAAACTAAGCCCCTGTCTGGTAACACACTTGCTACCATAATCCTTGGCAACAATATCTAAGACGGCAATATGCTCAGTGTTGTAAGTAATGTGCCGCAAAAATACAGTGGATTCCCCACTGACTGACAGTGTTCCTATCTCAGGCATTTCGAGGGCTCGGGACCGAAAAAAAGCGGCCCGAAGTGGTCCGATCCGAGGTTGTCCCAATTGGGAGTTTTCTTAACTATTAAAGTCTATGGAGCGCATTCGGGACCGAAAAAATGTGCCCTAATTCGGAGGTGGTCCCAAGAGGGAGATGGTCCTATGCCGAGGTTCCACTGTATATATATATATAATGTATCAAACTCACTATCCTCACCCGTCTTTACACAAAAAAACAGCATTTCCAAGGGTAACAAAACCTGTTCTATGTTCTGCAGGCCGAACAAGCTCCAGGGGGAGGCCACCCACGAACCAAGTGGTCACTCACGTACCGATTGGTGCATGACCTCTTAAAACAACCCTAAACACGGAGTGGTCATTGTGAAATAATAACTCCTTTTTAACCAAACACTGAGAGAAATTCTGAAATAACACTTTTTTGCAGGCGAACGCCACGAGCGCAGTGATGGTGTTGCAACACTTATGATTAATTTGAAACCAGTTTAAAAACTTTATTAGATGTTTCATTTGAAGACATAGAAACGTAATAATCCGCAAATGTTGCTTTTTTACCTCAGTTGTCAAGGTCAAGGCAAATTGAGGTCAAAGGTTTTTTTTCAACCAAATGGTTTCCAGAAAACTCCTCATAGCGTTTGAAGCTTCATATTCGGTACACTTAAAGACAATCATCAAGTGTCATTAAAAACCGCAAATGTTTTTACCTTGATTTCAAAGGACAAGGTAAAAGTCAGATCAAAATATTTTTCGAAACTCCTATTTATCACGAAAAGTAGCCATAAAAGATGTTCATATCCTAGTGTGAATACATAACGCGTACTCAGCAGGAGATAACCTTCTATCCAGAATCTTGACCTTGAGGGTCAAAGTCAAAGGTCACGTGCCTTGTGCGCGGTTAATGACAGGAAGACTTATCTCGAAAGCGGTTAAAGACAGAGCGATTATAAACTCCTTTTCGACCATTTTGCCCCTGAACAATGCTGCATAACAGGTCTTGAACTTCTCTGGACCGATCACTCCAAAAACCGGAAGTTGCCCATTATCTCGAAAGAGGTCAGAGATACTGCGATTTTGAGCTCAATTTCGACCCCTTGGGCCCAAAACAACGTTACACAAGGACATCTCGGTGACCTTCGGCGATTTTGGCTTCAGTTTTAACCTGTTGGGCCAAAACGACAACAAATGTTTTCTTTAGTGGTTTCTGCAAGTGGGTCATTCCTATTTGGCGGAATTCTGTCTAGTTGCAGTATAGAAGCCAGCGTGAAACCATGATTTGCACAGTAGTGAAATTGCGATTCGCGCAAAACGGCTTATCCTCACTTTTTAATGGCGAACGCCTGCTATTGGGTTTCTGCAGCGGTCAGTTCTGTCCAATTGTGTTTTGGTTATTGTCGGGAGGCTAGGATTTTTTAAGACAAAACTCAGCATTTGATAAAGCATAATATAGTAGAATGTATGTTTTTAAAGGAGGCCATAATATTGGTGGCGTGATAAATGTAATTATCTATATACGTATAGAGAACTCCTGAAACATTTGTTCAACTAGAAGCTCATTCCGCTAGCGAAATGTTAAACACTTGACAAAAATTAAAACGCAAAAACACTTCCTTCAACGGGTTATTTCTTAAATAATATATTGCAAACAACACAGCTTGAATACGTCTTATAAGCCGAGTAGTGTTTGGCTTGCAAGGGTTATGTGAATTTGTGCGAGCAAAATTCGTCCTTTTTTTTTCTTCTTGTTAAATGTTACGCATGTATTTGCAAAAATACACTCTTTTCACATGACGTTTTAACAAAGAAAACGAAATCAAAGACGAAAATAAAAAGTGACATGCACATGTTCAGATCAAGGTCTTCATAAGTCCCAAGTTTCATGGTCGTAGGGCCCATAGTGTCAGAGAAGAAGAAGACACAAAAAATCGGAAAAAGTGTCAAGAAGAAAAAAAAAGGACGAATTTTGCTCGCACAAATTCATATAACCCTTGCAAGCCAAAGGCTTGTCAAGTGTTAATAAACTGCCTAGGTGTTGAAAGTAAAAGAAGATGATGCAGTAAATAACAAGCGAGATTAAAAGGTTTAACTGGACGTCGTCAATTGTGAAACTAAGCAAACACTTTTTATCTCAGAGACGATATTTTTCACTTTTGTTTATATTTTCGTATTAAATCATTTTTGTGGCAGGTTTTAAACATGATGCAAGAATGTCTGTATTTCAGGGTGAGCCAATTAGGAATTACCAGGCATTGGATTATTACGTAAGTAGAAAATCGTGCAAGACCAATAACACTTTGAAATTTTCAGAGGATCACATATGCGATAAAAAATAAAAAGTTATGGTGCAGAGGCTAGAAGGCAATGTGGCAGCGGTTTCCACTGGCATTTTTGATGCTGTCGAGTAGTCAAATGTTTTCAAAATGCTTTTATACTGAAATCTCCATTCGTATAAAGTATGCTGAAAATCAAAGACGCAAGATTGTAAAATACATATATGCGTGCGTAATGAAAAGATATCAAATGGTAAACTGTTTTCCTACCTTTCTTTCTTTTCGGGTATATTTGGCAGCATCACCAATGAGTCCGGCCTTGGGGTGACCTTAGAGATTTCAATTAGCGAAAGACACGCTTTGACGTTCTCCACCATATTGCTCACAGAATCTGAACTTTTGAGACCTTTAGATTTAGGGGAATCTTCTGGCGAGCTGAGTGTTTTATTTTTCTTAGAATTTCTCTTGTTCGTTCTGCTGTCTAGGGATTTTGATCTTCTTAATATGTCTTTTTTAAAGAGACCGGGATCGCCAGAGGATATCTGCGTAGCCTTCAAATCCTCATTGACACTAGACGAACGCCTCAAAATCTTTCCAAATAAAGGTTTTGCAGGTGAAACACAAGCCGATGATACATTTTCAATTTTGTTTGTATTTTTGCATTTTGGGTCGTTCTTCTTAGGAGAATTGGGAAGACTTTGATTGTTCCTTTTGTTCTGACAGTTACTTGCATTTGGGGAAGGCGGGAAGGGTTCATCTGTTAATGTTTTATTTGCCGGATTTAGATCAGCATCATTGTCTTGCAGCTTCTTGAAATCGTCCAGTGAAGTAATTGTGTTGCGTTTGCCTGTTGTCTTCATGTGTTTTCTGTCAAGTGACTTGGATCTGAAGAAAATACTATTTTTGCCAAAGAGCTCTCTTGCAACAGAGGATTTTGGTCTTCGTTTCGGCACTTCGTTTGGACTGGTTGCGGTATTTGGTGTTGAGGTACACAACACGGCTTCCTCTTTTCCAAGAGTGTCATCTTGGCCGATTTCAATGTTTACAGATTCTTTGTTGTTGTTTGATGTCTTCCGTCCTTCAACATTTTCGCTTCTTAACTTAACATTTTCACTTGGCGACTTAACATTTTCGCTTGGGGACTTAACATTTTCACTTCGTGACTTAACATTTTCGCTTGGGGACTTAACATTTTCGCTTGGGGACTTAACATTTTCGCTTGGGGACTTAGCATTTTCGCTTGGTGACTTAACATTTTCGCTTGGGGACTTAACATTTTCGCTTGGTGACTTAACATTTTCGCTT
Organism: Protula sp. h YS-2021; assembly: GCA_949752745.1. Taxonomy (NCBI): domain Eukaryota; kingdom Metazoa; phylum Annelida; class Polychaeta; order Sabellida; family Serpulidae; genus Protula; species Protula sp. h YS-2021. Next base: position 37,499,529 of record OX457026.1, read on the forward strand.
GGGGACTTAACATTTTCTTTGTTTTCGCTGTTGTGTGCTGTTGCTGCGTGATCGATTGAGCTAGATCTTTTTATATGGTTATTTTTACCAAATTTATTTGGTGAAATTGCTTCCTTGTTTATCTTTTTATTGAAGTCATTTTCGCTTAAGCAGCGTTTATATATTTCTTTATCAGGGGAACTTTTGCAGGAAAGAGGTTCATTCACGATTTGTTTTACCCCTTCATTTTTTGTTTGCATTGCACTGGCTCCATCTGTCTCATGTTTTCCTTTCTTTTTGGAATAAACTGAACTTGTCTGTGAACTGTCTATGAAAGGGATCATGGCAATGGAATGAGGGTTTTCTTGAATGGCATAACTGGCGCTACTTTTCAGCGTGCTCGATTTTGTGCTGTTGCGTCTTCGGCTCCTTCCTCGCTTTTGTGGCTGAATCACTGACGAAAAATTGGTGCTGGTGAACAGTGGGTGTGCTTGCCCTCCAGTTATCAGGGTATGTAAAGTCACATTTTCTAAAGTCAATGGTTTCGTTTCAACGCTTATTTCAGTCCGTGTTACGCGCATGTTGTTGGGATTGGAACCGGACTTATCAGTTCTGCTTCGTTTCTTTAATTTGGCTTTGTGAGCTTCCGGTGAGGTGTTCCCAGCTGCATCTTGTGAGAGCGTTGTCGTGGTTTTTACCGTAGTGAGCATTATCTTGAAAAAAAAAACACACAAAGAAATTTGTAAAATTGAAGGTAACGATTGAAGATGCAGTGACCTATTTTTCTACTCAAATTCAGTTCATGCGAATTTATTAATATTAACAAAAACAGCACTGTCTGTGACCTGCACATTATTATGATGGCAAAAGCACCCCACCCCGGTGGGAAAGAATGAAAACGGTTTAAGCCACCTACCACGCTGGTTTTGATTCAAGCTAACAAGGCTGAAAAAAACGATGAAATGACTGAAACTGTGGTAGAATGTTCAGGTCGTTGATCGGGAAAATAATTTACGTATTATTATTATTATTATTATCCTTACTACAACAAATATTACTACTACTATTATTACTATTATCATCATCATCATCATCATTATCATCATTATCATTATCATCATCATCATCATCATCATCATCATCATCATTATCATCATCATCATCATCATCATCACCATCATCATCATCATCATTATTATTATTATTATTATTATTATTATTATTATTATTATTATTATTACTACTACTACTACTACTATTACTATTATTATCATCCTCATCATCCTCATCATCATCATCATTATCATCATCACATTGTCATTATGTTTAGAAATAGTTCGTCTTCCATTACAACGTAGATAACAGCCAATGAATTTTCGATAATAATTTTACTGAGATTACACCAGCATTTTAGTCTTGGGGGTGGTGGGGGGGGGGAGGTTGGTGGATGCAAAATGAGCTAGGCTTGTAAAAGTGAACAGAGGAATTGCTCGGAGCATATTGTGTATGTGTAATGTTATATTTTAAAAGATTAAATAAAAATGAAAAAAAAACCGAAGTGACTTGACGTACTTTGTCATAGTTACATTAAAAAAATTTTCTTTGAGATGAATTTATTGACCAGCTTACCTCTTCTAATGTTTTGCTCCGAATACTATCATTTCTATATGTTTCTCTATTCCAACAAGTGATCATTTATATGTCCATTGTCTGTTTTAATTCGGCGTTAAGTGTGAACTCCATAATTCATGTCTCAGTGATCATACAGTTATTTATAAACACCACTGAGTTAATTGTGTTTTATTATTCCCGTGCTCAGCCGTTCATGGTGCGATTAGTCATTCGAAGGACTAACGATAATACACAATAAATTAGAATAAAAAAGATAAGAAGTTAACAAGTATCCGAAGAGATAAAAATGTTAAACATTTTGAACCAACATAATTAAGTTATTAATTAGCATTTTATTAAAAAGTACTGGTAATGCATGTCTTATATTTTGGCTGTTCACACATGGACAGTGCAACCCAGCAAAATCGGGCTTAATGTGCGGTTCAGAAGTATTGCCCCTTCTTAACCGTACTGAGTAATTTATTCTACATTACATCTCTGTAGAAATTTAAATGAAACGCTTAAAGCAAAAAATCATTTTCTAGTGCATAAAGTGTAATGGCTGCACTTAGCGAACAACAGATTACCCCACTGTCGTGACAAATTTTATCCCCCAAACTGACTTTGTCATCGGATTGGGTTCTGTGTCGCCCAACCCCAATCTGCCTTTATTTCCACATAATTCAGCGGCAAACTCAACAACGCATGTGGGACATTGTGTGTTTAATTGTATGAACTTAACGTTTGACAATATCTTTCAAATAATTTATGCCTCCCTTTAACCAGAAGTATTGTTTGGAAAAAATATGAAAGTTCATGTGTATTGAATGATGACTTTGTTCCAAAGATATTTCTAAACAATGTAATTGAATTACAGATATCTGCAATTTAACAAGACACAACTTTCTGGAAATCACTAAAAATTTCTATAGCCATTCAGATATATTAAAAAAAATAGGGGCAAGGAGCTTTTGTCTCTTGACAGGGGAAGCGTTGCCTTACTTAGCTGAGTTTACACATATGTGGCACGGTTATAGTAGTATACTTATTATATTAAAGGACTGTGGCAAACACTGACGCCTAGATAAGCGTGCTTTTTTTTTATAAATATCAATTCAGACAGATAAGAAGGAAAAAGTCGTGGAGGTTACTGTGACACAAAATAACTTTTTTTTTCACTATAGTAACCATCTGTGGAGCTTTAATGATAACCCTGACACTCCTCTATTCTGCTGGGCCCGTTCATTGGATAGGTGAAGGCGCTTGCAGTTTTAAAAAAAACTAATTTGAATATTATAAGTGTCTGACATTAACATGATTACATATTTACTGCATTTGCTGCAAGAGAAGTCTCTTCAGACAACGAAAAACGGAACCGCTTTAGGGTATTCTGGCGCTCGCTGACAGCCCCACAAATCTGACTACAAAAAATACAAACACATAATACAAAAAAAAAAAAAACGTTTGAGATAATATCTTTGCTAGAACCCATTTGTATTAGTTCATCAACGAAAACGCGCAATAGGATTAAACGAAGCATGTCCCTCGTTTTCTGCACAAGGCATAATAGGTGGAATTTAATCGTAGTGTAAAGATGCCAAAAAGACTTGGCTAACCAGAGCGAATTAAACTAGGGAATGTAAGCAAAATATATAATAAAAATAACGTGTGCAAAAAATTACTTAAATGGTGATAGTTTTTAACATATTAATCCAAGGTCATATGAATCCTCAAGACTTTTGTTACATTCATGCTGCCTTCATTAAAAAAATTGTTCAGTTCAGTTAAATGCACATCAGTTTTAAGGACAAACTTAGTGACGAGCGGGGCATTTTACATAAAGATATTTAAAGTAAATGTCATAAAAATCAGTGAAATGAGTTAAGCTGTGTTCAATCTTTAAGAAAAGACCAACACTCTGTAAGAAAATGCTAATAAGTAAATATAGATTATATTTAAACCCCATAACAAAAAAAGTCAACATGTCAGAAAATAGCACCATTGTGAAGTAAGGATTCCTGTGGAACGATTCATATTCTGCTGAGGCATGTGTTGCTGAGGCATGTGTTGCTGAGGCATGTGTTGCTGAGCTATGTGCTGCTGAATCATACGTTGTTGAGTCATGTATTGCTAAGTGATGTATTGCGGAGGCATGTGTTGCTAAGTGATGTGTTGCTAAGTGATGTGTTGCTGAGGTACGTGTTTCGGAGACATGTTTTGCTGAGACACGTGTTGCTAAGACATGTGCTGTTGAGACAAGTGTTGTCGAGACATGTGCTCCTGAGGCATTGGCATTACCATGAATGAAAAAGCCCCAACCATCCCAGACTTATTTGCCGTACAAGCTGACATGACGAAAAATAAAAAGAATCAGATGGGAATGCATCGTATGAACTCAAACCATAACAATTCACCTATTTCACAAGTGTAACAAAGCAGCCCGTTGCAAGAAAAAACATCAATGGCACCATTTTATGACAAACAGTTATGACGGAACAACCGATATACAATGTCTTTATAAGGTCAACACAAGTAGCAGCCTTTAGATTTAGTATTTTTATTGTATTTTTACTTCTGCACTGAATGATTTAAAGTATGTACTAGCATCGGCTCAAAGGCTACAGATAAGATAACATGCGATTCATGTGTTTATTAGAACTCTCATTAATGGTTGTTGAAAATCAAATGATAAGACTTCTGTTGGAACACTTGAATAAAATGCACAAATAATATGTTATTTTATGTTTTAAGTATGCATAATATGCAAAACATGCATGATAATGTTTCGAAGTGCCAGCTTCACCAATTAAGGAAACAGCTAGGCGTTTTGTGGAAATTTTCATATTATATATATATAATATGTATATATATAATATTAAATTCCAATATATTTTGAATAAAATAAAACAATTAACATTGTTATTTCTCCAAAATTATGTACTACTCATCCCAGGCGGCTTTATTAAGGAATATTACACCAAAATTGTCAGTTAATTTGGCTTACAGAAGATACCCCCACCTCCACACCACTATACATATTTTATGAAACAAGAGCTTGAGGAAAAAAGAAAAATGGCGAATGCATTGCGGTGGAATGTCCCTTAGAATGAAATGACAGCTACTGCTGCAAAATTTCTAGGGAAACTTTCATTCTTGTCATACCAATGATGTGATTCCAGAAACTGATTGCGACCCAAACATGAATACTAAATAAAACTAATAACAAACTTGTCATGAAATAAACTACCTGTCATGAAAAAGTAAGCGTTTTAACATGTCATCATTATCCCCCAATTAAGGTAGAACTGGGTTTTCATGATAACAATGAATAAAAACTCTGATTTTTGTGAAACCAAATGAAAAGTAGACATGTCCTTTTAGTTCTCATCTTATTTTCCTGGGTTGTGATTACGAATCAGTGTTTGAAGAAAGAAGAAAAAAACCATATTGTTCCAAATGGTTGTCAAATAATGAACAGAAAGGGTAAGAGTATGGGTTTTACACCAGGATAATATCGATGTTCACAAGCACTGTGCAGAGGTGAGAAGAAGCGAAGAGTTAGAAGCACGGGGCAGGGTCAAAAGGTCAAGACCCCAGGCCACGTAATCGACTTGTAACAGAGCCGGAGCAATGCACAATGACATCCCGTTGATCACGTGACTTTGTTGGTGCGGCGACAGTGACGCCAACAGCGGCACTAGAGGTCTAAGTAACTGTATTTGCGTCGGCTTTGGGCCAAGATATGCAATACTGCCGTGATGTTGTCCAAGAACTGTTCTCGAGAAAATTAGTCATAGAGGATAATCAGGCCTGCTGTTTTCCTGCCTGTTTGGAACCGAAAGTCCGAAGAGGTTATTGCTTTTTTATGTCTCGTCAGCATGAAGGGGAGACATTTTGAGTTACTTTCGTCCGTTCGTTCATTTCGCGTCCTGTTTAATAGCGTTATTTAACTGTTCTTAGAAAAAGGATATCCTGTTTATATTTTTTTACTATTCATTTTAAACTGTCGACCTGCAAAAAGCTTTGATTTATCGGGTGTACTGATAATCCTGTTGTATCTCTAGCCAAAAAAAAAGAAAAAAAAAGAAAAAAAATAACAAGTGGAGTGAACGAGTTAACCGGCAACGAGTTGATGATAGCCTGTGACGTACACAAAATGATACTATATGAGTATTTTAGTGCATGTTTCATTGTATGAGACCCACATTAGTCAGGAACCGGGCAGCAAGGGTGGACTGAATGGGGGGCCTCTACGAGAAAGAAGAACAGAGAAGCTCAAATTTGCATCAATATTTCAGTATCAAACTGGACCGTTTTCGCTACCAAGTAGCGAAAATTAAAGTGAAGGGCGACAAAAATTTCAAAAAAAGGTCAAAATTGACCATTAACGAAGAGGTCAATGTCACCGAGGTACCTGTTATGTAACGTTGTTTAGGCCCAAAGGGTCCGAAATCCGCTCAAAATCACTCTACCTGTAACTGTTTTCGAGATAATGGTCAACTTCCGGTTTTTAAAAGTGATCTCGAATGAGGAGGTTAAGGTCACCGAGATACCTCTTGTGTAACGTGTGTTAAGTATAAAAGGATCGAATATTACCGGAAGATCTCCAACCGTTTACGAGATAATGGTCAACTTCGGTTTATGACATTGTTATGACTGAAGAGGTCTAGCTCACCGAAGTACCGGTTTTTGACCTTGGCCGAGGAGGTCAAGGTCAAAGAGCACCTCTTACATATCGTCCTTTAGGCCCAAAAGTCGAAAATAAGCTCTATCTCTAACCGTTTAAGAGGTAATGATCAGCTTCTGGTTTTTGACTTTGACTCTGACTGAGGAGGTCAAGACCACTGAGATGCCTATTACATAACGTATTTTAGGCCCAGATGGTAGAGAATGAACTCAAAATCTTACCGTTCTCGGTATAATGGTCAACTTTCGATTTTTGATCTTGACCATAACCGAGGAGGTCACGGTCAACCGGGTATCTCTTACACAACGTCTTTTAGGCCCAAGGAGTCGAAGAGAACCTAAAAATCTCTAACCGTGTACGGGATAATGGTCAGCTTCCGGTTTTTAATAAGAAGAAGTCTTGCTCACCGAGATACCTCTTACATAGCGTCTTGATATCCAAACGGTCGAAATTAAGCTCGAAATCTTTCTACATCCAACCGTTTTCGAGACGATGGTTAACTTCTTGATTCTGACCTTGGCCATGACCAAGGAGGTCAAGTTCACCGAGGTACTTCTTACATAAAGTCTTTTAGGCCCAACTTCCTGGTTTGGACATTGTCATTGTCGAAGACTTCAAGGTAACGAGGTACCTCTTACATAACGTGTTTTAGGTCCAAAACGGTCGAAAATCAGCTCAAAATCGAGATAATGGCCAACTTCCGGTTTTTGACCTTGGCTATGGCCGATGAAGTCATGGTCACCGGGGTACCTCTTGCATAAATTCTTTGATCTCAATTTGACCTTGACCATGAAGGTGAAGGCAAAATTCGGATTTCACGACGCCTCATCATTCTCTATTCGCGAGCCTAATTTAATCTTGCTACGCTAAACTGACGTTGAGTTGGTTCAACTAGACATGCTGGAAATTTGGTCGTCCTAGCCCTAACCATCTCAGAGGAGTTTGCCTGACAAGGTTTTGGCGGACAAAGGAATTGTACGAAAACTTTTTACCGAATCGAACGAATTTAATAAACAAGGGGATTACAAATTCCCAAGTGTAACAACGGACATCAACTAACTAATAAATGTCAATTTACAGCAGCCAGTGTACAAACGTCAGTGTGTAGGCACAGATCTCACACTTTTTAGGATAAGCATCACCTGTGAAAGGCTCTTGCTGTTCAGTACTGGTTTGTGCCTTCCTGGTTCATCTTTTCCCTTGAACATGTGTTACACACGCGTTCGGCCGGTCGATTTAAGAAACTGAGCTTGACCAGTCAGACATGCTACATATTATTTCTTTGCAAAATTTGGTCGTTCTAGCCCGAGCCGTTTCAGAGGAGTTCGCGTGACTAGGTTATGACGGGAAAAAAAGGAATCATACGGAAACACTTCGTAAGAATTCACGAAGCGAGGGGATGGAAAATCCCAAGTGTGATGATGAGAATTGGTGCAACGACGGTCCCGTTAAGTTTGTCTACATCAGAATGTCAAGGAGAGATTACCACAATGAGCTGAATCGATTGGCTCAAGTTTTTGTCGTTTGTAAAGGGCGTTAACATTTCAACCTCATGATCAGCCGCATTGTAATGCAGGCAAGTGTTAAAGATGTTGTAAAATAATAATCACGGATATTTCACTTCATTTCAAATGCAATTTTTATCATAAAATTGTCCCGATAAAAATTGTTTGCCATAAAATTAACATTTTTTTCTCGACCGATTGCACATGATTTATATGAGTGTTCGTGTTTCACTGTGTCAGCGTTTCATGTCTCCGATGAATGGCGGGAGGCACATTAATAATGTCGGTGTCCGTCCGACCACAATTCAGTATGTCCGACTGTCTGTCCTTGGATAATCGTTATATTCTTCGCAGCATTTCTTTTGAAAGCCTCAGCTAATTTTCTTTGTGAAATTTGTGAGAAATACTCCTTACACAAATGCCAAATGGTGATTAACTCTAGGTGACCTTGACTTCAAAGTCACCAGTTGCCGAGGCAAAACAGCTGATAAATTTTTGTTCGTGGTATACCTTTTACATTCCTATGTTCATTTCGCAATGATTTTTTGTGCTCTCACTCTCAGCATGAAGTCCAAAATAGGGTAAACGGTCAAACAGCTTAGCTTTTACAGTGTATTTTTTCTCAGGCGACGAAAATTGTAACCACAGAAATTACCAGACGATTATTAATATTGGTGACATATCTGATACCTTTTGTGGCCATTGTGGCAACGATGACTCCGATGTTATAATGCATATTTGTTATTGTTTGGTGACCACTGCCCACTATAAGTGTACACTGCTCAGTACTCCCGGAACCCCGGAAATCGGACCACCATTGGGACTGAGTAAAAGTGGTCCGATTTCCGGGGTTCGAGCATAGACGAGTGTCTTATAATCCATACTATCCTAACTGCATCATAGTCGATAAAGAACACATATTTTTCATTTTGTTAATTTTTTTTCAAGAAGTTTTAATGCGAGTAGAAAACGCATAGGAATACTACCTACTGTTCAATCAAAATCCAGCTAAAACCTCATTGAAAAATAACAGAAAAATTTTACTAGCACATTTTTCCCATTTGATTTTCTACCTGATTCTATTTACTTAGTTCTACCTTCCTGGAGGGATATGTTTTTACATGTTTTTTTTTTAAATTTTTTTCTTCTTGCGCTTCCACACAGAATATGCTCCAACCCTCTGCCCAGTTACCCTCTACTTGGGAATCATCGACTGTTGGTTATTCAATACACGTGTGCTATGATTGTTCTGAGGCCGATCCGACTTAAGGGGTTCAAAACGACTTTAGGGACTGCAGGGTCGCTTATAATAGAACTGACTGGAAGAACTTCGGTTCTGGTGAATAGTGGTCCGATTAGGGGGTGGTCCGATCCGGGGTTCTAATGAATAGTGGTCCGATTAGGGGGGGGGGGGGTGTCCGATCCGGGGTTCTGGTGAATAGTGGTCCGATTAGGGGGTGGTCCGATCCGGGGTTCTGGTAAATAGTGGTCCGATTGGGGGGGGTGTCCGACCCGGGGTTCTGGTGAATAGTGGTCCGATTAGGGGGGTGGTCCGATCCGGGGTTCTGGTGAATAGTGGTCCGATCCGGGGATCTGGTGAATAGTGGTCCGATAAGGGGGTGGTCCGATCCGGGGTTCTGGTGAATAGTGGTCCGATTGGGGGGGGGGGGTGTCCGATCCGGGGTTCTGGTGAATAGTGGTCCGATTGGGGGGGGGGGTGTCCGATCCGGGGTTCTGGTGAATAGTGGTCCGATTAGGGGGTGGTCCGATCCGGGGTTCTGGTGAATAGTGGTCCGATCAGGGGGTGGTCCGATCTGGGGGTTTCTGGTGTACTTGGCGATTGCTTCAGATACCACGCGTTTCAAGTATTCTGCGGTGTTGCAATAAACCTTACTGGCTACAATCTTGTTTCTCATCCCCTGGTCGGGTCAGTAAAATCAACAATGAAAAAAAGTAACCCGGCCCGGTCTAAGTAATTTCGAGTAAAAAACAAAAACAGGAATCGGCGGCCCGGCCGCATGGGTATCAAGAAAAAAGATTAACCCAGAAGGCAGAAACGGTACTGAACAGTATGGGCCTGTCACATGTGATATTTATCCTAAAATGTGAGATCTGTGCCTATATACTGATGTTTGTACACTGGCCTTTCTAAGTTGGCATTATTAGTTCGTTGATGTATGTTATTTTAACTGTTTTTTTCTGCATTTGGCTACGTAAATACAAGTTCATTCCAAAGTGGTGGCGGTATTAATTAAAATTCACACTCCTTTCGCTTAAATTTGTGCTTGTATGTAATATTGCACAGAGTATTAAGAAGTTTTTTTAACATCTTCACAAGGACATTTTACGCAAATATCCAAATAATCTACCTTTTGAAATACAATTCATTTCGCAGATGTCTAGTAGTTCATTTTTGCTTATTGAAATTTATTTATCCAAGCGTTTTTATGAAATGTAACCCTGGCATTTGTTGTGTTATTTGACCCCAAATAAGGAGAAAAAAACTCCAATTGCTATTTGGCCTTGACATCATGCCTCATATCATTTCAGTCAGAATCAGAACAAGCAATTTCGTCAGGTCAACGACTACACGTTTTCAAAAGCACTTTTCTATTCACCACCATTTTCGTGATACCTATGTTATGCAATTTACTTAGAATATATCTTTTTTTTTGCGAGGACTTATCTCCGATTAGGTCCAGGGATTCAGATTTATAGCTTTCTTTTAAAGGATAACTGAAACTCTACGCAGATGAGCTTTCAGAAGATTGACCAGTCAGCTCAATGGCAATAATTTGAAAAAAAAAAAAAACACTTTTAAAGTCCTTATGAATTAAACAGCGTGCATTTTAAAAAATCTACACCATTCGCTTTTTAACCTTTTTTCAAAACTGTTGTATCGTGCACTTCGGTGCAAAAAAAAAAAGCACGAAAGAAATTTGAGTTCAAGTTTAGTCAATTTTTTATCGCATCTTTGACTACATAGTACGATAACATTTCTGCCTCAAAACTGGCGTTTTATTTTCGTAAAACGCTCTTTTACGAGTAAAAGCGTAATTCGCGTTCTCCACTTTTATACGGTTTTTCTCCTAAACTCTAAGAATCACACAGAGTGGGAACTAAGAATTTTTCTTAGTGGCTCGAATAGTCCCGTTCTTGGTAACAGCTAATCAGCATCCTTGTTACTTTGGTACCAAGCCTCATTCGAGTATTGTTCTCCTGCACCAACTATACCTAGATCCGTGGGATGGCTGGGAGGGAAAACTATGATAAAAGTGGAAAACGCGAATTACGCTTATACTCGTAAAAGAGCGTTTCACGAAAATAAAACGTCAATTTTACTTCATAAAAGCTCCGAATTCGCTTATCTCCACTTTTATACGAGACTAACACAGCAGTCGGGTTGACCTGCGTTGTGAGCCAAGCTTAGAATATATTTTTTTCAAGAACTTTTACTCCAAAAGAACGTGCCGAGTTCCGTGTGAAGGAAGAAAGACGTAAATAAAGCACTGCTGAAGATGGTTCATGTGTTTAATGTGCCTTAGTTCAAAATATAATCGAGTTGGTGAACAGCTCACGCCCACGGAAGGACGAACAGGCGAAAAAGAGAACAGGTAGCGAAGATGCACCAACGACTAAGCTCTTCTCCGCTATCAACCCTTGCTAATACCATCTCCCTCCATCCTCCCACGAGATGGTAGCCAACCTTATCACAAGGATCGACCTGAGAATACGTACTGTAATATTTTTTATTTGGTTTTCTCACAAACATGATCGTAGACGCAAGTCCACGCAGTCAACAATGTGACCAAGCAGTTTTATTACTGAGAAGGTGCATGGTCACTTACAAAGAGTATACACCAGAATTCATTACAATGACAAAACATGAATTAGCTATGGTCAAACGCAATATGATACTTAAAGTTTCAGATATGTAACCAAGACCCAATCCAGTGGCTTAATACGCAGTGCCCTTGCCATGGTATAGGGGCAAGCAATAGGAAGTACTCGTACAAGACAGATGGACGCACCATTGCGCTCTCTTTTAGTATACTACCTCACATTATCGAATGATCAACACTGAACGCACTACAATACGCTCAACTCAAAGGCAGTGACCAGAAAGGAGGAGCACTCTTATGCTCATTCAATAATGACCAGATGCTATTAGTTACACAACGAAGGCACTGTAATGTGCTTATGTAGGATTTCGGTTACTTGCTAAGTGAACTGGGTTAGTCTAGGTATATGATCCCTGCGAGTCCGACTCTATTGGCCGTGACGGATACACCGATGAAGATGCGTAGTGTGCATATACACCGCGTTTGCCAAGGGAAGATGGAGTACCGGCCTCGCAGAGGTGGACCACTGAAACCCAGCGCTAACCAACGTTCAGGTGTGTGGGCTGCAGTAGGACCGTCCTCAGGGTACTGAGCCATAACAAGAGCGTACGGTGCTCGTGTCTTTAGGGAAACTAAGGGGTGTCAAGACATAGTTATCGGAGGCCTTGGTTCTGGCCCCTCTTATATTTGCCTGAGCCGTTGCCGGGGCGCTGAACGAAGGCTTTTGTGTTTGGGTCTGTCGCACTGGGAATAATCTATTAGATAATATTTAATGAACGAATTAGGTGTTGACCAACAACCAGTTTTCATTATGTCCGTTAAGGGTAAGCTACGCAGAGCCCTGACTGAAATGACAACTTGTCTTATTTGATAGGTCTTAACATTACATGGGTCCCTGAACTCCGTCTCTGTTTGAGCTTTACCGTAGGCGTCCAGAATTACATTTTTAATATATTCGGATATGGTCTGTTTTGACGGATCTTTATTGAACTTGAGCATGAAGGAAATGGTCAACGCTTTTTGCCCCTCTTTCCTGTAGCCGTTTGAGAGACGAAGATACTTTCGTAGAACCAGACAGAGAGATACCACGCCTCTCTCTATGTCTTCCTCTGCCAAGGCTGGCAGTGTTATTTGTTCCAAGGTACCAAGACCGGCGGTGGCAATGTGGGACTTGCCCATCAACTCTGCCCTCAGTTTTAGAAAGACTTTTTTCACTCACCATTCTCCTTCATGATCTGGCGATCCAGGGCGTTGATTTCATTCTTCTCTTGCCTGATGCCAGTGCTTGCAGGAAGGTGAATCTTACCGCTCCGTTTTTGGGGATATAATCTCGTCCCCAAAAATGTCTGCCCTTTGGAGGGACCAAGGACAGGTCTCACTGTGCTATGTTAGTGACTGAACGGGGAGAGTGGCATAGGCAGTGCCGGTCTTTCCGTGGTTTATAACCCATCAACCTCGAACCTATGGCCGCCCGATAGCCCTAGATCGAACACACCTTCAGGTATTCTGACATGAACAGGTGCTCAAGGAAATCTGCCACTACTGCTGGCGCAGCCTGAAATGGATCTAACCGGGCTTTAGCTCACCAACTAGCAAATATGTTCCACTTCGACCGATACACCTTTGCTGTGGACTCACTATGGTTATTTATCATTTTTTGACACTTCCTGGAGATGTCTTGCCTCTCTAGGAACGAAGGGACAGACATCACAGATGCAAGTCTAGCAGGTAGGGATCGGGTGGAGGCATGGCCAATGGGGCTAAGACAAGATCTTTTGGTGGCATGGTAACCTCAGCAGCATTCGAGTCACGCACTTGATCAGGATGGTGAACCAAGGGGCGTCGGGTGACCACGGGGCTATCAGGAGCAGGTGACTGGGTTTGAGTAGTACTGCTGTCTGGATAACTAGCAGTAAGATTGATTGAGGGGAAAAGGCGTCGGACTTCGCCTCCTGGCCACTCGCAGGTCAGGGCGTTGATTGCCTAGATCCGTGCGTCTGGACACGGGAAGACAGATATCTTGGCAGCCTGGTCGTCAACGCGTTTGAAAAACAAGTCCAGGGTAGGTCTTCCCCATGGAAAGTGTTTGATTGCCCACGCGAAAGCCAGGGCTGATAGACACCACTCCTTGTGTATTACCTCACCGTACTGTATCGTACTGATGACTCCTGGCGCGAGAGAACGCAAGGGGTAACTCAGGATCGACCAAGACGCACCCGGGCTTGGTAGTGAACCAAGGATCCTGATGGTACCTGTTCCTTGGTAAGTCACCTAACCAAGATGTACTAAGCCTTGGTACGTACCTGGCTCTTAATACTTCTTGGCACTTGGTACTTGAGCTCAACCCCAAGCAGCGTGCTTAGTAGCTAGTACTGAGTGCAACCAAGGCTAGACTGACGGTGCCTGCCGAGCAAGAAAGGCGACTGCGTCGGTTGAAAATCAACCTTCTGCGTCCAGGCGATTCACAGTAATCTCCTACTGCGTTGGAGTTATTGGTACTAGGAAGCAGCAAGCTACGCGGCTTGGTCACAAGTGACCAAGGTTGAAAAGTAGCTTGAGATTCGGAGAGACGTCAGCAATCTGACAAAATCCATGCTCCTAGATGGACCGCCAGTTCGTGCTCCCAAACTAGCAAACGGTGGAGACCTACCAGTCATATTTTTCGTTGAAAGATTTACTAGCAGAGAGCCAATATCTCCAAAATTCGCGAGCCCACAACGCTCGTGTTGACACATCCAAAAAAAGGAAAGTACCATCCAACATTTAATAACAAATTCGGAGAAATTCACTTTAGACTGAAGGCAGTAAAACAAAAGAAATCTGCCTAGAGAAACGCGAGTGGTTGGTGCCGCACGCAATACGAGAATGAGGCTTAGTACCAAGGTACCAAGGATACTGATTGGCTGTTACCAAGAACGGGACTATGCGACACACTAAGAAAAATTCTCAGTTCCCAATTTGCGTGATTTTTAGAGTTTACGAGAAAACCCATATAAAAAAAAGAGATAAGCGAATTCGGAGCATTTACGAAGTAACAGGACACACTAAGCAGTACCGGAGTTGAGTCGGTAAATACAGAGTTGTGGGTATCAGTCTGTCTTTCTTTCTATCTCTGCGGTCTGCAGTCTGTCATTTTGATCTGCCCTGTCCACCTTCCATCCGAACACTTTTAGGCGCGAAAGAAAGCAACATCAGGAGTTCGGCAAAATGTGGCGTGAATTGGAGCTGGAACGTAATATAGTAAAATCTCAGAGATCGTTTACTCTCCTGCCACACCATCGCGCGACGACAACCGGGGCGACATCAGGCACTGTGAACGCAGCATATCTCCTGCCACCTCGTTTAGCAACGACACCGGGGATGGCCTAGGAACTTTTTATCTTCTTGTATTCCCACCGTATTCCCAACGCCCCCCCCCCCGTATCTTTATCTCGGTATCTTATCGTTTTCTTCCATAAACATATATACAAATGTTCCATCTTTTTTTTAAACTGAAACTCATCTGACGTTGAAATGTCTTGATCACAGCAGCAATGTAAATGGCAATGACGTTTTCATGAAAGTTTCATTTTCGTTTTGAAATTTTAGATTAAGTATGTTTTTAGTGAACATAAACCCTTCTAACAATCAAAACATGCGTATTTTAATGAAAAATATGAAACTGGAGGAATGAGGACGCGATTTTTCTTATTGTTTCAAACGTTTTTTGTGTGAAAAAAATATTCCAACAATCGCAACAAAAATGCCACTATCGCAACAAAAAGGACACTATCAGTAGGCTAGTATTGCCGCCAAAAGTAGTTTTCATATTGTGAAACTCAGTTGTAGAAAATCTGTACAAATTTATAAAGGAATTCGCTGAAAAGTGTGGGAGAAGAAGCTTTTTGATAATTGACTACCAAGTACTTTTTAAAGCCCCTCCCCATTTAGCCATTTTTTGGCGGATCACCAGAAAGGTACATTTTTAAAAGAGGACTGAATATTTATGAAAAATTTGGCGACAGTCCGATCACAATCGTGAAAGAAGGATCGCTTTGAAAGTTGACTACCGAAAAATGCCTCCCTTCCCCATTTGGCCAATTTTGGGGGAGAGGGATCACAAAAAAGTAATTTTTCAATAGAGGCCTACCTAAAGAACATTCGTGCAAACTTTAAAGAAAATATAAGAAACAATGTGGGAGAAAAAGCATTTTGAAAATTGGCAACGAAAAAATTTAAATGCCTTAATTTAGAGCCAATTTTTTGCGCAAAAAATTGCTAAGTTTATCTGCCTTATTGTTGGAGCTGAAGTTAATAGTATGTGTTTCTTCAATTAATTTTTGCTTACTTGAGTATTTTGCGTGGGATGGCATTGAGTTCTTTATATTGTCGTAATTGTAAAACGATTGAGAGAGCTACTTTTTGACGTGCTTTGGCGCATTTTCAGTCATCATTGAACCATTTTTGTGCGGGCTTTTCAGCAATGCTCTGAATGAGAGCGGCGAATAATAGGATTGGATTGTCATCTTCAGCAAAATTGTCACTTTTAATACCATGATGGCATAATTCATGGAACAACGACCATTCTGCTTTACCAAATTTCCACTTCGGTAACCTTTGCTCGCGCATGGGTACGGTCTGCCTCAAGAAAATGGTCGCTTCCATACAGATCGCCTAAAAGTTCCGGAAAGATAGGTTGACAGAGGTTTTTGAACCAGTTCCAGGGTGAATGTAAGTTGAGAGATTTGTCATTGAGTAAAGAGAGACCATGGTGGATTGAAAAATTTTTCACAAGCTTCCTTTGAAATCAGTGTTGCTGTTGCCCCATAATAGGATGTGGGCATTGAAATCACCTAAAACAATATTGGATAGGTAGTTAATAAATTGTTAAATGGATGTGGTATCCTATTGTAACATGAGGTGCCTGGTCTTAGAGGGTTGTATACATTGGAATTGGGCCTTGGATGATATATGTTTGTAAAACATAGATACTCCACCGGTATTGTTATTATTATTATTATTATTATTATTATTATTATTATTATTATTAATTTAGCTAACATAGCCTGTTAGGTTCAGTGGGTTGTTTTCAGGACCGTGAGTTACTTATATACAGAAAACGGCTGAGCTATGGAAATGTATTAAAGTCAATGTAGTTTGATCCATAAACCTCTAATGCTACACTGAATTATAACCACATTGCTTGCTGTTTGATCATGTCCAATGTATCGAAATCCTGGCTGGTTTTAGCTGCACGGGGAGTGAGGTGGAGATGAAGTCTTTCGTCTGATGTGTGCAGCTGGACTGGTCGCGGTGGATGAGGTAGCGACTATCCCTCTACGCGCCGGTCCGTCCCCATCAATAGATGAAACATGTTGCAGCCCAGTTGCACTCGTTCTCTGGCCTTGTTATTCAGTCTTGACACAGTCTATTTGTATGGAGTAATCACTTTTTTTACCCTTCGGTGACAGACTAGGTGACTTTGAAAAATTTGGTTTGGCTCTTGGATGCGGGAGGATGCAGAGTGACTTCTAGATAATTGTTTGACATGCTATTTTACGTGTCGTCGGCTTAGCCACTTACGCATAACTTCCTCCTTTGGGTGTACTCGCTGTTGCCAATGTACAGACTTCTGGATTTGTGGTTGAGTCCATGCGCTTTATCTTTTCCAATTTCCAGCACGGGCAGTCTTTTGAGGACACTGCGTGGTTACCTTCACAGATGGCATCTTATCGGAGTATGTCCATACATTGGAAATGGAAGCATACCATCAGGTTTGGACCATATACTTTTGCTGGTAGGCTCAAATAGCCAACCTGAACAGACTTTGACAGATCTGCCTTGCAAATGTATCCACCACAGCACCTGTGCGGCCTATAAATCTTGCTTCTGTTGTATCTTGTGGTTCCCTGTCCCTTTTAAACTATTCTTCTGTACAAAATTTAAGTACCCGTTGTGCAACGACTGCCTTCGATGTGTTTAGCGATCGATTCACACTCCATTTCACATTAACGCTCACAAAAAAGTTCATCTGAAAGCACACTTTTTATGGTGCAGTGCTTGCTGACTTTATCGGTAAGTCTCTTTTCGATATTGAAGGACGAGTGCTTAAGGCGGCCGCCCGTGGAGACACAACAATGAACTCCGAGAACGGTTGGGATGGCGACTTTATTTCCACTTATGTACGACGGAAGGCAAAAAGCCTTGTTCCCTACTTCTCACTTCACATATTGCAAACTTTAATATCAGGCACAAACTTTGTTAGGTATAAAGTGTATCATTTATAAGGTGTAACTCAGTTTTTTTAGGTGTAACACTTATTCATCTGGGTAGCAGCATCGATGTTATTAAGTTGAATAATGACGTGAAATCTGTGCATGTACTTTTTAGGTTGCTTATTTTTTTGCCATTTGTTGTGAAGATAGTGCCATTCGGATTAAAAGATGGGTTATTGACTTCTGCTGTAAGCTTTTGTTATTGCTTTCTTGGCAGCTTGAATGACCCCATAAAAGACCAAATATTGGTTCAAATGCTGTTTTCGCGTAATTTGTTACTATGACAAAATGTTTTTGTTCACCGCAGAGATCGTGGATTTTCACGACCCCTTTATAAATTAGATCTCAATAAATTTTACTACCTCGCTTTTTGATGCTGCGTCTGACTTATATCCCCAACTAAATTTCGTAATTTGAGATTGAATTTTGTGCTCCCTGTACATGTATGGAATGCCGTTTTAACATTTAATGCTTATTTTTGATATCAAAATATATTTAGAGATATCAATAAATCAATGTAGATCTCATTAATTTATATTTTGCTATCAATAATTGAATTTTAGATGGCAAAAATTTATTTTTAAGATCAAAAAATCAATTTTACAAACCTAAAAAATCTTACGGGAGACACACATTTATGGAATGCCGTTTTCACATTTATTAGTGAATTATTGATATCAAGAATTAATTTTTGATCTCAAAAATTGATTTTTTGATATCAAGAATTAATTTTTGATCTCAAAAAATCCCTATTTTGATATCAAGAATTCATTTTTACTATCTGTAATTGTATTTTTGATATCTCTAAATGTATTCTTGATCTCAAAAAAATAATTTTTGATATCAATAAATATTTAGATATATCAAGAAACATTTATTGATATCAAAAATGACTTAATGATATCTAAAACTGATTTTTTGAAATCAAAAATTCAGTTCTTGATAGCAAAAATGAAATATTTGATAGCAAAATATCAATTTTGAGCTCAATAATTGATTTTCTATATATTGATATCAAGAATTTATTTCAGATATCATTATTTCAGACTGATACTTTTTTAATTTGTATTTTGAAATCTGTAAACGATTTTTTGATCTCAGAAACTGATTCTTGATATCAAAATATCAGTCCATTGCTTTAAATAAAAAATCAGAACTTTCAGGACTTTCACCGAGTTCGGGGTAGCCAAACATTCTGATTTTCTGTTAGACCGCGTTAAAATAATGGGTGCTTTAACGCTACAGACGTGATAATGTGTAGCGTTGTGAACTGGGGTTTTGGACGGATTAAAGAAGCCCGCCTAAATGTATTTGCTATATATATATATCGATTGGCATTTTGAAAATACTTGCTTACTACGAAAAGTTAAAGATAATTGAAGATATGCCAGTATAAAGAAATAATTTTCTCTTCAATTTCTTATTTGTTATTTGAAGAAGACACACACGTGGGTTCAAAACATACTGCTTTCGGGTTGTCAAAACATGTATACATAACCTATATTCTTGTTATCAACACTATTATAAAATAAAATTCAAAAGTAAAAAAAGAATTTGTTGTCAACAACTACTTAATCTGAATTTGAATGTCTTTAAAACAGGATTGTTCTAAGAAAAAAATTGAAAGTGTCCTTGCACTTTTCCTGGGAACGCAAAGTTGCATGTCTTACGTTATCCCCTGTATGAGTCCTTGAGACAGAAGTTAACTTCACTTTTGTGATTGCTTATATTTAAATCAATTTAGTGTGAAAACTTGCAATAACAAACTAAAGTGCAACAAGAAATGTGACCCAGTTGTTTCCCATAAAGCATGAAAAAAGTCAGTCTTATCGCCTGCGTGACGCAAGTAACTAGACACAATATTAGTTCCAAAAATCAACAGAAATATTTAAATGATACTGTATGTTGAATTAAAATGTGTATTTTGGTTACATAAACTTTTTAAAGGGGTGGCCAAAAGACTCAGTGGTCTAACCCTCTGCATTTGCTTCGCTTGTGCAACTGAAGCGAAAGTCAACCCCCCGCGTACCACCCCAAGCTGGATTCCAACTCGAGACCTTGGGCTACCAGACCAGCGTTCTAACCAACTGATCTAACCAACTGATCGGATCATGCCTCATATAACTTACTTAAAAATATTACATGCATATGGTATTCTTCGTTTGAATCAATTACTGAATAAACAGCGTTGCAACAGGACATTTTATGACAAATGGGCTATAATGGCCTGATTTTCTCGATAAATAAAACAACCACTGTCTATTCGTACCACTTCCATTCTTTTTCGTTCACTAGCTATAAATTACAATTTCACACTTACATTTGAACATATCATTTCTTGGTGAAATATTGAGTGACAGAAGTTTGCTTCTTTGCTGACTCTTTTTGATCCAACTTGTCCTTCACTAAGAACAGTAATTCAGTCATATGCCCTTGAAACTGGAATACTTTATCAGTTCTTCGAGGTGAGAACGGGCCTGTCGAATTGACACTGGTCTTAACTCCATTGCGCTGTCATATTCTTCCTCGTCGGAATCGATGTTTGACCTTTCACTTAACAAGAGTTCGATCGCAATTCTTCAAGGAGACCTTTCTCCCAATTATCGGCCAAACTTTCACCTGGCTGAACACCTGAATCGATCATCGCGTATTCCTTAAGGAGTCAAAGTCAACAGGCAGTTTATCCATAAGAGGGGAAAGCTCTTCTCAGTTATCCTCGGCAAACTCGATGCATTCGGAACCACACCCGAATCTACATTTCTGGAAAAACTTAGTCACAGTTTCATTTAATATATCCTTTACTGATCCACTAATTCAATAACACGCATCAAGTACGGCAAGCCCTTCGGTTACGGACTGCATGGTCATATATATATATATATATATATATATATATATATATATATATATATATATATATATATATATATATATATATATATATATATATATATATATATATATATAGGCTGCTCTTGTGTCTCTCCAGTTATTGGCGTTTCTGTTTTTTGTCTGTATGACTCATACACATAACTAGGTAAATGGTTTTGCGATATATTCTAAGACCGATTTGTTGCATTTTACTGGCCACACAGACTTTTGATGGTATTAGTAAAATCATACGTATTAACTGTACTCTTTCTTCCCGAGAACAATACGACAATACAGCATTTTTCCTCACTCTCGCAGTAATTTCCTCATGTTTTTGCGTCTGGGAAAACATAAACATGCACAACGTTATATGCACAGTAAGAGTAAAGGTTTTACTAGAGAAAAACAATAAAATATTGAAATTTCCTCGACTGATTAAGATGCCGTTACAAGTTAAAAAAATTGTCGGTCGGGATACTAGAGTGCGGTATGGCACCAGATTAATGTTGCAAGGCACATTGATGTCAATTTGGTTACTATTTGACACCTTCGAAACCGGCTGAGAGACTGAATAGCCACGAGAAAGGCCGCGTTCATGACTGCTCAGGAAGACCGATACATCCGACTTCCATGCCTTAGAAACATGTTTCAACCGGCTACATGTACGCTGTACTTGCGTTGCGGCAACCGAATAAGTGCACAAACTATTAGAAGACGCCTTCACCAGCATGGTATTCAAATGAAAAGCAAATATACCATTAACTGTGATCAGGTGCCGTGCGAGGGGGCAATGGGCAGCTCATAACGTTCGCTAAGGCCAAAATGATCGGGAAAGAGTTCCTTTTACTGACGAATCCTCGATTTCTCTGATGGACGCTTAGACGTAGGTCGTAAGAATCTTTATTGATCCTTCGTGCATGAGCATTAACCACACGAAGACTAAAGCGTCATGGACAGAATTGGTTGCGGATTTAGAACTGAACTACGTTTCATCACCGAAAATCTGACGGCCTACAATATCGGAAATCTGTGTTGCTCCACGGACCTTCATCTGCAGAATAACGGGCGTCCGCATATGGCAAGGGTGTCTATACATTACATATAAGTAAGCTGAGTTGATATTTTGTCATGGCCTGGGTTCTGTTATCCACAGAAGACCTTTATGATGCTTTGATCCGAGCGGCCCGTCTAAGACCTGACCTCCGTCTACGTTATTACAGCTACGCCAAGCCCGGTGGAGAAGTGACCCCGTATATTTAGGATCTGCGTTCAGCGTTTGGTTACATCAATGAGGAACAGTTGCACGGCAGTTATCAACACCAACGGTGAAACGCGTTACTGAGAGATGCAACTCAGCATCTTGTTAGACACCTTTGCCGTATGAAGGAAACCGTGGCGTGCTGAATCTGATTGACTTATCATGTGTACATGTATCCTAGTTAAGGTTGAACTGTTTTTTTTTCAAGTGCATGTGGCAAAAATTCTGCGAAAGAAAATATTGCGATGCCTATAATCAGGTGTTTCTTTTGCTGCTGAATATGTTATGCATCAGTGTTACGGCGTCACTGCGTTTGAATTTATTTTTTGCCACTGTTCACATTGCACGCTCTATACTCGATCAAATCTATGCTTAATCTTGTCCAAAGTTAATTGTTAAACGCTTTTAAATTATTACCTATTACAATTTAGCAAAAACGTATTTGAAATATCACTGAGCGTAAGTTTTACAGATCACATGAATCACTGAAATTACCATGCTTAGGTCATAATCTTTTTACTGAATAATTAACTACTAATTACATTTCAGCATGCATCTAATAATGGATTATTTGTAACGTTATTGCAACAGTACCGTGAATTCAGAAGTGCGTCATAGGCCTTCACAAGTGGTTCTAGATTTTATCGACAGTATACAATATTTGCAGGAAAACATTCGTCTTGATATGGGTGTTTGGCTGAAGTACATAGCACATAGTACAAATTCCCCCACTCCCAAAAAATGCTTAATTAAGAAAGACCGCTCATAAAAGGCGGTGTATTTGAAATAACGCTACTGGAAAATAAAAGTCAATTGAATGATGAGTTAAAATCACGACAACTCGACAAGTTCAGTTATTTTTTTATCTCAAAAAGATTCTACAGTGAATAGTTTCAAACTTTCTAAACTGAAGCAAAAAGAAGAATAGGGCGATGGACGGAATTGAGAATCAGTGACACCATAGACTAGGAGGGATATAGCGGGATTTCAAAATTATATTCATTTGAGAAAGTAAGCAACAAGCTGTATGTGTTTTAGACAATTCTACCTGTAAAAAGTCTAAAGCCCATATTCGCCACTACACAGGTCATTTTTATGTATTCTTGAAGACTGCCAAATAGCTAGCATTGATTGTTTCATCGCAGCGCACCACACAACAAACACAGGCTGCTCATGTAACAGTTTACTTTGCAGCTGGCTAATATGCCACTCATGCTTTGTTTTCTTTTTTGTGCCGTATACAATTATCAACAGTTGGTAACTTTAAGACTTATATTGAAGTTGTACAGGCCATTCCTTTACAATGGTTTTGTCCTCAGCGGTCCGTCATTTTTTTTCTTGCTTCTTCTCTGACCATATTGGTCCTAGCAGCACCAAATTTTACACACATATAGTAGTAGTTCATCTAAAGGTGTTCGCGCCGTTCAAGTCGTACCTCACAGGCGGTATATACATGAAACAATTTGGTGTGGGAGTGAAAAATAAGTTTTGTGTTTGGACAGGAGATTTGCTAACTCAAATTACTCACTTAAAGCAATGCTTTGAAATTACAATTCAAAGTACCTAAAGCATGAGAAATATTTCTTAGATGACATGTTTTACCCGCAGAGCAAATAGCTCTCCAATAATTGCGAATAAACTCTGCTCCATCTTATTGCTTTGAAATGATAGAAAGCAGAGAAAGGTCTTGTAATTATATATTAGTATGGCTGTTTGGGGCAAATTTAAAACAAATGTAGTCAAAAAAAATTTTTTCCATAAAAGTTTCTTCCCCTCTGCGCATCACGTTCGACACGATACAATCTGTTGCCCCTTTTTTATACTAAGTGATAGCTGTTGGATTTTGAAATGGCTACAATGAATCCACAACGCATGAATTGACACTTCTTTGTTACATTTATGCGATTAACCAGCATGCAGTTTGCCCCCAATAACGCTTATGTATGAGATGAAACAAACCGTGGGGTGGATGTTATTAAATCGTATCACCTGAACATTTTTTTAAAACGTTCTACAGACAAGCATCGACGCACATGTTTTTCTATAAAGTAGAGCAAATTGGTCCAGACTTGAATTTCATTAATTAGCTTTGGAGAAATCAAGTGACTTTTGTGACAATTTTACAAATTTTTCCGGACCAAACGTGTAGATTATTGAAACTTTGACTCATGAATCATATGCACATGAAGTCATCACATAATTCTCGTTATATCAGTAACATTTTCACAAAGTTTTTATGTTTTTGGTAAAACATATCATGTAGATATACCAATAAATATTGATTAGGTACACAGTAATAATGCAGTGTACCATTTTTCTATGTTAATAAATGCTTCCATTGTTTTGAAATAACTCCTTGTCCTCCACAATAAAGACAAGGAAGACATTTAAGTTTACCAGCGCTGCAGTGCTATGCTCTACATTTGCAAAGTTGATAATTTACATCTTTCTGTTTGTTATTCAAGCATCAATACAATATACTAACCCCGTTTTAGTTGAAAACAGCATCTGGTACAAATGAGCTCATAATGACTCCACAATATTGGTCTTTTTATTATGCATATTGGATTTACATTTTTGTGAGGTTGTTTTTTATAAAGTCAACACCAATGTTTAAAACAGCTAATTATAAAATAGTAGAATTCTAAACTAATGTTTGAAATATCTTCGGCACTTAAATAATTTTATATAAAAGGGTGTAAAGAAAATTTTCAGTGACTAAAACATTATTTAACACATGCAAGCAATAAAACTGATACCCTCAGGATGAACTTAGTCAAGATTGTGAGAACAATGACTATTGCAGGGTTATTAAGTCTCTCTGAATTTCCGAACAGTTGTTGTTTTGCATTACGAAAGTTCGTGTCTCTATTATTAACAATTTTTATGTGCATCATTCATGGATGCATCTCCAAATTGCAGGTAAAGGAAATGCATTGATCACTGTCCTAATTTAGGGCTTTCTGCTAGTAAAAAGTATTTTAGGAATAAATGGATGAATATGTAGTTAAAGAGCTCATTTGTCTTGTAAGCTGAAGTGGTTAGAAAGCAAAATACACAAAAAGCATGATACATTGAGGTCTTTTTAACAAACTAAGACTACAAAACAATAAATAACCAAAATAAGTAACGAACATGACTTCAGTCTCAAAACAAAAATAAAAAATACAAAATGTGAAGGTAAATCTAAAATACTCGATGCATTCAGAAACAAAAACATTGAAATAGAGATGAAATTACCAGATATTTTAAGGATTTCATGGGTACTTACTCTACAATTTTATCTGATAGTGCGTCAGATCTCAAGCGCACAAGTTTGAAGCTTTAGTGCATAAAAGCTACACAAGAAGTTTTCAATAAAGAAAGGGCTTACATATATGAATGAGTGATAAAATCATATTAAATTAAATCAAACAAACCACTATGCTATCAAATTGCATTCATCCACTGTTACAGATTTTTTGCAAATGGCATCCTTTTATGGCTTTTTATACGTATTGTCTGTTTATGATCCTTAATTCTCTTTTGGTCTGTTGGTTGCACTTCCAGTTCTAACAAAATCTATTAATTTTGAATCTCCATAATTTTAATGTTATTTCATGCTCATATGATTTTATTTCATGCTTATGTCATTTAATGAGTTACAAAAAGACCCTTTTAGTATAAACGTATTGTTACTCATGCTAGCATTTTCGAAATTGTCTAGACGTATAAGTCACTTCCATGCTTTTAAAAAAATGATCTTACATAACTAAAGACAAAAACTATCATCTGAAATCTAAATATTATTCTGAAAAGAACGTTACTTACAATATGAGCGGAAGAATCACAATACGTCGTTATAACATAGTATAATATGGGGTTAGGTCGCTCTTTACTGTATGACTTCTGTAGCTTTCACTCCATTGTCGCTACGTTAGGCAATGACAAATATATCACCTGCAAACAGCTTGAATCTATCAATTATGTTCTTCAGGCAAACGATAGTCCGATGGGCGAACAAACTGGGTGATGTGACAATCCAAATGCCCCCTTTCCGCTCGATACCTTCATTGCCCATCTTAGCATACACTATTCAACAAAGAATATGGAATATTTCATACCAAAATAGAGGGTCATATTTGAAATTTCCATGATGCTAGATAACGGCATTTTTAACAAAAACACTTGCAAGCATTTCAACAATTACGTGAAAGACAACAAGGTTATTCACACTCCAGACGTTGCAAATTCACGACTGCACCTATAAATAAACAGCATAATGAATATTCAAAGCTTATATTTTTATCTCCTCACACACGGTAGTGCCAAACGCAATTGGTAATCATTGTCTCAGAAATAAACAAAGAATGATGGTTTTTTATGGTCTTTGATTTCTTCACACCAGAGCTATAGGTTTTAGCATCTATTAAACGTTGCTTTTGTTTTAAACAAACCTTTTAGAAAATTGCACACTTTTTGTGCAGATTCCTGAAAACATAGTCCTCCTGCACGCAGATTTAAATTATATGTTCCACACACATTCAACTAATTTATATTGCTAGATGTCAACCACGTGTTCAAATATTGGCTCGTACATAAGCAAGCAAAACATACTCTGTTTATGTTCATTATTAAAACACTATATTTTTGGAATCGTGAGTAAAGAAAAATGATGGGCCTAACGAGTTTAAGTCTAACTTGTTACTGGGTTTGACCAAATTTTTAGAGACAATTGAATGCAGAACATCCATTTTGTCAATTGCTGTCTGATTTAAAATATCAAATATGAAAAATATCGCTAACGGTGATATAATGTCCAACTTTGATGCAGCCAAATTTCATTATAAGATAGATTGATTACAGCATTCTTTTCACTCATAATTAGCGGATAGAAAACTTTGTAAAAGTATTTTTTTCTTGCAATCATTAAAATTTGCTTCCAAGATATTTACTGAAAAGGAACCAGACAGTTTCCTCTGCCGACTAGCGAAAATTATACTTGGGGCCACAAATCACAATCATGGTGACTTGAAACGTAACAGTTTATACTAGCAGACATTCCGATAGCTATCCATAGTCATTTTGAGGTAAGAGTCGAACTGATCAAACAGCAGGATTAAACCTAGTTATGATTTGTGATTGGTCCATATAGGTCAACGTCATTCACACCGCTTTGCATAGACGTTTGATAAACAACGCCGTTTAGGCGTTGCTTTTGGTCTCAATCAAAATAGAACATTTCAGTTTTCTTTCTTTGCTATAAGGCTTTGAATAAAAATATAGATTTACTTTTTCTTGCTTCAAAATTTTTTTGCTGTGCCATGCTTTTCCCTAAGACTGACTAAAATTTTACTTTTTTATCCTTGTTGAAGTGGCCATATAAATGACCATGGGCACGTTTTTTGCTTATGTTGCCTCCATTTTTAGATGCTTTATCTGTTGTTGTATTTTAAGAAATATAATATTTTTAGTTCCTAAAAATTCCTGGAAAGTAGCGAACACTTTCGGATGCAAGGGGAAGAGAGGGGCGAAATCACTTAGGCTCCATACACTTTTCGTCCTCTTAGACTGAGTCTATGTATAAGTCATGTACTTATTCCTGCGCAGAGACAATTTACACTTGAGGATTTTCAGTCCCCGAAATTTATCGAAATCCTAAATTGTGTTTTATCTGTTTGTTATTTTTCCGTTTCGTGAAATTATCCTGAAAACTATAGTCGATTTTATATTAGAATAACATAGATTTTTAACCGCAACTCTGAATTCAAGTTGTGAATGTACAATGTGGTGTCGGGAATATAGAAACATTCTTCAGTTCCGACTATTAGTCCCGTATATAACTTTCTTTGCTGTTCACATGAGTTCTGTTCATGCTGCTTGCAGCAGTGACCTATTTTGCGGTCATTGGGAAGAAGCAACAAAGTTGTACTGCATGTATGAAAAGAGTATACGACCTTGCTTTAAATATGCATCTTCATTTGCTAATTTCGCAGTGAAAATCGAGTTCTCTTTTATTTTCTTTCCAAATTCGTCAAAACGCGAAAAACAGAGTCAAATTTTTACATAAAAGTTGGAGGTCTATATTCTGGTGCTGCGTGAAATTTTAAGGCGAAATATACTTAGATGTTGTATTTTAGCGAAATAATTTTACACCTCACTAATTTTTGAGGCTGAAGGCCGGGCGAATGTAGCAAAGGAACTCGGATATGAGTAAGCAATCCCTCTAAATATGTTAGGGGGCAGTAGGGTGAAAACAAGAGTTCTGGGTCACTTGATGACGTCATACTGTCTGGAAGTGACGTCATCATGTCTGGACCGGAAGTGCTGTCTAGACCGGAAGTGCTGTCTGGACCGGAAGTGCTGTCTGGAGTGACGTCATCATGTCTGGACCGGAAGTGACGTCATGATGTCTGGACCGGAAGTGACGTCATCATGTCTGGACCGGAAGTCATGATAAGCGTTAGGATAGGCGCGACCATGTGTGACGTCATCATGACGTCATACTGAGATGATGCTGTCTGGAGTGAAAGTGGTTTGGCCGAGTCAATCAACATGAAGCCAATGAACCCGACCTGTCAATCAGTGTAACCATGGCAACAGAGCCTAAAAAGGTCGACAACCCCCCCCCTAGGACATACTATGTACCGACCCCCCCCCTAGGACATACTATGTACCGACCCCCCCCTAGGGCATACTATGTACCGACCCCCCCCCCTAGGACATACTATGTACCGACCCCCCCCCCCCCGAAATTGTGATTTTTGCATATTTATCCGTTTCAGACGATTCTGAACATTTTGCATTTTTTGGGTCGACCGACCCCCCCCCCCCTCGAAATTGTGATTTTTGCATATTTATCCGTTTCAGACGATTCTGAACATTTTTCATTTTTTCGACCCCCCCCCCTCGAAATTGTGATTTTTGCATATTTATCCGTTTCAGACGATTCTGAACATTTTTCATTTTTTCGACCCCCCCCCCTCGAAATTGTGATTTTTGCATATTTATCCGTTTCAGACGATTCTGAACATTTTTCATTTTTTGGGTCGACCGACCCCCCCCCCTAGGACAGACTATGTACCCCCCCCAGGACAGACTTTGACCCCCCCCCCCCTAGGACAGACTATGTACCGACCCCCCCCCCCCCAGGAGAACAAACTAAAAAAAAATTGTGCTGAATCAGCATGATGAAATCGTTGATTCAGCATGAAAAAATCGTATATAAGTGTAGTGTCTCGAGGCTTAGGCATCGTCAGACACACCAGCTATCAACATAGACATGGATGACTTTGAAACAGTTACTTTTGATGATACATTATTATCGTTGGAAGAGATAGATGCGTTCTTTGAAGACGCTGAAACAGCTTTGAAGGAAGCGTTAGTTGTTCTGCCAGATGTCGCTACAGTGCAACAAGCAATGCCTCAGGAGGAAGCGTTAAATGCACCATCAGATGTCGCTACAGTGCAACAAGCAATGCCTCAGGATGAAGCGTTAAATGCACCATCAGATGTCGCTACAGTGCAACAAGCAATGCCTCAGGAGGAAGCATTAAATGCACCATCAGATGTCGCTGCAGTGCAGCAAGAAATGCCAGATCCTGAGGGGTCTGACTACCCGTTCTGGGTTGCGAATAGACTTATCAATGGTGACAACTCACAACTAAGTGCAAAGTTAAAAGCGCATCTAGCACATTATGAGGAAAACGAAGTGAGTGATGATGATGAGGATTCAGAATTGGACATGTCAAGCGATAATGAGGATTCAGAAGTGGACATGTCAAGCGATGACGGAGAAGACAAACAGCTGAAATCTAAAATTGAATCGAGTAAGACCATACCTGTTACTGAGGAAGATGTTATAATGTTGAAACGGAACTTTCGAGCAGTACTTCCTCTGATTGATTGTAACATTTTATGGTGTTTATGTGAAGAAGGCTTTTTCAACAACCACACGTACATGTATCTAACGGAAGAAGTGAATACCGTCATTCAACTCATCTACATGTTAGAAGGAAACACAGAACATGTTCCGGCGTCAGAGCCAAAGTTCTCCGAAGCTATGACTCAACGTTTCATTCAACTTATTAAAAGTCTTCATGAGGAACTTTTTAAGACTTTATCTCTACCGGCGCCAAAGTCTCTGGATGAGGATCGTGAATTCAAATGTGCAAAGGTCATGTTGCATGGTTTCAAATACCTTGAAGAACGCATTCATGTGTATGATATGATGGCTTACCTCTATGAAAAAGGACATTTCACTATGTCAATGCTGTTTCAATGGATACTAGGGCATCGGACCCCAGGAGACTTTTTAGTGATTGTCATGGTACAATCGCTAACAAACGGTTTACCAACAACCTTTCTCGACGGTTTCAATGACATGACTCCGCGATTTTACAAACATCTCATGAAAACCTACATGTAACATCTGTATAAAAGGAGGTAAAACCATCTACAATGTCAACATTGCTTCTTCATCGATGTGTAGAGACCATGGATGACGTCTTCAAAGTGAATTATGCTGACTATGTGTTTTCAAAGCTTCCTGCTTTTGAATCGGATTGGATGCTGCAAGTGAAGAACTTACATCAGCATTGGGAAGCTGTGAAGATCTACATTTACCGTTAACTTATGACATTGATTTAGCATTTATCAACGTGAATACAATTTGGGCAGTTGAGCTCATGTTAGATGTGGCTGCAAGAATCATTTTACATTATGATGATGATGTTCCATTGAAGACGAATGTATCAGAGCTTGTCCGATTCAACCATGGACGAGTTGAAGTGAATTCAAAACTTTGCAAGTTCTTTGCTGACTCAGCAGATAGTTGGGTATAAAAGGGAGTGAACTCAGCAGAGTGAAGTCATTTCTCAGCAGACAGTTGGAGGGAGTGGATCATCAGTACATTGTAGCAGCCATGGAGAACAAGACAAGCAACGCAACGCAGCGCAGCAGCAGCTTTAAAATTAGTGCTAACTTAACCATTACTGTGGAGCATGGAGAATATGGGCCATTTCTACGCATCACACGTGGAGAGAGATGGTGTGCTTATTCACCATCTTTGTGGAAGATTGTATGCCAAAGCTTGAAAAATTTACGCGACATTGGCTTCAAACTGTACTTAACGCAAACGAAGTGGCTTGAAGTCATTTCATACTTGGATATGCGCTATGTGAGTTTTGTGCGCACGTCACGGTTTGAAGGGAAAGAATACACACATCACATCAACATGAATGATGGTGAATGGGAGACACTGCTTCAGGAGATGGACAACATCAACTCAGCCCTATCACCATGTGAGGAATGTCATGACAAGAAAACGATCATCAAGCTGCAAAAGGATGGTCGGATGAAGGTGTCAAAGCTATCCAAGAAAAGGCTGGCTGAAGTTCAGTTGGAGAACATGAACGTACAAAATCAACTTGGACTTACCTGTGACTATTGCGGTGCTTGTGGATATGTGGAGGATTATCATTGCCACTGCCACAAGTATAATTGCAAGTTGTGTGAACCAAGCAACTTCTGCGGCAAGTGTGGAGTACTTAAAGTCAGTGAAGCAAAGTAAAAGCCCACAAGACACTGAAACAAGATGGACGCATGTTTTAAAAATGCTTATATTGACTTGATGATTGCTAAACTTGCTTGCTGTGGCACTCCAGACTATCAACTTTATCATTTGGATGCTTTTTGGGATGTTGTACATCATAGTCTTGATGTGATTGAACTGCATTCAAGATTTCTTGGAGAATGTCATAAAACTGGAATAGAAGAAGATCCTGACTTTGACTTTGATTCTGCACTTTATTCTGCTCGCACTGATGTGGAAGTATATTTCACCGTGGTTGATCATTTGAGAGATTGTTGTAAAGAAGAAGAGGAAACCGAGCAGCTTTATCAGGTAAGTTATAAAAACCTTTTTTAAACATGTTTATGACAACATAGTGAATTGTTTCTCAAAGACATAACAATGTTTTTCTTACTAGCAAATTTAGTTTTATGTGAGTGGTTTCAACGTAAACAAAGAAAGAATATGATAGAAGAGGCAGCAAATATATTAAAAGATATTTTATTACAGGAAGAAACCGACATGTCAGAATAAAGAAGCAAAGTCAACATGAAGAATCTTGTACTATTCAGCGGTCATAAGGACGTTCTTTCAAATATGTTTCCAACACGACTTGAAAAGTATGGACATGTGTTCAACTCAAGTGAAGCGTTGTATCAATATGAGAAAGCAGTGTTTCATCACCGTCAAGATATTGCTTCAGCCATTGCTTCATGTAGAAATGGATATGAAGCAAAACGTATTGCTAAAGTGATAAAGCCATGTCCTTTATGGCATACAGTGAAGAGAAGCAAAATGCAAGATGTTTTACAAGTCAAACTGGATCAGTGTGTATTGTTTCGCAACAAGTTGAAAGAATGTAAAGACAAAACTTTAGTTGAAGCAACGTATGATCATTGGTGGGGAGCTGGTGTGAAACAAGTGTCATCTAGATATCCTGGTCAGAATATCATGGGAAAGTTGTTAGAACTGTTGTGTGAGGGTTAGAGACTTTTTCATTTGCTTGCCAACCGTCATGGTGTGCAGACGTGTGAACATGTAAATTTGAAGTATGTTTAACTTGTGTTGCATTGATTCAAGACTGCACAATGGCGGACATGACACTGAGACAATATATTGTGCAAAAAGCTTATTGTGAAGAAATGTTATCCGCTGTAAAAAAGTTTGCATATTTAGTCTGTCCTGCTTGTCAACATGAAGAGTGTCAAGAACATACTTGTCATTTTGCATCTGTTTATACATATTGGAATGAAGCTAAATATTACATGCATTTAGATAAAGTGTTAGAGAATGCAAATCAACGTTGTGAGAAATATGGTGTAGATGCTATTACATTGGATGAACTCAGTCATTGGTTAGTGTTCATTGAAGACCAATGGTCTCCAGTTATTCATACCATTGTATCTATACTTGATTTGTAAAAAACTTGTTAGTTAAGTTATAAATGCATGTTAGTTAAGTGATGTTGGTTGAGTTATAAAATAAAAGCTGTTCTGTTGAGAAGGTGGTTTTCATTCGGTGTGACCATGTCGACGTGGAAAGACTACTTGACCAATATTTACTTCAAACCTGGACAGCCTGGAGCATTTGCTGGTCCTTACAAACTGTATCACATCTTACGAAAACATAATCAACCAGTCACACAGTCACAAGTGAAGAAATGGTTGCAGGATCAAGATGCTTTTAGTTTACTCCAACCTGTCAAATACAGGTTCAAAAGACAACGTGTCATTACACGTGGTATTGATGACATGTGGGATATTGATTTGGCTGATATGGGAAACATAGCTCCCTATAATGATGACATACGCTTTTTACTCATTGTCATTGATGTGTTTTCCAAATATGTCTGGGTACAGCCAATACCTAATAAATCACATACCAGCGTCATACAAGCTTTCCAAAAGATTTTTCATGACACACGACGAAGACCGCGAACTCTAAGGTCTGATAAAGGAACAGAATTTAAAAACAGATGGGTAAAAGCATTTTTGAAGAAAGAAGGCATTCATGCTTATACCACAAAGAATGAAACCAAAGCCAACTTTGCTGAAAGAGTCATTCGTACTCTAAAGGGAATGATGTATCGGTATTTTCTACATAATCAAACTTACCGTTACTTAGACATTCTTCCAGACTTGGTGTACAATTACAACCATAGACCTCATGGTTCTCTTCCTAATAAATATGCTCCAGCCGAGATTCGTAAAGACAACGAATCAAAAGTGTGGAAGTATATGTATGTCGACAAACTGAAATTGAAACCTAAGAAGAAGAAGAAGAAGAAGTACAAATTTAACATTGGTGATCATGTTCGCATTTCTCACATTAAATATGTGTTTCAACGGGATTATCACATCAAATGGACGCAAGAAGTCTTCATTGTCACACATCGTTGTAAGAAGCAAGGAATACATTTATATCGTGTGAAAGACTTTTTAGACGAAGATATTGATGGTCATTTCTATGAAGAAGAACTGCAGAAAGTGACCAAAGATATTGAATCTATTTATAGAATTGAAAAAGTCTTGAAAACACGTAAAAGACGAGGAGGAGGTGTGAAAGAATTATTTGTCAAGTGGTTAGGTTGGCCAAACAAGTTTAACAGTTGGGTGAAAGAAACAGACATTCAACAATGAAGCATCCATTTACATGTTTAGTCTCTGGACCTACAGGCAGTGGCAAAACGTCTCTGGTGAAGGAAATTCTAGAACAAAAGTTGATTAAACCCTCTCCAAAAAGCATTTTATGGCTCTATGCAGCAGATCAGCCTTTGTACAAGGGAATGAAAGGCGTGAAATTTTACCAAGGCATTCCAGATGACATTGAAGAGCGTTTTAACCCGAAGAAACCAAACTTACTTATCATTGATGACTTAATGACGAAATGCCATAGTGATGAGCGTATGACACGTCTCTTTAGTGTTGGCAGCAGTCATCAAAATCTAAGCATTATTTTTATTGTGCATAATTTATTCCATCATGGGAAAGAGATGCGAAATATTAGTTTGAATACACATTATATCATTCTGTTTAAAAATCCGAGAGACAGTCAACAAATTAGTACATTGGCGCGGCAAATGTATCCTAGAAGATCTCAATTTCTCATAGAAGCCTATCAAGATGCTACTAGCAAACCTCATGGTTATTTATTCATTGATTTAAAACCAAAGACAAATGATCAACTACGTATTCGTACAGGCATTTTACCAAAAGATACACATTATGTATATATTGATAAAGCAGTGTATGAACAAGAACCAAGTCATTTAACCATTCGCAGTCAAGATGTCTAAACGTATTCGAGCGAACCAGCCGTTTCTTCACTTGCTTGCACGCAGTGGGCCTAAACGACGTAAATCCTTGCTACAGCAAGCTACAAAGGAGGAATTAACAAGCTTGTTTGAAATTTGTTTGAATATATTGCAAGGACATTTACCCTTAAGCTCAAAACGGTTTAAGGAATTTAAACGTGAACGCCATACGCTACGTACTCTAGCAGATAAGAAGATATCCCTTCGACGAAAAAAGAAGTTGATTAATCAGAAAGGAGGATTCATTGGAGTTATTGCTAGATTGGCATTGCCCTTGTTAGCCAAACTGCTGCTAAAATGAAACATACGATGAAAATGGTCCTCATTCCTGAATATGAATATAAAATGTTGTTAGAAAAGAAGGGTAAAGATGGTGAAATCAAAACGAAAGTGAATAAACTTTTACGTGGGAAGCGAACGCGTGAAAAGGTTATTGAAATGTCTCAACTTCTTGGCCGTCATTTACGAACAAGTCAGTCTAGGCAGCAAAAGCCCTCATCATCATCACCACCTGAAAAGCCAGAAAAGCTAGTGTTAAGTCATTTTCAACCTATCTATCATGGAAAAGTACTACAACTTTTAGCCGAACTGAAGAAATATGGTACGACATGGTCAGAGAAGAATGAACTTGTGTTTAAAACGGGCGATATTATAGCAAATTCCAACATGGTTGATTTGATGAAAGAAGCATTGGTGGCGACAAGAAGAAAAGAACGAGTCAAACCACCACATGGCTGGCATCCGTTTATCCAGGAAATTGTAGATGCGAATATTCCAAAAACAATGTTTAGTAAAAAGACCACTCGTGACGACATTACAACAGAAATGAAACAACGTCAACAAAGACAGTTTCCTGAAGGATGGGAAAATTTTTAACATGGCTGAAAGAGCTATGTTGTTGTTGTGAGGAAGATAAACCAACTATTCCTGTGAAGATCAGATGTACAAGCGCGTGTTGTGAAGGAGAAATAAAAGACCATGTGAATGAGGATGAGATTTGGCATACTTGGTCGAATGGCGCGCGCTATCGTGAAGTATATAGACAACGTCAACGCACCTATACCATTTAGTTCACATCCATCATGGAGTCGACAAGCTTTTACATTACTTTGCCTAGCAATGCGAGTATGACCTATTATCCCAACAACAAGGCTTCAAATTATCAAATTCGTATGCCTCGAACCATCTATCTGAATGGAAAATATGAAGTGGCTTTAGCTGAAATTCAATATCCACATACATGGACAACGATGAGACAGGGCATGGACTATTCTATTCAGTATCGACAAGAACTATTCGATGATCCTATTCTTAGCACTCTCAATATTCCTTATGGGTACTATAGAACCATACAAGAACTATGTGAGGCAGTCAATGAAGAAGCGACTAATGCTCTGAAACTTACAGAAGCTATTCGGCTAAAGTATGATAAAATTAGACGACGTGTGTTTCTATTTCTCGATTATGGCTATGAAGTGTCTTTTTCCACTGGATTAGCTGAGATTTTAGGATTT
This sequence comes from Protula sp. h YS-2021, assembly GCA_949752745.1. Taxonomy (NCBI): domain Eukaryota; kingdom Metazoa; phylum Annelida; class Polychaeta; order Sabellida; family Serpulidae; genus Protula; species Protula sp. h YS-2021. Next base: position 37,535,913 of record OX457026.1, read on the forward strand.
ATCCCAGATCAATGGTATACTGAAACATGTACAGCTGACCATAAAGCGGATGTGAAACAGGGGTTTTATACACTGTATGTGTATTGTAGCATTTGTGAACCACAAGTTGTTGGTGATTATTATGTTCCCTTACTACTTTCTGTTGGCATACAAGGCCATGATGGAGATATTATCATGAAAACGTACGGCGAACCACATTATGTTCCTGTAAACACATCCAAATTTGACGTGATAGAAATGAATATTAAGGACGACACAGGCCATAATGTTCCATTTCAAACTGGAAAGGTGATCTGTAAACTTCATTTTCGACCAAAAGCAATATGAAAGCTTATACACACGATCCGTCTGCATATCGCAACCATTTTCTTCGTCAAGTGGGCGGGGAATTACCAGGATTTAAAGGAGCGCGAATCCAATATGGCGATGGTATTGGTTCCATACTGGGATCATTGGCTCGCAAAGCTATTCCACTACTTAAGGCTGGGGCTAAGATCGTTGCGCCACATCTTAAGAAGGCTGCAAAGAATGTCGCGAAAGATGTGACGGGCCGAGTAGCAGAACGTGTGTTTGGTGAACAAAAGCGTATGCAACCAACGAAACGTGCCAGAAGACGAAAAACAGCCAGACGGATAACATCAAAATATCGCAAAGATATTTTTTAAAGAAAAAAAAATGTCTCTCATTCATAATCATTCGTGTGAATGTAGTCTTTCTCCATTGGAATGGTTTCACGTACCACCAACGCAAACTGCTGTAGAGAAAAGTTATAATGTTGACTATCAACCACTTACAAGCATTAGAGAAGGCGCTCCAATAGAATTCTACATTCCTGCGAGTACAGAAGAATATCTGGATTTAAAGAACAGCAAACTTCATATTGTATGTCGCATTCTAAAGGCTGATGGAACAGCGTGTGGCGCAGATGATAATGTCTCTTGCATCAATGATGTGTTTAATGGGTTATGGTCTAATATTGAATTGTTTCTGAATGATCGTTTGGTTTCGCATAGCAACAATACTCATGGTTATACCAGCATTATCTCTCATCTCATCCATGATTCGGAAGAAAGTCTGCATTCTGAGCGCTCTATGCGTCTCATGTACAAGGATACTGCTGGGTCAATGAATAGTCATGAGGTGAAAAGACCTAATCATGAACAATATGTATCCGGGTTTCATGTCAATGCCGACGGTGGTGACTTGGCTGAGCAAGGCAATAATGGCTTACATCATCGTTATTTGCATACTCGTCTTAGCCGTGATGTTATGCTCGCAGGTGGTTTAAGGATAGATTTGTTTGAGCAGGATCGTTATCTTCCGAATGGCATCAGTTTGAAATTGCGTTTCCATAGACAAAAAGATGACTATGTATTGATGGCTGTAAATAATACCTATAAGGTAGAAGTGAAAGAGGCATTTTTAACCATTCGCAAAGTGAGGGTGAGTCCAGGTATTCAGTTAGGACATGCAGATGCATTGATGAAAAGTCCTGCCAAGATCATCATCACTAGAAAAGAATGTAAAGTCTTGGCCATTCCAGCAGGATTTCAGTCTTTTGTGAAAGATAACATCTTTTTGGGTCAATTACCAAATCGTATTGTCATTGGTCTGGTTCATAATGAAGCTTTTGGTGGATCAGTATTGAGGAATCCATACAATTTTGATCATTTTAATCTGGACTATATGCAACTGTACACGGATGGTGAACCAGTTCTATCCAAACCTCTCAAGCTTGACATTACACAGAACAAATACCTGAACGCTTTTGAAACGCTTTACAAATCGTTTGATCGGTTGAATGGTGAGAAAAGTTCCATTATAAAACGGGAAGATTGGCCTAGAGGTTATGCTTTATTTTCGTTTGACTTAACACCGGATTATGATGGTGATGATCATTTCCCCCTGATCAAGCATGGGAATTTGCGGCTAGAAATGAACTTTGCTAGGGCTTTGCAACCTACAATAAATGTCATTGTCTATGCTGAATTTGACAACATTATTGAGATCAGTGCCAATCGCAGCATCCAATTCGACTACCAGTCATGAACACGAAGCAGATTGATGCCATATTGAGTCATGATGTCATGACCAAAGACTTGTTTCAAGGCGTGTTTGCCATGGATCAGTTACCGTCTTTACAACGCGGCGCCTATGTGATCAACACAGACGATCAAGATGAACCAGGAGAACATTGGGTGGCAGTGTATTATGATAAAGACCCTGTGGAATATTTTGACTCTTATGGACTGTTCCCTCTCGATGATCGTTTAAACATGTTTTTAAGAAATGACTATATGTATAATTCTATATCATTACAAACGCCAATATCATCGTCATGTGGTTTTTATTGTGTATATTATATATTGCATAGAGCTCGAGGTCAGAGTATGTTTGATATTGTGAATATATTAAAAAGAAAGGATGGTGATTTTATTGTAAAGGATTTTGTATATAGACATTATAAACCATTGTTTTATTAATGTTGTTGTTGTTATATTAGTTAAGTTGTTGTTGTTATATTAGTTAAGTTGTTGTTGTTGTTATATTAGTTAAGTTGTTGTTGTTGTTATATTAGTTAAGTTGTTGTTGTTAAATAAAACAAATCAAGTTTCAAACAACTGTCTTGTTTATTGTGTTCTATTTACAAATTCTTAACTACAAACACTCTTTACAAAGTTTACAAACACTATTTACAAAGTTTACAAACACTATTTACAAACTCTTAACTACAAACGCTATTTACACTATTTACAAATTCTTAACTACAAATTCTATGTACACTATTTACAAACTTTTATTTACACTATTTACACTATTTACAAAATTCTTAACTACAAACTCTTAACTACAAAGTCTATTTACACTATTTACAAACTTTTTATTTACAAACACATTCATTTTTCAATACATTCATCAATGAATACCATTCATTAGAATCTAAATTGATATAGGTATCATAGACATTACATCCATGTTTGTAAATGCTATGAAAGCTCACATAACACACATCACCAAACTTTATCACTTTAACAGTTACATGTTCAGACAGTTTCAGTTCATATCCTTCTTCTTCTAAGTCAATGTCCATCACACGCATAGGTTGTGTCAGCTCAATGGATTTGGTGCCTCGTGTAAGCCATATTTCTGTTTCTTTGAATTCAAGCGTTAGGTTCTTTCCAATCCAATGCTTGTAACAACGCGTTCCATTCCACTGTGTTGAGGGTGATGTAATCATAGTTTTCTGTAAGCTCGTCATATTGGCGAAATTGTATAAACACGTCTAAGCAGTTCTCAGTCACACGCACTTCTAATTCATTTGAGACTGTCAGGAGAAAGCCAGGTATCCTAAACTTCTCTAGATGGTCTTTCAACACGGATTGGTCATCAAGTGATAGGACGAGATACTGTCCAAAATGTCTTAGCACAATGTCATCATATTCGTTTCTCAGATATGAGAACCCATGCGTAATTGGTTTATATTCCGTTAAAAAGTCTTCCATCTCGTCCAGCAGTCAGATGAACTATGAGCTGTCTCCTTGTCTGCAAAGACGTTTTTTATGCTCGCAAGATGGCGAAGAGTGGATGTTGTATCACTTCTAGGAATCGTAAGACTGCGCGCCAGTTCTTGATATCAAAGATGATCAAATCTGTATATGGTGTATCTGGCACAACTCCCTTATAATCCTCTGGATAATCCTGTAAAAGATTTCTACAGATTTCTACACGTATGTTAGAATCATATTCAGCCACCGTCACTTCCACTTTATTTTCAAGTCTGCGTTTAAACCCAGCTTCAAGCGGTATGTTTTTAAAGTCTTTCCACACTTCAGGTTTAAACCGATGATAACTTGTCTTAGAATCTAGTATCACTTCATTCCTCTCATTGACAGTAAGGTAAACACCACCGTTCAGCATGAGTGCATTCATGTTTTTACCTTGTTATGACTTGTCGTCTTGTCTGCGAAGCCTTTTATCCACTTCTTTCACCTGCTTCTTCAGCATTTTCCATTCAGGTATTGTCAGCAAAATTCCCTTTTTCGTTGGACGGTTTTTTCCAGTCCCCTCATCTCTGAGGTATTTGCGAATGTTTACCACGCCTTCATTACTTTGTTTCATAATCTTGATATACTTTCCATTGCCTAGAGAAAGCATTCCATCCCACGACTGTGGTGTTGGTGCTATCTCCACTTTTAATTTCTTAATGGTAGTATCAGGATGTTTCACTTTCATGTCTTTGACTGTATCAGCAAGAGTATCCATATCCGTTGGTGCAGATCTTTTCATGTTGACGCTTCAGTGTTCACACCACAACTGACTCTCAAGTTGAAGTGTCTCCCCCTTATATACTGTAATGCCCATGCGCCAAAGTGGAATAGCCATCACTCATCACATATCGCTTGTCATCAAAGGGAGAGAGAGCCACTTTCCTCAACTTCTCCGAGAAGATCTGGTGGTTATGACTTCGAATGATGTGTCCTGTAGTCATCGTTTGCGTTTGGTTGAACACACTGTCTCTATACTGCTGATGTTTCATCCGTCTTTGACACGCGCGAGTGATGCCTTTGGCCGTACGTTTTTCTTTCCCACCATACATCATACTATACATTTTCGGTCGAAGTCCAACAAACTCTTCAATGGGAATGCCCGCCGTCTCATCTTTCATTTTCCCAAGCACTTTCTTGTTCACGTTGGAATGTAGGAAATGATCTGGCGGATAGTCACTTGTGTCGAACAAGTCAGCATCTTCCTGCATGTCTTTGTATATATCTTCCGTTTCTATGTCATAACATAGACTGTCGGTGTCGCTGAACAAGAGTTTGGCGTTGGGATACTTGGTCATGATGTAGTTGTAATGAAAGTGGAACATGAGCACCTTGCTGAGGTCGAGAATGGTGAACCCAACTTGAATGGGTTTATCCAGAAGCAGATCCACTTTGCGCAAATGTACCGCGGTCAAATCTTCGTTGAAAATTCTAAATTTGTGGAAGGAAGGTTTGGCTACAAGTTTCTTGAACCGCTTTTCCTGGTGAACAAGTTCCACATTCATGCGCTTTCTTACATTTTCCATGGTTTTGCCAAACACAGAGTTGTTCATCAGTTTGAAAAAGTCTTTCTCAAACGGGTTCTTCGCCAACTTTCTCTTTTCCGTGTTCAAGGAGATGTATTTTGCCAACCATTTGCTCTGTGCAAACATGATGGCACGGTGCACCTTCGTGACTTTCAATCCCAGTGAGACATATTGCTGTAAATTTCTATAATGAAGCACATATTTCTTCTTGTCACACAAGTTGGGAATGAGCTTTTCACTAGGTTTGCCTTTCATGTTTAGATCTTTCCGTAGCTTCTGACTATGTTTTGACAATTCTCCCACTTTCACACATTTCCGTTCTGGAGCCACTGGATAGTGATTATGATGATCATGGATTGAATATGGGTATTCCAAATCCACTTCTAAAATGTATCCAATCTCGTCATCTTCATCCACATCCATAAAGTCAATGGATTCTGGCTCGCTCACCCACATAAATCCACTTTCCGGCATGCTTTGCGACATAGCCCTGCCATACAAGTTGTTTGCATCCAGGTAAGTCAAGTAGTTGGTTGGTTTCGTGGGATCGTAATCTGGTACGTAGGGGTTATTTGCTTTCGCATACTTGTGTGTGATGACAGATATTCCTCCACGTAAACCTTGTTCAACCATTTGGTACATGTCAATGTCGTTGATCAATTCCAATTTCACCTTTGTCGCTTTCAACATGGCATCCCACGACAGTCCTGGCGCTGTATAGTAGTGAGCAGGATCCAATTCATACGTGTTGAGACATACGTGACGAAAGTTTTCAAACACGTCAGCCAGCAGCAACACATCTGATTTCAGGTACAAGTCATGGTATTCGCCAAATGTAGTACAGTGGAATGTCTCCCACACCTTCTGCGCATGCGCATAATCCTCATCGCTAATGTCTTCTTCACTGAGTAGACTGTAAAACTTGTCCTTGGACGGCAGTTGTGTTTCAGCAAACTTGGATGGCTCATCCACGTAATCATAAGGGTACACTCCCTTTCTCAACAGTAAATCTTGTTGGTCGCTATCGTGAATGTGTGACGTCATGTGATAAAAGTTGTCTTTCCCTTCTGCTGCCAGGTTGGAGACCAACTTCTGTAGAGAAGTACTCATGAACTGAAAGCTGTCTGTAAATTTCAGATTGCTCATGGTGAATGCAATATATTTCTCAACGGTGTTGGGAATGACTGTAATCCTTTCGTTTTTGAACTTTCCAATTTCTTCCATGATCAAATGGCTGTCATAGCCTCGTAAATTGTGGAAAAACACAGGAATGATGAAAGAATCTTCAACATCCTGCTGATCTTTTCGAAATCGGAATTGCAAATTGCATTCACTATGTGCAGCTCCGCGGTATTTGCCATTGATATGGTCATGATCTCTCACATGATCTGCTCCTAGAGGCTCATGACAAATGTAGCAATCTGTGGCGTTCTTATAATGCTCTTCATCTTCATGAGTCATCACCATTTTCTTTGGCTGTAGCAAGCCATGCACAATACGATCACGTTCATTCACCATATGGTCTAAAAAGACTTTCACAGCATTGTCTCCTCGATATACGACTGGCGCACGTGTATCATACTGGCTCACAACCACATAGGCAAAGCTGTTTGGACGATGATGCTGATACTTGTCTCCTTCATGCTTTTTCGTGAAACATTCAAAGTCTGCATAAATGACAAACGGCGCTCGCTGTTGTTTGGCTACATTCTTGAACTTGATGAAGGGTTCCTTGGGAAATGATAAACGTTGTGCGCCATGCTTGCCACACACTTCACGATGCTTGTCTAACAGATCTTGCCGCATAAACCCATGAAGACAGTTGAAACAATAAAAAGTTGCACCATTATACTTTGATCGATAAGCCATCAGTCTGCTGAAATTCTTGATGAGGCAGTAATGTCTTGTCTTGTCATTACTAATCAAAAGCAAGTTGATTTCTCTGGCGCTGTTGGCGCTGGTGTTTCGACTGAGTTGTATGGGAACAACGACATCATGTTCATATCCAAACACATTGATAGAAACATCATTCTCCTTTTCAAATTTTGGAATGTCTGTAATCGGTGTGGGAAATGTCATGCCTTCCACCTTCAATTCGTTCTCAAATGGTGTGTAATGACTCACGCGGCAAGGACTGTTTGTTGAAGGGTGAAGGTGAGCCAATACAGACCATAAGAAGCACTTGTTGTCTTTATTCTGAATGTTTAACACCGCCTTTGTATTCTTTACTTTCTTCGGTAGTGGGATAAAACTGCTTGCTTCCAATGGTGCTGACGTCGCTGTATGCACTTCAATGAATAATATGTTATCCAACACCCAGCCAGAACCTTGTCGCTCATGTTCATCAAACCTGGTAAATAATTCTTTATAGGCTTCTGGCAAGTCCTTCTCAATATCTGTTGGATTGTATGCTGCATACGTTGGACTACTGATGAAGGCATTATCCACTTGTTCTACCATCACGCCTTCAACATTTGGTGTCATTTTCTTGAAGCGTGCATGCACGACAATGTACCATTTCATACCACGGTTTAACGTTTCTAGCAAATGTCTCTTGATTCGGTTCTCTTGTTGTCGCATTTCAAGTAGCAAATCTGATCCATCTTCAGGCTCAAACCGTCTTTCCTGCGCGTTTTCACCAAGACTCACTCTTCTGCCTCTGCCTACTTGTCCTGTCTCTTTCTTTCTTTGTTCTTCATGAGACACATTTTCCATCTCATCACATGCGTGTGTCTCAAATGCATCCAAAGATGAAAATATCTTGGCGCATTTACAGCAGAGGACTGGATCAGGTCTGTCAACACCATCTTGTACGGTCTTTCGTCTCTTGGCTTCAATCTGCTCAACAAGCTCTTCATGAGCACGTTTCATCCTAGCTGGTTTGCATGTATGTGTCACGAACACTTCCAGAGATGGAAATGTCACATCACAATCATGACAGTAGACTGGTGCCATCGTTGTTGCTTCTTCAACTGCTGGAACTGAAATGAAGTAAAATATACGTTTCACTCTTCCTTTTATACCACTTCAATGGTGTGTTGACTCAGCAGAATGTATCACTAGTTGACTAGTTGACATGTTTCACTCATGCTTTTATGCTACTTCCATGTAATCAAAATATGGTGTGTAACTTTTCAAACTTGTTCCAAAATGTTAAAATTGCTGACTCAGCAGAATTTTACTTGTGTATATGAATGTCTTACTTACAGTTGTGAAGTTGTACAGCTGCACTGCTACACAGCAGAGACATCTAGCGGTGAAGTTAATTGGTCTGTCAAATGGTATTCATCCGCCAAATGGTATTCATCCGCCAACTAGACCTGAAATGTGATAAAATGTATTCTCACACACACACACACACACACACACACACAAACATGTTTTGCTTCATTTCATAATATAGGATGGCCCTTAAAAGGGCCCGAAATATTTTAGTATATATCAGCAGCAGTTATGGGGTTGTCCCTCATATTCCAACCACACTTGACACTTGCAGTATCGTTGAGTCAGTGTTACTATGCGGTTGTTCCACATAAATGTAATTACTACGTCAGGCTTCACTGCAGTGATCTGAGTTGGAAATTGTAGCACCTCCTCCAAAGCAAATGTAATATCAGCTGCTTCAGCTTCATCACGCATATTTACCCAGATGCAAACAGATTCATTCGCTTGAAACGCTGTTAAGTCATCAATGATGATAGCTGGTGTGTTATCCATGATGTGTCTGACAATGTCTCTAAGCCTTGAGACACCACACTTATATAGGATTTTATCATGCTGATTCGACAAAAATTTTTGTTGCTCTCCTGGGGGGGGGGGGGGGGGTCGGTACATAGTCTGTCCTAGGGGGGGGGGGGTCGGTACATAGTCTGTCCTAGGGGGGGGGGTCGGTACATAGTCTGTCCTAGGGGGGGGGGGGGTCGGTACATAGTCTGTCCTGGGGGGGGTCGGTACATAGTATGTCCTAGGGGGGGGGGTCGGTACATAGTATGCCCTGGGGGGGGGGTCGGTACATAGTATGTCCTAGGGGGGGGGTCGGTACATAGTATGTCCTAGGGGGGGGGGTTGTCGACCTTTTTAGGCTCTGTTGCCATGGTTACACTGATTGACAGGTCGGGTTCATTGGCTTCATGTTGATTGACTCGGCCAAACCACTTTCACTCCAGACAGCATCATCTCAGTATGACGTCATGATGACGTCACACATGGTCGCGCCTATCCTAACGCTTATCATGACTTCCGGTCCAGACATGATGACGTCACTTCCGGTCCAGACATCATGACGTCACTTCCGGTCCAGACATGATGACGTCACTCCAGACAGCACTTCCGGTCCAGACAGCACTTCCGGTCTAGACAGCACTTCCGGTCCAGACATGATGACGTCACTTCCAGACAGTATGACGTCATCAAGTGACCCAGAACTCTTGTTTTCACCCTACTGGGGGCTTACATCTCACATATAACTATTCAACCATTTTTATGAATTTCCTTTTTGTTATACATTTTTGCAAGTAGCGAAATGTTTAAAAGCGATTTTATAAGATTTTTACATACTTTAATTTGTTATTATACATTTTATATTCCCGGTTTGATCGATATTTTAATGGCAACCCCATATCTTTCAACACTAAGCATTAAATATGAACCAATAGAGTAAAATAAACAAAGAAAGATTATAATTATCCTTATCGTTATCTTAAGTATGTGTTTGCATCAGGAACTGAATGTACAACATCTCCATCCACACACTTTATGATATCTGATTGACGCAAATAAATAGGTTTTTAAGTTTAGTACATGCTCCATCAAAACTAAAATTGTGATGATGTAGAAGTGTGATGAAGTAGAAAAGTCGGTTTTTGTATTATTGGGATTTCTTTGATATGATGAATTATGACCAGAGATAAGTTTTTTTCTAGAACAATTCTAAGGACTTCAGCCATATATTCCCGTTTTCTTCAGTATATCCAGAAAAATATTATGGCATGCCATGCGTATTTGATTGGTGTCTGGATGGCATGAGTGAGTCAGGATACACTGGTGTGCCAACATCGAAACGATTCGGTTTAACAGCATCGGAAAATTTGTCCCTGTGCAAGTCAATAATAAAGACATAATAAACAAATGTTCAATTGTGCAAGTCAAAACAGATCCCGGTACTCTATCCTCCGCTGCATTTTAACTTTTTTTTTTTGTGTTTTTTTTTTTTTTTTTTTTTTTTTATTGTATTGCCTAGTACCCCGTTGTGTGTCAGAACGACTCACAGGGGTATGCTTCACTTTATTTGGATAAAAATGTTATCTATGACCAAGAATATTAATCTAAGTAGTGCCATCAAAGTCAATACACACCACCGTAGTGTAAGTAGCCGTGAATATGAAAAGGATGTACTATTCAGATTATACGTATTTGTTATGAATACGCCTGTTGTGCGATTAGCAAACAAGGTGATGTGACGTTTTAAGAAATTAAAACGCATTTTTATGTGTTACTGGAGATTAATCTCAGCAATGAAGCCAATATGAAGCCATATTTTTTCGAGCGCCACAACAAAGTACTGCTGATTGTCAAAGACAGGCACGGGAGGGTTGGGCTGGGTTGGTGTAGGCTTATTGGCGTCATTGCTGACATTAATCTCAAGTAACACATAAAATGCGTTTTAGTTTCTTAAAACGTCACTTTTTATGTGCTGTGGAGTAAACTTAACCCAACAATGCCGTCAATAATGGTAGACGTTGAACCGGAGGTGGGCGTCTTTGACAATGCAAAATTTTTTCGTCTGGTCGCTCGAACGAATGTTCCACGTAGCCCCTGCCCGACGGACACGTCACCTCAGTGCTTGCTGACGAGGACCATGACCTTGAGTGAATACATACAGTAATCATTTGCTAATGTATATACATTCCCATGGTATGAATCTACTTTCGAGGACCTTGTCTGCCCGACAACGAGGAGGCTAAATTATTGAATCTAATTATAGCCCATCCCTCCCCAGCCACTCTTTTGTGAAATCGATCTCAGCAGTCAGCGAAATTTCCTTGCATCATAACAAGTAGCTACCCGCAAGCTTGAACGAATTCAGTTAAGTTGGCAGTTATTATGAGAACATTCCAGACGACTTTGTCTGACAACCCGACCGCCTATATATAACGCTCTTGTATAAAAACTTGGCATGACAAACTAAATTATGCTCGACAAGGTGGGCGTTTAAGCAATTTTTTCCAAAGAAGGGGATGGGTGTTTAACCGGGAATGGGCGTTTCGGCGGTCGAATACAGTATTAAACTGTGGTGGGGCGATACCGTATCTGAATCTTTTATGCGAAGAAACCCATCTCCTAGATTTACCGACTTTAACGTTATTTAGTTATTTACATACAATATATTACATACAATTCAAATTGCTGCATATAGTATCCCGACAATGTCCCTATCGACAATACGCCCGGAGTAAATTGGTCTAACTTTTTACACGGTGTGACAATATTGCCTTGAGGCCATTGGCCTGAACTGTTAAGTGCGACGATTCTCCTATTTTTTTTTTAAACTTTCAATGTCATTTCAGTTTTGAAATGCTCAAGGTTTTACTCTTTCAAAAGAAAAATTTCTCCGGAGTTCTCCTGTCAATTCAAATCAAGTCATGCCTGCGCTGGGAGAGAAATACTTCGGAGTTCTATCATTTCTAATAATGCTAGGATATACAGGAGGCGGTTTGCCAAAAAAAATCAGAATAATTTTTAAGTTTGGATAAGCGGAAAAACGGGAAAAAGTGAAAAGGGTTTACTCAAAAATTTTCCCAACTTTTTTTTCAACAAAATACTGTCAATATAACATGTTTAACTGCAAAATCTTATCTGATGTCACTACATCTTACCCGCCGCATTTTCGAACCTGTGCACGTTTCCCTTCCAAACCGCGCATCAAAGATAATTTTTTAAAAATTGAATAGATCAGTGGGATTAGTGGATGTGAATTCATTCTTGATACTGATCCGCCGCACGTTCATAAAATCCTTCATGCTTTTAAGTGCCTCTTTCGAGGGATTAATATATGTCGATTCGCGCTGCACCGAACGTTGAACTACTCACTATGGCATTCACTGAGTACAAATGTAAGTCTAATTTTTGAATTACTCCGTAAACTGAACTGAGTTTTTTCAGTTGATTTACTCAAATAACTTACGTTTTGGAAACCCTCGTTAATATCGTCAAGCACAAAATCTCGCTTATAATTTATTTTTGCTTAAATAACTTACGTTTTGGAAACCCCTGTAATTTATTTTCTGTATGAAGTTTTCCAAACACAGTGTTTGTTCCCCCTTAAACGCAGACCAAAATCACGGATGTGAGATGTCCACTTTTTTATCTGGATGTGAGATGTCCAAATTCGAGATGTCTGGATACCTTTAACTAGCCAGTAAGTTTCAATAATATTCGACATTTTCATTTTTTTTCAAGGTTATTCAAGATTTTGTTTTTCTCCATCTAGGGGTAGTGTCCCAACGCGGGTAAATGTAAATACCCATGCCGTGTAAAGTCCCTGCGGTTAAACTCCTCTGTAGGTAAAGAGCTAAGTTTCTCAGATGCAAATGATAGACAAAAAGTAAGTACAATCTTCACACTGTTTTGAAAAGAGAAAAAGAATTACCGATGCAAAATGTCCAAAGGCTTGTCAAGTGTTAACTAGGATCTACAAAAAAGAACAGTCATAGTAAAGTAGAATGTCCTCAGTGAATGTAACTAACACTTGACAAGCCTTTGGCTTGCAAGAGTTATATGAATTTGTGCGAGCAGCCGTTCGTCCCATTTTTTTCTTCTTGACAGTTTTCCGATTTTTTGTGTCTTCTTCTTCTCTGACACTATGGGTCGTAGGACCATGAAACTTGAGACTTACGAAGAGCTTGATCTGAGCGTGTGCATGTCACTTTTTACTTTCTTCTTTGATTTCGTTTTCTTTGTTAAAACGCCATGTGAAAAGAGTGTATTTTTGCAAGCAAATGCAGTACATTTAACGTACATCACAGAACACAGTTGCTGAGCTTTTTGCGAGCTCTCACTGCGTAAATAGATAACACGGCGTATGCTTGCTCATTCAATAAAACCTTAAGCCAACAAAAACCACACACTGCTCGGCTTATAAGACGTATTCAAGCTGTGTTGTTTGCAATATATTATTCAAGAAATAACCGATTGAAGGAAGTATTTTTGCGTTTTAATTTTTGTCAAGTGTTTAACATTTCGCTAGCGAAATAAGGTTCTAGTTTTATGTTTGTTTTAGTTACATTCAGTTATAAATAGCTCCGGTGATCAGAGAAAGCAATAAAAGATTGTGGTGGTATTTTGCCCTAGTTTTCATTTCCTTGGTGGTATTACGTCCGGTGGTATTTTGCCCGGTGGTATTATGTCCGGTGATATTTTGTCCTACACCCTAAACATACATACCAACAAAGACACTTTTCACCACGGAGTAACAAACAGGTGATAATAACCAAGAGGAGATAGCAAGGGCTCAGTTATGGTTCAACAGCGCAAAATAACCAAAGGAAAGATCTTAAGCATATGTCGGCATCAAGGACTGAGTGCTTAACACGTATTTTATATTTAAAAAGAAATCGAACAAGAAGTGCAGCAGTGGTGTTTTAATTTTAAATTTTACCCGAACACATTTACGCGGGCGGAGGTAAGTGGTCGGGAAAGGCCATCAACGCAAGTCGGCTGGGATCAAAATGAACATGGAGACAGACTTTCTAAAATTGTCTATAAAATTCAATCCGAAACAGACATCATATGGAGATTATCAGACGAAAAACAATGTACAAAAGGTTTATCAAAGTGCACGCGCACTGTTCTACTTTGCGACCCGTCGCATAAATGTTTACGCAGTTTAAATTTCAAACCTAACCTTTCAGCGATCATCATAAAGAAATCGAAGAAACTTAACCTGCTGTATCATAATAGAATATCTTCTGAGGCATTGCTCCGCAGGATTCCGGTTTAAATGTATAGCAGAATATAGCAGAACCAGAAATATGCAGTTCTGACCGGTTCACGGGCTGAATGATATTATAACTGTTCTTATTGCACTGAGAAGTGGGTCTTCTTATCGAATGTTGGTTAACGCTCGTAAATTGTGTTGCAAGGCTACAGTGAAACCTCCCGACACCGACCAATTACTGAATTGCATCTCAAATTAGGCAAGTGTTCTACTTAACATAGAATGTTTAAAAGGCACGCATTGGTACTCTGTGATTACATTGAAGGAAGAGCGAATAAAATGCAAAAGACCCAGACCAAAGAGCAGACAGCGAAAGTAAGTCATTTCCAGCCAGCCATAAAAAATGCAACTACTTTAGTTGATCGCACGTCCGATGCCCTCACCCTTAAAAGAGGATGCGCACAGCTCTACCCCTCCCACATTTTTATTTTGACGAATAAAAATATTCTGAGAAAAAGGGTTTCTAGCCGGGATCACACACTCAAACCAGCAATCCGGAAGCCATCGCTCGTGACGGGTTACTCTGTACCAAGCAGTATGTGTGACACGAATAGGATATCGGCCGCAGCCATTGACCAACCGCCACACACTTTATGGTACGGACGTTACAGTTTGAATAAGTTGATGATAAAACATATAAAACATAAATATTAAATGGGATGCGTTATATATTACAATGCACAACGTTTTATGCGCCAAATAGAATAAATGGTTTATAGCTGTGTGCAAATTATGTGTATTGTGATAGGTTACGGACATTCCCTCGATGATGACTTGCACAAGGTAAAGAGAGCTAAAATGGTTTCTTTTTAGCAATCTGTAACGTAGTTTTGTGTGATAACAATCAAGACTGCCAAAAAAAGCAAATAAATAAATAAAATTAAAATTGAAAATCTACGAATAGTATGTGTCTCACAATAATTGCGGAGAAAGTATATAATGTTGAGACCAGAAGCTTGCTAATTTCGTCAAGAAAGGAGGGTTGGAGCAATTTTTAATTCAGCAATCGATGTTTCTCACAAAATAGAAAGTTCTTTCGGGATTGCACTCCGCACTCTACAAAAGTGCAAATGTTTGTCTTGTAGTTTTTATTCTTTGATTAGAGTAGCCTGCATTTTAGCTACACATGGGACTCATAAATATATGATAATGGCCTTTTTTTAAAATTAAATTTAACACTTTGTGTTCAGGGGGTGAAATTAACAAGGGTGACCTCGTTTTGTTAAAAAATGATATATTTTTTTAAGTTTGAAATTAAAATTTTGTCCGCGCGAGTGCTCAATTACTGGTTGCCTGTCAACCAACATCACATTCTACATGACAAATTCCAATCTTTAGACAAACTTGCATTTTTAATTACTTTAAATTTGTATTTATAAAATAAATAATTATCGACACCCGGATATTTATGGCACTTCTTTGGACCATAAAATCTCGTTATCTGTCTTGTTTTACAACTCTGCGTCATTTTATGAAACAAAAACAGAAACCGATTTATCTGCTAGCAGAAATATATGGCTTATAAACAAATTGTTATATGAAATCTTGTTCAGTAGAAGAGTAATTTAAAATTCATTTTTTAATTTCAGCAAAAACAACAATTCGGGACACAAAAAGAATGCAAAAGACATGTGTAATTTGAAGCCATTTCACGCACGCTTCTACCTGGAAGGGACGAGTACAAGTGGAATCAATGAAAAGGGAGCGATGCCACCGCCCTTTTCCTGTGCTACAAGAACGCTTCTTATACAAAATGATGTCGTCGTTTTTGTTCACATGAAACCGAAACAACATAAATTACACGAAATAATAAATTATAAAAGGGAAGAAATATTCATTTGTAGAACAGACCCATCTGGTTTACAGAAGGTGGAGTCCGTCACATTGAGACATGGTCTAAGTTTTGCAGATCCTGATGTCGCTGTATATTCCTGCAGCGTAAGTGCAGAGGGAAAGTTTTTACTCCTCAGCGCGGAGATATCAAAAATAAACGGATACAGTAAGACTAGTGAATGTTGCATAGTGCAGTTCTGTCTTTTAACTGGACAGGAAATTGGCCGACATAAAACCAGCAATGCCGTGAACCCAGCCGTCACTTTCCATCGCTTTAATTCAGTAATATTTTACACCATCACGTACAAGCAAAGTAAGGAAAAGTTGCAACTAAGTAAAATTTGCACACACAATAAGCACATTTCAACTACTGCTGACCTGAACATCGACACAGAATCGGAACCTTCGATCACACTAGACCCAACACCCGATGGTCACTTCTTGGTTGTCCAAGTATTAGAACAAGAGTTCGACTCGAATGAATATATAAGCAAAGTGTTGGTGTACGATTCTTTTAACCTCCAGTGTTTGAAGAGATACATACCAATTATTGTTCAGACTTGTCATATACAATGCGTTCTTAACTTCAGGCCTATGTTTTTATCAGGAAACGAATTTCATAGCAGTTTTCCTCACTCATGCACTGATGATATTTTCAGCTCCAGTAAGGAAAACTCACAAACTTCCCAAAGCAACGGAGCGGTTAGTTTCAAGCTCCCAGTAAAGCTATCGTTGAAATGGCAAGTCCGAAACTTTATCAGGTCAAAAATATGCTGTGAAAAGTGCATTCAGAATTTGCCCTTGCCCACGCATCTTTGCGCTTATCTGAAAAACCCGTATTGATCACAGCTGTGTGTATTTTATCGCTGTAAAATGGGACCAAGGTATTTTTCAGTGCATCGTGATGTATAAAACGGGGGATTTACTTTGACCTGATATATTGGTACAATTTAATGTTGTCTATGAAAAGAGCTAGTTTGCAAAGCACGCAAGTTTAATGTTAACCAATTTAAAACAGTTTACATATGACAGTTCTGGAATAGTATCATTTAATGTGAATATCACCCTTGCTTTGTACTATATATTTATGACATGCTTCTAGGACGCGTAAAAACTCTCTTATAAATGGTTCTTGAATACCAACTCCCACAAGAAGGGAATAGAAACTAAAGTACTTTTAGTATGTTTTAACAGTTGTTGATTGGGCTGGTTTAATTCTTAAGTAGGTTAGTAAAACAGCGAACTCATTGGGATTGAAAATGGTAGTAAATAATTTGAACCCTCTCCTAATATCCAAGGTAACATCTACTGAACCCACTCCGTAATCGATGTACAGAACTGAATTGTGCATAATAAAACAATACTATGTATACGTTAACAAAACGTCAATAAAAGTATGGAGAAGAAATAAATATATCGTGTTTGGGAACCGATTTAGACCAGAACCTTATTCCGTTAGCGAAATGTTAAACACTTGACAAAAATTAAAAGCAAAATACTTCTTTCAATGGGTTATTTTTTTAAATAATATATTGCAAACAACACAGCTTGAATACGTCTTATAAGCCGAGTAGTGTTTGGTTTTTGTTTGCTTAAGGTTTTATTGCTTAAGGTTTTGTTTGCAGGCATACGCCGTGTTATCTATTTACGCAGTGAGAGCTCGCACAAAGCTCAGCAACTGTGTTCTGTGATGTACGTTAAATGCTAGGCATTCATATTGATTGACATGAGAATAAAACAGCTGGAAACAAAAAATAAAAATGAACTTTATTCCAAACTTAAAAGACATTTCACAATAAATGTCTTCTACGAATTAAACCAGAAATGATCATTTGAGAGTATATCAGGGTGCCAGAAAATGACATTTAACAACGGCGACAAATTGCTTGTCATGTTAATGTAATGCTGTTTGTCTCACACGTAAAGTTACTTTCTTGAACATCAAAAAAATTAAGTGGTTCGCACCTACGATCTCCGTAGGTTTATGTCATTACCAGTTAAAGCTATTTGTCATCTGTCGTCTATGGCTCTTCCACCACCGCTGAGATTTCCAGCAAGAAGAGTCCGGCTTCGTGTCAAGAAATCCCAGATACCACAGACTGTCTGTGACACGTGAACTCACGACAGCGTTTTAGAACTATACATCTAAATGCTGAATCAATGGCAATGTGTAGAAAACACACGCAACCAGAACTACGCACCTTTTGTGTGTGATTTGCTTCAAACGCACCGGAAACACGGTTGATACACACAACAACTTCATTAAATATAACCTTAATAGAACCCAGAAAGAGCACAGAGTTATTTCAGTACAGTTGGTCTGATATTTGGGTTGAACACGTAAATCTGAAATTAAAACCCGCATCCCTTTCAAATCTTTTGCCGAAGCCTTAAAACTGGAGTCTTTAGCGGCTGCTTCCGTCCATGACCGAATGACTTGATCGCGTCTTGAGGTCAAGGTCAACAAATTTGGCTGTTTTGCGATGTCTCATCACGCTCTATCTGTGTGCCAAATTTCATCTTCCTACATCAAATAGTGTTGGAGAAATTTTCTGGAAACCATTCGGGTGGAAAAAAAAACACTTTGAATAAAGAAGTAACTAATACAAAAAAGTACGATGAGAAGGGTGTGGGATGGGGGATGGGGGCGATCAACAAAGAGAATACATGCCATACACATACCTTCTCCACAAAAGCATGGAGACCGGGAAGGGAGCTGGCAAGGATGTAACTTGTTCGTTAAATACGATAACAGGGGGCTTGGGAGAGCGTGGCACAAAAACATAAAAACCATAATAACACAATAACGTGTACGACATTATTGCAACAAAGAAGGAAAGGGGACTGGCGAACAGACATGGTTTACATACGCTCATGTAAGGATTAAGGGGGAAGGGGATGGAGGTGGGCAGATTTTGGTCGTTGAAAGAACTTGCCGTTGCTCTTCCCTATGCTGCATGACTCCAGTTGCTGAATAAAGCGTGAAATAGGGTGTTTTACTTCGTAAAAGCTTTGAATTCGCTTATCTCCACTTTTATATGGGTTCCCTTCTGGATAATAATATCACGCAAATAGAAATGAAATTTTTCTAGTGAATAGAATGGTCCCTCTACTCTCCATCCTGTTTTCCCTCCAACTCCAGCCAATCAGCAAGCGAGAATGAGAAGACTTACGTCATTCGAAGACATCAATCATTCCCTTCAAGCGTGGTGTTGACAACACACGCAATTCTGTGTGCTCCACTTTTTCGTTGAAAAAGGGGAACTAGGCAAGGTGCGATTTTGCTTTTAACTTTCTATTTCATTGCATTTAAGGATATTCTTCATCCTCTGTAATGTTGGATTAATTTGATTCAGGATTAGAGCAATACGGTCGCACTCGTGACTTCGGTCTGGTAGTTGTTGAGTTTACACGTAGCGGAGACTTTTTGTCCCGGGAAGTGTGCCTCTCTTCTCCACTCGGAAGCTACAGGACGTGTCTTCTTAGTCTAGTTCGTGCACACATCGCCTCGGAGTTGGTTGAGTCTCTGCAGCCCACTTTGCCTGCTTTGATTCCCAGTCAGCTACAGCTTAGGTGTCATCGCGTTATGGCCCGTTTTTGCTGTATCAGACACTCCTATGAGACCAGTTAGTTTCGTCCAGTTTCCTCTAGACGCTACTTTCTTTGGTCCAGACTTTCAACGTTTTTTGACGTTCTGGCGAATTTTGGTGAATTTTTAAGTTTTAGCCCGTTTATGGGACTGCTGTAGCCCATAAACGGCACCAGGGTGCCGTAAATGGCATCTGGAAGCCCGTTTATGCCCCCCCCACGTAGGGGACGGGCCTAAGTCGGGATTAGGATCCCATCCATAGAGGATCCCATCTTTAGGCACCAAGGACGGGTACCATTTTCGGGCTCATGGGCAGATCCCGTTTTCGGGATCGACCGAGGATCCCGAAAATGGGCCCAGGTGTCCCGTTTCGCGTTTTATCTGGTTCTGAATTCCTGAAACGCCAATAAATACGTTAGTAACGTCTGGATGAAAGAGAGTGGTCGTCGTACTGCCTACTGTCACTCGTTAAATGCCCAGAATATTAATATCTGTTACTTGTATGCTTTACCTGTCTACTGGGGACATGTACAGTTTACTCATCAGTGTTTTTTCTTCTGCTTGTTTTTCAGATATGACAGAAGCCGGTCTGCGGGACCCACCGACGCTTCCGCAGTGTACACATCCGCCCTCAGCTCTTAACCCTCATTCGGTCTGCGACCGTTGTAGACGGAGAACAAACTTGCCCCTCTGCGACGAGTGGAATACGTGCGCTGAGTGTCACCACCTTTCGGGGAAGGAGTGGAAACTCATTTACAGAAACAGGGTTCGCAACGACCGCAGGCGGGATAAAAGGAAAGCCTCATCTTCTGCACCGTTCCTCACGCCAGAATTTTTAGAGGGGACTATGCGTAAGGCCAGTTCAGTGATCTTAGAACAGGTCTCCACACCGGTGCGAATGGATACAGGCTCTGAGTCGGATGCCTTCGCAGTGGATAAGAAAGGCAGAAAACCCCGTAAGCGGAGAGCATACTCGGAAACGGTAGCTGAACTAGACGTACCAGAGGGTAAGGGAAAAGAGACTTTGAGGAAGGTTTGGGCTCTTAGTCCTACGGAAGGTGCAAAAAAAAGAAACAGTTTCGGAGACAGTACCCACACCAGAGCCGGTCACGGTTACTCACACGGATTCGGGTGCAAGTTTCTCGACGATGTCGGGTCAACTGGGGATCCCATCTCAGATGGAACTCCCCCCTTCTCCTCAGGTTCCTCGTTTGCCCAGTGAATTTTCTGCGTTTCTGTCGTTACAGACTCAATTACAGAAACAACTCCAAGAACTACAACAACAGTTCAAGAAGCAGACCTCTGAATCGCGGCGTAAACGTAAATCATCGGCTACGATTTCACGCCCTCCTCCGGAGACGCATCCATCTCCAACCCATTCGCCACCTTCTGGTTTGGGCCCGAACAGTCAGCCACCGGAAGTAGAAGTTATTAGCGACGCCGGTTCTTCGGAGTTTCCCCCGTCAGGTCAAGTATCAGGCCTAGCCGGGGAAGAGGATGACGACTTTTTTCCTTCGGTGACCTCGCCTCTGTCGTCGATCCCACTTAATCGAGAACGGGAGATTTATACTCCCACCTGCGCAGCTCCCTCACGTTCGGAAGCTGTGGAGAATAGGGAAGAGTCAGCGCAAAGCTCGGAAGATCAGGAATCCGAGGACGAGGGGCCGGATGAGGAAATGGGAGATGCGCTCCCATCAGCCCAGTTTCGACTTCCTCTCCGAGAGATGGATTACGTCAGGTCTCCGAGTAGTGGTCAAAAACTCTGGAAAGATCCAGCAGCGGCTGGAAGACGCCCAATTAGGACCCCGTCTCCACCGGACCTTGCGCCTCGTAGTGAGAATGCAACGCCTTCAGTCACGTCGTCTACGATGACTCCGGAAGATGTACCTTTCCGAGACGCAAT
Organism: Protula sp. h YS-2021; assembly: GCA_949752745.1. Taxonomy (NCBI): domain Eukaryota; kingdom Metazoa; phylum Annelida; class Polychaeta; order Sabellida; family Serpulidae; genus Protula; species Protula sp. h YS-2021. The sequence continues at coordinate 37,557,304 of OX457026.1, forward strand.
CCAGGAGATCGCTCGCCTGGCGAAGTTACAGTCGGTTCTCCAGTTCTCGACAAGGAGGATCCCCCGATTCGGATGACCTCCCAAACAGCTCCCATGAATCAGGATCCATTCATCGCACTTCCGACTAGCGAGGGCATAGCCAACGCCATATTAGTGCGATCAAGAGAGTTTAAGAAGATGGACAACGCGGAAGGGCGTGCTTTGTCCCGTTTTCACGCTTCACGACATTGCGCAGTGAGACCGGGCCCATATCGGCCATCGGACGATTTGTTGCCGACAGAAGCTTTAGAGCAGCCCGCCAAACGCACAGTCTGGATGCCGTCCGTCCGTAACGACTCAGACATACCTCTGGTAGAAAAGGACGCCAAAACTATTGAGACAACCTCCCGCCACGTTCTCAATATTATGTCTTTTCAGGACCATACTTTAAAAGCTCTGAAAACGCGATGGGACGATTTACGCTTCAGTGACCCGGTGACCTCCAAGCTACTGGAATGTTTGGCCCTGGCAACTAGAGACGTGGTCAAGTTGGCAACATTTTTGATGACGTCCATGGTTTTTCTTAGACGGGACGCATTCCTACAACATTGTTGGTCCAGCGTTAAAGGACTAAGAGAGTTACGCCATGCCCCCATCCTCGGCGAGAAGGAGTTATTTCCCCCGGCTGAGATCGAGAAAGTCAATCAGGAGAGCCGTTCCCTGTCGCAAGACTTTGCACTCATGTCGAGAATGTCTCGGTCCTCTATCCGACGTCCATTCAAGCGCAAGAGGTCCCAGCACCAGAGCTCAGAGCAGTCAAAGCCCAACGCGCAGCCTCGGCCGCCCCCAGCCAAGAAGCCGAAACAGAATTACGGCACCAGGCAGGAGGGTCCATCGCCGCAGCAGAGCAGGTAGCAGCCAACCAAAGTACCGCCCAGAGATTCCTTGGTCTCTTGGCGATACTTTAATAAATGCAGAAAACTTAAAAGATTTGCAATCCTACAACGACTGCTGGCCCGTAGGAGGAAGGCTAGGCAAATTTTGGCAAGATTGGGCGAAAATTGGGGCTTCCCGCCGGGTAGTCCGTTGGCTAAAAAATGGCTACTCCCTCCCATTCAAACGGGATCAGAGGGGACACAAAGTTCCCATACCTCTCACCAGTCAGGCTCCAAAAAATCTTGCCACCTCCTACGTCCAGGGTTCAGAAAAGGATCTGGCTCTGCAAGAGATGCTTTTATCACTACTAAGAAAAGAAGCCATAGAGGAAATGCCCGAAGCTCAAACAGCTTTCTTCAGCAGGGTTTTCTTAGTTCCCAAAAAATCAGGGGAGTGGAGACTAGTCATAGACCTCTCCACCCTCAACGAGTTTCTTCTGACAACGACATTTCAAATGGACACGGCCCAAATCATAAAAGAAAGCCTACAAGCAGGGATGTGGGGTACTTCGATAGATCTATCCGACGCTTACCTCCATATCCCATTACATCAATCAGCCAAAAAATTTCTAGGCTTCCAAGTGGGCACAAAACGTTTCTGGTTTCGGGCACTTCCCTTCGGCCTCTCCACAGCCCCATACGTTTTCTCAAAAGTAATGAGAGTTCTGAAAGCGTGGGCTCGTCTAGAAGGCATGCTAGTCTTCCAATATCTGGACGACTGGCTGTTAGCCCATCGGGACAGGGAGATAGCCCACCGACAGACGGTAAGGTTGGTACGAAAAGCCCTGCAAGTCGGGCTGGTGGTCAATCTACCCAAATCAGAACTCTTTCCCAAGCAAAACATCATATTTCTCGGGGAGAAATGGGATCTAAGAAATGCCAGAGCATTTCCCACCGAAGAAAGGTGCCTAAAAATTTCTCAAGCCATAAATGCAATTCCCATCGGTCGAAAAGTACGTTTGCAGGCAATGGAATCCCTTCTAGGCCTTTTAGTGGCAACCGAAAAGACGGTCCCCCTGGGCCGCCTACACTACAGACCCTTCCAAAGACGGGTCAAGATTGCACTAAGGCAAGGAAGGTTCCCACAAGCCAAAACGGAAATTCCCGAGAAGGCACAATCCCTTCTACAATGGTGGTGCGATCCCATCGTAATGACCGAGGGTGTCCCTTTTCATTTCCGAGCCCCAGAAATAGAACTTCAAACGGACTCGTCACAAAAAGGTTGGGGGATACACTGTCAGGGCCAAGTATGGAAAGGGATATGGTCTCCCTCTCTGAACAAACATCATATCAATTGGCTGGAGTTACGGGTAGTCTGGATAGCCCTAAACAAACTGAACCATCTACTCAGAAACAAACCAGTCCTATTTCTGTTGGACAATTCCACAGCAATAGCATACCTGAACAAACAGGGGGGGACCAGATCCCTATCACTCTCGAAACTAGCTTTCAAGATCCTATACCGAGCCCGTCAATGTCATATCACCCTCATAGCCCAACATTTGGCGGGAAAACTCAATGTTCTGGCAGACCTAGCCTCCAGGGAAGGCCAAGTAATCCACACGGAATGGTGCCTAGCACGCTCATCTTTCCGATGGGTAGTAAATCAGTCACCGTGGGGTCCTCCCACCCTGGACCTGTTTGCAAACTCCAGAACGACACAACTACCCAAATTTGTCTCTCCCTGCCCAGACCCATCGGCATGGGCTGTAGACGCTCTCAATTGCCCATGGCCATTACAGGAGGTACTGTACGCCTTCCCACCACAGGCAATCCTACTCCAAGTCCTCCAGAGAATAATCAAATTGAAACCCCGATTTCTCCTCCTGGTAGCTCCGTGGACACCAGAAGCCCCATGGTTTGCTCTGTTACTTCAATGCTCGGTGGTCAAGTCACTTCCGATCCCATGCCACAAGGGTCTTTTATCCCAACCACATTGGCAACACTTTCACCCGGCCCCGCACCTACTGAACCTGCATCTATGGTGCCTGGCCAATCCTTCTTGAAGAAAAAAGGATTCTCGGAAAAGGTAGTGGATAAAATAGTCAATAGCCACAAACAATCCACAACCAAGGTATACAGGGCCCAGTGGAATAAATTTGCCTCATGGTGCAGTAAGTCTAAATTAGACCCATTCCAAGCGTCCCCACCTGTAGTAGCGGACTTTCTGGACCACTTATTTTCTAACGAACACTTGAAAGTGAGCTCCATTGAGGGATACAGAGCAGCCATAGGCTCTAAACTCAAAGCTTCCATAGGGTACGACCCAGGGGAAGATTCGGCCCTATCTCAATTAATTAGACATTTTAAAGTCAATTCTCCTCCGAGTGCGCCCAACATAGCCAAATGGGATCTGGCCTTAGTGCTTCGTTTCCTGCAAAGACCGGATATATTTGGGGAAACCTTGATATCTGCAAAGAATGCAACTCTAAGGTTTACCTTCCTTTTGGCCTTGGCGTCGGGCAAAAGGAGAAGCGAAATTCACGCGCTGGACAGAGTAGTGAGCAAGGAAAATGGGACCTGGGATAAGGTTTTCCTCGTGCCCAGGGCAGGCTTTATGGGTAAAACCCACATCAAAACCCACGGGATGGGCACATTTGATCACATAGCACTCCCATCCCTTCCAGAAGAACAAGTCCCGACGGGACTAATCTCATTATGTCCTGTGAAAGCATTGCGTCAATACTTAGAGATTTCCGATGCTTATAGGTCTTCTAACCAAAATGCACTAATCATCTCCTATATGCCGGGATTTAATAAAGATCTCTCGAAACAAACTATTTCCCGGTACATTAAAGAGATAATTGTCACGGCCTATGAAAAATCTCAGTCAGACACGTCCCTTCATACAGAGTTAAACATCAAAGCCCATCAAGTCAGGCAAGTGGCTAACTCCCTTAGGGCCATTCACAACGTGTCATTATCAGAGATACTCAAAACGGGTTGTTGGGCTTCACCTAACGCGTTTATTAAGTACTACCTTAAAGATTTTTCCCAAGACGAAATTTCGGGTATTTATTCTTTAGGTCCTTTCATTGCAGCGGAAGCAGCAATTAAAACCTAAATATTTTTGTTTACAGGCCCTCTACTCCCAGACCTAAGGGCAAGGGCAAACCGAAGGACCCTTCATCCAAAGGCCGTGCTGGATACCATCACAAATTCAAGAAATGATCTGGTTATTTCTCAGCAACCATGAACAAGATCTTTCGTCTTTTTCGAATGTATTTTGAGATCCAAATGTATGGGTCTGAGGACGTGTTTATGTCCCGTACTGTTTTTATTTTGTGTAAGGTTCCGTCACTGCAGCAGCTCCCCTTCTCATAGAGACAGTCATGGTGTTTCGCCTTTTTCTAGACTCCCTCTAGAAAAAAGAAGGGGGGGGGAAGTGACAGGTGTACGGTCTCTCGTCTTATCCGATAGACAAGGTCTTACCACCACCTGATCCCATGAGAAGGAGAGCCCATCCGGCAGTGACCATATAGGAGTAGTTAGGGTACCGTTTTCGGGATCTGTACCCATAAGTGCTTGATTTGCGGATAATCTCAGCATTTTTAGTTTCCTGTGATAAATTTTACACTCTGTGAGTGTAGGAGAATATTTTATCCACGATGTAACGATTTTTAACAGTATTTCGTTTTATGTCTCATTCTGGGCAACACCTTAGTATATGTCCCATGTGTACTTACTCAGGTTCGTTTAGCCAGCATGCATTTAAGGACACAGCTAGAGTTAATTTCTCCTGTGTCAGTTTTTACTTTTTACATAAATCATTTAGATTTAATGTTTTAGGTTGAACTTTTGCAAGATAATAAAATGTTATTATCTCTTAGAATTGTACGTTTTAGATGTAACGTAGAGTATCCCAGGTTGGGCTCCATCCAGTGGGAGGCAGGAGGGGGATGGATTGGATACTCAGTCGAGTGGGCTACGTGGTCACTATGTACAACCCACAACTCTCTATTCGGTTATCTCCAATTTATTTTGTTGGATTTTGTCATCAGTTCGGGAGTGTTCCCCCCGACCATATCTTAGAAGAAAATTAAAAGAAGTGGAACTTAATTTGAGCCTTTTTATTCGTCTCAATTTCACTTCGTTAAATGTCCAAGGACATGCGCTCTGACGAGCTTTACAGCGTAATTCGCAGATTTACTTTCATGCAATTTTACAGAATGGCAGGCTCCCCTACTCCGGACTTTAGTCCCATATAAAAGTGGAGATAAGCGAATTCAAAGCTTTTACGAAGTAAAACTATCGTTTTATTTTCGTAAAACGCGCTTTTACGAGTAAAAGCGCAATTCGCGTTCTCCACTTTTATCCTATCTTCCCTCCCAGCCAGCCCGCAACAAGCCTGGGTGCGTTGTCACCAATTTTTGGGCTTGAAGGGAATGATTGATGTCTTCGAATGACGTAAGTCTTCTCATTCTCGCTTGCTGATTGGCTGGAGTTGGAGGGAAAACAGGATGGAGAGTAGAGGGACCATTCTATTCACTAGAAAAATTTCATTTCTATTTGCGTGATATTATTATCCAGAAGGGAACCCATATAAAAGTGGAGAACGCGAATTGCGCTTTTACTCGTAAAAGCGCGTTTTACGAAAATAAAACGATAGTTTTATATATAGCAGCAATTCCCTCGAAGGTAGGCGCTTGGGCAATGAGCACAAGGTGCGACACATAGATAGCATGGCGAAATGGCGACAAAACGCCTGGAGTGGTCGTGCGTGTTCACTGTCGGAAACCCAGGCTACTGAAAGTTTGCTAGTCCCTGGCCGAGTATGGAGGGTTGTTTCATCCAGCTAAAAGCGAGAAGAGAGAGAGAGAGAGAGAGAGAGAGAGAGAGAGAGAGAGAGAGAGAGAGAGAGAGAGAGAGGGAGAGAGGGAAGAATTTTACTCATAAAGCGTTTTAAACGGAAATATACAAACTTTATCTTATTGAGAAAAAATGCAGTGTTATAATTCACCAACCAAACAGCAATTCCAGGCCCTCGCGTACGATGACTTCAAGCGATTTCTCTCTCCCTCTCTCTCTCACTCCATCCTTCCTCCCCCTTCTCTCTCTCTCTCTCTCTCTCTCTCTCTCTCTCTCTCTTTTCGTTTATACCAAATTTAGGCATTTCCCACAAGTTTTTGTGGTTGAAGGCGAAAACGTTACTTTGTGAAAAAATGGGTCAAACAAATTACATAGATTTAATGATATTTAAGTATTTAGTATTTTGACAGCTGTACGAATGAACCTAGAGGACTGAAAATGGCATTCATTCCTTGTAGACAATAGACAAGCCAAACTAATTTCTTATGTTTTTTTTGGCACGTTATTTTTTGTTAAGTTTCAACATTCAAATTTTTTTCATTTTTTTTTTAAATCTGCAAAACCTTACAGAAGGCATCGATCATCCAGTAATTGTCGCCTGTGGCGCTACTGTCGAGGAACCGCTATGATCAATGCCGAGCATTGCAATCCAACCTATTTTTTATGAATACAAATTGGCAGTACAGTTTTTAATACATTAATGAAAAGTTTTAACAATGACTATGTGCGTGTTTTGAAACCTAAAAACTACAAATACAAAAAATATATATAGGTATAAAAAAATATCTCGTTTTTTTTTGTTATTTTGAGTAAAACGTTGTCAGCACCGCACAGTCTTTAATGTAAGGCTCAGAACTTTTTAAACGTTTTGTTGTTTTCTTTTTATCCAAATGTCTGTATAAAGGAACATGCGATTACAATGATGCATGTGAGAAGTTTTGCACATTTGGACGTTTTTTTTTCTTACAACACAAGTTTGGGAAATCCCCAAGTTGACTGGATTCCTAAGATACATTCCCGCCTGATTCATTTCTTTTTCCGCCACGCCCGTCAGCTCGGCTAACTATAGTCTGGGGTGGTTGGGAGTAGAACAACCAAATATGGCTGAAACAAAATTCAGTTGATCCTCTTCCATTTCGTTTTGACATCACTTGAATTTCATGTGTAAAAACGCATTACTTTGATTGCCTCAGTCAGGGGAATGCAATCGGTATCCCGACATAACGCCCGACGACATAACGCCCGACGACATAACGTCCGACGACATAACGACCTGCGACATAACGCCCAGCGACATAACACCTGGCGACATAAAGCCGAAAAAGGAGCGGGGGGGGAGGGGGTTAAAAATCGGTCCAAATGTCTCACCCTTCACTTTTTTCGCTTCCGTATATTGCTCCAAACTTCAATTAGCGTCACTCGTAGATAATATCGGTCCAAATGTCGCATCCTTTGAAACACAACTAAATTTAGACAGTACATCAACCAAACAATGCGAAACCCTGATTTATGCACTGATTAGTTCGCGTTTAGATTACTCCAAAGCCCTGTTTTATGGTCTACCTAAGCACCAACTGAACAGCCTTCAAAAATAAAAAAGCGAGTTGCTACAAAAGTACAAGAATTCGACCATATAACACCTACTTTGATATCGCTACACTGGCTACCTGTGGAGCAAAGAATTCTCTATAAAATCCAAACAAACAGTCCCTATGTTTTGGTATTGTATATGGGTATTTCCAGCAGAATGAAAATTTTCTGAGATCGAAGGTTTCGTGTGGGCTTATAGATGGTAATTGACTCTGAAATATATATATATATATATATATATATATATATATATATATATATATATATATATATATATATATATATATATATATATATATATATATATCGACTGCCGCACCGGCCAGATGGAACAGTCTACCCGAGTCACTTCGTTCTACCACAGTCTACAACACATTCAAGCGTGATCTTTAAACTTATCTTTTCAAGTCTGCTTATAAAGTCTAGTCATCTTTAGTATTGTGCTTTAGGTCTGCTTATAATTTATAGCTTTTTGTAAATACTGCGATAACGATAACTGTGTTCGTCGGAAATGTTTTAAAGGTAGCTTTTTAATATTGAAAGTAATATTTGTATCATAGAATTGTTAGTTATTGGCACTACTGTACCAGTACTACAGCTCTAGTGTCGTATAAATGATATCTTTAAATTACAAGTACAGTATTTACTATGTCACTGTACGGTGTCGAAGAATATTTCATAGATCTCGGCCCCTAATACCCAATATATTAGATATATTATATTATTATTAATAATCTTCTACTCAATCCCTTGATGCGTCGATGTCAAAAGTTTCGTATCTAATGGGAGCTGATTTACTAAAACATCACACTTCAACTACAAGATAGAAAACATTGAAAGTAATAAAGGAAAATCAAATATTATTCCAGATAGATTAATGTACAACAAAAAACGGCGTTCGATACAGTTCATCATAAAATTTTGCTCAATGAATTAGATATGTATGGTGTTAGGGATAAGGCTTACCAATGGTTAAGTAGCTATTTATCAAATCGCAAACAATTTGTCTAAATAGATAATGTACGTTCCAGTTTTTCGGACATTATCTTGGTGTACCACAAAGTTCTATTTTAGGTCCGAAATTGTTCACTTCATTCATCAATGATTTATGTAATGTCTCGCAGAAACTCAAGTTCATTCTATTCGCTGATGATACCAATTTGTTCAGTTCCAGTAAAGAATCTTTAAATGTATCTAAAACATATTTTATTTTATTTCGTAACAAAACATGTGTATCTGATATCAAAGTATCTATTGATGATCAGCAAATTGAGCGTGTGTATGAAACCAAATTGCTAGGTTTTATCGTTGATTGCAAATTAGCTGGTACTCACACTGCATGACAATTAGAAATAAGTTATCTAATTCGTGTGCAAAAGTTATAGATCAGGGGCAAAGATAAGTAGTGAATCGCTTATAATTTTACGTTGTACACTTTTTCTGCCTTATCTAAATTATGGGGTTGAGGTTTGGGGACATTCTTAGAAGTCCGCTACCGCCTCTTAAACAGCTATTCAGACAAGTTTGTCCAAGGACAAAGTCCCAGCTTACGAAAAGCAATAAGACCACTTCCAGTGTGCATGACCAAGGAAATTTTCCGGAAAAATTGGGCTTCAAAAGATGAGACGGCAAAGAGCTAGCCCAATAATTAATTTAGCACCGGACCAGAACATAGACCGATAAATGCATACAAAAATTCCTTTCCCAGAAAAATGGGAAACAGATTTTTCGTATCTCTGGTAGACTGGATAGTCTGCCATAGATACCTTCAAACAACGCTCGCATTTCGGACCAGTGCGCATATGTATGTAACTTGCCTTGATGCGCGGTTCTTATTCAGACAAGTGCGCATGTTTATTTAATTTTGCGTAGATGCGCGGCTCCCATTTTGGAACAGTGCACATGTTTATTTAACTTGCGTTGATGTGCGGTTCCCATTTCTGACGAGCGCCCATGTTTTTTTTCCTTTTGTGGATGTGCGGTTCTTATTTCGGATCAGTGCGCACGTTTATTTACCTTGTGTTGATGTGCGGTTCTTATTTCGGATCAATGCGCATTTTTATTTACACTGTGTTGATGGGCGGTTCTTATTTCGGATCAGTGCGCATGTTTATTTACCTTGTGTTGATGTGCGGTTCTTATTTCGGATCAGTGCGCATGTTTATTTACCTTGTGTTGATGTGCGGTTCTTATTCCATACCAATGCGCATTTTTATTTTACTTGCGTTGATGAGCGCTACTTATTTCGGACAGCCCAAGTTTCCTTAGGTTGTCTTGATACGCGGTTCGCATTTCGGACCAGTTTGCATGTTTATTTAACTTGCGTTGATGCACCGTGCTTATTTTGGACGTGTCCCTATGTTTATTTAACTTGCGTTGGTGCGCGGTTTGCATTTTGGACCAGTGTGCATGTTTATTTAACTTGCGTTGATGAGCAGTTCGAATTTCGGATCATTACGCATGTTTATTTAACTTGCGTTAATGCGCGGTTCGAATTTCGGACCGTGAGCATGTTTATTTAATGTGCGTTGATGCGAAGTGCTTATTTTGAACCAGTGCAAATGTTTATTTAACTTGTGTTGGAGCGTGGTTCGCATTTCGAACCACTGCGCATGTTTATTTAACTTGCGTTAATGCAAGGTGCTTATTTTCGTCCAGTGTGCTTGCTTATTTAGCTTGTGTTGCTGTGCGGTTCGCATTTCGGACCAGTGCGCATGTTTTTTTTAATTGTGTTGATGCGTAGTTCGCATTTTGGACCATTGCGCATATTTATTTAACTTGTGTTGATGATCGGTGCTTATTTTGGACCGGTGCAAATGTTTATTTAACTTACGCTTATGTGCGGTTCGCAATTCGGACCAGTGTGCATGTTTATTTAATTTGCGTTGATATCCGGTTCGGATTTCGGAGCGTATACCTGTTTCTTTAGGTTGCGATGATGCGCAGTTCGCATTTTGGGACATGTGAGCAGGTTCATTTAACTTGCGTTGATGCGCGATTTGCGTTCGGACCAGAACGCATGTTTATTTAAGTCCCGTCGATGCCCGACTCTTATGTCTATTCAACTTGCGTCGACGCGCCGTTATCATTTCAGACCACTGCGCATGTCTATTCAACTTGCGTCGATGCGTGGTTCTTTTTTTCGGACAAGTGCGCATGTTTGTTTAACTTGCGTTGATGTGCGGTTCTTATTTTGGACCGGATCCCATGTTTATTTAACTTCCGTCGATGTGCGGTTCGCATTTCAGGCCATTGCCCATGTTTATTTAACTTGTGTTGATGCGTGGTTCTCATTTCAGACCAGTGCGCATTTTTATTTAATTTGCCTCGATGTGCGGTTCGCATTTCGGATCAGTGCGCATGTTTCTTTAGGCTGCGTTGATGCGCGGTTCGCATTTCAGACCATTGTGCATGTCTATTCAACTTACGTTGAAGCGTAGTTCTTTTTTTCGAACCAGTGCGCATGTTTATTTAACCTGCGTTGATGCGCCGTGCTTATTTTGGACCAGTTCGCATCTTTATTTATCTTCCGTCGATGCGCAGATCACATTTCGGACTAATGCGCATGTTTATTTAACTTGCATCGATGCGGAGTACTTAATTTGGACTACTGCGAATGTTTATTTAACTTGCGTCGATGTGCGGTTGTTAAATCTGACTACTGCGCAAGTTCATTTAACTTGCGTTTATGCGCTGTAGGAGGAGATTCATTTAATTTTTTTTTTTCAAAAATTCCGAAAAAAAATTCAAAAGTTTTCCAATTCACTCAAAAGGCACAAGTCGTATGCATGACCCCCTAGAGACGGCTCATATCGAAAATAAATGAAAGCTGATAAAAACTGTAGGAGGAAATGCATTTTGATTTTTTTTCTTCAAAAATTCTCTCATCCGCTGAAAAAGACAGGCCATATTCACGATACCCTAAGCATGCCTCAGCCCCAAAATAAATGATGTTTGATCAAAACTGCAGGAGAAAATGCATTTTGAGGTATTTTCATCAAAAATTCCCCCCGAAATAAAAAATTCCCAAGTCGAGTCAAATAGCACAAGCCGAGACCTACCTAAGGATGCCGCATAGCAAAAATAAATTAAATCGGATAAAAACTGCAGGAGGAAATGCATTTTTAAGTTTTTCTTCAAAATTTCCCAAAAAATACAGAAATTGTCGGATCGACTAAAAAGCGCAAGTCGTATTCTCAACCCCTTACGGATGCCTCAAAAAAAAAAAAAAAAAAAGTTCAAAACTGTAGGGGGAAATGCATTTTGAAGTTTTTTTCTTCAAAAACTACCTAAAAATACAAAAATTGCCCGATAGACTAAAAAGCACAAGCCGTATGCACTCACACCAAAAGTAAATGACATCGAATCAAAATTGTAGGGGTAGATGCATTTTGAATTATTTTCGAAATTTTTGCTTAAAAAATTTCCCAAAAATACAACCTAAAAACCACAAGCCGTATGCACGACCCTTTAGGGGTGCCTCATACCAAAAATAAATGACATCGGGTCAAAAATGTAAGAGAAGATACATTTTAAAATTTCTTTAAAAAATCCCCAAAAATTCAAAAATCACCCGATCGACTAAAAAAGCACAAGCTGTATGCACGACCGCTTAGGAAATCCTCACACAAAAAATAAATGACATCGAATCAAAATTGTAGGAGTAGATGCATTTTTTTCAAAATTTTTGCTTAAAAAATCCCTAAAAATACAAATATTGTCCGATCGACTAAAAACCACAAGCCGTATGCATGACCCTTTAGGGGTGCGTCATACCAAAAATAAATGACATCGCGTCAAAAATGTAGGAGGAGATACATTTTTAATTTTTTTCTTTAAAATTCGCCAAAAATGCAAAAATTACCTCATCGACTAGAAAAGCACAAGCCGTATGCACGACCCCTTAGGGATGCCTCACACCAAAAATAAATGACATCGAATCAAAATTGTAGGAGGAGATGCATTTTGAAGCAAAGTTTACAGCGAACTAACTAACTAACTAACTAACGGACGCCATCCGCAGACCGATAGGAATACCCCAGCTTACGTGTAACGTAAGCTGGGCTAAAAAAAGTTATACGCATAATGTGTAAAGTAACTAAATATGAACGTTCTAGTCCTTTATTTAACAAAATGAGGTTATCAAAAATTTGTGGATATTGCTAACTTATACACCGGTGTGTTTATGTTTGGAGTTTACAGAAAATTAATACAGACAAATTTGTTACAATATTTTAATGTTACTGGTATAAATTCAGGTTATAAAATTCGCCAGCATAAAAAATTCAAACACAAATACGTAAGAGCAACAAAGAAATCTCAGTGTGTGTCAGTTAAACGGGTACAACTTTGGAACAGTTTAGGCAATGATTTGACGAATATAACAAATATACAGTGTGTCAAAAAGGCTTACAGCAATTGTCTATTCAGTGAATATAAACAGTACATTTTGTATGTTTAAGTATATGCTTTGATAGTATATAATTGTTATCTGTTGGAAATATTTAAACTGTTTATAATAGGAATTGAAATATAGCGCCGTTGGTTTCACATGACTGGTTTAGTACAAAATGCGAAACAATTTATAAGCTCGGAGCTTCAGTTTGTGCCTTCTCTGTTACCTCTGAGAGTATTTTATTTTCTAGGAGATTTTTATGTTGCTTATTGTTATACAATTTGCTGAAACAAAATCATATTTAGAAACTGTATCAGAGATATGTTCAGAATAACCTTTATTTAATTAGATTTGATGTACAAGAAAAATGTACAACAAAGAACCACATTATGTGGAACTGGAGCTCTCATAAAGTGCACAGCGTTGTTGGTAGTTTTGTTCAGATTGGAAACATTTTAAATGCAGTGTGATTTACCAGGAAAGAAAATTGCAACAAAAACTTAATACAAACATGTCCAAGGACATGACCCAACCGAGTTACCAACAAGGAAAGAGAAAAACTCTGAAACGAATACTGTTAGGCCAAAAAATGAAGTATGTAAAATGCATTTAATTCGAATTTGGAAGCTACCCAAAAAAGGAGGTTGGATTTTAAAATTCCACATTTCGGTATTTTTTCGCAATTTGCGAAAAAAAGCAAAGTTCAGGTGGAAAAGCACCTAAGAAACTTTCGATTAGAACTTTATAACTATCTGAAAACGACTGAGCGAAATGAATGGTTCGACATTTTAGTTATTTACTACCATTTATTCCAGTTTTTGTCAAACTGCAAAGTTCCGCCATTTTGGCGGTTTTTGGCGAACCGCGAAAAAAAATAACCTGGTAGGCGAACCCCTGGGGAATTTCTATGCGTAACATCTAAACGATTGGTGTAAAACTGTACGAGCAGTAGAATTTTAAAAATGGGTCAAAACGGGTACAAAAAGTGCCGTCATTTTGTTAGTTTTTCGTCAATCGTCAAAAAAAAAGTAATAGCCAGGTGGGGGACCATCCAGAGAACATTCCTGCGTAATATCAAAACTATTGGAGCAAAACTGTAGGAGGAGTAGCATTTTAAAGAAAAAGTTTAACATACGCACATACATTCAAGCCGCCTATAGTGATACGACTAACCCAGTCCGACAAAGTCGGCTGGGTTAAAAAACCGGGTCCAAAGATCGCACCATGCTCTTTTTTCGGACGTGATGTCGTCAGGCGTTATGTCGTGGGTTCATGGAATCGGTTCGGTCACTTATCTAAGTTTTAACTCATTTAACTAGATATGCGTAGCATCGCCAATGTCACATAAAACCCTTTAAGCTTTTTCTTTTGCGCAAAATGTTGTGTTATACCACAAAAATAAAACCATGTGCTTCATTGTTTTGAAATCTTTTTCACAACACCACCTTGTATGACCTACGCTTACGTTAATACTGACAGGATGTGCCCACAGAACATATATACTTTTTGTATATCCCACGGACTGCAAACTGACATCGTGCAAAGGGAGGGGGGTAAGGGTAACGAACGATATTGGCGACATTAATTGTTTGGTCATAAATATGCATAAAGCAGGTGTTTTAAATGAATTTAAACTTCAGTTTTAACGAATTCTACAAACTAGAGCAGTGTGCATAGCCCACATATTCCCCACAGGCCCCCATCAGTTAAACACGGCCATCAATAGTCAATCAAGAATTGAAATTTTCCAAGTCCAGTTGGTGCATTTTCCTTGGACGAACCTGGCCTATTTACAATAACGATCTGTGTTTTATTCCCATAGAAGCTACATGCCAAGTTTCATTCAAATCCTTGCAGGAGTTTTTAAGTTATCGCGGTCGATCGCATATATTCCGCACAGGTTCTACCTGTGTGGAATAAAATATGTCTACATATCGCCAATGTGATGGATTGGAACCGGCGGGGGGGGGGGGGGGGGGGAGTGCAGAAAATTACCACAGATCGATGCTATGACCGCTCCCACTATCGAAAAAAAATTATTTTTTTGGGTGTAGTGACAAGGCACTACTCATAATTTGATGACAGGCGCGTCATTTCGGAGGTATCCTTCTTTTCCAATAAATGGCTTGAATAAAGCATTATTGATTAAACAAGTAACTCCTTCAAATATTTTAGCCAGTGAGAGGCGAATGGCAGCACTGACTGAAACACTGCCACCCTCCAAATACGTTTGATGTTCTCAAGTATTTCGTCAGATATTGATCAACTACTATATGTATAACGCATCCCGTGCAAATGACCAGATGCTACCCCCCCCCCCCCCCTCCTCTTTTGCAAGTCTCAAACATGACGGGCGACGTCGCATCGGGGTTGATTTTCTTCTGCGTGCAGAAATGCTCCATCAACTTCCATTAGTGTCTGGACGAGGCCCAAATCCCCACCTGTAGCGCTTGTTAGATTACCTGTGACGTTTCTACTTGAACAGACTGCATTGACAGATACTGTCTGAGGTCTGACAAGTCTATGATCCGCCGCCACCCCCCCCCCCCCCCACCCCATTCACCTCTTATGGGACGAAGCACTATCAGCCTGAAAAACCCTGGTTCTGACTATCCCATTTATTGTATTTTTGTTTAATACATCTTGAACTATTTCGTTGAAGACTTGGTGTCTTCCTGCTCGTGTTTCACAGGAGGTGACATAATGAGGCGGGGCCCGCGGTAGCGGAAAACATTTTCTCAGCCATTTGACTTTTTAGTTGCCCCCCAATTTTCTATTCCTGTTTTCCCAAAAGGTTAGTAGTCTTCCCGACTAGTCCTTGATGTATGCTGTCAGGTCATGGATTTAGGAAACAACTCCGTCTGATTTCTCCGTACTCTGTACTTCTTTCAATACAATTTTTGAGCTGAAATACTTCTATAATCAGTCTATTTTTTATATGTAAAATTCCGAAGCAAACATTTGTGAATGAAAAATGACTGGCCCTGATATGCCGAATCTTTCTCAATTTTTTACTACACAAAAAGAAGCAATTCTTGAGCTCAAAAATAAAATATTTGATAGCAAAATCTCAAATTTGAGCCCAATATTTTTTTTTACTTAATCAAGAATTAATTTTAGGTAACATTTTTTCAGAATGAAACATTTTTATTTATATCTTGAAATCTGCAAATGATTTTTCATCTCAAAAATTAATTTTTTACATGAAAATCAACTTTTTATATCTAAAATTCAGAAGTAAACATCTTTGAATGAACTAATGCCTGACCCCCTTAACTTTTAACTACACAAAAAGAAGAAATTCTCGAGCTCAAAAAATGTTGTTATTATTGACATCACTGTTCAATTTTTCATCTCCAAAAATTAATTGACAATCCGTTAAATTTTATATAAACATTTGCCTCCCTTAATGTTTTTCAGGCTGTACAGTTCATTTTTTTTTGTTCTCAAAAATAAATTTTTGCCATATAAAATACATTTACTGATAGCAAAATATAAATTAATGAGATCTATATTGATTTACTGATATCTTTAATTATATTTTTATATGAAAAATAAGCATTAAATGTTAAAACGGCATTCCATACTTTCTATGTCAGAAATGACGGACCACTACTGCTAACTGGCATTTTTCTTTTCTTTTTTTTTTTTAATATCACAGTCATTATTATTGGCAATAGAACTCGCCCAACAGAAATACAACGGAGCTGAACTGCAGACTTCGGGCCGGCCTAGACAGGGTGTGGTGCATCTGTCAATCATGCCATGTATCGCTGCACAAGCCTAATTGATGGTCTTATAATTAACGACTGCCAAAGCACACAAAATGTGATATTGTTATGCAAACTAAAACAACGAAAAATTCAGAATATATATTTAATTATCTGATATTACAAAATACTTTATGACACGAAGAAAATGTATGAGCAAAGTGAAAAAAATAAATAAATAAATAAATGCATTCCAATCAAGTACATAAAACTGTACAAACTGTGTCGATGTGTCGCCAGCCGCAATCACTTTTTATTGAAAATATTTGTTTCCTTTCTGATAATTAAGTTCACTGTAATAACTGGGTGTTTCTTTGCTGCTTGCGCAAACAAACAAACAAACAAAAATTAAAATCACCACGTGTTTTTTTGTTTTTTTGGGGGGCTGCGCAACCCAAGAGTGAACACATGAACTTGTCAATCCCTGCCACATTAAACCGCTCTGAAAGAAAATGACAAAGATCTTCATATGTCCAATACATTTATTTCATAAAAAAATACTATTATTTTAAACATCCCACCCCCCCCTCCCGACCTGATACTTTTTTTTACAATCAAATGACTTCGAAGTCGGGGGAGCTGCTGCGACGGTCACGGAGGATGACTGGAGAGTTGGTGTTGCTGGTGCAGGAGCTAAGAGCGGCGCTGTGCTCGAGCGTGGCGCCACCACCCATGTGCTCCACGGTGGAGCCGCCCATGTCGAGCACGCCGCCCGACCGCTCCCGCTCGTGTTTGCTATGCTTATGCTTCTTGTGTTTGTTCTTCTTCTTCTTTTTCTTATGCTTCGTATCTTCTGAACCTGACACGACAGAACTTTTTTTATCTATTTATATTTTTTTTGCGATCTTCTCACTGAAACGCCACCCTCCTAACCCTACTCGCAAACTCTTCTCCAGTCATTACAACTTCAATTTCATTCGTCGAGGATAAACCAGTCATTTTAAAGACGCGAATACTGCTCTAGGGCACCCAAGGCAATTGTCTTGGCATTCAAAATCTAATGCAGAAAACCACGTACTGAGATCCCCGCCCCCCCCCCCCCCCTCCCATGAGAGCAGGCAAAAACACATCAATCCCATTCATTGGGTTCTATAAAGTTAGGAGACGCTTCACGAAGGCACCAAGTGCCGAATGTGCGAATGTGCTCCAGGCACTCGTGTAGACACCACTCGTGTCTGAGACTGATGCTTCACAATAACTGTCACACAGTTCATGTATATCAAATTCCGCACAACAACAAAAAATCCAATGATACGTGAGTGGGTACACATTCACAGAAACACACTACAAAGTTGATTCCCACAATTACACACTATACATTTCCTTTCCGCAGTCACATAAAAACGTATCATTATAAACACCTTGTATCATGATGTTTTTACCTAAGGCGGGAGCCGACACCTGCGTCGAGAACAGAGGGGCACCGGAATGGAACATAGAGGGCGTCTGTGTTTTGAACAGCGGGGCGTCCGTGGGTAGTGAGCTGGCCATGGTAGGACTGCTCGAGTACTCTTCCTTCCTGAACATGGAGCTGTCGAAGCTTGTGGGTCCAGTACTGCTTTTCACTCCTATTTACAAGAGAAATATAAAATGCGTTGTAAATTTTGCATGTGTCTTTCGGTTGTATCGCGAAAAGAGATTGAAGCCATGCGATAATTTGTGGTTGGGCGTTTCGTGCAAGGTTTCATATGTATTTTTTTGTATGTGGCAGAGTCTTTCATAAGAGCGTTCACAAATTATTAGCCGACCATACAAACAATAAAAACGTGCAGAGACAGAATCATAATTATCTGTGATTTTTTCATACTGCTTTTTTAAATTATTAAAATTCTTAACTTCGTTTTTTTTTTTGGAAAGCCTTAAAAAATCATTTGGCTTGAATACAGGACACGACACTCACGAAACCAACAATTAGTCGACACCATGCTCTAAAGTTTAACAAGAGCACTCGGTGGACGTACTATAATCAATAAGGTCGGAATGTATATACGCGACAAAAGTATGCATGGTGTACTGTGTGTGACAAGATAAAAACCAGTCTTTTGTGCATTTGTATCGAGTCTGTGAGAAGCGTTGTGCCTTCCATGCACTCCTACATTCAGTCCTCGAGCATTCCCTATTACCTTCATGGCGAGTAGATTTGATCTCGCTAACAGGCACCTCTAGGGATATCAGTTGCCACGCGTATTTAATCTGAACTCAACCCATTATAGAATTTATGAGATATTGTTAGGAAAATCAGAGCAAGAAACATGTTCACCAGTTGTCGGTAATGTTACGCCGAAAATAATAGAAGTGAAAAAATATCAGATGCTTCTGGTTATACCGCTCCCGCACCAGAACCACCACCTCAAAAAGGAGCATCAATCCCCCTCACCCACACGAACCACAACCTCAAGAAGGAGCATCAATCCCCCTCACCCACCAGAACCACCACCTTAAGAAGGAGCATCAATCCCCCTCATCAACCAGAACCATCACATCGAGGTTGAGCATCCACCATCATCCCCAACCACCAGAACCATCATCTCGAGGTTGAGCATCCACCATCATCCCCAACCACCAGAACCATCATCTCGAGGTTGAGCATCCACCATCATCCCCAACCACCAGAACCATCATCTCGAGGTTCAGCATCCACCATCCCCCTTCTTCCGCACCAGAAACATCACCTCCAGGTTGGGCATCAACCATCCCCCAGCCGCCCCCACCCCACCACCAGAACCATTACTTCAAAGTTATACATCCCCCATGTCCCGCTCCCCCCATCCCCACCAGAACCATGACCTAAAGCTGAAGCATCCACCTGAACCCCCGCACCAGAACCATCACCTGAAGATGAAGCATCCACCATCCCTCTCCCGCACCAGAACCATTCACCTCGAGGTTGGGCATCCACCATCCCCGCGACCCCCCCCCCCCCCCCTCCCACACCAGAACTATCACCTCGAAGTTGAGCATCCATCACCCCCCTCCAGCGCGAGAACCATCACCTCGAGGATAAGCAGCCACCATCCCCCCTCACCGCACTAGAACCATCATCTCAAGGTGGACCATCTACCACCACCCCCTCCCGCACACCAGAACCATTACCTCGAGGTTGAGTATCCGCTATCCTCCCCCCTGCCCCCCCCCCCTACCACCGATCCTGCGGTGTATTTTTTGTCACAAGCCATTCTACCTGAGAGAGTGAAGCCGTGCTGGGAGTTGGAGTCGGAGCTTTCGCTGAGCCGGCTCATGTGACTGGTGTCGTCGTGTACCGACACATTGCTGGCTACGTGCATCAGCGAGCCCTGCATATCGATGGGCGCCGAGCTGGCAGGGGGGCTACTCGCATCGGCGAAGATATCCGCAGGAGGTCCATCTTGTGCAGCCGGGATCTGCGGATTGTTGTCAGTGAAAGCGTTATACTTTGGACTTTGGCGGCCATGATGGTGGGCAAGCCGATGCATCGAGTATAGGTTCATTCACCAGGGGTGCACATGACCTTCGCATTTCGCCATGGCGAAGGTGAAATCCATTTGGCGAAGGTGAACAGATTCACCTTCGCCAATTTGGAGAAGGTGAAGTTTAGGCAAAAATTATTATAATAAAATCAAAATATGTTTGGTTTTTGATTTACGTGAACGTGAAATGATTCCACAGCTATCCTATTGACAAACGCAAACAGTTACGACACTCGTTCAACTTGTCCATTTTTACACACCATAACTGTGCGCATATCAATTTATACCTGATCACAGATTACCATTTTTGCAATAAACAAATTAAGTTACAGTTATGGTAAGAGGGCTAATTTGGCGAAGGTGAATTCGATTTGGCGAAGGTGAGCTGAACGTCCTTCGCCAAATTGGCGAGGGTAAAAAAATCCTTATGTGCACCCCTGAATTCACCAATAAGTTTTACCCATTCTCCTTACTCAGATACTGTTTTTTTTTATGCAAGCGTCTGCCAAGTTATTCCAAAGGGTTTATTTGGATATGGTATGGGGATGGGGAGTTTATAAAAGCACGTGTGCGTTACAACTGGCATTTCTGACTGCTCCTTGTTTCACAATGCCCCCGTTCAATACGGCTGTATCCGTCCAACCAACACACCGTGCCATAACGTCACACATCAGAACACAACAGCACAATTTTGCTGGTTTTTTTTTTTTTCTTTGACACTTTTATACTTAAAACTTATGACATTTTCGTTTTTCGAATAACACCCTTGTTCTTTTAGATAATGGAATAACTAAAACCGACACATACGCTGGAGAACTTCATGAATTCTGTGGAGAATCCAGACGGTGAGAGTATACCCGACGCCTTGTGCACAGGAGGGCTCGAGATGGAAACATTCAG
This sequence comes from Protula sp. h YS-2021, assembly GCA_949752745.1. Lineage (NCBI taxonomy): Eukaryota > Metazoa > Annelida > Polychaeta > Sabellida > Serpulidae > Protula > Protula sp. h YS-2021. The sequence continues at coordinate 37,578,128 of OX457026.1, forward strand.
CGGCTCAGTGCCTCCAAAGCTTGGGCCACGTTCCGGTGATTTGTTCCCGAACTGAAACAACAAATGCAACGCGAAATGAACAATTTACTTCATTATCTAACATTAAAATGAGTTGCTAAAAATTCCATCTAGCCTGAAACTGGGTAGTGAACCTGAAGTAAGCAAAAGAAAACACAAAAAATCTCGTTTAAAAGAGCAGAATCAGCCACATATCCAGGCACGTACAGAATGAATATTACAAAATAAGCCCTGCACGATTGAGGACATTTGTTTGAACTCATTTACAAGTGTGAAGTGACCTTGATCTTGAGTTTGAACTGGCTGTCTTCCGATGCCACACTCTCAGCATTGTACGGGCTGTCATAGCTCATGGGGGACGCCGCTCGCCTCTTTATACCGCTCGGACTGTCCTAAACAGCAGAAAGAAACCATTGTGAAGTTCACACTAGGTTTGCAGCTCCCATCTAAACAAGACACCGCATCTCCATTTATGAAACTTCTATTTCAAATACATTTGATATTATATGTATGCCACAGGCAATGTTACACTGTATTGCCCAACCGCATGTGGCTAATTCCTGTATTGTCTGATATGTCTAGCAAATACGTGTATTGCCTAAAATGATGGGTTAATTCATGAATTAACATGAAGTTTATCGTAATAATTGCACAGACTTGTCAGATATGAACCTTGTAATCTGTGAACGAAAAGTTAATCTAATTTTAGTTGACGAACATTGTTATTTGAAAAATTTTGTTCAGACGCAAATTACGGATGTTATTAAAAATAACAAGACACATGTGAAATATTTTTCTGTCAGGACGAATATTTTTCTACATTCGGATAGGAAGAGTAACCGAAAACATCATGTTACAAGGCTCTCTTTTTTATACCATTTGAGTGAGAGAAAAGCCGCTAATGGTACTCCCCCCCCCCCCCCCCTCGTTCCCCTTCATTGAGAGTTCAAGCACTTTTGCCCAGTTCAAGGACTGTTACAACAAACCTGTGATTCTGCATGCAGCGACGAACTCAAGGACGTTTTTTTCTCTCTCAGATTAAGAACCATCACAGACTGGAATAAATATCAGCCCACAGTTACAACAGAATACACTTAGATATACGCATTGAGCAAAATAAAAGGTAAACTGCCTCACAATCATAACATAAAACCAGACACAGTTTAAATTTGTCAAAAAGGAATATTTCCTAAAATAAAGAATTTTATTACACAATATTTAGACGGTAAAATCACGTGAATACTAGTACTTTTCAAGAGCATGTCACTGGTTTGTGTGAACGTGGAGTGTAGAGCCTTACCTCCGGGATGGGGACACACGACGGTCTGCCTTTACCATAGAGTGCGAAGTAGACGTCGGCGATATCACAGCGCAGGCGCGAGTCGTACGAGAACTCGGCGCTACAACACAAGCAACACAGAACTACACTCAGGTACATGACACACAACACAAACAACACAATACAAGCAACACAGCCTCCCAGTCCTACACTCATGTACATGACACACAGCACAAACAACACAATACAAGCAACACAGCCTCCCAGTCCTCCACTCATGTACATGACACGGCACAAGCAACACAACACAAGCAACACAGCCACCCAGGTACATGACACAGTACAAGCAACACAATACAAGCAACACAGCCTCTCAGTCCTCCACTCGTGTACATGACACAGCACAAGCAACACAATACAAGCAACACAGCCACCCAGGTACATGACACAGTACAAGCAACACAATACAAGCAACACAGCCTCCCAGACCTCCACTCATGAACATGACACACAGCACAAGCAACACAACACAAGCAACACAGCCACCCAGGTACATGACACAGCACAAGCAACACAATACAAGCAACACAGCCACCCAGGTACATGACACAGTACAAGCAACACAACACAAGCAACACAGCCACCCAGGTACATGACACAGTACAAGCAACACAATACAAGCAACACAGCCTCCCAGTCCTCCACTCATGTACATGACACGCCACAAGCAACACAACACAAGCAACACAGCCACCCAGGTACATGACACAGTACAAGCAACACAATACAAGCAACACAGCCTCCCAGACCTCCACTCATGAACATGACACACAGCACAAGCAACACAACACAAGCAACACAGTCTCCCAGTCCTCCACTCATGCAACACAATACAAGCAACACAGCCTCCCAGTCCTCCACTCATGTACACGACACAGCACAAGCAACATAACACAAGCAACACAGCCTCCCAGACCTCCACTCATGTACACGACACACAGGACAAGCAACACAACACAAGCAACAAAGGCCGCGCAGTTCGACACTTAGTACATACACACACCATGTCAGTATGTTGTTTCCAGCCAAAGTATACATCACGACAAATATCGCACAGATTTTTCGTTACTGTGATATAGCGATTGATACCATTAATGACACGGGCTGATTCCTTGTACGACTGAATCAATGACCAACACAAAAGTACAAGGCCGCACTCACTTCATAAGTCTCCAGAATCTTTCAACCAGCGGCTCCGAAGCAAGGTGACTTGGCGTATTCTTGTCAAACGGTGGATTTTCCACCAGGAATCTGAGGATCATGTGTCGTATGAAGGGCTCTGGATCCTCCTCAACCATTTCTAGCAGCCAGTACAGCGTTTCCGAACTCGATTCCACTGAAAGAACAACCACAACAAAAAGAGTCTAGAAGCATCTACTTTTAGCCGAATTCCTTTATTTTAAACCACGCAGAAAATGTATTTCCTATCAGTTAACGTCAGTTTAAGAAAGAGTAAACTGTTCTTTTGACAAGGCCCTCTGTTTTTGCCATAACTAACAAGCGGAAAACCATCCTAAGCAAACTATTGGTTTTAATATTTTCCCATTTCAGTCTCAGCATATCTAACATATATTGTTTTTTAAAACTTGAAGTGTTTAAAAGTTGTCTGCTGCACTTACCCTTTGTAAAATCAACCAAGGCTTTAAGAGCTGCGAGTCTCACGTCAAAAAAGTTGCCAGCAACAGCATAGCTTTTGAATATGGAGGGATCGCTGGGCAAATGTCCGAATTGCTGTAGTTTTCTTATCGCATTCAGGCAACTGAAAGAATACCACGTAAATCGCATGTCATGTGCACTGTGTATATTCTTGTTTTTCTTTGGTTTACGAGTGATACAGCTTGTGATTTTACAGTGTAAGGGTGACAGTGATCCGAACCGATTATAAAACGACATGTCCATTTATAAGAAATTGCAAATATTCAGTTGCCCCTACTACTGCCAAAAAACTCAATACTTTCGCACAACTTATACTAGCATAGGGAACGGGACCAACCCCCGGACTACCCCCCCCCACCACCGAACCCCCCAGATACACCCCCCGTGCCAACCTCCACCCCCCTCCCCATTTGTTCTCGGGGGGGGGGGGGTTCGGTCAGGGGGAGTTCGGTCCTAGACCCACTAGCATATACTACTGACGTAGGCTCTTTATGCGTTCCTCTTGTCTAGAAAATTCAAACTCATCGAAGCATTCTTAACCAACCTATACCAATAGCACAAATGAAAAATCACCTGCTTTCACACCATGTACCTTTTCACACAGGTATCAGCTTGTACTGGGTAATAACATACAGTAGTTGTTATTTCAAAGCTATCACAAACCTCACAGTCAGTATATGTCTATAGCTCGGCAGCAATTTCTCCATATTGAGCGACCTGGTAATCTCCTCCAGTATCAGCTTAGTATCAGGGGTCAGTAAGTCAGTACTTGGCAGAGTACCCGAAAGCGTGACAGTAGTCACAGCGGGCGTGACAGTAGCCGCCAGCGCGTCGATTAACGCCGCCCTGTAGTAATTATCAGTGTACTTGTTGCGGCTATTGTCATTATACTTAAGCAGATCCAGTATAAAATTAAACACTTCCGGTGGGCATATTTGCAATGAATTTCGCAGCGTCGCCATAGCAAGAGGTATGGCCTTCTGCAAGAAATAGCGTTGAAAGTTGGCAAAGCTGTTCCTGCGCACGATGGTTGGGCACAAGTGAGATCCAAACATATTGCGGAATATGGTCATCATCGCCGGTGGTCCGGCCCACTGCCCCTCCATGGAGTTGGCAACCTTCCAAAAACAAACATCGACACAGCCAAAGGTAACTTTTATGCTATTTTTTTTTATATTAGAATCTGGCATTTCAAAACATATTACTTTTACCTGCGACAAAATTATGACCTGCCAAAATATGAAATCCCATACATCCAGAGGCCGCCCGATTAACAGAAGTTATCTGTGCAGTTGACAGTTTAAATTACATTTTCACCAAGCGCTGACAGCTTACGTAAGATAATTAACAGTTCTGCCTTTTTTTTTTGCGAAATAAGTTCATCGAAAAAGTCACTACATGAGTCGGCTGGATGAGCTGATTTCTGCTCTTTTGTGCCTGATTGTCCGTAAACTTGTGAATAGGGCTGCAAGTGTTTAATGGTCATGCAGATAACCTCCTCAAATAATAATAATAATAATAACAAAAAAAAAAAAAAAAAAAAAAAAAAAACATACACCCCGAAAGTTTTGTGGCTTCGCACCTGAATGTAGCTATTACCATTTCACAACTACGGATTTTTCAGTTCATTCCATACTTCTACATTCACTGTAAGAAACTACAAATTCAAGCGGTGAAATTAAAATCACCACAGTATGTAAGATCTGAGGAGCGATACAACAGCTAGGTGTTCACATAAGAACAGAGAAATTTCATGCAAAAAGTAACATGAAAACTTGGAGCCTTACTTTAGCCAGACACATGGCCGCCTCGATTCGCACTCGGTAAAAGCACTGTTCGTTCTCCAGCGTATCTGTCAGCACCATTCTAGTCTTAGGAGTTGGGAAATTACTAAGAGCACGGATTGCCTGCAGAATACACATGGATAACGTCATTATCACATGCCTTACCTCTCACTACAAAATCAAGATCGCGATTTAGTTTTTAAAACTCGTGCACAATCAAATTTAATACAAATATCCTTTCCAATACAACCATTACCAGCAAAGGTTTACGACGTCTGCCCAAGAACTGGCCAGTTTTGTGATTTAGTGGCGTGAGCAAGTCCCTCTGAAAAATTGCTGTCACTTTGAGAGAAACAAACGTAAGTCAACTAAACAGCTCGATCAAAAGATCGCTACATAATCCACGCGAATGTGGCTTGCTACTTGTCACACAGCACCAACACCATCACTATCACCGCCATCTTTTAATGGGTAATCACAGCACGGTGTTACGTCATAAGTTAGCGGCGAGCACTTAGCACCTCAGGACTGGCCAAAATACCTGCGACTGTGCCACACCGCATTGCTCGTGACGCTCTGTTACGTCATAAGTTAGCGGCGAGCACTGAGCATTTCAGGGCATGCCAAAATACCTGCGACTGTGCCACAACGCATCGCTCGTGACGTAGCATATACTGCCACATGTAGTCCGGCTGATCCAGCTTCACCAGCCGGATCATTTCTAAATCCGGATCAATCCGGAGCCACAGCACTGGTGAATCAGGTTCCATGTCATTTAAATCCATGTCGACTTCTTCCCCCGTGCAAAGTGGGATCTTCTTTTTCTTTTGCCTGAAAACGTCACTTCGTAGTTTACTTACACGAAACAATATTCATTTCATTGTAAAATCTAATCGGTAAATTTTATTATTGTCCAGGTTATTGTTTTTTCCACATCTTAAATTAACAGTACAGAATTTGCAAGAGGATTTAGCATTCTCTGTGAAAATCAATAATAAATTTAATATACAGATAGTCTTAAAAAAAACTTAAGGGATAAGACTTGTCTTTAGCCAGCATTTACATGAAACGTGTCACGTACCGATTCTTTTGAAAACACTTGGAAAGCCATGTTCAGTACAAGCATATTTAATGCCAATCTATTTTCTTATTTGCAACAAACTTTCAAAAAATCTTACCGATTAATCAGTTAATTATTCTATCAATGAATCATTATGTGGCTTCTTAAAAAGTTTGAATTTGTCATAAATACAGCTTTTGTTGAACATTTCCTCGAAATTTACTTGCATTTTACATGCAAAAAGGGATACTGAAATTTTGACACTGAAGAACATATATAAGGCTATGGTAGCTCACAGCGCAGCCTCAGCCCAATCATAAGCAGTACTGTCAATACTGCTTATGAGAATGCTCCGAAAAAACTAAAGCTACGACAACGAAAGTCTGAAAAATGTATAGCTTCAATTTTTCACAATTTACCAGCTATCTCCCTTTTATCTTTTATACAGCATTTCAAAAACTATGCTTTAACAAAAGTGTTTGTGGAATTCTGAATATTTAAGTCCCCCCTAAGGATCGTAATTTCTTGTGGTCCCAAGGGTCATTTTCACTATTCAGTGGCGAAAACGGTCTAGTTATTATTATGCTTTAGTTTAACTAAGACTTCAGCTTAGGGTAAAAATTAACTATTTTTATATCAACCAATTGCGGGGCTTGAAGCATCTCAAGGCAAATCTGTCGATAAAATCGGTATCAAATGGCTTATTGGAAATCGGTAAACGAAACAATAAATGCAAAAATGGCATGCTGCCAATTCATACAAAAAGCCTTTAAATATTCCGTAATACAAAATCCTTCCGATTAATCTCAAGAGAGTAGTTTAGTAAACTCCTGAGATTTATAACCAACTGTAAAACCCGACTTACGCTTGAATTATTAAAATAATTGTTCTCAATATCTAACTGGTTTAAATATTTTTCAATAAAGGTTACACGCATTTAATTTTTTGCATCGAACGACATTTAAAGAAAAGCAGTAGTTCAGCTTCACAACTTGAGCCGATTGTGATACTGCACTACTGCCATTTTGAAACGTCTCACTCTTGCCGTAACCTCAAAATGGCACGTAAATTGCTGTCAAGATCACCAAACAGCACGTTATACTGAATCTTTGGGTTTTGGAGTAAATATGACCAAGCCTTGTGCTTTACCTTCTGCTCTTCGAGTGACACGTGATCTCGAATTTTGTCTGGTTCTCTTCAATTTTGAACGTGTGCTTAAATGTACCATCGAGTTCTTGAATGGCAACCGTAAGTGGCCCCTAAAAATAACAAAAATAAAACAATCCATGACGCTGATTACTGTTGTAATTGCTTTCTGAACAACTTTTCAAATCGATTGAAAAGTAGTAAGAGAATATATATATACATATATTGATGCGTTTGGTTTCTGGTTGTTCAGGCTTATACACAATCATCCCCGTGCCATATCGCATGTCGATACCGGTCGCTTACTGCATGAAACACAACCTTACTCACATAACCCACGCTCTTCAGGGCCACGCTACAGTACACGACAGAATGCAAACAGATTTACTACATTATATCTGATAAATTCAATAGTATTTAATTACAAATATATATATATATATATATATATATATATATATATATATATATATATATATATATATGTTACAGCCGATCTGTCAAATCAGCGACTTTACAAAGCTGCTGAATTTTTCAGCGGCTTTGTAAAGTCGCTGGTTCACTTAGCGGCTTTGCAAAGCCGCTGGAATTTTCAGCGGCTTTGTAAAGCTGCTGGTTTTAGAGCTAGAAAATTTGACAATTCCGCTGAAATGATAAAGTAGAAAGGGCATAGAGAATATTTCTCTTATTGTGGCTGGAATTATAGAATTAGTTGCTGGTTTTAAAAGTACAACAAAAATTTTCCTTCCGAATCTGATTTTTTTCTTATCACTTTCTGCACTTCACCACAAAATAATAGATCGTATTTCCGAACCAAGTGATATTGATGTAGTGTTTTTGCAACTGGCTGCTTTGCTTCAATAATGTCACTAATTAGCAGATCGTTCTTCTTTCGGTATCAAATTACTTTTCGAACGATCTTGCAATGAAGAGAATCGTTTATTAGTTCGTCCGTGAATCGTCTTTCGTTATCTGTATCCATTTTTTCTTAATTCTGAGAGTGTTCATTCATATCAATTTCTCAATTTTTTGTTACTTATCGTTTTTAGTTTTTGATTTTCTGCTAGTAGATTCCATACCTTTTTATGGAATATGGCTCCGGAGTTACCTTACTTGATTTGCTGAAATAATTATCCAATAAAAAATTTGGCCTTTTTGTTAATTATCATAACTTCGAAGTGGTTAGGTAAAAAAGTGCAATTACCATTACCCAAAGTTGAAAAGTTATTTTTACTCTGTCCGGAGTCGGAGATTCTTGGCAAAACAAAAGCCAGTGAAATGATGGTTTCCTTAATAGAACAATAAAACCAAAGAACAGAGCCATTCTTTGCGAAGTTTCTTTCCAAACTTACTGGAACAACAAAATTGCAATTGCTGTTTTTCGTGATAAATCTGAAAATGTAATCGCCGAGTTATACAAAAGATCAAATACTTACTTCATGTCAGGCAATTAAGTGTGCTTAAAACTTAAACTGCAATCTGTATGGCGGTAAAATTGCAATTATGATTTCGATGATATGCTATGATTGTGAGATAAAGACAAACCTGGCTTTAATTGACTTTAAATTACATGTACTGTCTCTTAATAGAATGAACAATTTAACACAATGACAAATATTTTCTAATATTGTCGAAATAACTTGTCCAAAAAGGGCCGAGTTGGTGAAGGGCCGAGTTGGCGAAGGGCCGAGTTGTCCCAACCCCCCCCCCCCCCCATAAAATGGTGTGTGAATGACATGTATTAATATGTGTCATCTATTAAAAGAATGAATAATTTCTCTCATACTTTCCTTTATTATTAATTTTGGTCAAACGACCACAAAATGGTGTATCAATAGCCTATTTCATAGACATATTCCCTATGCCCTTTCTGCTTTATCACTTCAGCGGAATTGTCAAATTTTCAAGCCTTTAAAACCAGCGGCTTTGCAAAGCCGCTGAAAATTCCAGTGGTTTTGCAAAGCCGCTAAGTGAACCACCGACTATACAAAGCCGCTGAACATTTCAGCGGCTTTGTAAAGTCGCTGATTTGACAGATCCGCTGTAACATATATACAATCTTATTTTAAAAATAAACTACAATTTGGTACCATAACAACGGGATGGAAAATAGACACATGATTTCCCCGCTTTGATGACTAAAGAACAATTCTGTAAGTAACGCAATACAACACAAAACAAAGGCATGAGCAGAGACAGCATTACCACGTATTTCATGGCGCCTCGGGACATGTAGTCCTGCTTCAGTTCCAACTCCACCACGTTTCTCTTCCGATTGAACACAAAACTGCCATAGAACTTCGGCACTCCGCACGTGTGGACCCACTGATCTATGAACGTCTGGCTGTCCTTTCCTGTCACCGTTGCCATGGCTTTCAAGAACTACAACATAAAACACAAATGACCTCAACCAACATGCACGTAATCCGGGGCTCGTTTGCAAACCTTACAATTTACAAAAATATTATACACACCACCCGTATCTAGTGCGAACCTTAAAAAACAAAAGCGTTTTAAAAAATTAAGATCCACGGAAAAACTCCCAATTTTTAGCATAATTGTAATGAACGACACTCACGGAGTTCGTGGAAAGCAGGAGGTTAGACCACGTATTGGACGTGATTTTACTCTGGGCAGCCGCAGATGCTAAGGTCAAGACTTTGTTGAAAACCTGCAATTCAAATACCGTCTCTGTGCATTTGTTCTCAGAAAGTTTCTCAGAAATCTTAATTTCCCGAGGGCCGAGTTTCTCAAAAAGCCTATTTCCGGTCACCTTTCTTTATTTTTACATTTTTCACATCGGTCCGACCGAACTTGTTTTTATTTTCACTTTTTAAAGACAAATTGTCTTCGCACAAGTTAATGAGAAGAAATTTTGGCTGCCAGTTTGACTAACAGCGCACCTGCAGCAGGAGTTCTTTGCCAGTCCTGATCTCCAGCATCCGGACGACGAGATGCGATTTGAGTGCGTACACCGCCGCGTACGCCGTAGACACCGTGTGGCAATTCCTGGGTGAGAAATACAGCCCCGTCTCCTTGTCGGACGACGGGTCCAGCAGAATACCCCCGTGCTTCTCTTCATACTGTGTTACAGCCGAAAGCTCCTGAAAAAATGATGCCCCCAAAACAACACATCATTGTGCTGAGAGTTTTAAGAAAGCACAACCAAAACCTTGATTTTGTACGTTATTTATTAGACTACACCATTGGGTGTCAGTAGATGTCGGTTCTGTAATATGAAGGCAACGCCCCTTTTTAAAGTCAAGTTCGTTTTATTTACATCGAACGGTTCCAAAACTTAACTGCTAATTTTTTTCTTAACATCAGAATTTGGCTTAACAGGCGAGGAATGGGAAGAGCGGCATTCACATAATAGCTGCTCAATGTCTGAAAATACAACTACCTTGTAAGACCTTATCTAGTTCAATTTTCAAACACATACCTTTGATATTGTGTATCTATATTCGTTGTTTCCAAATGCCTTTCTGCTATAGAGACCAGCAAGATATCTGGCCATCCCCTTCGGTAGCCAGGCATCATACCTAAAATGTCGCAGACAAAAATCTACATTCCAAGCAATGTTTGCAAATAAGAAAAGCTTTCTTAAAATCAAACATTTAACTAAAAGAAAAGACTCGTGCCATACACTTAGAACCAAAAATAGTCTCGCTTTGCTTTTTTCTTTTTTCTTACAAATATAATTATAATGTGCCTACCAGCTGGCCATGCCCAAGTAGCAGCCAAAGAACTGCTCCGCCAGCGCTAGTGCCGTTATCCTCCTCGTCAGCGGCGTCTGTTCTACGATTCGCTTCGTGTGTAGCAGATTCACGCTGGAAGATGACAACCACGATGCTTAAGGCGTGATTGGATGAGCCGCACTCGTGCGTCTTTCACAGGGAGACATTAGCAGAGTTCTCGAAATAACAATCTTCCTTCGCCTGCTCTGCTCAATTACACAGATTGCCACCAAACTGCCACATGATTATTACGACGCTGTGTACGAGAAACGTGCGTCAGTACATGACAGTTAAGGTATTACGTACTTCAATACTGAGCACTGTACCTGAATAATGACAGAGTGGCGTATGAGCGGTGCTCCACATACAGATGATCCACAAATATCTGTTTATAGCAAGTGTACGGATATCGGCTTGACAGTACCTCTTCATAAAATTCAAATGTCTGCAATGAAGTTAAAGTATTTCAGAACATGTGTTGACATTTTGTATATAAGCCATTGCAGTGAGATATGATGACAATCGGTTTGTCAAAAACGTAACCTCCCCTCGCATTCACAAAACTAAGGGCAAATGGACAGGTCACAATTCACCTAGACTACCTTGTTTTTTTGGAACAAAATGACCGCATGTATTCCAACTCAAAAGTAGCAGACTGAGACAACAGCCACAACAAGACAGAGACTGACCTCGTGCAGCTGGGCGACGGCGTGTTTCAGAATGGGCAGCATATGAGGCAGACAGAAGTGTGTCACCTCGTGCATGTTCGGGTCCACGTACACCTCGAAAGGCCTGTAACCAGAAAAACACTATCCTTACAACTACGTTAAAAGTCCCAGCTATGATCGCTTTTCTTAACACGCCCTCAAACTTACAGGAAAAATACTAACTCATACTTTGAAAATAAACTATTTTCATTTCTTCGCAAGCAACCCCCTCACTCATATATTTTATTATTGTTAAGTGACTTATCACCATGTATATACTGTGATATTTTTATCAGCTACCGAGAGCTTCAATTATGGTTAGTAAAACCAATAACGAACCCGACAGCAAGTCCAATGTTGGGCGCTGCGGTGGGCGTGCCCAGGAAATAGCGGTAGGTTTTCTTGCGCAGGTCCGTCGTGTACACGGTCTCGATGAGGTCCCCGCAGGCGACGGCAATCATGTACATGTCCACCGTGAGCTCCAGCTTCCACGTGCACACCTCCGAATACGAATCCACGCATGGAAACCACAGCCTGGGAAGCAAATGAACGCAGAGACATCGGGGTAAGCGTAGCATTAATAAATGCTGGCGTGGACCGTGAAAACTTCAGACAAGCCTGAGACTAGGTAAAATTTGTGAGATCCGAGATATACGTCAAATATTTAGTTGTTCGAAAGAATTAGTCGCCCGGCATATTTCGCTACAATTTGTCTGGAAATGTCTAAAATATAAATACGTACTTCGACTAAGTACTAAGTACTACGTACATTTAGCGTGTCAGTTCCTATTTTGACGCGAGCAATGAAGGCTACACGAACCGACCTTGAGGAATTTTCATGTCCGTATGTGAACAGATGTGCGCCGCGATCTAACATCGTGCCGTCTGTATCGGGGACGACAAACTTGATTCCGCCTTTTGGGCGCTCTAAGGAAAACTCTATCACCAGCTTGAAGGGTTTCATATCTAAAAAAGGAAATTGATTTTATTGCAGTTTGAGGCACGGTTAAAATTCCATCAGTCACTTTAAAACAGCCGTCTTTAGTTTAATAACTTGCTAATCCGTTTTTGTTTTTGCCATTTACAAGAATTACAATACATTTGCACATGTGTGTAGGCACAGGGCTAGTAAAAAATCGGATTTTTTTTCGTAAATCACGATTCTGATATTTTTCATTAAAATCGATTTTTATAATTTAAAATACACGCACAGAAAAATCAATGACGTCACTAATTACACAAAATACTCATTTTGAGTCCTTTCCCTCGCCCCACTGATCAGTACACACCAAAGTATCAAAAAAAACCTATGCATGAATAAAAGAATAAAAAAAATTGCATGGAGCGGTCACTTAGATTACAGAAAAAAAAGAAAACTGTGTGTACCAAAGACCACATAGCTATTTTTTTCATGTTTTTCTCATATTTTACTTATTTAAAAGTTACATGAAACTTATATTATACAGGGAACATTCGGACAGCATTTGAAAGCAATCCGATCAAAACTGAGGGAAAGAAGCATTTTAAGTTTACATACGCACATACGCACACACACACATACAGATAGCGGATTCTACCACCCCCACCCCTACCCCATCCACCAATGTGATAAGTCGAGCCCGAGGTCGACTGGTCTAAATGAAGATATGTTACATGACAAGAACGGAAAGAAACACTGGTTTCACAGCGTGCTGAGAGGACACAAAGATGTTTCTAGTGTTTGTTTAAGGGTTTCTGTTACGTAATGGCCAGTTGACGATTGTGGTGCATTGGATATTGAAAAAGAAAAAGAAATATTGATTTTTTATTTGGGATATTTAAAGTAACTTTAGAAATCATTTGTTGATTTTTTTCACCTTGAATTCTCTCAATTTAAAAAATATTCAGATGCCCGCGAGTGACAACCACTAGTGTGTTTGTTACACAAGCAAAAGATCACACCTGCCACGAGTCCAAACGATTCAGACGGAAGTCGAATGAGCACTTCACCATTGCCATAGTCCGCATCAGTCGCCGACATGGCACTGAACTGGCAGGTCTCAAAGAACTCCAAATTACGTCTGCAGCAAGAACACAAACATTAGATGATGCACAAATTGCTCCCCTCCACCCCCCCCCCCCCCTCCTGTTTCAGCAAATTCGGGACGTTTATAGATTAACAACGAAAACAAAAATTACACCACAAAATATTAGATATTTCCATCTTTTCTCTCTTTTCCCTCGAGGGTGTCAGAAACAAAGCGCAGCTTGTGGAAAAACCGTATATACTTTGCCCAACCTTAGTGAGGTGCCTGTATAAAAATACTTCACAAATATTTTTTTGCAGTTTTTAACTTTGACTTCTACACTACGTGATTCCACCCACTTCGAGACACATACTTGAATGGGTATCCCGACAATAAGCCTGACGACAACTGTCTAACTTTTTTTCATCGTGCGACTATACGCCTAGCGACGTTTGGCCTGTACTGTTCAGCGAGAGGATTCGCCTGATTTCGCTTTACGTTGAATTTCGACAATTTGCAGTATATCTCTTCCAAAGCAAAAAAGTGCTGTGAGTTCGCCAGAGTTCTGCGAGTTTAAATCAATGCAGGCCCACACAAAAGGAGAATATACTTCGCAGCTCTATCATTCCAAATCCATGCTTGGCTGTATACAAGAAGAGAGAGACAGAGAGAGGGGGGGGGGGGGGGGTAAACAAAGTAATATTCCATAACTGTCAAAGCGCCATGCTGCTGGATCATGTGCTCTTAAAACTAGAGCCTCAGAGACCCAATCCTAGGGTGGATGACCTGTGAAATCGGTGCGAAAGTCGGTTTGCAAAGTGTCACACTACAGCCGCTTTCATCACGTTTTCAAAATTCTAACAGTTTTACATTTTCGCATTTCTACAAAAGCTAAGTTTTACATTTAAAAAACAACATGTTGCCTTCAATATCTAAGTTAATATAAGTTTTATCCGTTACGCGGACAAATTATGTCAAAACGCGAAGTTATACCTAATTTCAATATACTGCCATTTTGACATTTTTTCATGAATCCGAAAAATATGACGCTGCACATGTGCAGTATGTGCTCCATCCGTGGTGCGAGAAATTTCAAAACAATTCGACCTATGCCTTTGGAGATATAGCCCAGACACGACGTTCCATTGCGAAGACAAAACAGCATAAACGCCAAGTTTTACCAAATTTCAAAATACTGTCATTTTGACAAGTTTCCATGAACCCAAATAAAAATACGAAGCTGCACACCTTCAACGTGTGCTCTATCCGTCGCCAGGCGTGGTCACTAGGCGAATTGTCGCCAGGTGTCTTGTCGACAGGCGTATTGTAGCGGATACACGTGAATGCCAAGAAGATCTTAAATTACTCACTGCTTTCCATCGCCTTGACAAATTTCCAAAGTAGGGTCATTGTAGGAAAATGGTGATTCCCACATGTCATTCACAGCCACTCTATAAATTCTTACTCTTACGTTAAGGGTAAATAAACTCAGAAAAATGATCCTCGTTTATACAAACATCGGAACTGGAGAACGCATGCAAATTCATCTTTTTTTTCTAAATGGATATTATTCCACGGCTAGCTAAACACAAGTCCTCGAAGGATCCCAGTTGTAAAATCTAATATCCGTTTGTTTCTCTTTTTTTTTAAAAATTATTATTGCCGCAGGTGTTTTTATTACAGAAACACTGACATCCATATTTTACAGTGGGGGTATCAGTTTTATATGGCGAAGACGAGCCAACAAGGATATTGCACTGCTTGCTGTTGAGCTTGATCTTCCGCAAGTCATTCCGTAGTGGGTGAATGAGCATCTCAACATAACCCTACAATCAAAATCCATAAAATTTTCACAAAACAGCCACTTCGTTTGAATTCAGGTGAACATTCTCCTCAAAGTTTCACATAAAGTTTATCCTAACATGTACAGAAGACACGAATACGGGATTATAAATATAGTTTATCTTACATTGTCATAAACAACACTACATTCGATATTTCTCACATATAAAAATCTTACCATGAGCGATTCAGTTTCAAAATTAAAGGCGGTGATGCATAATGTTTGGTGAGCTGTAACAGAAGCAGATATACACAGGAAAAGCAATTGTGATTTATTACGCCTCCTGCGGCAAAGATCTTCAAAAGGTCAACTTTTCTCAAACGATGGCGATTTGTGGACAAAATGACGGAAAACTTTTGAAACGTCATTACAAACATCTTTAAAGTCTGAATGAAGTGATTATCAGAATACAATTCGCTTTCCGATTTTACGTTCCGCTATGGTATGTTTTAAATAAAACTAGAGCAGTGCGCATAGCCCACATATTCCCCACAGCCCCCCCCCCCCATCAGTTAAACACGGCCATCAAAGTCAGCCTTAGACACAGCATTATAATCTAAAATATTTCGTAAATTTTAAAGTCGCTGCACACTGGCCCATTCAGTATCCTTGTTAGTGCTCATAGAAGCTACACACCAAGTTTAATTAAAATCCATGCAGTTGTTCTTGGGATATTGTGTCAACGAACTCATTCCGAAGGTGATTAATCCAGTTCTTGAGATATCGTGTTGAGAAACTCATTCCTATGCAGAATAACTTCCAAGATTCCGTAATTTGTCAAAGTCAAATTATCCCATTTCCCTTGGGCGAACCCGGGCCATTTAGAATATCAATCCTTGTAGTGCTCATGGAAGCAACACACCAAGTGTCACTAAAATCCGTGCAGATATCGTGTTAACAAACTCATTCCAATGCTAAATAATTACTAGGATTTGGTAAATTTCAAAGTCCATTAGGCTTATTTTCCTTGGGCCAACCTAACCCATTTATAATACCGATCCTTGTTAGTGCCCATAGAAGATACACACAAAGTTTCATTAAAATCCTTGCAGTTGTTTTTGAGATATCGTGTTAACAATAGTTAATCAAGAGCTTGCGGCAGTTTTTAAGTTATTGTGTTAACAAGCTGTTGATGACAGACCGACGGACCGACCGACACATGTTCGATCGCATATATTCTACAAATTCTGTGGGGAATAAAATATACAGTAAAACAAAACTGGGACATTCCTCGGGGAAATCCTCCTCACTTTGAGTCCTGTAAACATTTAAGAGGAATGAGTGGTAACGGACGGACAGACGGACAGAGCCCAATCTATAATCCCCTCTCCGGGGCATAAAGCCGTGGGTTGGGGGCTAACTAGAAGGTATTCAAACACGACAGGAAGGAAAACAGCAAGTCATCTAGGTCTATGCGCATCAACATCCGTTAAGGTTAACTGGGAAAAACAGCGAAATATCGTGTAGTGCACACCTCTTTGTACATTTGTCAGAACTTGACAAAACACTCCGAAAGTTTTATATACAGTTTTACATAAAATTTTATACAAAGTCTTCCCCATGTTGAATCTTGAGAACACACCCACTGCGTTCTGTTCCGTGCATGGCGTGAGAGGCGACTAATCGGAATTTCTTTCTTTCTAACTCTTCTTTTACTATTTCTTCATTCTTCCTTCTTTTTTTCCACTTGTTTCTTGAGCAAGTGCGTCCTAATATACCCATCCTAGCTGGTGAACGGGACGTTAAACACCAAACAAACAAACAAAATTACTCAAAGTCTTCTGTGTACTTGTGCTTCTTTGTTTTTTGTCTAGGCATTTTATGTAGTTCATATTACGCGGACAGATTATGGAGTAAATGTGGCCTATGGGACCTTATGCTGGAATTCATATCACGTGAACTTCGTATTAGACGTGTTCATGTTATGTGAATTTCTGTCCATAGAAACCAAGGCATTTTACATTGGGACCAAGCAAATCACTTCATATTACGCGAACACCATATTAACCGTGTTCATATTAAGTGGGTCCGACTGTAGCAACGAGCAAAAGAATGTATGGCTTTGCTGGGGTCAAGAGACTCAAAATTGTCCACCACGACTCAGCGGTGAAGACAGTCGCACTTTTGACTATGCTCATTTTGTATTGGGGATGGCTACACTCAAAATTGCTCACTACGGCTCAGGGGTGAAGTAAACCGCACTTTTAACTATTGTGTTTTATTTCTATATTAGCCACACGTTATTACACCAAATTCATAGGCGATTTGAGTCGCTCAAATTTTTACGGCTTTAGTAGCGTACCTCCAGCATCTATCTCTGTCACAAATAACACTTTTCAAATCGGTCGAAAAAATCTCCAGTCAAGAAAATATACCATCTTTACTTATTTTGTGTTGGGATGGCTAGACTCAAAATTGCTCACTACGGCTCAGGAGTGACGTAAGCCGCACTTTTAACTCTGGTGTTTTATTTCTATAATAAGCCACATGTTATTACACTAAATGCCATCAACCAAATCGGTCCAAAAAATAATCTGGACCCTATTTTCCATCCTTACATGTGCCACAAAAAGGCCCTGAGGTCGGGCTTTGCCCCCTCAAACCCAAAGGGGCGTGAAATACCAAACTTTTCACTGCTTTAGTATCTTACTTAAAGCGACTATCCCTTCGCCAAATAACAGTTTTCAAATCGGTCGAATAAAATCTCCAGAGCAGAAAATATACCATTTTCGTTTATTTTCTGCTACGGGAAGGGGCACTCAAAATGGCCCACCGCGGCAAATGGGTCAAGTCAGTTGCACTTGAATCAAATCTCCAGTCAAGAAAATATACCATTTTCGTCCAAAAAATAATCTGGACCCGATTTTCCATCCTTATATGTACCACAAAAAGGCCCTGAGCTGAGGTCAGGCTTTGCCCCCTGAAACCCTAAAGGGCGTGAAGTGCCAAACTTTTCACGGCTTTAGTATCATACCTATAGCGTCTATCTCTTCACCAAATAACAGTTTTCAAATCGATCGAATAAAATCTCCAGAGCAGAAAATATACCATTTTCGCTTATTTTCTGCTGCGGGAAGGGGCACTCAAAATGGCCCACCGCGGCAAATGGGTCAAGTCAGCTGCACTTTTGAATACGGTGTTTTATTTCTATATTAGCTCACGTTACTACATCAAATTTTATCAGCCAAATCTGTCCAATAAATGATCTTCACCCGATTTTCTATTGCTATATATACTATATACATGGCCGGGGTTGGACTTTGCCCCCTAAAACCCAAACAACAGTTTTCAAATCGGTCGAACAAAATCTCCACAACAGATAATATATAAATTTTCGTTTATTTTCTGCTGGGGGTCAGGAGACTCACAATTGTCCACCACGGCCCAGCGGTGAAGTCAGTCGCACTTTTCACTATGCTGTTTTATATTCCATATTAGCCACACGTTATTTCACCAAATTTCATCAACCAAATCGGTGAAATAAATTATCTAGAAACGATTTTCTATGCTTTTAAGCACAATATACACGCCCAGCGGTAGGGATTTGCCCCCACGCCCGTAAAACTCCAGCAGGAAGGTTATCCGTCCAAATATCTCTTCGAGCCAAATAACAGTTTTCAAATAGGGCGAAAAATACCTCCACGCAGGAAATATACCATTTTCACTTATTTTCTGCTGGAAGTGGCTACACTCAAAATAGCCCACTTACGACTCAGGTCTGAAGTAAGCCGCACTTTTAACTATGGTGTTTTATTTCTATATTAAACACTCGTAATTACACCAAATTCATCAGTCAAATCGGTATAAAAACTAATCTAAACCCGATTTTCCATGTTTTTATATGTACAAAATACAAGCCCCGAGACCCCCCCCCCCCTCAAACCCAAGGGGTAGTGAATCGAGCAGCCTTTTACGGCTTTACTAGAGTACGAATCGTGTCTACCTATTTCATAACCAGCAGCTTTCATATAGGTCGAATAAAATCTCCAGAGCATAAAATATACCATTTTCGCTTATTTTCTGCTACGGGAAGGGACATTCAAAATGGCTCACTTAAGGCCCAGGTCTGAGGTAAGCCGCACTTTTATCTATGGTGTTTTATTTCTATATTAGCCACTCGTAATTACACCATAATCATCAGCCAAATCGGTCCAAAAACTAATCTGGTCCCGATTTTCCATGCTTTTATCTATACCAAATACAAGAACAGACATTGGGTTTCAACCCCCCCCCCCCCCCCCCCACCTCAAACCCAAGGGGCGGTGAATCGCCCAAACTTTTACGGCTTTACTAGAGTACGAATCGTGTCTACCTAGTTCACAACCAAAGTTTTCATATCAGTCGATTAAAATCTCAAGACCTGAAAATATACCATTTTCGCTTATTTTCTGCTGGTGGTGGGGCAGACTCAAATTGGCCCATCACGGCCCAGGGGTAAAATGAGACGTACTTTTCACTACAGTGTTTTTACTTCTATATTAGTGACTTGTTATCACACCAAACTTCATTTGCCTAATCCGTCGATCAAATAATCTTGAAGCGATTTTCTATGCTGATATGCACAATATACAGGCAAAGGTGTCGGGCTTTACCCCTCACACTTCATAGGCGAACTGAATCGCTCAAATTTTTTACGGCTTTAGTAGCGTACCTACACCGTCTATCTCTGTCACAAATAACAGTTTTCAAATCGGTCGAATAGAACCTCCAGTCAAGAAAATATACCATCTTCACTTATTTTGTGTTGGGGATGGCTAGACTCAAAATTGCTCAATACGGCTCAAGGTGAAGTAAGCCGCACTTTTAACTATTGTCTTTTATTTCTATATTAGTCATCTGATATTACACTACATGCCATCAGCCAAATCGGTCCAAAAAATAATCTGGACCCGATTTTCCATCCTTATATGCACCACAAAAAAGCGCTGGCGTCGGGCTTTGCCCCCTCAAACCCAAAGGGGCGTGAAATGCCAAACTTTTCACGGCTTTAATATCTTACTTATAGCGACTATCTCTTCGCCAAATAACAGTTTTCAAATCGTTGAATAAAAACTCCAGAGCAGAAAATATACCATTTTCGCTTATTTTCTGCTGAGAGAAGAGACACTCAAAATGGCCCACTTACGGCCCAGGTCTGAGGTAAGCCGCACTTTTAACATGGTGTTTTATTTCTATATTAGCCCCTCGTAATTTCATCAAAATCATCAGTCAAATCGGTCCAAAAACTAATCTGGTCCCGATTTTCCATGCTTTTATATATACAAAATACAAGCACAGACATTGGGTTCTGCCCACTTCTAAGCCAAGGGGCGGTGAATCGCCCAAACTTTTACAGCTTTACTAGAGTACGAATCATGTCTAACTATTTCATAAACAGCAGTTTTCATATCAGTCGAATAAAATCTCAAATTCTTTACGGCTTTAGTAGCGTGGTGGTGGGGCAGACTCAAATTGGCCCATCACGGCCCAGGGGTGAAATGAGACGTACTTTTCACTACAGTGTTTTACTTCTATATTAGTGACACGTTATCACACCAAACTTCATTTGCCTAATCCGTCGATCAAATAATCTTGAAGCGATTTTCTACGCTGATATGCACAATATACAGGCAAAGGTGTCGGGCTTTACCCCTCACACTTCATAGGCGAACTGAATCGCTCAAATTTTTTACGGCTTTAGTAGCGTACCTACACCGTCTATCTCTGTCACAAATAACAGTTTTCAAATCGGTCGAATAAAACCTCCAGTCAAGAAAATATACCATCTTCACTTATTTTGTGTTGGGGATGGCTAGACTTAAAATTGCTCAATACGGCTCAGGGTGAAGTAAGCCGCACTTTTAACTATTGTCTTTTATTTCTATATTAGTCATCTGATATTACACTAAATGCCATCAGCCAAATCGGTCCAAAAAATAATCTGGACCCGATTTTCCATCCTTATATGCACCACAAAAAAGCCCTGGGGTCGGGCTTTGCCTCCTCAAATCCAAAGGAGAGTGAAATGCCAAACTTTTCATGGCTTTAATATCTTACTTATAGCGACTATCTCTTCGCCAAATAACAGTTTTCAAATCGTCGAATAAAAACTCATGAGCAGAAAATATACCATTTTCGCTTATTTTATGCTACGGGAAGGGACACTCAAAACGGCCCACTTACGGCCCAAGTCTGAGGTAAGCCGCACTTTTAACTATGGTGTTTTATTTCTATATTAGCCACTCCTAATAACATCAAAATCATCAGCCAAATTGGTAGAAAACTAATCTGGTCCCGATTTACAATGCTTTTATATATACAAAATACAAGCACAGACATTGGGTTTTGAACCCCCCCCCCCCCATCCCCCTCAAACCCAAGGGGCGGTGAATCGCATAAAAACTTTTACGGCTTAACTAGAGTATGAATCGTCTCTACCTATTTCATAACCAACAGTTTTCATATCGGTCGAATAAAATCTCAAACGCTGAAAATATACCATTTTCGCTTATTTTCTGCTGGTGGTGGGGCAGACTCAAATTGGCCCATCACGGCCCAGGGGTGAAATGAGACGTACTTTTCACTACAGTGTTTTACTTCTATATTAGTGACATGTTATCACACCAAACTTCATTTACCTAATCGGTCGATCAAATAATCTTAAAGCGATTTTCTATGCTGATATGCACAATATACAGGAAAAGGGGTCGGGCTTTACCCCTCACACTTCATAGGCGAACTGAATCGCTCAAAATTTTTACGGTTTCAGTAGCGTACCTATAGTGTCTATCTCTGTCACAAATAACAGTTTTCAAATCGGTCGAATAAAACCTCCAGTCAAGAAAATATACCATCTTCACTTATTTTGTGTTGGGGATGGCTAGACTCAAAATTGCTCAATACGGCTCAGGGTGAAGTAAGCCGCATTTTAACTTTAGTATTTTATTTCTATATTAGTCATCTGATATTACACTAAATGCCATCAGCCAAATCGGTCCAAAAAATAATCTGGACCCGATTTTCCATCCTTATATGCACCACAAAAAAGCCCTGGGGTCGGGCTTTGCCTCCTCAAATCCAAAGGAGCGTGAAATGCCAAACTTTTCATGGCTTTAGTATCTTACTTATAGCGACTATCTCTTCGCCAAATAACAGTTTTCAAATCGTCGAATAAAAACTCCAGTGCAGAAAAGATACCATTTTCGCTTCTTTTATGCTACGGGAAGGGACACTCAAAATGGCCCACTTACGGCCCAAGTCTGAGGTAAGCCGCACTTTTAACTATGGTGTTTTATTTCTATATTAACCACTCGTAATTACACCAAAAGCATCAGCCAAATCGGTCCAAAAACTAATCTGGACCCGATTTTCCATGTTTGTATATGTACTAAAAACAAGCCCCAAGATCGGGTTTTGCCCCCCCTCAAAGCCAAGGGGCGGTGAATCGAACAAATTTTTACGGCTTTAGTAGAGTACGAATCGTGTCCACCTATTTCATAACCACCAATTCTCATATCGGTCGAATAAAATCTCTAGAGCACAAAATATACCAGTTTCGCTTATTTTCTGCTACGGGAAGGGACATTCAAATGACCCACTTACGGCCCAGATCTGAGGTAAGCCGCACTTTTAACTATAATGTCTATTTCTATATCAGCCACTCGTAAAATCACCAAAATCATCAGCCAAATCGGTCCACAAACTAATCTGGTCCCGATTTTCCATGCTCTTATATATACAAAATACAAGCATAGACATTGGCTTTTGCCCCCCTCAAACCCAAGTGGCGGTGAATCGTCCAAACTTTTACGGCTTTAATAGAGTACGAATCGTGTCTACCTATTTCATAACCAGCAGTTTTCATATCGATTGAATAAAATCTCAAGAGCTGAAAATATACCATTTCGCTTATTTTCTGCTGGTGGTGGGGCAGACTCAAATTGACCCATCACGGGCCAGGGATGAAATGAGGCGCACTTTTCACTACGGTGTTTCATTTATATATAAGTGACACGTTAACACACCAAATTTCATTTGCCTAATCGGTCGAACAAATAATCTTGAAGCGATTTTCTATGCTGATATCAACAATATACAGGCAAGGGGGTCGGGCTTTACCCCTCACACTTCATAGGCGAATTCAGTCCCTCAAATTTTTAACGGCTTTAGTAGCGTACCTACTGCGTCTATCTCTGTCACAAATAACAGTTTTCAATTTGGTCGAATAAAACCTCCAGTCAAGAAAATATACCATCTTCACTTATGTTGTGTTGGGACGGCTAGACTCAAAATTGCTCACTACGGCTCAGGGGTGAAGTAAGTCGCACTTTTAACTATAGTGTTTTATTTCTATATTAGCCACATGTTATTACACCAAATGCCATCAGCCAAATCAGTGCAAAAAATAATCGGACCCGATTTTCCATCCTTATATGTACCACAAAAAGGCCCTGAGCTCGGGCTTTGTCCCCTCAAACCCAAAGGGGCGTGAAATGCCAAACTTTTCACGGTTTCAGTATCTTACTTATAGCGACTATCTCTTCGCCAAATAACAATTTTCAAATCGTCGAATAGAAGCTCCAGAGTAGAAAATATGCCATTTTCGCTTATTTTCTGCTACGTCAAGGGACACTCAAAATGGCCCACTTACGGCCCAGGTCTGAGGTTAGCCGCACTTATAACTATGGTGTTTTAATTCTATATTAGCCACTCGTAATTACACCAAAATCAACAGCCAAATCGGTCCAAAAACTAATCTGGTCCCGATTTTCCATGCTTTTATATATACAAAATATAAGCACAGACATTGGGTTTTGCCCCCCTCAAAGCCAAGGGGCGGTGAATCGCCCAAACTTTTACGGCTTTACTAGAGTACGAATCGTGTCTACTTACTTCATAGCAAACAGTTTTCATGTCGGTCGAATAAAATCTCAAGAGCTGAAAATATACCATTTTCGCTTTTTTTCTGCTGGTTGTGGGGCAGACTGAAATTGTCCCATCACGGGCCAGGGATGAAATGAGGCGCACTTTTCACTACAGTGTTTTATTTATATATTAGTGACACGTTAACACACCAAATTGCATTTGCCTAATCGGCCTAATCTTGAAGCGAGTTCCTATGCTGATATGCACAATATACAGGCAAAGGGGTCGGGCTTTACGGTTACCCCTCACACTTCATAGGCGAATTGAATCGCTCAAACTTTTTATGGCTTTAGTAGCGTACCTACTGCTTCTATCTCTGTCATAAATAACACTTTTCAAATCGGTCGAATAAAATCTCCAATCAAGAAAATATATCATCTTCACTTATTTTGTGTTGGGATGGCTAGACTCAAAATTGCTCACTACGGCCCAGGTCTGAGGTAAGCCGCACTTTTAACTATGGTTTTTTATTGCTATATTAGCCACTCATAATTACACTAAAATCATCAGCCAAATCGGTCCAAAAACTAATCTGGACCCGATTCTCATGTTTTATATCTATAAAATAAAAGCCCCGAGATCGGGTTTTGTCCCCCTCAAACCCAACGGGCGGTGAATCGCCCAACCTTTTACGGCTTTACTACAGTACGAATCGTCTCTACCTATTTCATAACCAGCAGTTTTCATATCGGTCGAATAAAATCTCCAGAGCAGAAAATATACCATTTTCGCTTATTTTCTGCTGCGGGAAGGGGCACCCAAAATGGCCCACCGCGCAAATGGGTCAAGTGAGCTGCACTTTTGAATACGGTGTTTTATTTCTATATTAGCGCATGTTATTACAGCAAATTTTATCAGCCAAATCTGTCCAATAAATGATCTTCAACAGATTGTCTATTATTATATGTAATATATACATGGCAAGGCGTCGGACTTTGCCCCCTAAAACCCAAACAACAGTTTTCAAATCGGTCGAACAAAATCTCCACAACAGATAATATATAAATTTTCGTTTATTTTCTGCTGGGGGTCAGGAGACTCACAATTGTCCATCACGGCCCAGCGGTGAAGTCAGTCGCACCTTTCACTATGCTGTTTTATATTTCATATTAGCCACACGTTATTTCACCAAATTTCATCAACCAAATCGGTGAAATAAATTATCTAGAAACGATTTTCTATGCTTTTAAGCACAATATACACGCCCAGCGGTAGGGATTTGCCCCCACGCCCGTAAAACTCCAGCAGGAAGGTTATCCGTCCAAATATCTCTTCGAGCCAAATAACAGTTTTCAAATAGGTCGAAAAATACCTCCACGCAGGAAATATACCATTTTCACTTATTTTCTGCTGGAAGTGGCTACACTCAAAATAGCCCACTTACGACTCAGGTCTGAAGTAAGCCGCACTTTTAACTATGGTGTTTTATTTCTATATTAAACACTCGTAATTACACCAAATTCATCAGTCAAATCGGTATAAAAACTAATCTAAACCCGATTTTCCATGTTTTATATGTACAAAATACAAGCCCCGAGAACCCCCCCCCCCTCAAACCCAAGGGGTAGTGAATCGAGCAGCCTTTTACGGCTTTACTAGAGTACGAATCGTGTCTACCTATTTCATAACCAGCAGCTTTCATATAGGTCGAATAAAATCTCCAGAGCATAAAATATACCATTTTCGCTTATTTTCTGCTACGGGAAGGGACATTCAAAATGGCTCACTTAAGGCCCAGGTCTGAGGTAAGCCGCACTTTTATCTATGGTGTTTTATTTCTATATTAGCTACTCGTAATTACACCATAATCATCAGCCAAATCGGTCCAAAAACTAATCTGGTCCCGATTTTCCATGCTTTTATCTATACCAAATACAAGAACAGACATTGGGTTTTAACCCCCCCCCCCCACCTCAAACCCAAGGGGCGGTGAATCGCCCAAACTTTTACGGCTTTACTACAGTACGAATCGTGTCTACCTAGTTCACAACCAACAGTTTTCATATCAGTCGATTAAA